>ML677350.1:10080984-10151174 GCA_007922305.1 Dermatemys mawii
TGACATAACTGGAATATGTTTTATGCTACATGTGCCATGTAACATATCTCTGTAAAGGTTATGATCTACTGGATATATTACTCCTATTTGTATGCATGTATCATTTTTGTAATTGAAGTTATGAACGATGGCTGTGTATTTGCTTGATTTCTAAGTAGCCTTAGTAAAAGCATTTGGTCAGCTTCTTGAGAAAGGAATGTGCAAGTGCCCAATCAAGAACCAATTAACAGACAATAGAGCTTGGTAGGCTCCAATCCACATAAGGATACCTTGAGGACGTTGAAGGTAGCATGTGAACCATAGCTGCTACCTGAAAGTTCTGAGTCATGGATGGACATGTGACTTGCCCATGTGACTCCAAATCTCCATTTTGTAACTGGATTGTATATAGGGAAAAGGAGCAGTGTCCACCCACTATTTAAACCCCTGGGAGAGTCCTCCCAGTCCCCCATTTTGTCTTTAGCTGGCTTAAGAGAGAGCCTCTTCCCCCCACACAAGGATACCTGATAGAAACTGGAACAAAGGACAGTAACTACAGGGGATGTGAGTGATTGCTGAACCCAGACTAGTCTGTAAAAGGAAACTTACTGGAACATCACTGAGGGTGAGGGCTTATCTGCAGTTTTTATTACTTTATTAGAGATAGATTTCCATGTTTTATTTTACTTGGTAATTCACTTTGTTCTGTCTGTCACTACTTGGAACCACTTAAATTCTACTTTCTGTACTTAATCACTTTTTACTTATTAATTAACCTGGAGTATGTATTAATAGTACCTGGAGGGGGGCAAACAGCTGTGCGTATCTATCAATGTTACAGAGGGCGAGCAATCTATGAGTTTACTCTGTATAAACTTCATACAGGGTAAAACGGTTGTATTTGGGGTTTGGACCCTATTGGGAGTTAGGCCTCTGAGTGATAAAGGCAGGAACACTTCTTAACCTGTTTTCAGTTGAGCCTACAGCTGTTAGGTGATGTGGTAAAGGCCTGGGTCTGGGTTTGTAGCTGGCTTGAGAGTCTGATTCAAGCCATGCAGGGCTCTGGAGTCCCAGGTTGGCAGGGCAAGAGAGCAGGGGCAGAAGTAGTCTTGGCACATCAGTTGACAGCCCCAAGGGGGTTTCTGTGACCTCAGCCCATCACACCTTGGACATACGCAAAAGTGTAGCTGTTCCGGGACCCCTCCTCCTCTGGAGACCTTCCCTTCCCCTCTTCTTCTCCCTGCTACTGTATTTTTGTCATGTGACTCTCTCCTGTGTGTGTTTGCTTTCAAACCAACAATTTTATTAAAAGACATCTTTATTCTATTAACTGAAAGTAAAAAGAGCACTGCAAAGCAACATACAATTATGTTAAACCCCCTTATTGCATCTTGTGCACCAGTCACCACCTAGCATTGCAAGCACTGCAATCTCGAACATAGTAACAAATATTAGTGGATTTCAGTTTCAAATTACTGCTTCAGGCATCCTTGATCCTTATGGCCCCACGCTGTGCTCCTCTAATAGCCCTGGTCTCTGGCTGTTCAAACTCAGCCTCCAGGTGCTGAGTCTCTGCGGTCCAGCCCTGAGTGAAGCTTTCACCCTTCCCTTCACAAATATTATGGAGCGTACAGCATGTGGCTATAAGCATAGGAATATTGTCATTGCCCAGGTTCAGCTTCCCATACAGGCATCGACAGCGGGCTTTTAAACGGCCAAAAGCACACTCAACAGACATTCTGCACCTCCTCAGCCTGCTGTTGAACTGCTCCTTGCTGCTGTCAAGATGCCCTGTGAATGACTTCGTAAGTCATGGCATTAAGAGGTAGGCAGAGTCTCCCAGGATCACAGGGCATTTTGACTTCCCCTACAGTGATCTTCTGGTCTGGGAAGAAAGTCCTTGCTTCCGGCTTCTTGAACAGGCTGGTGTTCCGAAAGATGTGTGTACCATGCATGTTTCCAGAGCAGCCTGCGTTAATGTCTGTGAAATGCCCATGGTGATCCACAAGTGCCTGGAGAACCATTGAGAAATACCCCTTCCGATTACTGTACTCTGTGGCTAGGTGGTCTGGTGCCAGAATTGGAAGGTGCATGCCATCTATCGCCCGTGCGCAGTTAGGGAAGCCCATTTGTGCAAAGTCATCAACAATGTCACGCATGTTGCCTGGAGTCATGGTCTTTCGGAGCAGGATGCGATTAATGGCCCTGCACGCTTCCATCAATACAACTTAAACGGTCGACTTTCCCACTCTGAACTGGTTAACGACCAGTCGGTAGCAGTCTGGAGTAGCCAGTTTCCATAGTGCAATCGGCATGCGCTTCTCCAGCAACAGGGGCAGCTCTCATTCTTGTGTCCTTCTGCTAGAGGGTTGGGGAGAGCTCATCACACAGTGTCCTGAATGTGGCTTTCCTCATGTGAAAGTTCTGCAGCCACTACTCATCATCCCAGACACGCATCACGATGTGATTCCACCACTCAGTGCTTGTTTCCTAAGTCCAAAAGTGGAGTTCCACTGTGGATAGCATCTCTGTGAATGCCATAAGCAATCTCGTGTCGTAGCTACTTCGCGCAGCGAGATCAATGTCACGCTCGTCTTGCCTTTGTAGTTTAAGGAATAAATCCACTGCCATTTATGATGTGTTGGTCAGAGCGAGCAGTATACTGATCAGCAGTTTAGGATCCATTCCTGCAGCCTGAAATAGGCAGGAAGCACAGTACACAAACCATTGAAAGATGACACTAAATGCAGATGGAAACACGGGGGTTGATGGGATGCGGACCAATGCATCCTGGGGCTTTGGGACTGGATCCCAGGATGCCCCGTGACCCTCCTCCACTTTCTCACAAGTCTTAGTGGCAAAAGAGAAAGAGTTGTTCTGTGGAATAGCTGCCCAAAGTGCACCGCTCCAAATAGAGCTGCCACAGTTGTGAACACACTATTGTGCAGATAGCTGTCAGCATGAACACATAACAGCAGTTTTCTTTCTGTGCTCTCCAAGCAGCACTGCACCTGCTGGTGCTGTAACTTTGCCAGTATATATGTGTCCAAAGATGTAAGCAGTTAAATTATTCACTCAACTCACTTGTTCCTTTTCAACAACAGACATCTCCCTTCTACCATCCACAGCCTACTACGTATCCACCCTTCTCTTGAGCAATGAGGAGATGCCTTTGAATTCTGGCCATGTTTATTAGTCTAATTAGGGTAGGTGTGGCTTTTGTAGATCACCTTGTACCTGTTTATGTAGGGTCATGTGCAAGTCAGGGTTAATGTTCTGCTGTGAATAATGGTTGCACCATGGTTTTTTTTTTATAACGTTTGAAAAGTTATGTTAATGGCTGTATATTTTGTGATTGTTCTAAATTTGTTATTAATTTTTCTGTAGAAACTATAGAAGTCTGTGTATGTAATTATAGCTGGAGGTAAGGTTACCCCTATTCATTAATTAGGATTCGAGTGAAGGAACCGTGGAAAGGCAGGAGTTGAGTTGATTAAATAGCGATTAAAGTGTAGATGAAATGAACGACTTAAACATTTATTTCCTTGTTTGCTAGATGGAAATACTATAGTAATATTAACTTTGTTATGTGTGAATGCTCCAGTTTTTAAAATAAGCATGTTTCCTCCTCTACATGTGAGTTCTTGCAGAGACCTGATGTGTCATACCCCTTCAAGAGGTGTAACTCTCTCTCCCCTTTCAGTCTGTTCTCCCCAGTCGTGCTCAGCCTAAGTTGTTCCCCATTTTCCTACATGTTGAGGAGAGAGAAGAAGTGACGTAGAACTCTATCTAGGTAGGGCCCCTAAGATTACAAGGGGGCAAGATGTGTGGGAAGGGCATGAGAGTTGATTAAGTATTGGGGGGCGGGGAAGACCTCTTCTCAGTCATATGCACCTGTCCTTAAATTTGTTTCTGAGTTAGACCGTGGTCAGAATGGCACCCCCATTTCCAAATGGTTTATGGTTGAGGAAGCTGTCTCAATTAGCTGCTCAGGAGTTGATCAGGAAAGCCACGTCCCTTTCCCTCCCCCCACTTCTTGAGAGGGAGTCTCCTTTTTAAATAGCCATAATCCTTCTCAGTTCCTGGGTTCCGGCCTTGAATGTCAAAGCTGGTTCTGTAAGTTGGCTGGAGCCAGATGGTAGAAATTTCACAGCTAATAGTTCAGTCACTGTCTCTTATCACCCCTTGGTAAATATTTAAGGGTTTCTGCTTATCATGAGCCAATGTGTCCTTCATGCTTGCATTTCCTTAGAGGCTCCCTTTTAAACTAAGCAATATGTTCATACAGTAAACATCCCAATAACCAGGTCAACATACAGTATTAGAGAGCAACTCCATTTTTTCCACACACCCCTCTGATAGGATGTCACTTTTAAAGGCCTGTGCTTACAGTTCCATATATACTAGCTCACAAATTATCCCAAAGTGATTCAGGCTCACTTTTGGTTTAGCCCTGAAAAACTGATATCTGTCTGCAAGATTACCTAAAGACCCTGACGTCTGAAGCATGTTTGTGTGGAATGCATTTCAGTCTATTAAGGAGGAACAAATGTTGCTAACATATTAAAATTTTCTACTATAGACAAGGTCTCAGTTCAAATTTGAAGACTTTTTTTGAGACCATGAGGACTAGAGGCTTCATTTAAATTGGGGGAAAAGTGGGGGATACAAGCACAAACATGCAGGATTTTAAAAGTAATCTTCAATTATGTGATTATAGTTCACAAGACCCCTTTGTAGGCAGACTACTTAGAATCATGGAGAGCCACAAAGACTAATAAATCATACAAATAATCATTTATATATTGATTCTGAATATTTTATGTCATTCAGATTTAGTAGTATATTTGTGGTAGGAGAGCTAGAAATATAAACCATTATTCCTGCTTTTTCAACCTGGAATGTAACTATTATGTAATTTGGAGGGCATAGGTACCAATGTTGTCGTGCTGCTGTAATTACTGAATAACTTGGAAACAGTAAATTAGAAATGGTATGATGATTGTGCTTACCAGATTACGTAGTAATTACTCTGAGGATAATTATGTAGTTACTCGGTAAAGAAACATTATGGATTTTTTTTTCTGAGACTAGCTAACTTTGTGCAGTTGGTAAACTGTTAAATGTAACGTATACCTTTACCAGTAATGGAAAAACTATGCTGGTTAAGTATCCTTCTTTATGTCTGGTTTTCTTAATTTGTAGGAAAGAATGCAAGTTTGTTCATAACTTTCAGTCAGAGCATAACCTCCGTGTTCTAAAAAGACATGGGCTTGAAAACTTAAATAATGATGAGTTGCGTCAGCTCCTGCTTCAAAATGATTCTTCGCTCTTACCTGAGGTGAGTACTACTGTAGCAATATGTTATTCCCTTTACAGTTAATATCATGAAAAGAAGGATTAATAGTATTGTGTTGAATCAGGCATGGCACTGGCAAATACCATGGTGATGATGAGGTATGTAGGCCCCGATCCGTATAATTACAGTTAACTTTATTACTGAGAGTAATTTCACTGAAGTAAAAACAAGCATGCACAGAAGTATTTGCAGGGTCAGTGTCTTGCTCTGTACACATTTCCTTCATAGATTCTGGCATTGTGCCTCCTCACTGGCCTGCAATGCCCTTGCTGTTCTCACTTTTTTTTTTTTTTAAATGGATATTGCAGATCAGATTGAAGTGTATTGACAGAGCTTTATTGGAAATTGAGTCTGGAATATCAGGAGTGTTGTGATTTAAGACTGAAGTATATTAGAAGAGCTAGATGGTAGAAACTAGCTTTTCATGAAACTCAGGTTCATTCAGAATAAAAAATAAAGCCCAAACACACAGGACTAGTGGCTTTCAAGAAACTAGACATGCTAATTTAATAGCTCTTGAATCTTTTAGAAGTGTTCTAATGTATTTATACAATGATTTTTGTATTGACTTTCTAGAAATCTTTTTGTTCTTCAGTATTTAATCCTCCATAATATAAATTTGTAGTACTGGCTGTTACCTGTTTAGAAGGATTAACAAAAGAGAAACTCAAATGATCTCAACTTACATGACTAGAATCTACAAGAAAATTTAAATTCAAAATCTATCTTCTTAAAACACTAAAGATGAGAAATCAACCACAGCAAAATTAATAACCTAAAGTGTTGAGGTTTTTACAGCAACATCAACTCAACCATGCCAAATGTATATGAGTTAGAGTAAAATTCCATTTGCCATCATTGAAGTGGACCTGAATGTGTTTGTTACAGATGTTTGGGTCTGCCCAAAAGCCCATTCTAAACCAGGGATGCCCATCCAGAGCATTTTATAAGGACCATAGCCTGGTTCAACACAATATACTAATGAATGGCCATTTAGTATATTTTGTCATCATGTTTACATCATTTTAGTTTACACAAGCGTGTAAATAGAAAATACTGTACATAGGTTGTATCTATCTAAATACATACAAAACAAGCTGAACTTAAAATATAAATCAATACAGGTGACTTTAAATCTTATTAAAATCCATAGAATCTGTTTGGCCCACAGAAGGTTATACTTAGGTTTTCATGGCCCTCCTGTGTTATAAGTTGGGCCTCACTGTTCTAAACAATAGCAGTGGTGCAGAAAAACCCTTATAAATTTCTTCGTGGCTTTTGTTTTTGGTTTAAGCGTGTATGAACAAGAAAGTGGCCAAAAGATACTACTTGCACTAGAGTTGTTGTTTTTTCTCTTTCCCAGGTATGCATGCATTATAACAAAGGTGATGGACTCTATGGGTCTTGTACCTTCAAGAAGATCTGCACCAAACTCCATATGTGCCAGTACTACTTGCAGGGAGAGTGCAGATTTGGCAGTAATTGCAAGCGATCACATGACATTTTTAATCTAGAGTGTTATGAAAAACTGGAAAGACGGGGAATGAGCCCAGACCTGATTGCCAAACTGCCCTCTATCTTCAGGAACATGTATGACATCAAAAATGGCACCACTTCATCATGCAAAGGTAAAACACTTTATCCTTTTTTAAATATTAGGGAAGGAGGTGACAGTGAGCATAGCATTAGCATAGATCTCTGCTAGATAGGGGAAACTGAAATTGAGACTTAACTCTAGTTCTTATTAGGGGTTGCCAATTTTGGTTGGATGTATTCCTGGAGGTTTCATCAAGTGACATAATCTTTAATTCCTGGAGACTCCAGGACAATCCTGGGTGGAGAGCAACCCTGCCACCAGGTGAGGACCCTCTCTTTATAAACATCCCCCAGTACAATTTTGAGGCATAGATAGGTTTCCAAAGGAGAAAACCATTGCCATGATGCAAGTGTCTTGATCATGGGACAGAATGATCTTCTCCAGGGAGTAAGGACCATCACAAACCTCACCACTGTCCATTCCAAGTGCAAGGTGAATTTCTTTGACCTTTCCTTTTCTAACATAAACACAGAGTAACAGGTATATGTATATATTAAACAAAAATGAAAAAGACACATAGTGCCAAAACAAGACACTCCATTGCATGTGCTTATCTCTCTGGGGAGAGGATGAGAGAACAAACAACATGTGACAGAAGTGTAGTCACATTGCTTAATGGTCGGCGCTCAGATACTGTGGTGATGAGTGTGGTATTAAAAACCTCTATAGAATAGAAGACTAGGAATGGAAATGGGAAGAAAGGGATTCTTTATTATAGTTCTTGTGGAAGTGGGTTAAGCAGAGAGACAACACATTAAGGGAAGGGCAGGCTTTTTGTGTGTGTGTGATTTACATACTTTATCTTCTCTACCTTTCTCTTATCTAGGGTGCCATGGAAAGCAGTGTCCTAATTGCTTCTAATAGTTTTAATGTTTTCTATTCCTTTTCCACTTAAATTTTTAAACTATGCTAAATTAATTAAAGGACTGCACAATAGAAAAACAGAATGTATACCTGCCATGTGATCACTCAGCTCTCTTGTGTACCTTTGGAATCACGGCAGTTCTGAATTGTAGACTCTGTGTTAAAAGGTGGCAAGGTGAATAGGTGTCTGGGATACTCACATAACTTGTGTGTTTTGAAACAGTAAAGCTGTTACTCTACTGGATGGGGTGATGTAGATATCTTTCTTAGTAAGCCAAGCAAGTCTGACCCATGATATTCTGTAATTGATCTGACTAAGAACTGACTAAGTCTGGTGGCTGGAGAAGGGGACTAGGGGCAAGCTTCCTGGGTTCTGTTTCCAGATATGCCATTGACTCTCTGTGTAACCTTGGTCAAGTCATTTAAAGTCTATCTGCCTACATTTCATTGTCTGTTTTGATTCTGTTCTTGTACTGTTACAATACACCTAAAAACTGAGTTCAGGAAACTAAATAGAGACCCAGAAGTCAAATTCAGAGGTGATGGGTAAGGCTAAGACTTAGTCATGGGTATTTTTGGTAAAAGTCATGGACAGGTCATGGGCAATGAATAAAAATTAATCGTTCATGACCTGTCCATGACTTTTTCCCAAAATATCCCTGACTTAATCTCTACTTCTGTGGCCCTGCTGCTCCGGGAGTTCCCCAGGACTGCTGCTTGGGCAATCTGTGGGACCAGCCACACCGGCTGCTGTTCAGGTGGTCCCTGGAGCCAGCTGCCTAAGGCATCCTGAGCAGCGGCTAGCCCCAAAGACCACTATAGCAGGTGGCCCCATGTTGCTCCAGCAGCAGCTGGCCCCGGGGACCGCTGGACGAGGTGGCACCAGGGCCAGCTGCTCGGGCGGCCCTGAAGTCAGCTGCACCCTGAAGTCAGCTGCAGAAGTGACGGATGTCATGGAAAGTCATAGAATCTGTGAAAGAATTGCAGCCTTAGTGACGGGTAAATGTATCTAAGTTACATCTGTAAGGGAATCTAAGTTAGGAGTCATTTACACGCTCAGCATCTAAAAATGTAAATTGGACCAAATTAGGGAATATCTATTTTACAAAACAGAAAACAGGCTTATGTAATCGGACTAATAGCTTGGACAAAATGACAAAAGTTTTAGTTTTTGTTATGGAACATAGCTGCATTTTATAGCATAGATGGGGTTTAAGTATGTTATGACTTTTTCTTATATGTCGTAACTATATGCCTGAATCTATTTTCGTAGTGCGGAGGCTTCAACTTCGGTCTTGTTGGAATTGGGTCAGAGTTGTGTAGTTACAAAGTCTCTTCATGTGTCTCTTCTCTAAAAATAAGTGTCTTTTTTTTAGGAGAACTTATTGAAACTGAGCATACAAAAGCTATTTGTAAATGACAACTCTGTTTCTCTCTTTGTAGCGAGAAGAGACAGTCTTAGTCAGGTATCCCTGAATACAAATAGTAATGAAGAATTAGATGAGATCTGCTTGTACTACATAAGGAAAAGTTGTAGCTTTCAAGGTAAGTCGTCATGATACTAGCAAGTCGCATTAATTTTTCCTTTAACTTAGAATGTGTGTGTGTGTGTGTTTTGTTTTTAATTAGGCACCAAATATTCCTATGGTATATCCTGTATAATGATTTTACTCAGTAAAAATGGCTGAAATGGTCTTCACGTCCTAATAAGACCTTTTTCCTTTCCCCCTCACCATCCCTAGTTTGTACACTTTGCCCACAAGGCCATTGTTGCTGTTCTCTTCCTCCATCTACAAAGGCTGAAACAGCACTGATCCATGAATTTGTGACCCATCTTCCTTTACCCTTCCATTTGGTTTCTAGTCTTGGTCTTTTTTTCTTCCCTTTACTTACGCTTGGCACAGAAAGAATCTCTGAGAACATCAGTCTGAGCAATCCCACACTGATTCTCTTTCCAGATCCTTAAAGTTGCCCGTGATTCTGTTGACTCTCCCTTCCTTTACGTCACTGTTACAACATGGAGTCTATGTGACAGTTCCTCTACCTTCTGCCATACCCTTTCTCTTGTCGTACTACAGTAGTTGTTCTGGTAACCATAAAATCATACAGTACTTTTTATCATAGATGGTGTTGGCAACAGTCTTAACTTAGTAGATTTCAGATTTAGTAGTAATCAGACCGGTCTAGTATGTACCCAAGAGTTCTGAAGGCCCTTAAATGTGAAGTGTAGTCTCATGTTTAAAAAAAAGCTACTGTTCCAGAGGATTGAAAGGTAGCAAATGTATCTATATTTCAGAAAAGATGCTAGGGGTAATATGTGGAATTATAGGTCAATAAGGCTTACATCCATACCTGGCAAACTCATTGAAATGATACTTTAAAAATAGATGACTGAAACACCCAGTGGATCATTATATACTAGTATGTTTTCTGCAAAGGAAAATGGTATCTCACTAGTCTAGTAGAATTCTTTGAATGTGTGAAAGAAATCCCATGTCCACTGGTGGGCAATTTTTTTAGATGTTGAAAAGGCCTTTGACAAGGTCCCTCACAAAACACTCTTAAAGAAGCAAAATTGTCATGGGGTGAGAGGCAAAGTATTGCCATGGATCAAAAGCTAGCTGGGAATTAGAAAACAGAGTATGATTAAATAATCAGCTTTCATCCTGGCAAAAGGTTAACATTGAGGTTCCTCAGGTCTATGTATTGGGTACAGAATTTAATATATTTATTAATGCTTTGGAAAACAGAGCAAAGTAGCAGAATTTGCATATGATCAAGTTGTTTAGGCCTGATCCGCACTACACAGTTGAGTCAACGTAAGCTGCCTTGCCTCAACCTAGGGGTGGAAGTGTCTACACTGAAATTTGGCTCCCACTGATGTAAGTGCCTCTCTATGCCGATTTAGTGACATCTCCCCAAGTGGCATAGAATCACGGTTAGTGTAATTAGCTCGACGCAGTGTCAGTTTAGACACTGTGTTGCTTGTGTTGACTGTTGTTGGCTTTCAGGAGCCGTCCCACGATGCCCCACACTTACAGGACAATCAACACAAGTGCTCCTGGTATGGATGCGTACCCAATACAAGGAGCCAAGTGTGCATGCACACAAGCAATATAATAAGTGTGGTGGCTGTATGCTGGCAGAAGTTAGGTTGACATAATTTTGTAGTGTAGACGTGGCCATAGATTAGTCAAGGCCAGCAGGGATTGAGGAACTTCAGAGAAACCTAACTAAACTAGGACAATGAACGATGAGGTGGCAATTAAAGTTCAGTGTTGATAAATGAAAGTTAATGCATGTTGGAGGGAAAACTTTAAACGACTAGTATACCTTTCAAGATTCTGAATTAACTGTATTAGCTCTGGGTAGGAACCTGTGTGTCACTGTAGACAGCTCAATGTAGAGCTCTGGTTGATGCACAGCTGCGATCAGAAAACAATGTTAGGATGGAATGGAGAATAATATGGGAAGATTATAATGCCTCATATCAATTGTGTGGCCTCATCTGGAATACTTGGTATAGTATTGCTCATCCCATCTAAAAAAAGATATGGGAGAGTCCAAGGGGATTCTGAAATGATCTGAATGATCAAGGCCATTGGAAAACTCTCATGAAGAGTGACTGGAAAGATTGAATTTTCTTTTCTTAAAGAGATGACATGATAAAAGTATATAAAATTAGCAAACAGTATAGACTAGGGTAAGTATGGTCTAGAGAAGATAGATTGGGAGCTTGTGTTCTCCCTGTTGCATAACACAAGAACAAAGAGATTTTTAATTAAATTAAAAAGTGACAAAACTGATAAAAGGAAATATTTTTCCATAGTTTGTAATTACATTATGAAACCCATTGCTACAGAAAGTCATTGAGACCAGGAGCTTAGCAAGATTCAAAAAGGGATTGGACATTTATACAGACAGCAAGAGTATCCAGAATTGTCATGATTAATGCTAATGCATTTTGGAAGGAATATTAAACCTCATGTTTCAGGGCTTATGCAGTCTCTAATTATATCTCATTCTGATATCTAATGTGGGGATGAAGCATATTATCCCATATCTACCTACTGCAGGGTTCTTACATCTTCCTCTGAAGCACTGGCCCTAGCCACTGTCAGAGACTGGATACAAGATTAGATGGAATATAGAAATTACTGTACTGATCAGATCTGTGTCCTTAAGTCACTAGGAGATTCTTGCTCCCTTTCAGTACTTTGGCTTGTCTACACTCTGGCACTGTACAGTGAGATAGCTTTCTTGCTCTGAGGTGTGAAAAAACACTCCCCTGAGCGCTGCTAGTTTCAGTGCTGTTAAGTGCCAGTGTAGACAGTGCACCAGCACTGGGAGCCATTCCTCTCGTGGAGGCGTCTTTCTTTTTTCTTTTTTTCTTTTTTTTTTTTTTTTTAATATAGTGCTTGGAGAGCTCTCTCCCAGCACTGTTGCTGCAACTACACAGCCATGTTAAAGCATTGCCATGGCAGCACTTTAATGTTTCTAGTGAAGATATGCCCCTTGTCTCTTTAAGGCTATTTGAGCTGTTGTCTGACCTCAGCCTCCTCTCATTCTGAGCATCCTCCAACTTCTCAGGGTGAAGTAACTGTTACTGCTATCTGTGTGTGGTTACATGTCTTCTTCCCTTTCTTTATTCCTTGTTGCCATGTTCACCTTTCATCTTTTTCCCTTCTCATGGTCTCAGCCTGCTGCCTCTCTGCTTATGGTGCCTTTTTTCTTAATTTTGTGCAGTGTGATTTCTTTGAATTCAGCTGCTGTTCAAGGTCCTCTGCCTGTTGCTCCAGAATGAAAAACAGCTTGAACTTTATGCAGACTTTTTTTGTCTTTACTCTTTCCTGGTGAGGGTTTTATGTTAAGTCAGCAGCTGTGCATATCGACACGTTTTAGTATGAGCTCTGTCTCAGTCACAAAATGTGTCTACCAGTGATAGCTGTCTTGCAGTGGCTTGAATGTGAGTGCAATTTGGGGCAGACTGTGCAGAAGCAGGGCACAGACTGCAAACTAGTTGTGAGTTTGATACTTGGGTTTCACTGACCAGTTATCAAGTGTGAACTCCTCAGGCACTAAAACAGCCTTAACATGGAGTCACAGACAGTCTCCTTGGATCCTCCAATCTGTCTTGCCACCCAGGTGAGCTTATCTTTGTGGTAGATGATCCCTTACATCAGAAATCACAATAATATCTAGGTAACTCCCAGTCTGAAAAGACTAGTCACTTACTCCAGGGTCAGTTTCACCAGAGAACTCAAATCAGTGATGCTTGTAGCTAATCTATAATAAAATATCTAAGACTTACTAACTAGGTAAAGGAAACAAGAGTTATTTACAAGGTTAAAGCAGGAAAACATAAGTACACAAATGAATTACAGTCTTGGGTTCCAAAAAATGATAGAAGCTGCTTGTAATATTCAAACTCTGTATGTCATTTAGAGCTAACTCTAAATCTCTTGTTTATGCTTAGAAATCTTGCCCTCCCAAAATCCAAACAGCATAGAGATACTGTTTCTTCTTGTCAGGGTCTTTGTCTGATGTTTCACAATGGCTCATTTGGTTTCAATGGGTCTTGTTGGCGGGCAGGTTCGAGCACCTGTAGAAAGCCAGCATTTTACATTAATTAATATTTCTTTTCTGTTCCGTGACTGACTCAGGGCTTGGCTACACTTACATTTTATAGCGCTCTAACTTGCTGGTTTAGGGGTGTAAAAAATCACCCCCACACCCCCACCCCCGAGTGTAGAAAGTCTAAGCGCTTTAAAGCACTAGTGTGGACAGGCTCCGAGCACAGGGAGTGCGGCTCCCAGTGCTTGGAGCTAATCCCCCTCAAAGTGCTTTGAAGTTTCAAGTGTAGCCGTGCCCTTACACAATTAATTATTTGCTTCACAATCCTCTGTAATATCATCTTATAACATGGGGTACAGATGTTATAAGTGACTTTAGTACATACAGCAGCTTAGAAGCATTTCATAAAGTTTAAACCCTAAGCACATTTTAATAAATCGAATACCTATTTTAAGAATACTAACACACAGATTCCAGCATGGTATTTGTTGGTGTTCAGTTGCGAACTAGGGGTTTTGGCAAGAGCTGGCACTTGGTCTGCCAGCATCACAGTGGTAAAGAGGACTGGACTGTTTGAATAGCCTCAGCTTGGGGAGTGACAGATATTAACTCTGGGAATCAAACTGGGTCTCCCACTCCCATTGTCATTGTTAACATGGCCACCAGTGTAATCTATTTGGTTGGAAAAAATATTTAGTTAATCCATTGTGGGGATTTGAATTCATAGTTAACACACGACTTTATAGCTTTAAAGCAAACACATGCCCATCACCACCACGACAATTACATCCTTAATAGTAGCTTCTAAACACAAGCAAAGAATGCAGTGGAACTAGAGGAGGGGTCCCTCTTGGTCACAACTGAATCACTTTGGTTGGCCAGTGTAGGGAAGCCTGTTTTGCGATATTTATGCTGTACCTGTTCAGTAGGTGGACACTTTCTAGTGCTGTGTACCTGGCATCTTCACAAGCATTAGATTCCAATACACATACACAGAAAAATCATTTTGTATTATTCCATAGAACTAATACAGTTTTATTTCGTTTTTACTTTTTATTTTTTTTTTTTTTTTTTTTTTTTTTTTTAGATAAATGTATCAGAGTTCATTTTCATTTGCCATATAGATGGCAGATCTTGGAAGGTGCCCTGTGGAAGGACATAAAGGATATGGAGAAAATTGAAAAGGCATATTGTGACCCCAGTAATAACAGGTATAAACTGTTAGTAATTTACTAATGTTTGGGGCTTTCCTTCTGAAAGTGAAATACTGATCTAGATTCTTAACTGGCATAAACTGACACAGCTACATTAAAGCCGATACCTAAACTGCTTCATTTTATTTAGTGAATCAATGGGATTTAGCTGATTTACACCAGCTGAGGGATCTAGCCCCCGGTTGTTCATTGTAGCCTGGGATCCATCTTGAGCGTTTATGGGTTATGCTATAGACCTGAGTGGCTAGCTCACTTGTTTGTTTTTCTGCATTATTGCACAAATGGATTATTTACAACAGAGATTGTGGGAAAACTTCTAAAGAAAATAATTTGGACTATAATATTCTTGAAAATTTGTCCTGTTTTGACTAGCTCTTGTCCTGATTCATCCCTGCCTTTTTGACAGAGTGCTTCTCCTTTACCATTGTAGTATCATATTGAGGTAGTGCATGGCTCTTCACTCATTCCAGCGAGGAGTCCTTGCGGGTAGGCGATGTGAGAGTAGAGCTGAGAGAGACAGAGATAGCTGAGGGGCATCGGTAGCCATTGCGAAGGTGGGAATAACTTCAGAAGGCTTTTGAATTGCTATAGTAGTGCAAAGAAGATTTTGAAGGAAACTCATACTAGGGATGTAAACATCATTTAAAAAGTTAACTGAGGTTGCTCTGGCTGGTGCGGGGTGGCCGGGGCTGGAGGCTAACGGTTAACACTGGTAACCAGTTAACCTTTTACATCCCCAATTCATACCAATATATGGTATAATGTACTGGAATATATATATGGCCCACTTACTTAAAAAGATCTCGCATTCCTCCTAGTGCTTTTGTAATGGTCTCAGCTTCTAATGGTTCAGGGCCTGAAAAAAGGACAGCAGTACTGCTGCTGCTAACAGCCAAGAGATTCTCTTGTGTCTGTAGCGATGATGAGCTTTTGGAAGAAACTGTTAAAGTTCTGATTCCCAAGTTGCATGTCTGTGGCTAGTGGCCACTAAGCACTGGAAATTGTAACAAGAGGATAGGAGCAGCTGATGAACAGATCTGTCAGTTAGCCCATGCTTATGTTGGATCAAAGTCTATTCAAAGCCTGACTTCAGCTATAAGTGAAAATGAGTTTTGAGAATCTCATCCATTAATTCATATCACAATATCCACAGTTGTCTGTTCTTGCTTTAGAGGGATCAAAAGGCAAGAGGTATTCCAGGTCAGAATATAAGGAATTAGCAGAAGTGTATATGAAGTTAACACATGCTTATTTTATGTCTGACTCAAGAACCACTGTGGTCATGAATGTGATCTCTCTAAATTATGATTTCATATAAATTTACAAAATTATGTCTTAACTTTGGCAATACACATAATACAAAATAATACACACATATGGGCAATATGAGAGGTGAATAGTGATTGTTGTAGGAATCCTAACTTTGCACTTCACCCTTGGGGGCACTTACTTTAGTCTGACACTGGGCCTAATATTTTCTATTATTTTTATGGCTCTCCGACTCGAAAGTTGTAACTATGCTCAACTGACTGATGCTTACTTTTTTTTTTAAACTGTTTGGCCCTCTCACACAGGTGTTTATACAGTGCCTTTCAGTATATATATTTTCAGAACATGACCTGTGGCTCTGCCAAAGTTAGGCGCCTCTCCACAGCATCATCTGTGACCAAGCCCCCTCACTTCATTCTTACAACAGATTGGCTCTGGTACTGGAAGGACGAATATGGTGTGTGGCGTGAATATGGAACGGAAGTAAGTGTGTAGATGAAAGACGGCTCCCCAACCCTATTGCATTAAATCTGTGGAAACGATTGGAAGCTGCATGGGCTGTCTATTTTGTTTTAATAGTCTATTGATCAAGTTTGGGCTCAGAAGATTAGTAATGGGATATGGAAATTTTAACTTTTAGGTTCAGTGGCTCAGATACAGGAGCAGTCAGTAGCGACTGAAAGTCGTTACTGACTGACATCTGTTCAGTGCGTTGTCTGAAATAGGTGACAGGTATTTCTACCTGTTTTCATTTTTTGAAATGTAACCTTCTCTTTCTTTCAGTGTTCCTTGATATTCCAGATTCAGCAGCACACTCTTCCGCTCTCCGTTCCCATCTCCATCTTGGGAGTTGGGAAAGGTTTCTCTGTCTACCTGGTGGTGGATGGCCCTTATTTTAAAGGGCAGTAGGACGCAGGCCTGTAAGGCCACAGCCGCCACAGAACAGATGCTTTACAATTTCTCATTTTAAGAAGACTAAGAAAAATCTTCTTTTGATTCTGACCTGACAGGATGATGATCATGATGCTTCCACTGTATGCAGCAGTGACCTGGAGCAAGCTTATCTAGCAAAAATGTCTCCAACATTGCAGTTCAAAGCTGGGAGACATGAATATGAACTCGACTTTAAAGGTACGAGTATGGGTATTTTTTTCTTCCTTTCAGATATGTTGTGTAAGCTATGTTAGTAGAGTACTATCTTATCTTCTCTTACTTTGTGGTGGTCAAAGGAAAAGGGAATCTGTTAAAGTTCTCAATGCAAGAGCTAGTCACCCTGAATAAACTGATGTGCATATTTGGACTGATTTAAAAAAAAAATTAAAAAGCTTATCCACTGCAAGATTCAGCTTATTTGGTGAAAAGTTGCATTGTTTTTTGACATTCACAGTGTAAGAGAATCAAGGAAGAATCTGTAACAGGCTTCCATCTTCCTTTTAAAAACAGGTTAACAGCTAGAAGAGGAATACTTAAGCAAAGCTTGCTTTTCTTTAGCCACTAGTAAAGAAGCCCAAAAACTTGCTTAGTCTTTTCTCATGGATTTCTCATTCTGGTTATGGCAAGTAATGAGCCCTAAGGAATAGACTGCAAACCAGTTTCAGGGTTGTCTCAAAACTGGTTTAAGGAGAAGAAAACTTTCACTTTTTTGAGTTTTGTACATCTTAAACACTATTTACATATTGCTCCCCCCACTGTTAAATCACTATTAGGCAGGTTGGGCTCTGCTTAATCTCTTCCATGTGGCTCTGTTAATGTCAGAAATGTTCTTTTATAGCCAGACAGCCACCCCTAGAAATGGGTTAAACTAAGGTGGTTTGTTTTTTTATTTTGTTTTTAAAACCATGCATCCATTTCCTAGTTGCAGATAGGTTTGGCATAGAGTCCAGAGAGTCATTACTTAGTATTTTAGCAGGAAGTTATTGGGAACCATTGCCACAAATAATAAACTTCCACCTCTGCTGCTTTCTCCAGGAATCTAGTTTGAGGTGTGAAAAGAGTCTTACACAGTCTGGCCTTGAGAATCTATCTGTTGCAGGGCAAAGGACGGAAGCCACAGCTTCATGCTGATTCTGGCCTGCTCCAGAGGCTAGCATGATATCCAGTATAAATTAGAGCAGCCTCAAGGCCTGTTCTAACTTAAAGTAGCTTTCCCACAGAAGAGCTGGAGTGTAGGTTGCTGGCAAGCAGAGTGGCCAGACCATGGCTCTGTCTGCCTGGGAAGGATGAAGTAGTAGGTTAACCATGTCAGGACTTAAAGCAGCGCTTCCAAGGTGACCAGATACTCTAACTTAAGGCTAATACCACTAATTATCCCCTTTTATGAGAATTTATCCCCTTCCTACCTCTCCCATATCTGCTGTCCATACCACCTGGACTGGTCACCTGGCTCCACTCAGACTCGCTCGTACTAGTATATGTTTTGAATCTCTGCTAACGTTGCCTTCTACCCAGAAAGAGAGGCAGAAGGGAAGCATGAATTTCCCACTGGAAGTTATGCTGGAACTCTATCTATATGCCTGTAAGCAGTGTGGAGTTCCCATCCTGCTCTGAAGAGAGTGTAATAATCCTATCTAAACCCCTTTCTGGTAACTTAATACAATGTAAACTTTACCCTGAGCTTACTCCGTAAGTTTAGCAATTCTAGGGGTTTTCCCGACAGAGCCTCTTTTTCTCTCTCTCTCTTTCCCGGAAAGAGAGACCCCATCCCTTTTTAAAACCGGGTTGGGGATGACTGTATCCATTTGCTGGTATGACTTGGCAACAGTTGCAGTACACGGTCAGGTAGGTACAAGTCCCTGATAAGAGGATGGCTGTGGAAAACCATGCATCCTTATGCAGGCACCAGAAGGAAAGTTTATCACTGTGCTGGCTCTGGCACCAGCATGTGGACAAAGGGAAGGTGGCTTATAGCTCCCTGTATTAGGGACAACCAGGGCTTGGTTTGGCCCCAGGCATGGTCTAGGATAGACCTCAGGCCTGTTCTAACTTGTGTACCTGTGCTAATGTGGTGAGGAGAATTGCTGGATTATAAATTCCACAACCTCATTACCTCTTCCCTGACACACCACCTTTCTCTTCCTGGATTGCCTCCTGCACCGAGAAAGGGGAGGGGAGGGAATTTGTTGTCTAGTCATAAAGCTTTGCTAGTTATGGGTCTTGTGTCATCAGACTGTTTTTCATTCGGGAACTGGAGGCTGAGAACTGTAAGCCAAAAATAAAATTTTGATCAGGATGGGAAACACAACTGAAATTTTCTACTTAAAATAAATAAGTAAATAGAATAAAAAATTGGGAACTATGATTACCCCTTTAAAAAGTCACTTTATTGTTAACTTTTGTTGACTGTTGTTGCATGATGCAGAATGGATGCAGTTTTCCTTTAAAACCATATATTAGAAAGCATCCTCATTCTTGCAAGTATCATGAGCCAATTACTTGGCTTGTACAGGCCATATGTGTGTACTTTTTAGTGTGCTGACAGCATCAGATGAAAGCCAGTTACCTCTGCAAGAAAGTAAGCTATTGTAGGTCAGTTCCTTAGAAATACTAGTGTAACCAATGATGGTTGTTCCTTCAATCCAGCTCTTTATTTTTGTAAACAAATACAGACATCTTTGCCTGGACAGCCTGAATGGTAGAGCATTCTGGCTTATTTTCCAAAAATAAGGTTTCAGACTGGATTTTTTTGGGTTTTGCTTAGGGAAAGTAAATGTGATACAAAGGCCTTGTATACACTGTGACAAAGCTCCAAGTCTGTACTTGTGGGTCCTGTGCTTCCTGGCAGATTTAGGGGCCTCAGAAACTCATCTAGGCCCCAGAGTGGCCTCCCTTTCTCAGTATAACTGGCAAGAGTCACCGCCTAGTGAGTTACCTTCATCACAGGCCAGTATGGAAGATGGAAAAGTTGGGGGGAACCCGGGCCCGCCCTCTACTCCGGGCTCCAGCCCAGGGACCCTAATAGTATCAGCTAAGATGGCTGACCTTTTATCCACAAAACACAATACAATTCCCTGGGCTACTTCCCCACAGCAATCCCCGCTTCTTCAAACTCCACTTCACCCTTACCTCAGGGCCTCCTTCCTTCCGTATGATATGTTGTCCACTACTCGGTCTCACCAACAGCACAACTTCCTCTCACAGCTCCTGACACCCACAGCCCACCTGACTAACTGGGAGGTTTTTATCTGGTTTCAGCCAGTCCCTGATTGGCTTCAGGTGTCCCAATCAGGCTAGCTGTTTCTACTCCTTTCTGAAAGGTTCTTAATTGGCCCCAGGTGTCTTGATTGGCCTGGAATAGCCTTTGTTTGGCTATCCAGGGAACAGGGACCTGCACATCCTGAGACTAATATACCTGCCTTCCAGCACTCTCTTATATCCTTCTGGTCTGACTTCGTCACAACACACATAATTTAAGTCAACACAGCTGCATTGCTCAAGGTCTGAAAAATCCACACACCTGAGAGCCATAACTGTATTGACTTAACCCTGAGTTTAGATGCTGCTAGATTGACAGAAGAATGTTACCGTCACACAAGGAGGTCATGTTCCTGCAGCAATGGGGGAAAAGCCCCTTCCATCATTGCTGTAAGCAGCGTCTATGCTGTGGGGTTATGCCAGCATAACTATGCTGTTAGAGTCCCTGTAGCGAAGCCTTTCATTCCTGGGTCATTGCTTCAAATCGATGCTACCATGTGTTGTCAGTCAGTGGAAGTTGGTGCCCTGTGATGGCTGTTTGGTAGCCTATTTGAAGAGATAATGGTCTAAGTATAGCTGTAAGGGGAGAAAGGTGTTCACATGCATTGTGGCTTTTGTTGACAGTGTTAAAGGAGAGGCCGAAACCTGAGTCTGAAGAATGCTACTATCTATTCTGTAGAGGTAGCAGTTGTGGAAGGGGGAAGCACACAAGCAAAACAGTGTGGGGACACTTCCGCAACTGCTACCTATGATACATCCATTCTCCCCATAGCCCTGGAAAGTGAGGTGAAGTATCTGTGTCATTTCCTCTCAGGGCAAATTTCAGAGCAAAACTATTTAAAAAAAAAAATTGGAGTCAGCATTCTCCTATCTGATCTACATGCCAGAGCTTGGCTCCTGTAGTCTGTATTGCAAATGGGAGTTTGCTGCATGTAGTAAGAGTGGGACATTGGCATCATTTGATGGCAGTCTTTGGCAGAGAGTCTTAATGGAGAATTTTGCCCCAAATGTGAAGATTGTTGAAAGAGAAATTTGCTGTCTGTGCTGTGTTTTCAGCCATGAATCAGAGAAACCTTCGCTATAAGACACAGAGGGAGGTTTGCAGGAGACCCAAATTCATCTCTCCGCAAGATGTGGAAAAACAGAGGATCAGGTAAACTACAGCTACTCTACTCTGAGGTAGTGGATACGTATGTATTCATGTAGTATTGTGCAGTGTCTTGCAAAGAAGTGTGAGTACTAAGCAAGAGTAAAATGACTGATTTTAAGACAACTGTAAGAGGAATTGATACTCTTGGAGGGAAAGAGAAGAGTGTATGTGAAGTGGAAAGAGTTTTAGATATGGCTGCATCCATGGGTCCCGAACACCCTATCTGACTGAGAAGAGGCTGGATCAAGATGAAAAATGTTGCATAAGCAGATGGGATAGAGGTCAGTTCTTTGGGGGCGGGGTCTTTCGTTTAATATGTCTGTAAAGGATCTGGCACAATGGGGCCCTGAAATGTCTGAGATGTCTAGGCACTACTGCACTATAAATGTTAATTATAATAATAGTGAGGTAGGATGGAATGTGTCTGAAAACTGAGCAATTTCAGATAGAATTCAGAAAATGTGAAGGTAAGCGAGGATTAATTTCTGTATGTAATAACCCACATCTCTTTAGACACCTCTCTCTCTCTAGTACTTGGTGCTTATAAAACACACAAAATAAACCTTTGAATCATTGGTAACAGAAACAGCCTTTCTCACAGTTACTTAAGTATCTGTGTCCAGTGCCAACAAAAACTAGTAAGGCAGTGTTTTAAAACTGTACAGCTATGAGGGGAAGGCGGCGGGGGGGGGGAATAATTATCAAGTTGAGTGGGTGGTTTTTTGTTCACACCTTCTAGTTAGACCCTAAAAATAACTCACTCGTTGCTGGAGTCAGTTGATAATCGGGTAAGCATAGACCACAAGTTGCTGTTAGGAAGGGGCAGTGCCCACCAACATGTTTCAGGTCAGTGATTTGATAGGAAGCCCAGTACCCCTTTTCACCAAGGCTATTTTTTTTTAATTTTAAACCTGGTTAGTTGATTAACACCGTTTCAGCCTTTGTTTTGCTAGTCTAAGCAAGCAAAGGTCTTTTAGTGTCCTTTTTGTAAGATAGAGTCTCTGTTCCCCTACCCATGATTCTAGTCGCCCTGTTTTATACCTGATCCTGTTTGAATTCATCTTTCGCGGACATGGGTGACCAGAATCATATACAGCATTCCAGTTTACTATTGCCTCATACAATGGCATTCACACTTCTCTGTCTCTACTGGAAATACCTCATCTGACGAATTCTAGGATCACATTCACTTTTTTTACAGCTGTATTTACACTACTGGTTTATAGTCATCCTAGGAGCTACTAATACACCCGGATGTGTCATTTCCAACTGATGAGCTCTCAGTTTATAGCAGAAATTCTTATTAGTCTCTAAGTGCATGACCTTCCTTGCTGTACTATTAAATTTCATCCAGTTTCTGTTACTTCAGTCCTCTAGGTAATCCAGTTCTTGTATAATATTTTGAGCCTCCTCTGTACTGAAAATGCCTCCAGTTTAATGTTGTCAGCAGATTACATTGGCACACGCCTGCTGTTGTGCGTAGGTCATTAACGAAAATATAAGTAACAGCTGTGGGTTCTGCCTAACTATTTTTGCAGTTTTTGGCTTGTCGTATGTCATAAATTTGTAACTGACAATTTATGTAGCAAACTGGAAATGGTCATTGCTTAAGTAATGAAATATAATATTTGGGAGGATTAGGAACACCTGATGTAAAACTGATGGTGGGCATTTGTACCTCCTAAGGTAAAATAGTGTAGTAACTTAGCTATCCATGTTATTTTGGGTAAGTGAATTTATGATGAAGATACAAGGTTTAGTTTTTGGTAAATGAGAGCTAAAGCACAATGCATTTGTGATGTTAAGTGTTTCTTAACCACTGTGATGCATAAATAATAGGTGCCCCAATCATGCTTTTGTTGCTATCAGATTCAAGCAGGATTTGATGACAATGAACTTGATATTGTGACTGTTAGGGACTAGAAAATAACATTCTGTTATTTTGAAGCAGTACAGGAGTTCGTGTGTGGGGGAAGAGCTTATTGGCTCAGCATTTCACATAATGCTCTGATATCAGTATGAAACCCCTATCTATACCCTGTTATCTTTGGAAATATCATATTTGGTCGAGCCCTGTGTAGACAGGTGAAATTGGACATGTGTAATGGTAGATTGTTTATGGTTTCCTTCCTACTGATTATAAATTCTCACCTTGTGGAGACTGGGACTCAAAACTGCAGAAGGTCCAAGCAAAATGAACTTTATGGTAACGAAAGATACTTAATGCCTGAATGTTGGTTTGGTCTGTGTGAGAACCAATGACTCACAACAGAGAAGTGAGTAGTTTGAGCTCAGTTTGGTGGCACGACTCATACTGAAAGTTGATAGCGCTTTTCTGTTATTTTATGTGCTCAGGCCCCATCTCAGCAAAGCACTTAGGTGCATACCCAACTATGAGCATGGAAATAGCTCCCATTGAAATCAATAGGGCTTCTCTTATGCATAAAGTTAGATATGACCAAAGTGCTTTGATGACTTGGAGCCTCAGTTCCTAAGTAACTGACCTGAGGTTTGGAACACTTTTGACAGGATATGTTACACATGCTGAGCTGAAGATACAGTTCTGAAATGTCTAGATATATTGGGTTGCCAGTCTAAATTTGGCTCTAATGTAATACTCTTAAATATTATGATTTAAAAACCAACAATAACTCTTTTGTCATATACAGCGGTGTTGAGCATTCACAGGAAGAATCCATTCCAGCTCACTGGGACAAATCAGCTTTACCAGAATTGGGATACAAGGTAGAGCTCTTAAGTTTTTCTGTCTGACTACATACAGCTTTCTTAAAATGTAGGCTCTTCGAGAGAGACTCTGCATGTTCCCACTTGTGGGATATCGCATCACCTTGTGGTGATTTCCAATAGAACTTCTTCTAGCAGTATCAGCTAGAGTGCTCTCATGCCCCTCCCCTATCCCCTCAGCATTGCCTTATTCTGAGGGCGAGGCTTTATAGGGGGCAAAGTGCCCTCACCACCTCATTTCCTTCCAATTGCGTTTTGGAACCAAAGCTCTGTTGTGTTAGATCGTTAGTGTTAGTGGTCAGTTTAGTGAGTGAGCTTTTTTGGTTCTATGTTATGGAGGAAACAGAAGAAGCTGGGATTTAAGAGGTGCGCTTCCTGTCCGGCTGTCTTCCTGGCACATGGTGACCAAGGGTGATACTTGGAAGAAGAAAGTTGCTTCCCTGTAACTTGAGTTCTTTTTGAGATGGTGCTGCATAGTCACACTTCCTATTGGCCTTCCCCTTGCAGTCAGAGTCCTTGTGTATGTCTTTATTACCTGCTGGATCAGCGGGTAGTGATCGATCCAGTGGGGGCTGATTTATCGCATCTAGTCTAGACGGGATAAATTGACCCCCCCGAGTGCTCTCCCGTCAACTCCGGTACTCCAGAGGCGCAGGCGGAGTCGATGGGGGATGGCAGCGGTCAGCTCACTGCCGTGAATGCACTGCAGTGAGTAAATCTAAGTACGTTGACTTCAGCTAGCTGACGTTGCAGAACTTACGTTGATTTCCCCTCCTTGCCCCCCGTGTAGACCAGGCCTTAGTCTCTGGCTTTGCTGTGAAGGTAACTGAGGTGGTGAGGGTGCTTTGCTGCCTACATAGCCTCACGCTCTCAGAATGTCAGTCATACTGAGGGGCATGGCGGGGGAGAAGGGTTCTAGCTGACGCTGCTGGAAAGGAGGTTCTACTGCAAGACACAGTGTGGTAGTGCGTTATTTCATGTGTGCGAATATGCAGAGCCATCTTAAGCTTCTGTTACAGGTAAGCAACTTTCATTTAAGTGTTGCATGTTCCCTTGTAGATGACCATCCCTTACACAATGTACTTACTATATTAGTAATTGCAATCTTGTGCTTTCTATCACACTGAGATGGGGGAAGGTGGACCTTTGAACCTGCAAGAGCCTGGCTGAAGTCAGTGGGGCTCGATAGGGGTGCAAGGATTCACTTGTGCTTCCCTTATTCAAGAAGCAGTGATTACATTTAACCTAGAGACAAGGCCTGGTTAACGTCCAGCAATCAAAGAGGGGAGACAGACCCACAAGGCTTTTCAGTGCCTTTATTTTATGTTTGGTTTGGTTTGGTTTTGCTGTCTTCTTTTTGTGTCTGGTTGTGGTCCAAGGGCTCATGCATTCTTGGGCACTGGCACTAAATTCAGCAACACAAGATAGCAGCGGGTAGTAAGGCAAAACTTATTTTACTCCTGTTCTTGGATGGAGCAGGTGGGAGTGCAACATTTTGTTTTCATCATAGGGTGTACTGGCAGGCGATGATAGAAACATTGTTCCTAAAGCAGGACATGAAAGGTGATCTAAAGAGGAGGGGAGGAAAGGTTGGGCTTTTGGTTCCTGATTATAAAGCCAAGCAATGGAGAGGAGGAGGTAGTTTGTTAAATTTTGTGGCGTTTTTTGTCTTGCTTTTTAACATCTATTTAGGAGAGCAGGTGGAAATTTTTCACAGTTCAAAAATTTGAAATAAAAAAGGAAAAATGTTGACAAACGTTTTGTGACTTCCTCCTCCATGAGCTCTGTTTGGCTACTGTGATTGGCATATTGAAGAAAGAAAGTTTTTTGTTGAATCTTCAGCATCCCTGCCCCTGATCTCTGTATTGAAAGTGTAAGAACTCACAATATTCCCCCACTAAAACCCTCAACAAATCTTCCAGTAAAAGTAGGAAGGCTCAAGTTGATTTTGTGGTGTTTCTCAGGTATAATTCAAGCAGGGACACACACACACACACACCCCCCACCCTATGCCCCGGCGTGTTCAGGACTTGAGCAGTAATAATGAGGTGGTTTGGGATGGCTCTGTAAAATAGAGGCGACTGGGTTACATATATTTTCTTTGACAGCTGATCAAACTTCTCAGCTCTTCTGACGAATACAAGAAGGTTCAGACTGACTTTCAGCGCACAATGCCCAAAACAGTCATTCAAAAGATTCAGAGAATCCAGAACCCGACTCTTTGGAAAGTGTATCAGTGGTATGTGTGAACATTGCTCGGGTGTGTTTTCATGGGGTTTGTACTTGAGTCCTGTGTGAGAAGCCAGTATGCAGCCATGTAAACTGCTGCACGGCTGCTTTTTAGAACTTTCTTGACCACAGCTTAACTGAGATCTGCATTGGCTGAGGCAGAACGTGGGCAAACTGGAGGTTACTCTTATATTCAGAGCCCTCTGTGGGAGTAGCCCATCTCCCCGAGATGATGCCTCTCCCTCTCTGCAAGCAGTGTCTCCCGTGAGTTGCATTTCACCAGCCCTGAAGTTTGGCAGCCGGTGAAGGAGATCTGCGCGTGCAAATGACAGACTGTGACAGGAGACAGTTTGTGGAGCTGGGCCACTTCATTGGCCCAGTGCAGGGCTGATAAACCCCATCACTCAGTTGTCAGGCTTCAGGTAATTGCAGTGTGGTGGGCTCTGGACCCTGGGCAGGGCCAAGCAGTCAGTAGCCCCTGAGACTTCAGGCTGGGGCAGGTGGTTGCAGTTGGGATTCTGGCTCCCTGGGCGGGGCAGAACAGCAATCAGCCTGGAGCTCCTGGGCAGGACAGGACATCATCTATGGTTCCTGAGCCTCCAGACTGGGACTCAGAGCAAACAGCAGCCACACCTACTGGCCTGTGGGGTGTGGTCAGGGAACCTGGCCCCTCCCACTCCACTGGGTTCTGACCCAGGGCCCTATGAAGCTGGGGATTTCCCAGCTAAGGGTTTAGACATCTGCTTCTATTACATCCCCTGGGTCACTTCCTATCACAAATTGCATCCCAGGCATCTCCTCTGCTGGTGACAGCTTGATGTCCCCCTCATTCTCTGCAGTTGGTGAATTGCCCTCAGTGTAATCCGGGTCCATGGGCTCTGCAGCTTGGACCATCACTGGCCCCTCTGGAGGAGCCTCAGTACACATCCCTCTTCCTCCGCAGCCAGCCCTGACTGAACTGAGCTGCCTCCTTTTATCTGGCTCTACCACCTGGAGCGTGCCCAGCAGGGGTAGGGGTGTGTAGCCTCCTGGGCCCACAGTGATTTGTGTGTCCCAGCTGGCTCAGTGCGGGGTTGGTCCACCCCGTCACGCAGAACTTCCACAGTTCTAGTTGAGTTCAGAATGACTTAAAACTCCCCTCTGACCAGACTTTCTGTCAGAAAGGTGTACCTATGAAACACACATACACACCCCCAGGTGCACATATGAAACACAGACACACACACACCCTTACTTCAAGGTATGTATCCAACAGGCTGGAAAGGAAGACTAATGTTTCTATTCTTAAATATTTTGGAGGCACGTGGCTATAGTCAGAGCCTTACACATTCTTACAGAGGTATATTTGAGTACATGGTGTATCTTGCTTCTGTTTCTGTTTAAACCAGGCCTTTTTAAAGCATACTTTTGTGCAATTACTCAGTTTAAAAGAAGTATTAAAATATTTTGCAAAATCTGAGTACTCTGCAACACTCATCCAAATAATCTGAGTGCCTGCCGCTTGGAACCTGTTTGGCTAAAATAATCTGGCTCTGCACTGTGGAACTTTGATGGTGCTTTTTATTGCAGGCAGAAGGAGCAAATGCAGAAGACTAGTGAAGGAAAGGATGTGTGTGAAAGACTCTTATTTCATGGAACCAGTAAAAAGTATGTCGATGCCATCTGCCAGCAGAACTTTGACTGGAGAATCTGTGGTCTTCATGGGACAGCTTATGGCAAAGGTAATTCTCTAGCTTGTGCTCTGCTAACTTTGATTTAGGGCATGTTTACACTGGGAACTTCAAAACACTGTTGTGGGAATGTTCCCGCTGCAGCGCTTTGAAGTACGAGTGTGTTCACGCGTGAGAGAGCTCTCCCAGCGCTCCTGGTAATCCACCTCCACGAGGGGATTAACTCCGAGCGCTGGGAGCCCAGCTCTCAGTGCTCAGAGCCTGTCCACACTAGCGCTTTACAGTGCTCAGATTTTTCACACCCCAAGCCAGCAAGTTAGAGCGCTATAAAATGTAAGTGTAGACAAGCCCTCAGAGAGAACTTTCTCCAGCTGAACAGTAGCTGCAGCAATAGTTTGAACCTGAAAATGGCAGAGGGAGGAGGCATTCACCTGAGGTAGGTGCTACCTCTATGCCTAAATGAGTAGTGTTAATGTTAACCACATAATATGGCAATGTAACAAACACATTCAGCTGGAGCTCAGGCACTTCTATAGACCTTGGCCTATGTGCTCCACAGTGTGCAGTGTAAATCCACTTATTGGTGTGGAAAGATGTGCTTAAGAGGGGACAGGGAGTGTTTCCAGTCAACATATGTCACCGACCCAAATTTAAGGTATAATTTTTTTAACAGTGAGTGTAATTAATGATTGGAACAACTTCCCTAGGGGTTTGATGGAGTCTCCATCACTGGCAATGTTTAAATTAAGATTGGATGTGGTTTTTTGCTAGAAGACCCACTTTAGGAATTGTTGTGGGGAAGTTCTGTGCCCTATGTCATACGCCAGGTCAGACTAGCCAGAGGTCTGGTGTAAACTGGGGGTGGGGGAGGTGCCCCACAAGGGGAGATGCAGAGTAATGTTGGGCCAGCCCCCACAGGGGGAAGAGAGGGAGTGCCACCCAGCTCTATTCCTGGCTCCAGCTGCCAGCCCTGCCCCTGCCCCTAGTTGTGGCCCCAGCCTTGGCCTCCTTACTCCTGTCAGTGTTTTCCCCCTCTTGCCCCCCTCCCCGCCCCCAGAGCTGCAGCTTGTCTTCTCTAAACCCCAGGAGGAAGTGGTATTTAGTTGGTCTCTGATGCCATGCAAGTAAACTACGCTTGGCTTCAGTATTCCTTCCATCCCTGGCAAACGGTATAGTCCCTGCCACTGCCCTATTTACAGCAAGGGATCAACATAGCAAGTGCAACAAAATGGGATTTAATTTTTTAAACATTTAATCTATAGTTCCAGAGGGTTCACGTAGTCCACACTATGTTGCTTATGATGATTAGAACATTTTGGAAGGAAAGATCCTTTAATTTCAAGCTTCCAAATAGTTACTATAAGTGTGTGAGGGAGTGAGAGACGGGTGTGGGGACAGACAGCATACTCTAAGAAAGAGAAATTAGAAAATAAAAATCCACTAGTGATATCTAACATGTTTTGTGAAAAATCAAATTGTGGTGATACCTAATGATAAATTATGCTGGAGAGGATGCCCAGCACACATGAAATGATTTACAAATCTCTCACCAGCTTCTGACTGATTCTCTCAGTAAACATTAGGGTATTTTCTCCTTGAAATTCCAATAGTTTTATAGGAAGTCAGATATCTTACCAACTTTATCTTTGTCTACTGCAGGAAGCTACTTTGCAAGGGATGCATCGTATTCTGATAACTATAGCAAGACCGATTCAAACATCAAGACCATGTTTCTGGCTCGAGTCTTGGCAGGGGACTTTACCCTTGGTAGTTCTTCCTATCTTCGTCCTCCTGCCAAGGACGGCGGAAACAATTTCTATGACAGCTGCGTGAATAGCCTTTCGAATCCATCTATCTTCGTCATCTTTGAGAAACATCAGATTTATCCTGAATATCTGATTGAATACATGGACCAGGCGGTGGCAACTGCTCTGTCAATGGCTGCATATTTTCGGAATTGACTTAACTGAGGAGAGTTTTTTGTTTAATAACAGTGTGCCCAGTGCATTTTATACACAATTAGACTCTCCACCCTCTCCTTGTAACAGTAAGCAGGGGTGACTATCTTAAGATATTTTAGAAAAGACATATTATTATTATGAGTTTCTAAAATCCAGTCTTTATTCCTAAATTTCTCTAGTCAGGCTAACTTGTTTTTCCCACTGTTAGTCTGTTCTGGAGGATTTAATAAATCCAGTAGATGTTCATATGATTCTTGCAATGTGAGATGAAGTAATAGAAAAGCAGGTGATTGTGATATCATATTAAATTCTTTTTTAAAAAAATAATAATAATTATGTTTTCATTAGTTCTCCCTTAGTGAAGTTAACTGTGAAACTAGTTAGCCAGGGCAGAATCTGCACAAGGCTTCTTGTGGGCAAGCAATTTAATAGTTCCCTTGGGACTGTTGCACACAGAGACCTTCTGTGGACCACTGCTACCACATCAGGGTGACGTCCTACAACCTTCTACTTGCTAAGGGTTTCTCCTCCTGATACCTCAGGCCTCCTAAGCCCCAAATGTGGGTTACAAATAAAATAACGCAGAAAGCTTTAAATCAGTGCAGTTAATTAGTTTGACTCAGGCTTTGTGATGTTAACATAAATGAGAGAGTTGTGTGTTGTGGTTGAAACAGTGGCAAGCTTAGATGTGTAAGAAGGGACACCGTAGCAGTTGCTGTGTGTTCTTTCTCCTCTCCAGCGGAACCACTTCAGGTAAAACATCTAAGAACTTCTCTTTCTTACTCTTTTCTTTTTGACTTTCCTGTAGATTTGACATTTTTCTGACATGGTGCGAGAGATGTGGCTGCTACAGCTCTCTGCACTTCTCTCTTCTGAGTTGTCAGAGGTGGTATATAGATACACGTGCATTATTTAAAAGCATGATTCTACTTTAAGAAGCACTGTGGGGATCATGTTTATTGTCTCGGGAGCTCCAGTTTAAAAGAGTTTTTACAAGTCTTTTTTCCTAGTTATCAGCCCTGCAAATTCAACTTGGGGATCTAAGCATTGAGCAAGGTTCTTTCCTCTCCCTTCATCAATGCCAGTAATAAAGATTCCATAGGTCATGTTGTATGCCATCAGTGACAACTGTGCAAACCCACTATATTCTTTGGGGGCTATACAGGTTTAAGTGATTGGTCCTGTAATTGGAATATAGAAAACTATTTTGTTTGATCTATCAGAAAGGGTAGAATCTAGTTCGCTATTTATCTTGGTTCTGTTCATTCCTGTATGTTAACAGGAGTCAAAAGAAATCAAAACTCTGAAATCAGCTGTCTAGTTCTTTAAAGTGCAAGGAACAGACAGACTGAGTAAAGGTACCATTTCACATACAGTAGTTGCATTTCAGAACAGAACTGCACTTCTGAGCTTTCCTTGCTTCAAGGAGGCTTTCCCCTTCCACCTGTTAATTACCTCTGAGTGAAAAGTTGAGCCTGGATTTTTAATACATTCCCTTTTGGGGTGTATTTGTGTGCTCTGTAAAGCTCTGTCCAAAAACCTGCTGCAATATCAGAGAGCAGAAGAAACTTCAGAATCCTAATAATGCCTCTGATTGTCACTAGTTACTTACACTGCATGGATCTCTTCTGACTTCTCCACCTATCTTCTGGCAAAGATTGGAAACAAGTGCTAAAGGTGGATACATAGCAAGGACCGATTAAAGGTTGCCCAGCCTTGTATGTCAATAAGACTGTCCGTATGTACACAAAATAAACTGTGTCCTAATGCCCTAATAAACTGCCTAATGCCCTGCTGTGAACAGCTGAGCTATGTTGTTTTGTGAAGCTGCTGCTACAACTAACAAAAAAATGCATTACTATAGAGCTGTGAGAATTCTGGATGAACCACTAAAAGCTTTCCATAACTTTCACTGTCCATACATGTTTGTCCCGGTAGGGGAGGGTGTGTAATGGCTTTTATGGGTACCTGGAAACATAAGCAGCTGTATACTTCTCATTTACAATCACGGTACTGATGACTGAAGCTTAACATTTGCATTGCTTAGAGAGACAGGAGACTATTACTCAGGATCCTAACTCTCCTTTGTAATTGTTGGGACTGGTGGGGTTACAGCAGCTGTTTTTCAATTATAGTAAATGCATTGGTTAGTCATGTATTCTAAGTGCCTCAGTATTTCCATGAGGGAAAAATGTCTAACTGGAAGCAGTCTGTAGCCCTTGTTCTCAATGTTTTTAATATTTGAAATTGAATTTTCTTATTCTCAGCCGTATGTATGGTACCTTCTGTGGCAATATGCATGGCTCCTCTTTTTTTAATGCAAATTAAAATATTTTGAACTGAAAACTGATTAAGGTTTAGTCAAATATTGGCTTCTTTGTGTTCTCTATTCCTCTTTAATGTTTCTAGGTGGATCCTTGTTTCTTACTGTGGTAAGTAGCAACAAAGTAGACTCACACTGAATGTCTTTCATACAAAGCAGAGCAGTTTTTATTGTAAGTTGTCAAAGGTTGAGGAAGCTTCTCCTTCCATCCCTGGAGAAAAACAGGCTTTACTGATTTTTTTCATGTTTTCTTATCTTGGGTGCTGAAAATAATAGCATCAATTGCACTTTTTGGTTCTAGTGAACGTTCATGTTCAAGTTCTTACAAACGGAGTCTGTAGAGTTCTCTATGTTTACAGTGCAGTTGGAAATTATTGGCTTTTTTTAAAAAGTATTTCATATGAAACCTAAATTCTATGCAAACTTATGTTGACTGTCTCAAGTGATAGCCATAGCTCTTGATTGTTTGGAACACGAGTGAGTGGTGTTATAGAGTGGAATAATAGGGAGGTTAGGTTCTATGGATTTCTGCCAACAGCCCTATCCCGTGAAGGCATATGGAGGGTGGGCTAAAAGGAAAATTGGCTTGACAGTAATGCAGTCTGCAGCACAGTAGGGTACTTCAGCATTTTACGATCAACCTGGTGTGTGTATTATGGAAGTTGAGTCTACCTATTGACTTAGCATTTCAGGCTTGCAGTGATTATTCAGCTTCTGCCTTGATTTCTAGGGCTTTGATAACAGAGCCATATCTTAGCTGTACGCTAAGAACCATGTGGGGAGTGACAGCAGAGGTATGAGCATTTCATCTTATATTATTGCCAAGTCTGCTACCTGCAGCCAGGGCCAGGGAAGGCCAGCTCTGTTTATACATGAGGGAGGCAGCTCTGTGTGTGGTGTAGAGTTTTGTTAATATTTGGATTAGAAGTGGGGACTTTTAAGAAAAGATTTCGAGAGGAGGCGGTCAGACTCTCACGCAAGGCAGGACCTGTCCGCACAGACACAGGGCAACCTTAAGGAGAGGACATCAGCAATAGTGAAAGTGGAGGTAACAGGAGACCTCTGTGGCTCAAGTTAAAGTACTGTATTTTGGGAAGAAGGTTAGGGAAATTTGGAGGTTAGACAGGTGTTAGGGAGTAGTTAATTAACCCTTGGATCAGTGCATGTCATAGAAACTGAACAGTAAATAGGTCAGGCCTCTTGTTCAAAAGTGCCTTGAATGGTTTCCAGATGCCCTCTCCATTTTTAAGTGAGTATTGCTGTGGGAGTCAGCTTAGTTTTAAAGATACAAACAATTGAGGAAATCCTGACAACTGCTTGAAGAGGGGTGGCAAACCACAGCAAGGTAAAGAGCAAGCATCTCGGAGATCTGACTTGATGTCTGTCTAAAAGAAATTAGCTTTCTAATTAGCTGTTGCCTGCTGCATAACTTTCCTCAAGAATGAGGGATGAGTGAGTCAGCTTTGAATTGACCTCTAACCCTTCCAATACAGATGCTATTATTAAGGCCTACGGAACAATAAATATACGCTAAACAAATCAGCATCTATGGTAAAGTCCAGGTGGAAATTCCATTTTACGCATAGACTAGAAAGCAGCAAATGTATATAAAAATATTTATTTTGTGAAGTGACCTACTATGCTGCAGAATTTTCCTTAAAGTAGATAAAATTTCACATGTGTAATCCAGAGTAATAGTAATCCTCCTCCTGAAAAGTGCTTTGTGAACTATGACATTGCCAAGGTTCTCTATCCCAATAGTTATATTAAAAGACACTTTTAAAGTGACAGCTTTTAGCTTTGATTGCAAAATGTGAATTCCCTAAAGCATTGTTTAGTCTTTTGCTTTCTGTCATCTGACTGGAAGTGATTAGGACCTTTCCTAAAGTAGTTGCATGTAATTTGAAAACAAACCTGCAGCCAGACCATACAAGGCACAAAACATCTACCCTTTCTCTAGAGAAATTAGACATTCACCTCTTTCCTTGCTGCAGTGGTGTTTCTCTTTAAACAAGTGTGCTAAACCTGAAATATTAGGCAATCACTCTGAACCACCGATGAAAGATAATGGAAGTAAACTGACTTTTTAGCCTTGCATCTATCAACAAAGAGGTAATGGGTAGCTTTCCCTGTTACTTTAAGGAGTGCCAGTGGGTCCTGATCTTGATCATCTCATTGTGAAATGTGAGTACAGCACCTGGAACATTAGCCCCTGCTCCAAGGAGGAACAATCAGTCTGATCCTTTTATAGACCCTCCAACTATAGTCCAAGAAGCTGGCCCTCATGCTAAGGGCCACAGCTCTATTATAATGGGACGTTCAGCCTGCTTGCCGCATTGAGGGAGGACCTATTGGCCTCTAGCAGAGGGGTGGGCAAACTATGGCCTGTGGGGCTGTGTCCAGCCTGTCAGATCTTTTAATCTGGACCTCGAGCTCCAACGAGGGTCAGGGGCTTGACCCTCTCCATGCGTGATGTGGCTCCGAATTGCTCTTGGAAGCAGCAGCATGTCCCCACTCGGGCTCCTACATGTAGGGGCAGTTAGGGCGGGGGCATATGGAGCCCCCTAAGTGCCACCCCCCTAGCTCCCATTGACCAGGAATCATGGCCAAGGGAAGTTGCGGGGGTGGTGCCTGTGGACAGGGCAGTGTGCAGAGCTCCCTGGCTACGCCTCTGAGTAGGGGCCATAGGGAGGACATGCCACTGCTTCCTGAACTGCTGTAAGCACTGCTCAGAGCCTGCACCCCTGGCCCAGCCCTGATTCCCCTCCCACCCTCCAAACCCCTCATCACCAGCCAGAGCCTTCACCCCCTTCCTGCACCCCAACCCCAATTTCATGAGCACTCATGGCCCACTAGCAGCAAGCGGTGGGCAAACTTCACCACCTTCATCTGCCTCCACCACAGCAGCCAATGCAGCTGGGCTTCCCTGCTGTGGCACCGTGAGGAAAAGTTCCAAACTACTTGAAATTTCTCACAAATCAGCTCAACAACACATTCGGTTCCAGTTCTGTCCAGGCACGCTAGGGGCTTTCCCTGAACAAGCGGTGGACCACAGTTAAGAACCGCTGCTCTGAAGTGTGTGTTTAAAAATGAAGAAAGGGAGGACCTACTAGCCCACGGGTGAGGCGGAGGGGGAAATGGAAGCCGGAGAACATGGTTGGAAGAAAACTTGGAGGCTGACTTTGATGCAGATAGCAAGAATATAGTAAAGGACAAATACGTTTTGTCTTTTAAGTCAAATGGATGAGAAAAATCTTTGAGACTCCAATATACTATTCCAGTTTACAGGTATAATTTAAAATCACAACCACCACCAATATGCTATTGAAAAAACTGAGGCAAAATTGTGCATAGACATGCTTGCTGCACCTTTTTAGATTATTATTATTTATTATTATTTAGATCATTAACTCAATATCTCATTTCATAGGCATTTAAACTCCAGCAGGGCAAGGCTGGAGTATGGATGAAGCATTAACTATCAGGCCTATAATCCCCAGTTACTACTCTAGAACTCAAGCTAGAAGAAAATCCCATCACAGAAATAAACACAAGCCTTGGTAAGGAAGATGAGAGCATGCCTGTTAAAAGTGTGGTCACAATAACCAGCAAGAGCCAATCATACCAATCTCAATGTGCCATCTACAAGCAAGAAACTGTAGAGGGGCATTCGGGAGTAGCTGCAGCCTTATAATAGATCTCCTTACTCAATAGCATTTGTACTTTATCTGCAGAGAACCCTCATGCAGCAGCAAAAAAAAATATCTTGCAGCTGTTTTTTGTATACCATGCAAAAGGGATGGTGTTTCCTGTAGCACAGCTTTAGAAAAGAAGTGTGACTGGCTCAGCTGAGGCTGCTGCAGCAGAAGTCCAGTTCCCAAAGAGAGTCAGTGTGGTTTTCCCTCCCTCCCCTACATGTCAACTAGCAACAGGCGTTATTTTTTTAAAGAGCAATCCGAGTTTGTTTAAAAAAGCCCAGTGAGCTTTTGATAGAAGTACTCAGGAGCGCTCAGCTGGCTGGATCTTGAGGAAATTTAATTTCACAGTGGAGGAAATAACGTATTTTTGGCAAAAGGAATAAACTGCACCAACCTCCTTCTTGTTCATGATCTCAGCCCGCAGTGGAAACACAAGTAAGGTCGTATGTTAAAGACAATAATATACATTTCCCCCAAACACTTGGAAGGCTGCCTCTTATCACCCCCTTCTCCATCTGAGACCTACCTTTCTTAGGAGGTAGAACTTTCTTTAGTAAGCTGTAATGTCAGTGGTGCTGCTAGGCTGCCTGGGAAAGGATACGCGCCCACATCCTCAAAGAGGTTTAGGCTCCTTGGTTTCCATTGAAATCAGTGGAATATTGTTGAGGAGCTCGGCCAAAGTTCCTTGAGGCTTAAGGCAGCAGCAGGAGCTGCTGGGAATTCTACTTGTGCTGTGGCTTCATGGTCAATGTCAGTTTGAAGCACGGTCCCTGACACTCCACTAGCTGACGTAGGGGCCTGCAACAGGGACACACTCAAAAACTTGGGCCTTTGACACCTTTTTTCCTTTTTCCTCAATTTTCCCCCCCAGGGCTGGGCATGGAGTAGACTTTCTGCCTCTATCTAGGTATCAGGCGGCCCCCGAAACTGTAGTTTGAGGCACTGCTGGGGTGGGCCAGGATGCAACGGAAGAGACAGTTGCTTCATTTGCGCAAATACGGAAAAATTCCAAACATGGGAAAATTTGCTTTTAGCTACTGCAGATGCTGTGGGCAAATAGTCCTGAAGAATCAAATAAGTGCTGCCTTTGCTTTGGCTGTAAAGACATGCAGGCAGCCTCTGGGCCCAGCATTCACCCACGTTCTTTCCCTATGTCGGTTAAGTGAGGCACAAGTTTGTGAAGTGACTTGCTGCAGGGTCACCTAAGGAGATAGTGTAGCTATTGGAACTGATTTTCCTGGCTCTCAGTCCTTGGCTTTAAGTACTAAATCATGCAGCCTCCTTCATTTTCTCTGACCCAATGAGCTGAGCAAGTGTAGCACCAACTGAAATGCATAGAAAGGAAAAGTGTCATGCCATATTGGGAAAACTGTGCTGCTATCTTCAGGTCAACTCAAAAATTCCCCAAGTCCTTCTAAACACTTCAGACTTGTGTATTTCAAGGTTATCTAAATACTATTGGGTAACACACAAAATTTAATAGCAGTCTACCACATTCTTTGGTCTGGTCGTGCTTATAGGAACTTAAGTGCTGTACAGATATTTACCATTATTTTTAAATCCATTGTGACAAAAGTGAGATAAAAAGAGTAGCACATTTCATCCAAATGTCTCAAAGCGCTTTACAAAAGGTGAATGAGTATTATCTTCATTTGACAGATACAGCAAGGTTAGGCTGTCCGCTCAAGATCAATCAATGGCAGAGTTCTGAGTAGGAACCAGGTATCCTGATTCCTAGTCCTTGCTGTTACCACTACACATGTTACCTTTCAGAGTTTGAGGCTGGGATTTAAAGGTCTGCTGTTAAAACGTGTTAGCTAACAAGCCATCATTCAACACATTGCAGGAACAAACCATGCTGATGCATAGAACGAATAGTAAATATGGCAGGCGACCAGCTTGGCTTAACAGTGAAATCCTTGCTGATCTTAAACACAAAAAAGAAGCTTACAGGAAGTGGAAGATTGGGCAAATGACAAGGGAGGAATATAAAAATATTGCTCAGGCATGCAGGAGTGAAATCAAGAAGGCCAAATCACATGTGACAAAGCCCTGGCTGGGATGATTTCATTGGGGATTGGTCCTGCTTTGAGCAGGGGGTTGGACTAGATGACATTCTAAGGTCCCTTCCAACCCTGATATTCTATGATTATAAAATCTACTGAAGGTGAGGAAATGCAGATTGCTAAGACTGTCACACTGGAGCCTGGACAAACTCCCATGTAGATAAAGTAAAATGAAGTGGGCCCTGCTATGACCAGCAAAACTGATGAAAAGTGGGAGGCTTTTTTAGAGACTATTCACAGTAATGTGCTTGGGTAAAACTTGAGTAAAACTTTCCGAAGTACTTAAGTCCCATTTTCAAAAGTGACTTAGGAGCCTGAGTCTCAGTGAAAGTCAGCAGGATTTTGGCCCACACATTTAAAGTCCCATTGACTTTCAATGAGATTTAGGCTCCCAAGTCACTTAAGTACTTTGGAAAATGTTACCTCCAATCTATCAGCAAGCCACTGAACAATGGATCACCTCCTTGGAGGCTTTCAGAATGGGGTTTTTGCTCTACCGAGGTACTATCTTAACACAGACTCCATTTTTTGGTGCTAATGACGATATAGATGTCAACTGCAAAGGAATCTGAAAAAGAGAAAATAAATTACATATTTTATACATTTCGTCTCTTTCACACACTATGTACGCGCACAGATGGGGTAAAAGATTCACAAGTACAAATTGATGGTTTCACATTTCCTTTGTGAGATTAACTCACACATATATTGTAGAAGTTGTAAAGTGTCCTTTTTTACAGCCAGTTGGCAGTATAATGGTAAAAATAATTTATACCTAGCGGGTTAGATAATGGATACCCAGGTATCTTACAAATCTAAATAAAGTGTTTAAGCTCTAGAGCTGCTAAATATACAGTAGGTGCACACACAGAAGTACCAACGTACTCTGATAAACACACTGGTGTAAATTGGCATTGACTATTTACACTAGTGAAGGATCTGGGCTGTAGGCTCTGTGGTTTATAGAAGTTTGTTTTATTTGCTAAATGACAAATCAAATTATATTTTGAGTAAAGTAATATGATTCAGGACTGCTGCCACTGTTGTTATACATGTGTACCAGTTAGTTTTTTTCCCATGACTGCACTATGACACATCATTGGTCCTCTATGGAACAGTCTGTCAGTTTATAAGAGAGTTTACAGGTGTAGTCCATAAGTTTCCATACATACAAACCTGAGTCTCGGGACTGGTTTCAAATCTGAACTTCTGCAAGATCCGCAGCAGGGTCATCTTTATCTCCAGCAAAGCTATTCTCACGCCAATGCAGCTGCGAGGTCCTGCCCCAAACGGGAGGTATGCGAAGGGATGCTGCTGCAGTTTGGCCTCCGCTGTGAACCTGCAAGGTGGGGAAATTGGAAACAGTTTTCATACTGATGTGATTTTCTACTCAGATCTTGAAAAAGCTGGATTTCAACTGGTCTCAGTAAACAATTCTCAAGGGGACTGTTAGCACATTCTGCTCTAAACCAAAAGGTCCTTTGTCAATGAGTAGTTCTCCCAGCAGGACAAACAGACTCCCTCTTTCATTTTTAAAAATGTGTCTTTAATGAACTGCCCTCCCTAAACACTCATTATCTGAGGAAACTACGGAACACTAATTCAGGGGTTAGAGCAACCCAGACCTTATGCATAATCTAATGGTGAAATTACTGCCTGCATATGCCAAGAGCAAACTAATGAACCTTGATCTAGAATGAGCAAGAGTGCTGCCTCTGCATTGCAAAAGCAATGTAAATTGGGAGAGCTTGCGTGGGATTCTCTTCTGGACACACAATGAGAAAAGCAGGAATCTGACTGGAAGAAGGTTCTTACTGCACAGATGTATCCCCCTAGTTTATGTGTGCCCCAGCCATAGAGGAAGTAGTGGATTTAGGTTTTTAGCTCAAGCTGAAGGCACACATGCTCTTAATTCTGGAGACGCTCAGTTATATTGCTAATGAGGACTAAGGTGGCAGTCATCCAGAAGAGGACACGGTAGCTAATTCTTTTAAAATACCTAATAAAAACATTAGAAATATACATTAGAAAAAAAGGCACCGTTCTTTAACATTGGAACAAACTACCAAGGGATGTGATGGAAACTCTATCCCTTGCAGTCTTACCTTCCAGAAAAGGAGCCAGTCTGGATTTGGAGTTTTAGCCAGACTAGGGATTGGGCTCAGTGCACTCAGGTGAAATCTAGGGTCTTCTGCCCTTAAAAATCTCTGACCATTCTAGAAAAGCAACAACCTTTCAAGAGATGCCATTGTACTAGATATCTGCTTTTACTGGGCCAGGCTCTCCCTTACAGGAGAGAGCCATTGGCTGCTGTACCTATGGCACTTTTTGTTTGCTAACCTCAGCAGTTGCAGGATAGTCTCTTCTCCATGCAGTTGGTATATGAACAGAGCACAGTTAAGACCCAGTTTGAAAGTGAGAAAAGTTTCACATGAAAGTCTGTCCTGCAAGCAGAACGAAGAACTTGGAATCCTATCCCGCTCCCCTTAAGACAAAACCTCCATTGGCTTCAGGTACAGGATTAAACACCCAGGAGGACACCCAGGTTGTTCCAAGATCCGAGACAGAAATGCTGCTCTGAAACAGCCATGGGCTGAAGAAGAATTCTGGATAATTACATGCAAATCAATATGAGTACGCTATTTTTCTTCAGACTTTCTATATCTAGGAGTGGCCAAAGTAGCAGCATTTGAACAGGAACAGGTTGTACCCATGTCAGGTAGGAAACCACAGACCTGGCACTGGTTCCTATTTAAGACTCATCTAGCAGTAGCCAACTATTTTGATGTCTACCCGCTCCACGTTAACAGCTGATTGCTGCAGCTGTGTTGGGTGCAGGGATTATGCAGCAAAGGGGGTTCCTTGGTGTGTTCATTTGAATATCCATATACTGAATGCACTTACAGTGCATGGGATCAGCATCCTGGGAACACTGCTTAACCACATAGTGCTCTTTTTTATTAGCCACACAGGAAACGGCATTTAAGGCAGGACTTTGTTCTAAATGATCTAAATAAAGACAATGGTTCAAGAGATGAAGAGCAGTATCCCACATACCTCTCAGGGATGAATTTCTCAGGTTCTGGCCAGAACTCCGGGTTATAATGTACAGGTCCAACTGCAATTTCTATTACAGCCCCAGCTGGGATATGCTGTCCCATCACTACGCAGCCCTTCGATGTCTCCCGCGTGAACCTGCAACAGTTAAATATCACCGACCCCAGATGAGTCAGAATAAAAGTACAAAGGCAGGGTGTTGAAAGCAGCCATAGAATAAGTCATCTCTGTCGGTCTTACAGTGATTAGGGAAGCAAGATGGTGGTCACCGGTAGATAAACAGAGCAGCAGTTGCTTGCCACACAAAGGGCGTTTTCAATCATCTTCACCACGGGGCGGCAACCTGCGGCACGCGTGCTGATTTTTAGTGGCACTCTGCTGCCAGCCAGCGTCCCAGCCGCCAGCCCCGCTCAGCCTGCTGCCTGCTAGTTATAAGCCTTTGAACAATTGCAGTTTGCATATGCTCAGTAGAGACTGTGAGAGTTTAATAGCTAAAAATCGCCAATGATTCTGTCTGCACTGGGCATGCCACAGCCCAGGCCTGAGCAGGACTTTTTCTGCAATTGTAGCTCTGAGCTGCTGCAGGCTGGCTCCAGATACTATCGCTGAGAACAGGGAGCACGTCTCTCCGATGCTCTCAATGCCCCTGTCTTGTGCTCAGGCAATGAAGGGGAGGAAGCATCCTGATTTGAAAGGAGAGGGGATAAAAACTAGACCAGGGAAGGGGATGCAGAGGTGAATGGAGCAGAGTGAGACAAGGAGTCTGAAGGGGTGGGGGAGACTGGTATTGGAGGTTGGTGGACAGGAAAGGGGGAGATGGAAACTTGAGCAAGGGGAAGAGAGATTGGGACTGGAAACTGGCTGGGCAAGCAGACGAGGACTGGCAGCAAAATGTGAGAGACAGATCAAATGAAGACCTAGGGACAGAGATTGGGACTGGCTGTGCAATGAAACTGGGAATCAGTGGGATGGAGGGGACAGATCTGATGAGGAGCCAAGAAAGTGACTGGGACAAGGATCCTGAGAACAGAGACTGAGAACCAGTGGGTATGGCAAATGTGGTCGAAGGGAGAGGATAGGAACTGGAGACCAAGGGGGTTGGGAGACCGAGTAGATGAGCAGGTAGTGAACTGGTGTGGTCTGGACAAGAAGAGAGGGCACTAGGAGGTGGGAGGACATGGGGGAAAGTGGGAATAACTGGGCAAGGAGACTGGAAGCGTGGGGTGGTGGGTGAATGGGAGAGGGACTCCAGAGGGGAAATCTGCGATTGGTTGGGCAAGGAGAGTAGGATTTGGATAAGAAACCTGAACCGGCTAGGTAAGGAGAATGGAATTGGGATGAGGAGTCAGGAATGGGGAAGAGAGAGGACTGGGGAAGGAACAGGGCGGAAGGGATCACGTTTGGGGGGAAATGGGCAGAAGAGTCTGTGCCCATGAGAACACACTGCCCTCCAGAGCCTGGGACGGTGCGAAAGATTCCATTCTGAGCCTCACCATTCCTCTGTTGTCAGCATAGAGCTATGAAACCCACCGGCAAAGTGTCTCATACCTCTCTAGTGCTGATTCACAGACAGAATGGCACCCTACTACTGCTATAACCCAGTTACTCAGCTCAGGAGACAGAGGTCTGAGTAGTGGATAGAGTTGCCAACCTTCCTGGTTTCACCAGGAATCTCCTGGAATCAGGCCCTATCTCTCAGAGGCTACTGAAGCCAAACAAGGAGATTTTAGGTGCTGAAAGTCCAGCAGCGCAGAGGGGCTAAGGCAGGCACCATGCCTGCCCTGGCCCCACGCTGCTCCCAGTGGGGGCAAGGGGGGTTGCCATGCACCCTGAACACCAACTCCACAGCTCCCAGGGACATGTCAGGGAGCCTGCCTTAGCCCCAAGATAAGCGCCTCCCAGCTGGAGCCTGCACCCCACACCCTCTACTGCACTCCAACTCCCTACCCCAGGCTCAGCCCGGAGCCCCCTCCCACACTCCAGACTCCTCAGCCCATCCCAGAACTCTCACCCTAACCCCTTACCCCAGCCCGGTGTAAAGTGAGGGGGTGGGGGATGGGGAGAGACGGGGGGGGATAGAGTGAGTGCGGTAGGACCTAAGAGAAGGGGCGGGGCCTTGGAGATGGGATGGGGCAGAGGGTGGGGTAAGGGTGTTGGGTTTGTGTGATTAGAGGGTTGGGAACCCTAGCAGTGGATCCAAAGGTTCCAGCAATGCTGATGGCCCATGTGGGGTATCAGTATGATGCTACATGATGGAATTTCTGATGGTTTTTTTTTTTTCAGTTTGCTTGTTTATAAACATAGGAATTTACTCATAGAAAAAATTAATGTGGCAAAATCAAAAGTCAGGAAATCCAGCATTAAGGTGCCAGTGCAACCTTAATTCTGCCTCCTTATGCATATGAATTATGATACAGCCTATAGGGACTAGAGGTGTGGACCTCCAGGTTTGAAGTGGTTTCCATCAGATACAGTTTGGTTCAAAGGCTCTCAGCACCCACACTATACAAATTGTTCCAGTGCCCCTGAGATATTTCCTTAATGACACCATACTCCTTTTTTCACAAGACCCTTGCCCTCATTCCTGCACAGGATGGACCTTCTCTGGAAATGAACTGGGGCTGTGTGAAGGCGGCTGGTCTCTGTAGGATGCCTCCTTCATTTGTTGCAGTAGCTAGAAGCTGTGTAGTGAATGAGATGGGGGATTGCAGGAGGAGAAAGGATGATCTTACGGATAAGGCAGTTGAATGATGCTCTGGAGAACTGGATTCTATCCCTACCTCTGCCACAGAGTTCCTTCCTGATTCTGGACAAGTCCAGGATACCAAACTCTTCAGAGTTGGTCACTAACTGTTGGTTCCCTTATTTCCTGGGTGCCTAACCTGATACCCTGGGGTCTGCTATCCAGAAGTGCTGAGCACTCAGCTGCAACTGCAGTCAATACAAGCTGGGCTTGAACACAAAATGCTGTGTAATGCTAAGCACACTGAAAAATCAGGGGCTAGGTTTCACTCAGGCACTCCAAATTAATGGACACTTTTGAGCTTAATCCCAGTTCCCCCTCTGTAAAATGGGGGAAAATCTCACTCCCTCCCCTCACAGGGGTGTTGCGAAAATAAATTAATTAATGTCTGTGACTCTCTCAGCTATACAGTGCTGAGCTTACAGAAAAACCCACAAGGGAATTAATCATTTTGTTTTCAGAGCACAGTTTGAATAGTGCGTAGTAAATGTGACCTGGGGCTGCACACTGAACAATGAGGATGAAAGAAAAGATTTAACAGCTGCTCACTAAGTGAGCACTGTCCATCCTGTGCACCAAATGAGGCAGGGGTCCTGTGAAAAAAATACCATGTGGTCATGTCAGTAAAGACTATCATAACGCATACCCATAGGGGGGCCAGATTAAAGGTTAACTTAATTCTGGCATTTCCTAACATTTGAGATCTTGACTTTGCAACTCTTCATAATGTTCCTTTAAGCGAGGTTTTTCTGAGTAATTTAATGATTCTATTACCATAGCAGCTAGAGGCCCCAGCTCCAATTGTGCATTGTTATCACCTCATGGCTGTTTGGTATCCTACGTGTTAAATTAGTTTGATGGTCTCCTTTCATTAGCTACTGGAAATCACAGAAACTGTTGCCAGAACTGGCTCCCTTGTTAGAGAGAAAGGATGGTCTTTTAGTGAAAGCACTAGCCTATCACTCGAGATCTGAATTTAATTCCTGGTTTTGTTACAAACTTCTTGCATCATCTTGTATAAGCCACTTAGGTAGTTTTGCAATTTTTTACCCTAAGTGACTTAAATGCCTAAGTCCAGTTGAATTTCAAGCAAGAAGAAGGGTAAAAAATTCAAAAGCACCCACGCGCCTAAATCATATGTGAAAATGAGACGTAGGTACTTTTGAAAATTGTATCCTTCATCTTTCAGTGCCTCAGTTTCCCAAGTGTAAAATTTGGATAATACTTCTTTTCTCTGATCCTTTGTCTGTTTTGTCCATTTAGTGTGTAGGCTTTTCAAACTAAAGACTCTTTCTTACTATATGTGTGAACAGTGCCAAGCAAAATAGGGCCTTGATCTTGACTGAGGACTGTAGGGGGTACAGTAATACAAATAATAATATATGAACAGGCTCAGCAGAAACCAAAGACTGTAAGGACCTTGGGGGATGAATTTTTCTCTCATCCCTAAAAAGTGCTTCCTCCAGATCAGTAATTACCTCATGACTGGGGTACTATCTATGATTACTGGTGCCTGCCCTGTACCGATTTCAGTCTCTAGGACTGACACTTAGGCACTATTCAAACCATTATGTTCTCTCTCACACAAAATTAAATAAAAATAATATAAAACTAAGAACCAAAGCCTGGAGAAAAATATTGTCAAGTCCTCCCTTTTGCTGAAAAGTGAATAGGATGTTGGTGAAAGGCACTGGACCCCGAGCTCTGCAGAAGGAAGTGTTCTATTTATTCAGATTGTTTTTAAATCTTTCTCACTTGTGGTAGTAAAATTCTTTTGTCTGCTGTTGAATTTTCACTATTTCTTTGTATTCTGGAATACAGCACTATTCTTGTCTTATGTATCTAGCATCTGAGTCAGGGCTTCAGATAGAGACCAAGAACAATCACAAATGACACCAATGGAAGCTTCAAAATAACTTCCTTCTCTTCTAATTCTGTTTCCCATCCGACAAACATTGATTTTTAACCAGGGTTTCAGAAAAAGTTGAAATTCAAATGTTCCTGATGGTTAACTGGCACAGGAACTTCCATTTATATACCATGGATTTCAGAGTAAAATGTTGTTGTTTATGCACAAGCATAATTAACCCTTATAATCCTGTGCAACTCCACAGAAAATTTTGGCAGATCCAGCCCTCTAGTCTTGGGGGTAAGTACATGAGAGCTATTTTATTTTAAGGTACTTGTTACCGTAAAGTGGGATTTTCCAAAGTGCTCAACATTGGCCTAACTGCCACTGAAATCGAGGGGACCTTTACTATTGACTTCAATAGTGGCAGAGTTAGATGAATGCTGGTTTGCTTTTGAAAATCTCACCCTGAGAGCAGAGACTTGTGTTCTGTTACAGTTTTGTGATCTTACACAGTTTGCTAATTTCTTTATCCCCTTCCACCTTTTTGATATAAATACTTCTAAGCTCCCTGGGAAGTTATTTTAGTACCAGTTAAGGAAAATTTCTAATACTCATTGGATGGGGGCACTAGAGTTAGCTGTAATGGTATAGTACAGTATTAGGACAGAATGTTATACTACAATATGAGCTATATATAGCACATAGTACAATTCATATTTTTGAATACAGCAATTTTTTTGAATACAGCATATTTTTGAATACAGGGGTGATTGGCCTACTCAGCCATTAGGCTAGTAAATTCTGTACTCAGATCTCTGAAGTGGAGTAAAGAACCATCTGATATCCTAAGGCTAGTCTGCTTCAAAGATAGTTTCCTTGGGCTTGGGGGACCCAAAGAACAGTGAAGAGAGACTCCTGACCAGCTGGCTTTGAAAAAAGGTGTATTAAGTAGACCAGCCTTAGCCAGTCTTCTTCATTCATTTGGCCCACTGTATCTCTCAAGTGCACACTCAGTACTAATACCTACATGGAGGACAAGAGCATGGGGCTTCCAAACAGAAAGTACATTTATCTAATGATGTACTCTCTAGGAGCTGGAGGGAAAAGATATACCTGAATGCAGGTGGGTACATGCGCAATGTCTCTGCAATCACCATATCCAGGTAAGGAAGCTCTCGGACATTTTGGTCGTCAGGGACATCCTGGGAGAAAGGAAGAAAGAGATAATAAGAGCTGGAAACTGCTGGAGCTGAAGGCTGTGGATGAGCTACCTTGGAGACTACTGACCAATGCACCTGTAGGGGAGCTGAAGACATTGTCACAGATGAGTGCTAGGCGCTCTCCCCCTTGACTCCAGGGAAGGAAAGGGTGCTCATGCCCCCCACCCACTCCTGGGAAGGAAGGGGTACTCAAGGTTAATGTTATCAGTCCCTGCCCTGTTCTTGCATATTTCCCATACTGGAGCTAACTGGTTCCCAGCGCCTATCTGTATGTGTAGACTAACAACAAGACACCTGCTTGTATTATGTAATACTAATAAGACAAAAACAAGGTATTAGTTATTCATGAGGTATGCATGAGATGCAAATGTTGCTGTTATTTCTCTGCCTGTGTTCCCACACGCAGTGGGCTTCACCCCGAGCATTGCTCCGATGCGTCGGGCTTTTGCCGTCTCAGTGGCAGCAACGAAGGGAGCCCCCGTTGCGGGTGTGTCACTTTTGTCTTCAATAAACTCACTACTTTTATTCAACAGCTGTGTGTGTGACTCGCTCCTACGGGACACAAAGTACCCTGCAACAGCACCCTAGAATGGTGCTCTGTGGTGAGTTTCTCCACAGCAAGGTCGTGGCATTTGAGGGTGAGCCCACAGTGTGCCCAGTGGGACCTTTACTACAGAATTCCTCACAGTGGCAACAACTTGTGCTATTCAAATTGTCCATAGTATTAGATAGGAGAGGAGAGAATTCTGTTTCCTCCCATGGTGATCTCTTGTACAAACCCAGTTTATTTGTTCTTTGTGTAGCAGACCTTGATTTACATAACCCTGAAAGTATACATCTAATTGACAGAAAGCATCATATAAACAAACACAACTCTGGCCCCGATTAATTTACCTTCTAAAAAGGAGACAATAGGGACAATAATAGAACAAACAAATAACAAAGCTCTAGCCCTACAACAGAAAGAAAGAGAGAGAACACATTTCTCTCACCGTTTCTAGTCTTGGAAAACTCACGGACATCATACATGTCATTATTCAGTTCTTTCAGCAGAGGGCAGAGAAAGTACATCTAAAAAGCTGAGTACAGTTTAAATTAAAGGATCTCCTTGTCTCTTCTAAAATCTGACATGGAGTATATTAGCAAGAAGCACTTACGCCAGCTTAGACTAAAACTGAAGATTTGGGGCCTCTGAGGTTCACAACAGGGACTGGATTCTGTCCATTCTTCATTTACTACATCAACTTTCATATATAATGCATATTTTATTGAATTTTCATGTGAAAATGTATGTTACATACTAAAAACATTAAGCAGAGAACAATTCCAGATGGCATGCAGACAATATGTACAATAAAATGAGAATGCCTGGCCAGGTTAGAACATCCTCTTTATTCTGAGCTAAGACAGCATGTGCCACTTCAGATTTTCTAAGGGCTTTACAAACTCTGACAGATCCTTCTAAGAGAGAGATAAGTTCTATTACACTCATTTTTCAGAAGAGAAATAGAGGCAGAGAGGCTATATCAGTTATTCAAATCCACACCAGGCCCAAATAGGGCTACCACTCTTCTCTTCTGGTAAAGGATGTCTTGTCACTAGTCAATACAATATGCATTTTGACCCTTACGTTTTGTCCCTTCTATTACTATAGTGCCTACAGCCTTGAAACAAGACTGGGGCCCCATTGTGCTAGATGCTGTGCAAACAGACAATAAGTGCTGACAGTTTAAACAGAAAAGACAAAGGATGGGCAGGAAGGGATATTATTAGCCCATTTTGCAGACAAATAATTGAGGCACAGAGAGATTAAGTAACTTGCCCTAGGTCACACAGGAAGTCTGTGGCAGAGCCCGGAAATGAACTCAAATCTCCTGAATCCAGTGCCACAAGATCATTCCTCCTCTCTGTGATTACGAAAAGAATTCTACACTTTTTACATATATTTAAATCCCTTTGTTTTGTATTTTTTTTTTTTTACCAATTTTTACTGAAAAATTCCCAGGTTTTACAAAAGCTAATATTTGTTTTTTTTACTGATTATCTCCTGAATTTTGGATGTTGCTCAATAACCTGGGCTTCCCATTCCAAAGGGAGAGATGGTGGTTTGATAACCTGAGCGACCCAGGTAACCAAGTTGCTATCTCTCCTTCTGGAGTGGGCCCAGAAGCGTAAGACGTGAATAGGCATAACAGGCAGCTTGAGTAGATGGTGCCTTCACAGCATTAAACTGCTTTTACTTTCAGTATTCTTTTCTCTATTTGTTATTTTTTACCCCTCTGTCTTCCTGTTCCCTGATTTTGACTCTAACATTTATGCAAAAACTGTAAAATTAATTTAACCTGTTTTTTAATTTTTCTAATAAACCCTGATAAATTCCAAGGAATTTTTAAACAAAATAAAAACCAGAAACAAAGGGCGTTGAACATATTACATCATGTGTATGATTTTGTGTCTCTGCCCCTTAAAACTAACCTTTCCCCTGTATTTTCCACACAGTTCTCTCTCCTTTTTTTTAATTGTAGGTAAGCACTCTAGCCTTCCTCCTATATTGCTTGCGCACTTAAATCTCCCATTGATTTCAATAAATGTTTTGGGTGAGCAAAGAATTTAGGATCAGGCCCAAAGGGAGTATGTGACAGAGTTGAGACTACAATTCAGTTGGTTCTGACTTGCAGAGCCATGCTCAGTCCCTCCCGTGAGCTCCTTGCTTACTTCTGTGGTCCCTAATTAACATAATTATAAGGTAACCTGATACAATAAGTAAGCTGTGTGGCACATCTGTACATTGAATGTTACTCAGTGCTGGGTATGTTTTAGTCCAGAAATAGATTCCTTTTTGGAGAACACAGGAAAAAAGGAGGCACCAGACTGCAGTTAATAAAACACCAGACATTTGAATGTTGTGACCATTGCCTTACACAAAGATTAACCTTACCTTATACACCAATAGTTTTCACAGTGTTTTTATCTCTTTCCTTTACTAACTTAGAAGTGAGTGTAATCCATTGAAGTATTTTGGAGCATATTTCAGTGGCTTATTTTTCAGGTTTATAGGCAACACATTCCTCCATCATCTCCCCCTCTGGCTTTTCAACCCTTTTTCTGTGATCAGAAAGTGTCTAACTTGCCAGACCCTGAAGAAGTAAGCAAGATGGTCTTCTGGGTAGGGTAGCAGATTCAGACACAAGAGACCTTAGTGCAGCTTCAGGCTTGGCCATAAGCTTCCTGTATGACCTTAGGCAAGTCATTTCATCTACCCTGTTCTTCAGTTCCCCATCAGTAAATGGGGATGGTTCTTTGCTACCTTACAGGGCTGTTGTGAGGATAAAGTTCATGAACGATTGCAAAGTGCTCAAACAATTCAGTGCTGAGGGCCAGGTAACTAGATATCACATTTTGGGCACTAATGAAATCTAAGCTCTGATTGCTGAAAGCTGTTCCACTCACCCAGACTCCTCCATGGAGCTCCACTCTCTGCACCTTCAGTGGAGCTCCACCTGGGCACAGGAGTCTGCATGAGCAGATCAGCTTGAGGATTGATGGTCTAACAGCCAAGCACTGACTTTAGATTGTAAGCTCCTCAGGGTACGGCTTGAACCTTATTTCTTTTTGGAAAGCATACTGAGTGCTACTAGAAAAATTCCTAAATAAATAGCCTCTTACTGGCAATGCAAACATGCAGTAAGCATAGCAGTAGGACTCTTAAATTCCATTGAAAACAAATAGACTCCATTACACATAGATTGGCAGTTCTCGTCCGTGGACAAGTGGACACAGTGCAACCAATAGGATTCAGAAAAAACAAAATGAAAGGGAATTTAGCACTGGTTTAAGTGGCAAAGAGTCCTGTGGTACCTTATAAACTGACAGATATATTAAAGCATAAGCTTTCATGGGTGAATACCCCTTTCGTCGGATGCATGCAGATCCAGACTAACACAGCTACCCCTCTGATACTGAACACTGGTTTAAGAAACTGGATTAACAATGGAAACTCCAGTTTTCTCTTTGTCTACATAAGCACAGCAGATGCAGTACAAATTTTCCTCACCCTGCCCTACCAATGTGTCTCCATCATGACTTGGAAGGACCTCTCTAGCAGTAAGAGGGCAATTCAGTCACCAGGATTCATTCAGTATTTGTCCTTTCTGTTGAGAAGGTTAATAAGGGGCCAGTTAGTGCCTACTGTGTTTTTATGAGGTATATCCATTAGGAACTGTTGGCTAGATCCATAGCTCAAGTAAATCACTGAAGCTCCATGACTCACTACATTTGCGTGCGCACCCCCACCCCAAATTGCTTTACCATCCTTCCTCCCCACCCATAAATGCTGGACAGAGGGTGACAGAAATTCAGGTGTGTAAGCAATAAGCCAGCGTCAACCTCAAGGACCTCTCAGAAAGGAAAGAGCAGAATTGCTGATGAGCAACCCTACCCACCACAGCCAAGGTCCACAAATAAATGAACAACATTTCTTGATCATATGGCTCAAAGCCTGTTAATAGATCAAAGAATCAGCCTGGGCACTTGACCTTTGTTCCCTGTTAGGAGGAGATAATCCCCCAACAGCACCAGAATCGTCTGTGTGCCATACCCAGACTGACAGGGGCCAAAGAAACCCAAGAACACCAGATAATGTTAGAGCTGCGCCTCTACAACCTTTTTAATAACCTTATCAACAAGAAAGGCATGGCTACAGGCGAGATAGCACTTAGTGTGCATATCAATGAACAAAGAGAGCTTCTTGAGCCTGAGCCTAACAACTGCTTGCTTGATGGAAGCAGCTTGCCCCTCACTAGATTTGAATAGTCACACTGAAGTACTTGAATGTCTGTTAACTTCTACACCAAAGCCCTCCTACAACATTCAGTGTCTAATGGAGAGAAACTGGGGATGACTTGACCATGGAAGACTGCAAATTCAAATCTGCCCCCTGGGAGTTGGCCTGTACAGAAAGAATTCAGTCAATAGTGTCTGCTACGGGCAACAGAAACGTCCTCAAAGCAAGAGATTGTTGATTTTGTTTCCCAGTGGATACAGTCTGGATTCAACATGCTGTCACCCATCCAGAAAAGCTCAGTAGCTCTACATGGATACTATTGTGAGAGGAGAAAAAAAATTATTTGCCTTCATTACAGCTACAGCATAGGATTAAAAAACTCTATGCAGTAGCCAAAGTGATTCAGAGTGTAATGACTGCCACAAGTATTCTTGCCTCCATACAATACATTTAATCTGGTTTAGGACCTATGATTTCAGCCTGGACTTCTGATTTATGCTATGATTTATATACAGAGGTGTAAAAGTCAAAATCAGTCACAACAAAATGAAAAGCATTAAAAAAAATGAATGAGGACATAAGAATGGCTATATTGGGTCAGAGCAATGATCCATACAGACCAATATCCGTCTTCCAACAGTGGCCACTGCCAGATGCTACACAGGGAGTGAACAGGCCATTATCAAGTGACCATCCCCTGTCGTCCAGCCCCAGCTTCTAGCTTTTACCCTTATACATATTTAGACCTTCTTATAGTCAATTACACCTCAGTAGGCAGTGGTGTGAGCTGGTGTAATTTACATTCCAAGGACCAGAAGTTTTAAAAAAGTGTAGATGAAAGTAAGCTGTAATCTACTGTAACTCACACCTTCTTATACTTTTGTTTTAGTTGCTTTCCTTGCAATGCCCCTCTCTTCTCGTTCATTGTCACACGAGTTACACTGGCATAGGCCTACTCAGGTACAGACTCAGTGGGACAAATTCAGAGAAAATGTGTATGGTTGGCATATAAGTTACACAGTGACAAGTGAGGGGGTATCTAAGACCCAAATTCTCTCAGCTACACAGGTGTAAATCCACTGAAGCCCTGCAGTTGCATTGGTATAAGTGTAAGGAAAAATGGGCCCTAAGTAAGTGTTTATATGATAGTCTAGTGCAGCAGTAGACAACCTGTGGCTCCGGAGCCACATGAAGCTCTTCAGAAGTTAATATGAGGGTCCTTGTATAGGCACAAACTCTGGGGCTGGAGATACAGGCGCCAACTTTCCAATGTGCCAGAGGGTGTTCACTGCTCAACCCCTGGCTCTGCCACAGGCCCTGCCCCCACTCCATGCCTTCCCGCCCCCTCCTCTGAGCCTGCCATGCCCGTGCTCCCCCCTCCTCCACCCAGAGCCTCCTGCACGCCACAAAACAGCTGACTGGGAGGTGCAGAGAGGCGCTGATCAGTGGTGCTGCCCCTGGATAGGAGGTGCTGGGGGGCAGAGAGGTGGGAGAGCTGATATGGGGCTGTTGACGTATTACTGTGGGTCTTTGGCGATGTACACTGGTAAATTCCGGCTTCTTCTCACGCTCAGGTTGGCCACCTCCTGGTCCAGTCAGAGTCTAAGTTGGTGTGACACTCCTGATAAAGAAGCCAGAAGAAGGTGTAAATTTACGGCAGCTTTGACTCCATCTGGAATCAATTAGGCCTTCCTCGGACTTAAAAATGCCTGTTCTTGACAGAGGAAGGACAAGAGTTACTTACAGTAGGCTGCCTTTGTACTGTAAGAAAAGGTCATCACAGCCTGATCAAATATTCAATGATACAAAGATTTTTTGTAACAGAAAAACAAACACATATCCATGAATCCCTAACCAAAACAGGCAGAAATCCATAAACACCTAGCTTACCATCCATTCCTATGGGTGAATGAATGCAAAATAAAGTACAATCTAAAGTAAGCAGAAGAGAGAAGAGAGAGCCTTTAGGTTGGTTTATTCTACCACAGGTCAGAGGCAGGTTACAAACCAAATGAGGAAAAAGAAATTCTATAAACCAATTCTGACTTCAACCACACAGGAAGGCACCTGCCTCCTGGTCTGAAGGACAGATTTTCTTGGGCACAAGTACTCCCCCCATATACTATGCCGGAATGACCAAACGTTGAGAGGGAGAGATAACGGAAGGTTTTGCTTCTTTCTGGATTCTTCCACAGCCATGGAGGAGGAGGTGGCAGGATTTGGCCCTTATTGTATAAGGTCCTTCTTATAAGTGGAGAGTACCCAATTAGATGGATTTTAGAATTTGTCCTCTGTTCATTAGCATTTTTTCAACTTGGGGGTTGGGGTGGGAGAATAGTTCTTTTCCATAAACTGTTTCCTTTTACTCCTAGAAATGTTGAATTCCAGCTAGCTGAACATTTGAGACAACCATTGGCCATTACACTTGTAGTGGGTCAGGGTGACAGAGTACAGGGATAGCCTATTTCTGGCATCCTTAAAACATTCTCCCACAACCTGGGAAGTCACTTCAGTTCTCTCCCTAGGCTTGCCTCAGTCTGCAGAGATTAAGAATCTCTAGCTAATCTTGTCTGACATTATCAAAATTTCTACTTGGGTGGCAGAAATTCTGAATGGTGAAGTATCCTAGCAGGAGGGAGGCAGGGAGGAAATAAAACAGGAGAAAGGACTGCCAGAGGTCCAAAAGTCTCAATGAGAGAATTATAAAACTGGGGTAGGTCTGTCTAAAGAGCATGTCACTAGTCCAAAGCACATTAAATACTGTAGTACATGCAGGACTTAATCTTTCCTGCCATGGAAGTGTTCCTTGGTGGTTACTAGAATAAAGAGGAAGGTTTTTCTCCCCCTCTCTCAGCAGACATTCACAGTGTCACATAACAGCCAGATGATTAAATTAAATAAATTCCTCCTCCAGCTGCTATTTTCTGTATGGAGGTGACTGTGCTTTAAATTAGGGCCCTGGATGTAAAAGGCCTGTGTGTTTAGTTTAATCAAATGTTCATTTCCTCACATTTATGTTTATGTTAAAAGGGATCAGCGTGAATTTCCATGCTACAAATAGAGACCATCGTGTGGGTTGGTCCCCCCCAATCTTTCCTCATATTTGTGGCTTTGCATGCTATGCTTCCCTATGGCCTGGAAGATAACATTGCCCCATGCATACAGCATGATGAAACATGCCATAGAGTGAACAGTCCAACTTTGAAGGAGAACTGAAATATTTTTTTAAAAATAAAAAAAATCGGTAAATCACCCTACTGTAGATTCCAAATTATGGGCCTGATCCAGTGACTTCCATGGGAATTTTTCCACTGCTGCATCGGACTCTTGTGAATTAGTACGTAGGCAAATACAGTAAAAAAGGATTGCAAGGTTCCCCATCACTCAGTGTAATGATGATTCACATTGACAAAGTTAGGGGAGTTTTCATGCTATGTTATGGGTATGTAATGCCCGATGCCTCCAAAGCCCCTTACAACAATTAAGTGAGGTACAATAACAACTGTTAAATAATAACACTATGAAAACCTCAGGTGGAAGATATTACAGAAATACACAGTGTTTAATAAACATTAATAAGTTAATAATCCTCCCTCATTTGTTTGAGGTTCTGCAGGTAAATATTCCCACGTACGGATGAGAAAGAAGTGGGATGCAGTAAAGTTGAGACTAATATTTTCCAACTTGACTGTCTAAATTCATATTTAGACACCTAAATAAGTGGCCTGATTTTCAAAGGCATTGAGCAGCCAGAACTTCCACTGACTTCAAAGACCTACTTGTGTGACTAAAGCAGGCAGAACTTGACCATGAACGTGTAGCCTTAAAATGATATAAAATAATAATAGTGCTTAGCACTTACATACATCTGAAATGCAAACAGAAAAGGTCTTTGTTTTTTAGCTGCAAAGATGCTAAGTCAGGGCTTTGTGTTTGTCTTTGCAGAGGTCACAATGCCACAAATACCTAAGGCAAAGCAGGGAGCTACATGCTTTTCAGCATTTCAGGCATCTCTTGATACCGACTCTGGACCCTATGCCTAGCAGGAACGTTAGGGCTTGATCGTGCGCCCATTGAAGTCAATGGGAAAACTCCCACTAACATCTCCAGTGCAGTTGCAGGGCCCCAAAGAGGAAATGATTTTCAAATGGTTTTAAATCACATAACAAATTCAATTACTACCGAGATGTGCACATACCAGAACCGAGTAGTGTAAGTGCCCAATCTTATCACTGCAATCCTTGCCTTCCCCTTTCCCCTTTCCCTGGCATTAATGTAAGAAAGGGTTCCTATTCAAGTAAGCATTAGCTTGTGCTTTCCTGAATAAGGGTCATTTTTTATTACTCTCATTTGTTGCATCATTTCTTAAATGGGACTGTGAAGATTTTCAGGGAATGGAACATATCAGATCTAGAACTTGTCAAAAACTTATAGACAGAAACAAATTTTTGACAAAATGTGAGAAAATGTCAATTTCTGCTGAAATTTTTCAGGGTATAATTGAAAATCTGAAAAATCCAGTGAAAAAAATATTTTTGAAGTTTGAATATGATAAATAAAATTCATTTCCTAATCAGCTCTAGCCAGATCTTTTTATTTGCTCTAGAAAGCACCTGCTGTATGTCATATCAATAATAAAACAATTTAGGATTTCTCAGTATTGACTAGAATTTGACTGTACTTAAAAGAACTTTTGATCCTCTTCCTCCATCCCAAAAAGGATCCTTCACATTAATAATTAATCGGTCCAAAAACCACCCCCAAGTCCCTCTGAGAATTCAGTCACAGAGTTTGGTGTGAAGAGCCCTGCTAGATACTTTTATAAACATGGCTATAGTACAGTCCAGCAGAGGTCTGCTTGAGGAGTGGGTTTACACGGTTAGCAGTTAGAAAACATGTAATTTGCTTGTAAACTGAGCAGGGTCATTTTTAACAGCCTATGGAATTGGGGACACAGGGTGGGAAGAGACCCCACAGGAAGGCAGAGAGAAAATTCTGAACCTTTACCTCATGGACCGGAAATCATCCAGGCCTGGACAATGGTTTGTAGCTCCTCCTGCTTTACAAGGAGGCCTCTTTTCACTAGCCCGTGGCCCTGTCTTGCCACTTAATATTGCTTGCTGCTTCCTGTCCCTGACCCTTCCCTTTTCCTCCCATAGTCTGTCCCTGTATCTCTTCCCTACCTTTCCAGTCCTACTCGCTTCCACCGCTCTCTGTAGCCTACGTCTGCTACTGTCCTATCACATTCCCCACCAGATTGTCCCTGCACAGATTGCTTTTTTCCTTCTTTTTTAAAGCTCGACCAGCATATAGTTTTAATGGTAAGCTCTGGGGTAGAATGGGACACACAATAATGGGAAGGACTTGAATGATTCTATAGTTGCCCAGATGTGTTTGAACCAGCCCTGAAATTGAGCACATTTGATCTGCAAGCCACTGGGACACAAACATGTTACCGCCCGATGCTATTTTTACCAAGTGATTTTTCAGAGTAAAACTTCACTTTTAGCTATAGACAGGTGTCCAAACTATACCCACTGGCCACTTGCTCCAATCCCCCTAATTTTCCAAATACATTGCACCCAGTGTCTGCTGCAATAGCAGAGGTGACGTGCAGAGCATAAATGTCTAATAAATATTCTATCATGAGCTGAGGGGTTTTCAGTGAGGAGCAAAATGGAGCACCGCATATTGAGACAGTGTAGTTTCTCTGTACAAAGTCTGTGCAGTAAAGACAAAGGCAGCTACCAATATTTACAGTTCTACAAGCCCCAGTTGTTCAAATATCGTGAGTCAGGCCCCAAATTTAATGAGATTGGCTTTAAAAATCACAAGATTTTAAAAACAATACATTCTGAGTTCTTTTAGTTCCCTCCTGGCTTTTGAGCCAGTGTTCATGTTCTCAAGTTTACCTCCGCAGTCATGACAGCTAGAAACTTATTTTTTTAAAATGAGAGGGGGATATTCACCAGAGCTTAGGGATTTAAGAAAAAACACCAAATATCACAAGACTTGTGATAAAATTGCAAGAGATGGCAACACTAGGGTCACATTTGGTCTTCCCTTTGGCCGTCTGGTTCTGAAGCAGTCAGATAGCTTCACATGGGTCTTTTACAATGTGTGAGGGACTTGGAACTTAAAATGAATGATAACTACAAAAGTTGAGCCTGCATCCTACCCTATCCCTCAAAATAGAGAATATTTTGCAGAACACATTTGGGCCCGGATTTTCAAAGGAGCCCATGAGAGTTAGGTGCTTGATTTCCACCAAAATATCCCAGCTGAGCACCTAGACAAAGTAATTGAGTTGGAGGGGGGAAGAAGGGGGAGTCTGCTGAGTCTATATAAAGCATATTGTTTCTGCTGGGTACAAAAAAAGAAAAGCGAATCCGGGCTGTTGCTATTATACACAGAGCCAGTTATCTATGGCTGAAGCCCAGACAGCTGTGCGCCTGTAAGTGAGGAAATTAAATGAAAGAGTCAAAAATGTAAACCAACAAAGGAAAAAAACCCACCCGATGAAGTATAAATAGAGCTTATCTGACTGATGAAGGGTGCTTATTATTTCCTTTACTTTCACGGGTCTGAAGAAAGCGAGGTTTCTCTCCCATGAGCAAGCAGGATAATCATTTGCCCTGTGTGGGACTATTGCAGAGCTGCATAATATTTTTTGGTTTGGGCTTATTTTGAAAATGAGGCCAGTGGCACAGTGACATCATGAGACAGCTACTGTCCTTATTTAAATATAGAGGTAAATCACATGCTATTTGACAGCAATGCTCCAAAACATTGCAACTTACAGTAGGGCAGAGGTCTCAAACTGTGGGGCCTGGTCCAGCCCCCATGGGGGCATTGAGGGAGCCCCACCCAGCCCCTCCCTGCCTCCAGCTCTGTTCCAATTCCACCCCCAGCTGCATTCCTGGCCTGGAGCCAACCCCCAGCCTCAGCCACTTGCTGTGGCTCCATTCCCAGCCCACAGCCAAGGCTGGGGGCAGGGCTGGAAGCAGAGCCACTCCTGGCTGCCGGCCCTCAGTGCAGCTCGGCTGTGGCTCCGCTCCGGCCCCCAACCTCAGCTTTGGCCACTGCGCATGGCCCCGCTCCCAGACCCACACCCAGCTCTGGTCCCAGCCTTGGCCCCTTTATCCCTTTCTGCGCCTCTCCCCAGGAGCTGTGGTCCAGTCCTGGCTCTGGGAGGCGGGAACGGGTTGGGGAAGGTGCGATCCTCAAACGTTTGGGGACTTCTGCTTTAGGCGGTTGATGCAGTCTATGGAATACTGTCATAATTTGTAACAAGTACAGTCTATCGAGTTTGGGGTGAATAAGTATCAAGGAAAAGAAGAAACTTGGGACCACATTCTTTGTTTTTCCTGAGTTCTACCTGACACAGGACAGAAGTCAGGAGAGTGGCAAAAGTAGATTTAAATAACTTTTTCACCTCCTGTATTCCTGGCCCTGCCTGCTCCAGCATTAGAGGAGCCTCAGGTCTTCTCTGATTTAGGCCCACTAGTGGCTGTTCCACAACTTAGACCAGCCAGAGCACAGCATGCTCCAGTCACACCCACTGCTCCCCTGACACAGCCTGGCACACCCTCTATGCTAAGGAGGCAGCAGTGGAGACTGGCATAGAGCATTCTGGCATCTCCACATTCTCTGGCACCTCCTTATGCAGCAGAATTTACCAGGCTTATGTGGTGTAAAGGGATCAAAGAGGAATGGTGGCTGAGGATATTATTTTTTAATATTTGTATTTACTGTAGCATCGAAAAGCCCTACTTTGAACAAGGCCCTCCCACCGTGCCAGGTGCTGTACAAGCAGAGAACAAAGAACACAGGCTGCGTTAGTTACTCTGGGTGCTAAAGGGCCAGGGAGGGCTACAGCTTCCTGTCTGTGTCCAGTGGCCTCAATAAAAATTCCCCTTTGTGCCCATTATAGCTAAGACTTGTCTTTTCTCTACAACAGTAGACTCTACAGCAACTAGATTACAAAAAACACGCTGTCATAAAGCATGAACGTGCACTAGGTGCTTTCCTGCCTCTGTGCCATATCTCTGTGTCTCCTTTAAGTTACAAGAAAAAGGAGTCTTACAATCACTAGGCAAATTAACAGAGCAAACTGTTAAAGCACAGTAAAGAATAGAATTATCAGTCACATCAGTGAACGTGATACGTTGCGGAAGACCAACACAACATTTGTAAAGGGAAGTCATCCTCACCAATCTATTAGAATTTCTGAGGGAGAGAACGAACATATGGACAAGGGTGATTCAGTCAATATAGTGCACTTGGATTTCTGAAAAGCCGAGGTCCCATACCAAAGGCTTGTAGGAAACTAAATAGCCATGGGATAAAGAGGGAATTCCCTCTCATGGATCAGTGACTGGTTGAAAGATAGGAAACAAGAGGTAGGAATAAATAGTCACTTTTTCACAGTGAAGAGAGGTGAACAGCGAAGTCCTCCAAAGGCCTGTTCTAGGACCTGTTTCAGTGTATTCATGAATGATCCAGAAAACATTGTGAACAGTGAATTGGAAAAGTTTTCAGAAGTTCAAAGCAGGCTGTGAGGAGTTACAGAGGGATCTCACAAAACTGGGGTGATTGGGCAACAAAATGGCAGATGAACTTCAGTGCTGGTAAGTGCAAATGTACTGATGCGATGACTCACCCCTGCAGCGCCTACTGCTGGCCGTCTGGGAATTAGCTCTTTCAGCTCGGAGTGCCTTCAGACTGGTATCTCACTGTCCGCTGGCCACGTGTCCCTCCCAGATCCTGGTACCCTTTCACCTGGGATGCTGCCCCCTGACAATGCCCCCACACTCTCTCTGGGTCTTGTCTTCCCTTCCCTGGACCCTTTAATCCCCACCTTGCCTCAGTCTAGGGCTACTGCCAGTCATCATCAAGCCCCCTCACCCTGGGGCAGACTGCAGTGTAAAAGCCAGTCAACATAGACAAGGGGAGGTTTGGACCTGCTGCCTTTACCTAACCCCAATACCCTCCTTAGGCCTCGCTTCATCCTGAAGCCTGGGGAGTTGCTGGCCGGAGCTCCCCAGCTCCCTTACCTATTCCTCCAGCACTGTTCCACCTCAGGTACCTTGTCCTGCAGGCAGCCAGGCCCTGCTCCCTCCCAGCCTCTCCTAGCAACAGCCTTCTCCAGGCTTTACCCCTTTTATTTTAGGAGCGGGTTAGCCACACCGCTATAGCAAAGTAATGCACATTGAAAAAATAATGCCAACTATACATATACAATGATGGATTCCAAAGTGGCTGTTAACAACCAAGAAAGAGATCTTGGAATCATCATGGATAGTTCTCTGAAAAACATCTGCTCAATGTGCAGTAGTGATCAAAAAAGGCTAATAGAGTATTAGGAACTATTAGCAAAGGGATAGAAAATAAAACAGAAAATATCATGTTGCCTCTATATAAATCCCTGCTGCTCCCACACTTTGAATACTGTGTCCAGCTCTGAATACCCCAACTCAAAAATGGTACAGTGAAACTGGAAAAGGTTCAGAGAAGGGCAACAAAGATGATCAAGGGTATAGAATGGTTTCCATACAAGGAAAAACTAAAAAGACTAGGGCTGTTCAGCTCAGAAAAGAGATGACAAAGGGGGAAGATGACAGAGGTTTATAAAATCATGAGTGGTATAGGAAAAAGTGTTATTTACCTTTCACACACTACAAAAACCAGGTGTCACCTGATGAAATTAATAGGCAGCAGGTTTGATGCAATAAGAGGAAGTATGTTTTTCACACAACAACTACTCATCTGTAGAACTCATTACCATGGGATGCTGTGATGGCCAGCAGAATAACTGGGTTCATGGAGAATATCTATTAATGGCTATTAGCCAAGAAGGTCAGAAACACAACCCTATGCTTAGAGCAACCCCACACTTCGACTGCCAGAAGCCAGGAGTGGAAGACAGGAGTGGATCACTCCAAAATTGCCCTGTTCTGTACACACACTTGAAGCTCTAGTACAGGCCACTGTCAGAGACAGGGTCTGACCCAGTGTGGCAGCTCTTATATTCTTAAATAACTTAATTTATCACCAGCAGTTACCAACATGACACTGGAAATGTGAGGCTAGATTCTGTGTATGTATATAGGTATGTACAAATTCACACATGTATGATGGCTTTGTGGCTAATGTCATTTGGTCTGGGTTCAATTCCTGGCACAGCCCAAGTGACTTTAATCTCTTTGTGCTTTATTTTCCCCATCTATAAAATGGGGATAATAATACTTTTTCCTTCTTAATTCTGAGACTTAGTTAATTTCTTAGTGACTCCAAAATGCTTCGAGGAATTCAGCTGGGAGGCACTATAAAAATTCAGAGTATTATTATAAAGGATTACTATTAATTCTGCTAACTTCCTTTTTTAAGTCACCAGTAAAATATTTATTAACAGATAGTATTAATATTGAACTGAAGGAAGATTGAGAGGAAAGCTAAATCTTGAACGGGCTCCGAGATTGTCAACAGGCTGTCGATGAAGAAATGGTACAGGTTTTCCACATTTATTTTTTTAAAATGAGTCAATTTACCCCCTTCCCAGAGCTTTATTTCATGAGGATCAGTTGCTGGAAAGAAAACAAGTAACAAAGAGACACAAACCCAAGCTATTTCCTGCATCTGCCTGAAGAGAATAGTTGTAATTGGAAGTTTAAGGTATCTGATTGATCACCTAATTATTATTTATTTTTGCACTCCATAGTTCCAAAATAGGATTAGGGACTGGGGTAAGGAATGTGAATAGGGACTGACTCCACTCCTATATCTCTAAATTACAAAGACTGAGTATGGGAGGGGGCATTTTCGCTGCTGCTATTGCTGTGCTATCTTTCACGGGGGACACAAACAAGGTCCTATAGATCTCTGATGCTGCTCCTTCCCTCCTAAAAGGCCACAATCCCCTCTTCAGATTGTGCTAGGACTGTCTTAGTTTTCCTCCAGCTGACAAGGCAAACTCAGTTCTTTTTCCCTTTTAGCCAACACTGCTGTCAGGTGACAGGAAAGAGTATTGGGGCAAGTATAGGTCTGCTGTCCTTTCCTCTCCGTAGTCCAGGCACATCACCTCATCACTCCCTATAAGTGCGAGACAGGAGGCTGCTGCCTAGAATGGAGGTAGCACAGTGTTACTAGCAAATATCTGCACCAGTCTGGACAATGCTTTTTTTCCTACCATGTATTTCTTATTTCATTAAAGGGGGGTTATTAATCAGCTGATACAAGCACTGAACAGGCTTGCAATGAGCCCAGGGTTACCACAGTAACGGATGGAAGCCCAGTGTTCTTTATCAGTGGTGACATACTTGCTACTTGCTCAAACTGAAAGATGGCTTGTATTCACAGACTGCTATGTAAGACCAGGCTCCAGACAGTACACAGCATGCTCAGCTTAATGGGAAACGAAAGGGATAGAGACTTCTTTGTCTGATCTACTTGGTCTTAATATTTAAATATCAGAGGGTTACTAAATTAAAAAGCACAGGAATCGAGCACAAAGGCCTTTGTCTAAAATTATCTGGGTTTATTGAAACGAGACAACAGAAGAAAATAAAAGAACTAGAGTAAAAACAACCACCACCACTAAGGTATTATTCTTTTCACTAAATCCGTAAGCTAAACTTATATGGAAGGCAGCATTTCCTGTCTGTCTCTTGCTGACAATTCAATATGAGGGTATGAATACAGGTCAGTGTCCTTGGTTATATGGTAAACAAAGATAAGAGCTTTAAGTAATGGAATATTTTTTAACCCTGTATACATCTCTTAGAATAAATACAACTATGCAGTGCTGTATTGCTTACTAAAATCTATCCAAAACAATTCCTTCGGAATACAACCTTCTTCCTATTCCTAGTCCCAGATCATGAAACATGCATTTTAGCTAAAAGCCCTAGGTAGAAATGGTCTGTGCATTTGTTACTTACTCACAGAACAGCGTGCATATAGTCTAAGACATCCCGATAAAATATCAACTCTCTAACAATAGTACAGCTCTGTTCTGGGTTAGGAACTTTGAACAGAGGTCTTCAATGGGCAACCATTACTATAAAAATATTTAGTCAAAACACCAATGGAAAACAATGTCTTCCTTTCTTCTCACAAGATGTCTATGACAAAATAAGACACAGTAGGTGAGGGAATATCCTTTATTGGACCAATTTTGAACTTTATAGAGCTCTTTTCCAGGACCTTTCACCTACAGAAGTTGGTCCAATAAAAGATATTGCCTCACCTACCTTGTCACTCATATTCAGGGACCAACAAGGTTACAACAACACTACATGTGACAGAGTAACCCAGAAGTGAAAAGTATCTGCTTATCATCCAAGGTTTTTATTAAAAGAGGGGCCACTCAAAGGCCACAGTCAGTAAATTCCCCCCTCCCCAAATATAAAACCCCACTGCTGGGAATGCATTGCTCATTGTAGCTCTAACACAGAGGAACAAGGGTCTTGTGGCTTCAATAGCACTACTCAGTTAATCCCATACTTAAGTGCTTTGTTGAAACAGGACTTAAAGCATTTGACTGTGACTCAGGACATCTGAGTTCAGTTCCTGATTCTGCTACAGACTTGGGCAAACCATTCACATTTCTGTGCCCAAGTTCCTCATCTGGAAAATGTACAAGATAAAATTTCTTTTCTCCCAGATGCTATCCAGAATTTCTTTGCAGCACTGATTTAAAAGCCATTATTTTGTGGACTCCAATTCACTTCAGATTTATCTGTAAGAATTACCGGTATAGAAATGCCAACTTCCATATGAACACAATGTCAGGACAGGTGGCAGATCAAAGGCTTTTCTTGATCCACTCTGTGTTCCCGCCTTGTGTCAGCAGACAATCACCAGCAGCTTGTTGCACCACAGAGCAGGTGGGGGAGGGCCTTGCAGGCTATGACTATGTTTAAAAAGTCAGAGTTTAAGGCCAGAAGGTACTACCATATCATCTAGTCTGACCCCTGTATATAACAGGCCACTAAACACCACCAGCCACTCAATACCAAACCCAACAGCCAGAATTAGACCTCAGTATTACAGTTGCCTCCGGAGACTAAACTGTTGTGTGCCACATGCATAGACCAGGAGGGACTGAAGTGCATCAGTGCTCGAGGCCCCTACAATGTTTCAGTTTTTAAAGTACACTTGATGGTGGCAGCTCAGCTCAGAAGAGTTGCCCGATCCAGATTTCCCATGACCTTGGGCTGGGTTGTGAAGCTGATCGTGCATTTGTTTTTTTAGAGAGAAGCAGTAACTTGGGAGGTTACTATGGTTCAACGCAGCATTCTTAATAGATTGTAAACAGGTCATTTGAAATCATTTCTGTGACCTGATCTTGCCCCCGAAGCCTGGATTACAGTTCCAGTTAGACTACTTTCTATTTATTTATCTAAGCAAATAAGAACCCCCATTGGATTCCAGGGCCCTGAAATACTTGTAGGCCATGCATATGCTTACTTCCTTTACACATGGCTTTCACATCTCCTCTTCCCCTTCGCCTTGGTTGCCAGTTATTACATAGGTTGGACCAGAGGACTATTTGATGCCCACACTTTTAAGTGTTTTTACAGCCTTGCTTGGGCAGGTTTCTTGCCAGAGAATATGGCAACACAGATTCTGCTGCCTGTCCAAAAAAAAAAAAAATATCAAGTTTTCCCGGGGGCACTCACTGACGCCAAGCCCAGTGATGGAATCTCTTACAAAGGTCAATACATACTGTGGGGTGCCAGCCATTCTTATTCATAAATTGAGTTCAGTGTAGAGATTATTAATATAAATATTAGAATTGCAGATTCCCACCTTGTAGAGTGGTTATTCCAGAAGCAAGTTAGATCCTGTTTTTTTGTGAGGGCAAGAGGACCGTGGTATTAAAATGAACACATACCCCACCTGTGTTAGCAGAGGTGGGTGTGTACTATATGATCTGTAACAATACATGGGACAGGTGTTTCTGTTAATTGCTTGCCTCCTCCCCAGGAATGCTCTGGTGAGATCACCCACCACCTCCCACTTGTCACTTCATCTGTTAATATTAAACAAAGGCTTTTTGAGAACAAGTACCTATCTGATGTTTGATTGGTTTGGTGCTGTGGCTGAACTCTTGTATAACAGAAGGAGAGACTAAGGCCTAATCCACATGAGAAAAGGTTTGCGAACATAACTACACTAGTAGGTAACTCTCCTTGTGGAGACGCAGTTTATACCAGCAAAAGAGTGATGGTATAACTTATATCAATTACCGAACAAAATAAGCTATCCTGGCAAAAGCACATTTTTGTCAGTATAACTGTGTCTACATCATGGATTTTGCTTCTGTAGAAACATCATTAAAAGAGAAAAAAAATCACCTCCTGACTGCTACTGCTATGTTGGCAAAAGCTCCTAGTATGGACCTGGCCTAAGTGAAAGTGTGGCGCCTGGATATGGTAGCTGATTCGCAGCCCTGGATGGATATAGAGTAGACCAGGGGTAGGCAACCTATGGCACGGGTGCCGAAGGCAGCATGTGAGCTGATTTTCAGTGGCACTCACGCTGCCTGAGTCCTGGCCACCAGTCTGGTGGGCTCTGCATTTTAATTTAATTTTAAATGAAGCTTCTTAAACATTTTAAAAATCTTATATACTTTACATACAACAATAGTTTAGTTCTATATTATAGACTTATAGAAAGGGACCTTCTAAAAACATTAAAATGTATTACTGGCACATAGAACCTTAAATTAGAGTGACTAGATGAAGACTCGGCACACCACTTCTGAAAGGTTGCCGATCCCTGATTTAGACAAATACGTAGGGTCAGGTTGTTAGCTGTTGTCCACAGGTGTAGCTCCAAGGAAGTAAATGAAGTCAGGATGACTGACATAAGCTGAGGGTTTGGCCCATGATTTGAATGCAGTTCTTTAAAGATAACCTACAAAGGAATTTGTGGTTAAAATGCACATGTGCTCAAGGTGCCTTAGAACCAGTGCAAGGCCCCATGCCTTTAAAATATTCCTGAAGGTTCATAGGTACTAAAAGCAGAACCCAGCTTCTTCTGCTGTGTCTCTGGGCTTGTTCTCACTTACCAGTAGACCAGCGTTGAGGCGATCAATCTACTGGGGTCAATTTAGAGGGTCTAGTGAAGAGCCGCTAAATCAACCGCAGATCACTCTCCCATTGATTCAGGTACTCCACCAGATCGAGAAGAGTAAGAGGAGTCGATGGGAGAGCATTTCCCATTGACATTGTGTTGTGTGGACCCTGTGGTAAGCAGATCTAAGCTATGTCGACTTGAGTTACGCTACTAATGTAACTGAAATTATGTAGCTTAGGTTGTCTTTCTCCCGTAGTGTAGACATGCCCTCTGTGTGCTTCAAGCCCCAACTTCCAGCAAAAGAACTCCTAAAAAATTCGGAAAGTGGACTTTGTGCAATTTCCTCTTCCCTAAGTGGGCTATTGACCCATCTCCCTACAAGGAAAAATAAATCTTACAGGCAACCCATTTTGGAACAATCTCAGTCTCACTCACTCACATACTCACTTGTGCATCATTCTCTCGACAACAGTGCATTACTGTCTACAGCCTCGCATACTCTTCTGCGTATGAGCAACCATTTGAATAAACTATACTTTGGATGTGCGTCTGGAATACATACACATAATTTTTCAGTTATGATCCAATTTAAAAATAAGCCCCTTCCCCAAAAGCCTTAAAACACACACTCCATGCAGTAGCGACTAAAGATTTCAGTCATGATCCAATTCAAAAATGAGCAATAAAGTCGTAAATTAATATGTGCATGTGCCCCCGCCCTCAGTAATGACTGTGAGACAGGAAACCTCCCTTTGCATTTACTTTTTTCTCACTATGAAGAATAATTTTAATTGTAAGCACTTGGCAGGAAGCCAATTTTAATTACTGTAAGTTTCCTCCCCCCTGAAAATGTCATCTGTCTAAGCATTTTGAAACTTCCTGCTCCTTCATTTTACAGAGAAGCACCTAGTTACAGCAGAAAAGAAAAAGGAGTAGCACTGATTTATTAATTTTTCATACTTATGCTTATCAGGTATATCAAATGGATCATTATTCTGAGGGCTAATAGTAGAGAAAGCAGATTTAAATAGGAAATTTAGACTCAAACAGTATGAAAAGGAAAAAATTCACCTTTAGAAAAATAATAGTTGTATTTTAACCCTAAAATAATCAAAAGCCCAGAGCTCCAACCCTCTTGTCTGGTTTTTCATGAGTTCAGGTGGGCTTTTACCTACACATTTTTTTTTGGAAAAGTAAAGAGGGAGGTCATGAGGAAAAGGGAAAAAGTCAGAAATCTGTTTAAGACAAAATATCATCAAGTTGGACCAAATTTTGCTTTCAGTTGCCTTCATTTAAATCTGGAGTTACTCCACTGGAGTCAGTGGTGTTACTCTGGACTTACATCAGTGTAAATTAGGGCAGAATTTGGTTCATTGTCTTGGATTCCAGTATAGCATTATTTTCCTTTTTCAGTACAAACATCTGGAACCAGGCTTGTGTTGTGATAACACGGGGCCTATTTTAACATCACAGTTCTCAGAACAGAACTGACCTAAAGAAAACCAGTGTAACTCTCCAATATTTACTATTAATATTTACTCTTTCTTCTTCTTTTGTGATTAAAATCTGCAGGGGAAGAATCTCATCATCTCTAAATAAGCTAAACATTTCAAGACCACATCCTATGGCCCAGTCAATAGGAGCTAGGTGGTCGGCAGCCACAGAAAACAATTCAGATCCTGAATGGACTCAGGGCTGAATTAAGGCACAGGCTCCATAGGCCTGTGCCTAGAGCTCTAGCTCCTAAAATCATGTAATGGGGTGATAATCTCAGCTTCTATTAAAAAGGTTTCTAGTCCTCATAACTGTAAAGAACATTTTGAAAATGTGACCCAAGTGTGATTAATGCAGGTAGCATGGCCTGAGTCTGAAGAGAGCCTGAAACTGTGGCTCCAAGAAGGGTGAACCCCCATTCACCTCAGAAGGGTGTTAATGCCAAGACTTACTGCTCTGGGAGGTCCAAGAGAAGACTATCCAGCATAGGACACTATGTATAGCTGAGCGCCTGGTAAGCCCATCCAAGCTGCTGTGTGGATACACAGGGGGCCCTTCTACTGCCACCTTTACCTGCCTGGAGAGAAAGGGGGACCCTATGCCACTGTCTATCTCGGAGGAAAGAAGGCTTCTCCCTGCCACTGCAACTCCAGGCAGGGTGTGTGGCCCTGGTGTTGGGGTTGGGCTATAAAGATGGAGATCTAGGGGGCCATGTGCATACAGATGTGGTCTCATCTCAAAAAGGATATACTGGCATTAGAAAAGGTTCAGAGAAGGGCAACTAAAATGATTAAGGGTTTGGAACAAGTCCCATATGAGGAGAGAATAAAGAGACTAGGACTTTTCAGCTTGAAAAGGAGGAAACTAAGGGGGGGGGGATATGATAGCAGTATATAAAATCATGAGTGGTGTGGAGAAAGTGAATAAGGGAAAACTTATCTACTTGTTCCCATAATATAAGAACTAGGGGCCACCCAATGAAATTAATGGGCAGCAGGTTTAAAACAAATAAAAGGAAGTTCTTCACACAGCGCATGGTGAATCTGTGGAACTCCTTGCCTGAGGAGGTTGTGAAGGCTAGGACTACAACAGGGTTTAAAAGAGAACTGGATAAATTCATGGAGGTTAAGTCCATTAATGGCTATTAGCCAGGATGGTAAGGAATGGTGTCCCTACCCTCTTCATCAGAGGGTGGTGATGGATGGCAGGAGAGAGATCACTTGATCATTACCTGTTAGGTTCACTCACTCCGGGGCACTTGGCATTGGCCACTGTCGGTAGACAGGATACTGGGTTGGATGGACCCTTGGTCTGATCCAGTACAGCCATTCTTATGATCTTATGTTGTGACGGATTCATAGATTCCAAGTCCAGAAGGGACCAGAGTGATCAGGTAGTCTGACCTTCTGTATAACACGGGCCATAGAACTTCCCAAAAAGAATTCCTGGAGCAGATCTTTTCAAAAAATATTCAATCTTGATTTTAAAATGGTCAGTGATGGAGAATCCGCCACAACCTTAGGTAGATTATTCCAATGGTTAATTATCTTCACTATCAAAAATGTATAAATTATTTCCAATCTGAGTTTGAGTTGTTCAATGTGAGACAACTAATTCAGTTCGTCCAGGTCACTGAATATCATACTCTACTACCTCATTCTTATACTGCTCCATTACTGTGATACCTCAGAATCGAATATGTTTGTTAAAGTGGACAGAAAAAGGTCTGTCTCTCTCTCACACTCTCTTTACACCACGGTGTAGGGAGTGAGCTGTTTTTTAAGTACAGTGGAGCCCCGCTACAACACGAGGGATGGAAGCCATAAAATCCCATTGCGCTAAATGCAGGGGTTGCATTATAGTGGGGCCCCACTCCCCGGTGGGGGGGTTGCGCTTCTCTCCCGGCTGCCCGGCAGGGGAGAGAAACTGCAGCCCCACGCCTGCCAGAGACAGAGAACTCCAGGGCTGCAGACTGCAGCCCCAGAGTTCTCTGTGGAAGCCGCTGCCCACGTGCCTGCCAGGGGCAGGGACCACCAGGGCCTGCAGTCCTGGAGTCCCCTGTCCCAGC
>ML677350.1:10151574-10413442 GCA_007922305.1 Dermatemys mawii
ACAGGGGGCTGCAGCCCTGGAGTCCCCTGTCCTGGCAGGCGCGGAGCTGCGACTTCCACAGCGAACTCCTGTGCTGCAGTCTGCAGCCCCGGAGTTCTCTGTCCCAGGTAGGTGGGGGCCGCAGCTTCTCTCCCCTGCTGGGCAGCAGGGAGAGAAGCCGCAGCCCCCACCTGCAGTCCTGAGTTCTCTGTCCCTGGCAGGAGAGAGAAGCCGTGGCCCCGCTCCTGTCGGGGACAGAGAACTCAGGACTTGGGAGCCACGGTTTAACCGCGCTATAACCGAACTCGTGTTATAGTGGGCCGCGTTATAGTGGTGCTCCACTGTGTGTGTAGAATTGGTAATTGTAAGAAAGCTAGCTTGAAGAAATGGGTTATATATTTCATTCTGAAGGTTCATAATCACTCTGATGTCTTCTGGATGCGAGATCCACAATTGTAGGTCAGTTACTGAGAACATCTCAGCTCCTGCACACACAAGTCTCAACTCTGGATGTTAATAATCCCATGGTAGCTGCCACGGGGAATCATGGTCACATTATGAGGTGGTCTCTCAGATAACTTGGACCAGTCTCAGGGATGGCTTTGATGGGGAGGACCAAACCCTTGAATCTGGCCCACTATTATATAAGAATCAGTGAGGAGCAATGACCTAATCTGCTCTTGGATGTCTGTGTTGCTGAATAAGTGGCTGTTGTGTTTTCAACTGGATGGGCTTTAAGCCTCATGGTGTTATTCCTAGGTATGGTGCAGCGCTCCAATCAAGCCTGGAGATCACCATTGTATGGCCTGCCATGGCAAAAATCTGTATAGATCAGATTGAAGTGGTTGGTGTGTTGCAAGTTACTACAGGCTTCAAGTGCCTAAAGCCTGTGGTTATATTTTGTTAAACCTCTATGAACAGGGCCAAGTAAATAGAATAAATATTACAAGATATTTTATATTTAAGAGGGAAAAAATGAATTGCAAATAGTGTGCTGAATGCCTCTAACATTTCAGTATAAAAATAACAGGCTTAGATTGTAAGCACTTAGGTGCAGTGACCATCTTTTTCTTCTGCATTTGTAAAGTGCCTCGCACAATGACTAGGGCTCTTGGGTGCCACAGTAATACAAATAGCAAGTAATCATAGTAATTATACTGTGCCTTTCCTGTGAGGATATCAAAGCATTATTATCCTCGTTTAACAGACTGAGAAACTGAGGCTCAGATAGGTTGAGTGTTTTGCCCGAGGTCAGAGTGACTCAGTGGCAGAGTTTAGAAGATGGCTAAAAGTTCCTATGCCAATTCCCCTGCTCTATTGCTACATAATTCTGCCTACTCTGTACATGGAAAATAAACTAGACTTGTTTTTTTAAAAAAATCATAGGAATTCACAAGCTAAAATTAGACATGTTCTATAATGAGATGAAGTGCTTTTTTATAAAAAGATGTAATGAAAAGTGTTCACAGCAAGTCAGATGCTGTAGAAGAGAACATTATCCTACCTTAAAATACTACATGGACAAATAGTCATCCTAAGAGCAAAATACCCTCTCTATAGGGTTGCCAACTTTCTATTTGCAGAAAACCCAACACCCTTGTCCCACCCTACACCTTCTCTGAGGCCACACCCCCAATCTCTTCACCCTCCCCCCACCCCGCTTGCTTTCCCCCACCCTCACTCACTCATTTTCACCTGGCTGGGACAGGAAAGTGAGAGGGATGAGGGTTCTGGCTGCAGGGTCTGGGGTGGGGCCAGAGACGAAGGGTTTGGGGTGCAGGAGGAGGCTCCAGGCTAGGGTGTGGGAGAGAGCAAGGGCTCTGGCTGGGAATGCAGGCTGTGGTGCGGGGTTGCAGATGAGGCGTTTGGGGTGCAGGAGAGGGCTCTGGGCTGGGGTGCAGGACAAAGTGAGGACTCTGGCTGAGGGTGTGGCTCTTGGGTAGGGCCACAGATAAGGGGTTTGGTGTGCAGGAGAAGGCTCCAGGCTGGGGCAGGGAGTTGGGTTGTGGGAGGTGGTACAGGCTCTGGGCTGGGGGTACGGGCTCTGGGATAGGGACAGAGATGTGGGGTTCAGGGTGCATAAGGGAGTGAGAGCTCCTGGTGGCGCTTATGTAACCCACACACCTCCTGGGTGTGGTGTTCTGTCCCCGTCTAGTGGCACTGAGACCACTTAGAGAAAGATTAACGAGTCTGCGCTACAGCATTAGCTAAGAGCTATATGGCTTTTAGCTCATACAGTGGAGGCTCATGCATTTAGCTCCAGAATTCCCAGATTTGATCTTGCCTGCTGACATTGGCGTTACACTTACCTTAGGTGGCTCCTGGAAAGCAGTGGCATTTCCCTCCGGCTCCTAAGCGGAGGCGCGACAACATGGCTCTGCGCACTGCATGCGCTGCCCCTTCAGCTCCCATTGGCCGTGGTTCCTCCCAGCTGCTGCTACTGCAGCAGGAGCCCTGGGCCCTTTAAAGCCTAATTTAAATCCTGATTTAAAGGGCCCAGGGATTTAAAGGCCCTGCCTCTTCTGGTAGAGGCCACCCCTCCTCTGGGAGAGGCCGCACCCCCTGCTCAGGACTCCGGAGTACCAGGCACCACACAGACACCTAAGGGCCGCCAGGGGTGGGAGCAGTTGCTCCCCCACCATCCCCTATCAGCTCTGCCACTGGATATTTCTGTGTATGTGCTCAGAATACAGTAAAGAAAATATTGTCTTACCTGTGCAGCTTGTTAGGTTAATTAATGTTAGATCCAGAAAACACTGGTCTGAATCTTCAGAGTTTGTTCTTGTGTCACATCACTTTTGCACACACACTATTAAATGCTTTGGCCATAATTTCATGGATCTTATGGCACAAACACAGGCCTAAGTACCATCAGTTTTCTTGATATTCCCCAATAATGCATAATTTGCATTGGCAATTTTGGTTTGTTTTTTGTTTTTTATGAAGGGAAAGATTGTTTTAGAAAATCATGGCAGAAATAATGACTTACATTTTCAGATGTTGATGCTTAATGTCAGGTACCAAACTGAGGCACCTACAATAAATAAGTGGCCTGATATTGAACTCCTATTTGCTTCAATGGGAACTGTGTGTGCTCATAACCACTGGAAATTTGGCTGCTTTTTAGTGCTTAAAGATGGATGTAGGTGCCTAACTTGGAATCTGAATATGTAAAAACAATCATTCTTTTATACTATTGCTGTCTCCTGATGCTGGAGTATTGTTTTCAACTTTCCAAAACTCAAAGAAAAGAAAACGACACACTGAATAAAATTATAATCCAGCTACGTTCTACCTAGTGGCCTTCAGCTAAGAATCTCCAATTTCTTTATAATCAGTTAATTAAGCCTTAGTGTGCCTCAGTGAGCTAAGTGGAGATTAGTTTGCTCATCTGCCATGTGGATAAACTGAGGCACAGAGACTTGCCTGTGGAGAGAAACCAAGTCGGCAGCTGAGCCAGGAACAGAAACAAAAAGTCCTAACTTCAGGCCTGCTTCTTTTATTACTAGACAGCATTCCCTCTGTAAATAATAAACACCCATCTCTCTGTCTTTAATCAGGAGAGAATGCATAGTAAGGAGGGTGATGCTACTTTGTGTGAAGCATGAGTTCCCACTTGCCAATGCACAGTTATCCTTTTGAGAAGTCAAACATGATGAAAGCTGGCATATATCAACCATTTTTAAATTATGCTGCATACATACGTTGTGGTCAAAGTTTAATAAAAAATGAATGAGATTTACAGACAAGAGCAAACTGTTGCTACTAAAAACGTATATGGCATAATTTTGTCACTGATTTTCTTCTTCACTGATTTTGTCCTTCTTGAACCAGCCAGAGCATTCAGCACTTTATTGTGCCTAAAAGGATGATCAGACACATACCTCTGCAGAGGATGTGGTTGCCAACCCTAGTTCTGAGCCAGCTGGCACAGGGTATGGAGGGGCAATGATGCATGAAGAGGTTGGCTCTCTCCTTTCCCTGAGTCTGAAGATGTTGTTATCTCTGTCACCCACTCAAACTCCCCTGACCTATGACTAAGGCTTGGGATCCTAGGTACAGTCTTTGACTTCCCACTCCGCAATGCAGTCACATGCCACTCTACAAGATTAACTGTTCGGTATCTAACAGTGTATGGTTACTGGGATTAACTTGTTCCAAACTTTCAAAAATAATTAAACTGTACTGTATTACATGAGCCACACAAACGAAAGCCCCTTGCTCCTTGAGATCCCACTAGTATTGGAGAAATATGGGTTCTCATGTGTTGTTAGGGAACAGAGCTAGTGAACACCTCAGGAATTAGTAACTTTACAGCTCCATTTACATTCAAGATCTCCTCCTGGTTTCAGAAACTTGAGATCCAGGTCCTTACCCCGCTCAAACCCAGTTTGTGCCTCTCCTTTTCTGGGGCTGCGTGAGTTAGTTTGGCCCCCAGCACAGGCTAAGATTCAGCCCTGTGTCAGTGGCCCCTAGGGATCATTGCAGGAGTGTCAAGGTGCGTGGCCAGCCTGGCTACACCCTTGATTCACTTCTTCCTCCCCCAGCCCAGCATACTCCAGAACACCTCCTGTGGCTGTTCCTGCTGATCCTGCACCAAGCTGGCAGAGCTGGCTCTGCATCTGAAGTAAGGGCCCCTTGCACTGTGGCTGTTTGAGACAGAGTTTACAGCCAAGATTGCAAGCAGCCTCTTATGCAAAGAGGTCACAAGGCACATTCCAAAGAGGGCTACATGTGATGGGGGAACCCTTTCAGGGGTCATCCAGGCTGCTCACAGGTCAGTCAGAAGTGCCACTGAAGAGCTACCTGAAGAACCCTTCCCCCATTGCAAAGCAGTTGTGCTGCCTCTACAGCAACGGAGCCCCTGCTAGGTCAGGGATTGATAGACTGGGCCCATGGATTAAATCCAGTGATGCTAAGGGCTTCCTTATTGGTTTTATTTTGTTTAAAAATTCCTGGGACTTTGTGTTTATTACAAAAATGGACAAAAAATCAGCGCAAAAATTTAACTTTGCAGTTTTGAGGTAAATATTGGGGTTAATACTGAGAGAGGAAAGGCCAAAAAATAAGAAAAATAGAGAAAAGAGCACAGAATGGAAATGCAGTTTAACCCTGTGAATCATAGAATCACTGAACTGGAAGGGACTTCGAGAGGTCATCTAGTCCAGTCCCCTGCACTCACAGCAGGACTAAATATTAACTAGACTATCTCTTCACGCTGTCTCCTCCACTTCTTCTCCTTCTTAGGCCTCTCCAGAAGGAGAGATGGTGGCTCAGTTACCTAGGCCACTCTAGTTCCCAAGACATCATTTCTCCTTCTAGAGCAGGCAGACAAGTCTGGGGTGAGGGGTCTCCTCATAGGTCCCGTTGGGGGGTGCCCAGGTTACCAAGCAGCATCCAAAAGTCAGGCAAAAAATTGGCACAAATCAAAGAGCTTTTGTAAAACTGGGAATTTTTTGGTGAAAGTTGGTAAAACTGAAAACAGAGTCTTACCTATGGGGTAGCGTACAGGGCCACCTGGATTAATCAGCCAGGGATGGATTTTTATGGCAAAAATTCAGCATTAGACCAGGTGCATTACATCCTAACCCTGTGTAACGGAACTGGAGTCTGAATCAAATTCACGCAGAGAGATACAAACTGTTAGCAGCCTGATGACTGACTGAAGCTGAAGGAAGGATCTCAAACAACACACAGAGGATGGCAGGATCCCGAATAGGTCCCTAAATAATGTGTCACCTCAGTTAAGTCAATAGCGGCTGGGATGAACACATGCCAATAAAACAGTAAATACATGTCACAGAAATGGTTAACTCTATCCACAGCAGAACAAATGCTGTCTGTTTAAAATACTGATGTCATAAAAGAGAGACAAAAAAACACTCTGCTTTTCCTCAAACTCTTCCTCAGTATTTACCCTGTCACAGAATGGCCCTGCCTCTCCTTTGTATAAAATGGAGGATTTCATATTCTATAATCCCTGCAGGTACCCTGAGCAGGACAGAGAACATGCTGCAAAGAGGCACTGCATGGTTCTTCAGGAATACAGAACTACTGCACATTGGCCTTCTGGGTTCATTTAAAATGTGGCAGTTCTGGGTGACAAGGGATTATGGCAACAAAAGGATTAGTCTACTCTAAACTGCCTCCCTCCCATCTCCAAAACTGTGTATTAGTCTCTCATACACTGCTCAGTGACAATATGCTACAGCCAAAAGCCTGAATCAGACAGAGAACCTTTTGGAATTTGTTTTAATAAAATAAATAGCTTGCCTTGCTGGAGCAGCAAAGTGCAGCATTCACTGGAATGTCTTCTTTCATTTCACAAAGGTCACTGGCACCAGTGTTTGAAGAGGCAACTGACTTCTTGTCTATACTGCAGAGATTGGTACTTTGCAGTACCAGCTGCTTTTCCTTTCCCCTCCTGTTCCCACCACTGTATTTCTAAAGATTCCTTTCTATGACCTCAATTTGGGACTATGATCACTTGATCCCAATGCCTGGGTCACTTGAACTCCTCCCCGCAAGCCATCAAGTATTAATAGTCTAGTGAGAATAAGTACTTTTACTCACTCATACGTTAATAAGGGAAGTGTCATTAAGGGCTTCGTTCTCAATTGAGCTTTTCAGGGATTGAATTGTGAATAAAGATATTACTATCCAAGATAAAACCTACAACCACACATCTTGTTTTTCCAATGTGCTGACTACATAACAGTTGCTCCTTCAAAGGGCCTGCTCCAAACCTCCACAAACAGGCCTAACCCTGACATAGATTCTCCTCCCTCCTGCCCCCAGATCCATTTTAATTGGAATGAAGGTGGACACTAAGAGAGTGACCTCTTTGCTGTACTTCAGTATCTGCCAATATAGTTTGATTTAATTTAGGGGTTATAGAGAATGCATTTTTTATTATGCCCTGACCATTTAATGACTCTTGCAATTACAGAAATGATATCATTGAGGATGGGAAAACAATAATTAGTTTAATGATTAATTGATATTTGTTGAAAGCAAGATTATCTTTAGTATAATTTAACAATTGGTTATTGAGGACAAAATTGGGATTATTAATCCTAGATCACTTGGCTAGGAGTGGATTTATTAATTAACTATTCATTATTTTATTGACAGCGAAGAGATAAATAAGAGGAAATATGTAATTGTTTAATCTTACAACTCCAGCTGTAAGATTATTGATAACAGGTAACTGATTTAAAGAGTGATCAATACCATTAAATCTAATGTGCTAATTTATACTAGCAGAGAAATTAGCCCTTTGTCTGTTGTCTAGTTTTCTTCTTAGACTGCGAGCTCTGTGGGTCATCTTCAGCTGGCATAAGTCAACATAACTCCTTTGAAGACAGCTGAAGTTCTGGCCTGCTATGTATGAACGGTGCCTAGCATAATGTGGGTGCTACCATGACACAAATAGTAAGGAATAGTGAAGGATCTCTGTAGATCACCCAGACATTTAATTTTGCAAGGGGCTTAGATACCACAGTGGTGGAGTTGGTATAAAAACCTAGAAAGATACTTAAAGATAAATGTATAATTGATCAATTATGGGTTGCAAAAGCATGAGCCATTTTACATCACATGGGCAGGGCTTGTGTCATGACTATGTTAATGGTACATAAGGAAGAGAATATGTTTATTTGTTTATGCCCTAAGAAGTCAGCTGTTGCTAAAACACTGATCAGGCTTCAGTCCTATTGATTTCATTAAAACAGCTCAAAAAAGGAGAGTGACAAGAGACTGAGGCCTGCTAAGGAAGTTATTAAGAAATATTTTTCAGGCTTTCAGATGTTGGCTGCACTTTTCTTTTCTTTGTGGATTTGTTCCCTCAGCTCTGCGTGAAAATCAGTGTCCTTGTCTTAACCTTTGATAAGCTCAGAGATCAGGGTGTATATTTCCAGATGAGGGGAAACATTCATCACCACACAATTTCTACCACTGACAGAAGAGCACTTCTGATTTGGGGAAGGAGGGAGGTGGAACAAATAATTTTTCTATGAGCACCAACATGTAAAACGTAAGAAAGTGCAACTAGACAGAAAATACAGGGACAAATCCTGAGGTTTTTCAGGAGCACTTAACTTGCCAGACAGAAATAATCCTGATGCAGCTGATCCAAAGTCCCTCATAAAAGTATTTTGTTTTGAATCCTTTTGCTAACCACTTTCCCCTCAAAAGGTCTGCATTGCTTCCCTACACTAATTGGAAAGGCTCCTACGGCATTCCTTTTGTATTTTTTCAAGCAGTCCTAATTTGGAGACCTATCTTGCTTTTTGTTTTTGACCAAAGGAGCCTAATAAAAAAATGTAATTTATAAAGTGGACATATTATAACAGATGATGCCTAATAAAGAGCCACTGGAGTCTTGGGAACAATCCTGGCTGGGGAGGGCTAATGGAAGCCCTGCTTTTTTGGATCTCTGTATTAATCTTGACATTTTTAAAGCAGATAACACTCTCTGTTAAAACATAAAAGGCTTTGCCTGCAGCACTGCTTGTATCACTTCAGTTACTCCGTAAAGCTGAAGCCTGGGAAGCTATAAACCACCCTGCAATCACCCGCAAGCACATAAAGGGCCTGCTTTGGTGAAAGCAGGTGATGGCAGCAAGAGTTAAAACCAGTTAAAACTATATAGCACAATCCACTTTCCCTTAAGAAACCAAAACATCCCTTTCATTCTATTTCTCCTCCCCCACCGCCCCAAATCAACTGCACACTCATCTGAAAGAGCCATAATATAATAATAATAAGGAAAGTATAATCTAGCTGTGATGTGCTTTATCAGAAAACCTTGGAGGTCAAGGCTGCATTGAAAAACCAACAAAACTGCTAACATAATATGGGAGCCTTTAGAAGTTAAACGAGATTTCTTTGCAGCAGCCATCAACAGGAATCCAAAAACAAACCATGCAAAAATTCATTGCTTTGGGAAAATGCCCCATGCTTTTCTGCAGGCAGGTTTCACATTTTCAGAGGAATTAGCACTGGGAACTGCAGCCAATGGGAGCTGCAGGGGCAGCCTTGGGGGCATGGGCAGCACGGGGAGCCCCCTTCTCCCCACCCCCGCCCCACGGGGCCAGAGGGACATGCCAGACACTTCTGAAAGCTGCACGGAGCCCCGCTGTGCCACCGACCAGGACTAGGAAAGTGTCGCTTGGTCGGAGTTTGCACCCCCTCCTCCACCTTAACCCCAGTCCAGAGTCCCCTCCCAGAGTCTGCACCCCTCGCCTCCCTGCACCCCAACCCTCTGGCCCTGCCTGGAGCCTCCTCCTATACCCCAAACTCCTTCCCAGAACCTGCACCTCTCACCCCCTCCTGCACCCCAGCCCCCTGCCCCAGACCTGATCCCTCTCCAGCACCCAAAATCCCTTCCAGAGCTTGCACCCCACACCTTTTCCTGCAACCCAACCACCTGCCCTAGCCTGGTGAAAGTGACTGAGGGTGGGGAAGAACCAAGCCCAGAGGGAGGGGAAATGGAGCGAGCGAGGCAGGGACTCAGAGGTGGGGAGGGGCAGGAGCGGAGCCTCAGAAAGGGGCAGACAGGGGTCAGGGCAAGGGCAGTTGGGTTTGTGATAAGGCAGTAGGCAACCCTATGTGACAATAATAATTCCATCATCATCATCATCATCATCATCATGAGTAAGGCTAGCATCCTCATTCCCCTTGGTTCTCTTTCTGTTCGCACCTACAAGCACAATACTGTTGTGTTCCAACTCTACAGACGAATGATTAAGTTATGACTCCCTCCATGTGAAAAAAAGAACACACTGAAAATATATTTAACCATATTTGTTTGCTTTTTGTTGAATGAAAACTAACTTTTAGGGCCAACATTATCAAGAAGGCTCCCTTTAATTTATCATGAAGCAACTAACAATGCAAGTGAAATTTGCACCTAGCATAATTTACTCTGAAAGTCAGTTTGTTATGTTTTTTAGATGACATTAGGAACTTCTGTGGTCTAGCCAGGTGACTGTGATCTTCAAGGTGTAGGACCACGGTTAGCTATTGTGGTTATTTACAACCTGTTCCATCATTTATTAAATGAAAATTCTTTTGACTTGAGCAGTTCACTTTAGTTGAAATGAACAAAACAAAACTTTCCAGACATCCATTTCTCTGATCATACTGACACATCAGATTAAAACAAGGAATTACAATCAAACATGCATACACAGTCAGTAAGGGTCAGGACTGTGTGGGCCAGCATTACAAGGCTAATGCTGTGTGACATGGTGAGCGGATCAAATAAAAGCAAACCAAGAAGTGGAAGTAAATGCTCTGGGAAAATTATGTTTAATCTGACGAGACAGGACAAAGCTTGAAAAGCTACGCTGCAGCCTCGAAAATAATATAAGACAAAAGGTACGATCCTGTGTGGAATTAAAAATCTGCCAGTGGCTGCGACACTATGCACTTGAGTAGCTACATGGGGAAACCAGGGGCCAAATCCTCAGCTGGGATTAACTGTCATAACTGTCTGAATGGGGTCAGAATTCAGTGAGTTTTAGTCCAAACCCCAGCATGTGCAGTTTCCACCCTTTTAAAACACCCTCTTTCTGCTTTAAAGCTTACTTCAGTGAAGCCGGCCAACATTCATCCAACAATCAAGAGGAGTGTTGTAACCGTTATTAACAAAAGGTAGTAAAAATCCTCCCTCTGCTTTCTGATAAAACCATCATCTGAATGAGGGTGAGATTCTCACCCCTGAATGCAATAAAAGCCCTGGAGGATCCCCTGGTTGCAAATGCTGTGGGAGATAAACGCAGGCAGTCCCCCAGCGACACTCTTGCAAGCAGCTTGTTCAGGGCGTGCCCACATTACTTTGTGCTGTGGAGATTCTGGGCAGTGCTGCTGCCCATAGGGAAGTCTGAGGGCTTGATTACACTTACAGCTTTATAGCAGTTTTGGTTATACCTGCCGTCGTATACAGCTATAGGGACAGCTAGAGCGTGTCCATACTTAGACCCGTCAGCAGTATACCGTGGCCACATTTGTGGCACTTGCAGCGGCACGGGGAGTGGTGCATTATGGGCAGCTATCCCAGCATTGAGCTGGGTGCAACGTGCTTTTCAAACTAAGGGGGTGAGGGGGAACATGTTGTGTGTATGCGGACGGAGAGAGCAAGTGGATTTTTGGTGTGCTGAGAGTATGTCAGCAAAATGTCTTTAAAATGCAGAGCCTGTTCTATTTCATACTGGCTCACTCGGTAAACATTTGCTTTGCTGATTTGCTGAGTTAAAGATAAGCTCTGAAAATGTACTTCCGCATTCTTCCAGCCGAGTTCAAAACAAAAGGAAGAGAGGCTTAATTGGCTTAAATGGCTTAGGCGCGTCTCCAGAGATCACTCAAAGCGATGTATGGTTAATACCCATCTACACTGGAGCTAAAACAGAGCCCCCAATATGCTACAGTTGTTAATCCTCTGGCAAGGAGGATTACCAGGACCAGAATAATTGTGGACTTATAGAGCTCTACGTGCCTCGCCAGTCTGGACGGGTAGTGAATTATAGCACTCCTGGTGGCTTTATAGCGCTATAAAGTGCCAGTGTAAACAAGCCCTGAATTAATTTAGAGAGGCCTCAGGGCAGTACCATTATGACTACATGAGGGATGTAATTCCCCTGTTTATGTACACATACTTGTGCTAGCTCTCATCCAGCTAGCAAGAGCATACATAGCAGTGTAGGCACCATAGCACAGGTAGCAGCAACGGAAGCATGGCTGAGCTGTGCCAAGACAAGTACATACCCACAGTTTTCAGGAGAGGTTGTACTTAGCAGAGGCTCAGCTGTGCCTCCGCCGCTGCTCCCTGGGCTGCTGCAGCTACACTGCTATTTGTACTCATGCTAGCTGATGAGAGCTAGTGCAAGTGTGTGTACATGAGCAGAGAAATCACATCCCTTGCTCATAGTGTAGATGTAGCCTCAGTTACAACAGGGGCCGCTCCAGGTTGCACAGTGTGGCTTACAGCCACCTTAACTTCTTTCTCCTCCTCCCTTGGGCCGAGAGGCACAGCAGAGAGAATCTCATCCTAGAGTATCTTTCTTTTGTGACTGGGCTTTTCAAAGGAAGTTAGATACTCAAATCTCACTGAAATTCAGTGGGTGTTTGCTGCCCTATGCCCTCAGGCTCTTTGGAAAAATCTCAGCCTGGATTGTTTGTGTTAGACTATAAGACTCAGATCCTCCAAGGTATTTAGGCTCCTTGGGGGCTCTGTGTTTGCATAGACCAAAGAATTGCTGTCAGCACTCAACAAATAATATAACTGGCCAGGGTAGTGCTTTGTAGAAGTTCTGAAGCAGCACCCCCACTTCAATGCAAAGAAAATCACATGGCCACCTTCTAGAATAGAGATTATGGGTAACATCTACACAGAGATTAAAAACCTGCAACGGGCTCACAGGGTTTGGGCTCCTGGACTGAAAAGCTGCCAGGTAGACATTTGGACCCAGGCTGGAGCTGAGCTCTGGAACTTTGTGTGAGTGGAGAGTCCTAGAGCTCAGGCTCTAGCCTGAGCCCAAATATCTACTCAGTAATTTTTAGCCCCTTATCCTGAGCCCTGTGAGCGCAAATCAGCTGACCTGGGTCAGCTGTGCCCGTGCCATGTGGCTTTTATCCCTGTGTAGGCATACCCTAAGGCAGGGGTCTCCAAACTACGGCCCAGGGGCCGGATCCAGATCGCAGTGTTGATTTGTCTGGCACCCTGGGCCAGCTGAGCAGGCACGTGGAGAAGCCACCGCTGCCCCCCGCCCCCACAAGCTGCTGCCGGCAGCCCCATGGGTGGAGGGGTGAGTGCCCCCGCAGTGTGGCTGGAGGAGCAAAGGCGGGGAGGTTGCGGCAGTGGCGTGGCTAGAGGAGCAAAGGCGTGAATGCCTCTGTGGTGAAGCCAGAGGAGCAAAAGGGACGGGGTTGCAGAAGAGGCCAGAGGAGCAAACGGGGGGTGCAGCAGCGGCGTAGCTGGAGGAGCAAAGGGAGGGGCTGTAGCAGTGCCCCGCAAGGCCCCTTCAAAAATCTAATATGGCCCTTATCTCAAAAAGTTTGGAGACCCCTGTCCTAAGGCACCCAATTGCCATCTGTGATTTTGAAAATCTTCCCCTAAATCTATTGACCCAACACTCCACTGGCCTGGCATCCTGTGCTGTCATTTTCACCTGTGCAAAGTGCATGTAAAATGCTACCATAGCAGAGTCCTCCACTCACTTCCCTTGTAGATTCCCAGATTCCAAGGCCAGAAGGGACCACAGTGATCACCTAGGTCCAGGGGTTCTCAAACTGGGGGTCAGGACCTGAGGTTATTACATGGGGGATCACAAGCTGTCAGCCTCCACCCCAAACCCTGCTTTGCATCCAGCATTTATAATGGTGTTAAATATATAAAAAAGTGTTTTTAATTTAAGGGGGGGTCGCACTCAGAGCCTTGCTATGTGAAAGGGGTCACCAGTACAAAAGCTTGAGAACCACTGATCTAGTCTGCTCTTCTGTATAACAGGGGACAGAGAACATTCTCAAAATAGTTCCTAGAGCAGATATTTTAGAAAAAACAGCCAATCTTGATTTTAAAATTGTCAGTGATGGAGAATCCACCACAACCCTGGGTAAATTGTTCCGATGTTTAATTACTCTGAGTGGTGAAAATGTATGCCTTATTTCCAGTCAGAACCTGTCTAATCTTTCCACCAATGGATCATGTTATACCTTTCTCTGCTAGACTGAAGAGCCCATTACCAAATATACCTCAGCGGTAGCAAAAGTGGAGATAACTACACAAAGGTCAAGGCCATGGAATCAGGATCTCTCTCTCCCGGAGGGCTGAGGGGTAACATGAGGCAGTAACTGGACCTTTAAAGGGGCCTCAATCCTCTCAGGGCTACTTGCATGACCTATGCCGGCTGCATTGGCCTCTGAGGGACCGTACAGATTGCATGGACCACTGGGGCACAGCAGTTCTCCAGCCACATCCCTTCCCCTCCCCAACCTCATCCCCTCCTCCCCATCATGTTTCAACATACACCAGACTATGGGGAACATGAGGGGCAGTGGCATAGGTCCAGCTGCATGGGCTTGGCATCTCTCAGGGATTCCACATCCCCTATGGAAATTCTCAGCTGGGACTTAGCCCAACTTTCATTGGTGCCCAACACCACAGCAGGCTTCACATGGGCCAGTATCTGGTCCCTATTTCAGTAATTGACATAAGCAGCCAGGAAATCTGTGAAAAACTCCGGAAACATCACACCCCATGTATGAAGTGCTCTGCAGTTGTGGGAAGTCACCCCTTCAAATGTTCTTTAAAGAGCCATGATAAAGATAATTCTGGCTGCCATCTCACAGCACTGTACTGAGCAGTAAACTGCACAAACCTGCTATAAACACAGGCAGGGATATAATATTGCTGCAAATACCATTACAGCTCATAGAGTGCAAAATTACAAGGACAGCCACACTTGTCTGCTGCAGTTTACAATTGTGTGAAATAGGGGTGTGGGTGGGATATGCTAACAAACAACAGGTATATATTTCAAAACAGTGCACAGAAGAAACCTATTATTTGTGAGAGAGATGCAGGCATGAGAACGGCTGGGAAGGTTTCTCCATGTAGTCTCAAATTTCTGAGTTTAGCTCATATCATGGTAAATCAAATACTTTTGTCCGATTTTCCACGATCATATTTGCTTATTAGCCATTAAAAAGAAAGGCAAATAAGACAATGACTGAAGCTAATTTTGCACACACAGAGAGCCAAAGCATCCCAGGGGAGCTTATCAGTTTAACACAATAACCAACAGGCTGTTTCCTGTAAGTAGCAGCTTAAGGTCTGCGGAAGTTTATTAGAGGCAGATGGGAAAGGAAACAAAGTATCTTTGACTGACGTGGTGTAGATATCTGAAAAGTGCTATTTATGCTTTCGACTTCAGTAGCAGCCAGAATGCATCACTGTTGTCTTACACTTAATATTTCAATTAGCGCTCCTGGAATGTAGAGCACCAACGCCAAAAAATGTGTTTTTTTCTATTATTCTTTACAATAAACATGAAAAACCACTACAAATGTTCAATGGACTTCACTCCCTCATCACCCCCCACTAGTGGCTATTAAAGGCTGCCTGGAATCAGTCAAGTTAAGTCACCCCCCACCTCGCAAAACTTTTAAAATACTATGATTTGTTAAGCATTTGTATCATGCCCAGTGGAATTCCAGACTGGGCTTCAGGCCACACTGTATACAGCTGTTTGATATTCTAGAGACATGGCTATTTCTCTGTGTGCTAATTATTCTCCTTTCTGATTTGGCCTCCCTGGAAGCTTAGCAATGACAAAATGAGGTGGGTGGATCATCACACTATTTTGCTCTACTCACTCTAGTACATTACTAAATTAGAGGTTCTGGAAGAACTTGCGTGGGGAAGGGGGTAGTCTTTTTGTTTAACAGCAACCCTTCCTACCAGATGATTAAGGGACAGTATTTCCAGGCTCAGCAAAGGAGTCTCTGTCCAGTTGTTCTCTGCTGGGTGCTTAGTAACTGTGATGCAGAGCCCTAAGGTGAGGGTGAGACAATGGAGAAACTGGGAAATGTTCCAAGTTTTAACAGGGATATGGAGGACATCTTCTCCACAGGAGGAAACAAAGATTAAGTTAGCATTGATACGCCACCATGAATTTCCAGAGATGATCTCTAGGGCTCCAGCAATCTGACTTAAATCTTCTTTTCTGTAGCCTGAGCACTGTTATGTGCATAACAGCAAGACTTGGGAGACACAGCAGCACACACTTTGTGATCTGTGTTTTATGGGTTAATCAAGCAATAGAGGAGCACTTTAGGAAAAGGAGACCGTGTGGCCGTGTATCACCTTGAAAACCAGCTTGAAGCCACTTATAATAGAAACCATGTATTACTTTAAGGGAAATGAAGCTGTGTGAATACCCTTAGTAATCACATGCATCCTCATCCCCCTCCAGTGTTAGACAATAAGCTGCTCATGATACAAACATGACTTACTTGCTCTGTAGAGCATTTAGCACATTTCTGAGTGCCATATAGAAACAAACAACCCATTTGGACTCACTGTGTGCCTGTGCAGAAGGAGGGGAGAGGGTAAGGAGCCCCCTTCTTGCATGGCCCCCAGAAAGGACAGGACAGAAATCTAGTCTCTGAGTTCAAACACACACAGGAGCTACCTCCTCCCAACACCCCGGGACACTCAGGGTACGTTTACAGACTGCATGTAGCCAAAAAAGAGCAAGACTATGAGCCAGAGGTGAAACTAAGCCAGTACGCCCCACTGCCACTACCCCAGGGCTCTGGCAGCAGAGCTCTGGGGACGATTTAAAGGGCCTGGCCCGGTAGAGGCAGGGGAGCCCGGGGCCCTTTAAATTGCTGACTGAGCCCCACAATCTCGGACTCCGGAATACCGGTAAGTCCTTTAAGTTACTTTCACCCCTGTTATGAGCATCAGTTGAGAACGAAAGACCTGGAGATACAGGAGAAAGAGAAAGATGCTGCCAGAGAAGAAAGCACATCAGTGGGTCCTAGAGCTGAAAACCAATGAGGCTGAGTGATCACAGCACCTGGAGGGGTTTGCTGCTTGTCACTGGCATAGCTTTGTGAGAGACAGTCCAGACTGGAGAGCTAAGGGAGTACAGTGGTCCCACAGTTCCAGGTTTTACCTCAGGAATCCCATCACATCTGGGCCAGGTGCAGGTGTTTAATTGCAGTGTAGATATACCCACAGTGGTTCAAAAGAGGGGTAGAGGGGAGATGGAGCTACAGCTCTGTGCTCTGCCACAGCTTGTCCAGCAAAGCTGGTAGGCAGAGTGGAGGCAGAAGGGGAGGGGAGTATGCTACTATGAAGGGGATGTAGCAGTGTGCAAATACGATGGACACAATCTTGGCCGACACACTGGGGATTGAACTCGGTGGGACCTCCAGAGCTAAAACCAAGATTTGCTACGGCTTGAGCTAAAACTCCCTAGCTAGCTGGGGCCGTAACAGTCTTGTATCCTCTGCAGATCAGCAAGAGGGGTGCCTGTAATGCATACTCACCAGTGGGTTATGCGCCAGGGTATGCCTATGGTCCTACTGGGGTAGTGCAGCTACACACCAGCCCTACCACAGTCTATGTGAAATTTGTACAGACCTAGCCCTAACTAAATAAATCAACATGGAAAGCAAGACGCCTCCCTCAGAAAACAGCTGCTGGACACATACTGAGCTTTCCTAAGTGCACATACGTGTGCACACACACTTTTAATTCCCCCAGTCCACACACACACACAAATATTTAAAATAAAAACCTCTCATTAACATTAAGAGTACACTGATTCAAGCAGAATCATACATGCCTCAAAAATAAATACCTCCAGTCTACTTAAGGAGGTTATACATTATTACAGCTTGTTTTAATACTGAACACAAGGGGTACTTGGAAGTCAGAATTTTCAGAAGGGCCCCCACATCCACAATGGTCTAGAATTTCCAGGACTTACAAAGGTGCCTCCCATGTAGGCAGCATAGAAGAGTGGCCTAGGGTGACCAGATGTCCTGATTTTATAGGGACAGTCCCGATTTTTGGGTCTTTTTCTTATACAGGCTCATATTACCCCTCACCCTCTGTCCCAATTTTTCACATTTGCTGTCCGGTCATCCTACAGTGGCCAGATCTTCAAAAGAGTTCAGTATGCTCCATATCACAATGGGAGCTTCTGGGGGCAAAGGACTTTTGAAAATCTGTCCAAATCTGTCCCTTATTCAGCTGCCTAAATGGAAATCAAAAGGTAAGATTTTCAAAGGTACAAATGGCAATTAGGCGCCTAATTTGGACTGGACTTCACTAGGAGCTAGAGAAGCCTATGGCATAAAACAGACATCCCTGGAGCCTAAGTACAAAAAAGAACTAGATAAATTCATGGAGGACAGGCCCATCAATGGCTATTAGCCAGCATGGGCAGGGATGGTGTTCCTAGCCTCTGTTGCCAGATGCTGGGAATGGGTGACAGGGGATGGATCACTGGATGATTACATGTTCTGTTCATCACCTCTGGGGCATCTGGCATTGGCCACTGTCAGAAGACAGGACACTGGGCTAAATGGACCTTTGGTCCGACTTGGTATGGCCGTTCTTATGTTCCCAGTGACAGCAGCCTTCCCTAGGCTGTTCTGGAGGCAACAGCACTGGCCAAAATCCCCTCTTCACTGCAGTCGGTGGCCTCACTTCCAGCCCAGCCACCAAAGAGTCCCTCTTGCTCAGCCCCTTCAACTGGGCTTGTGAGACAGTCATTGGAGGACCACTTGTGGCTGTCTTCCATGGCTCCTGCACCTCAGAAATTCTCTGGGAATTAGCCATCTACCTGCCATTTGCACCTCTGAAAATCTCCCCCCAAACTTTTTTGAAAATCTGGCCCAAGTTATGAGTGCTGAGTATTTGAGTATCTGGCCCTGAGCTGAGTGCCCACTGCTGTTCCCATTGACCTCAGCGGGGTAGGATGAGACCTTAAATTACTGAATAGTTAAACTTCAACCTCATGGCCACAGCCTCCCAAGTGAGGGAGAGGAGATGTGTTGCTATAGTGATCCATAAACCTCCATGTTAGGAGTGGTAGAATATAAGCCAATCCCTCTGCACTTCAATAACATCATTGCATGTCTGCCACTCTCCATCCCGGAACAACCACAGTAGCTACTGTAAAAAACTGGGATGAAATGAACTGAAATAGTTAAGGCGGGGAGAACACAGTGTGAATCAATCGGCTAACAAAAGGTGGTATGACACATACATAACCCCCTTTAAGTAGTAGGTGAGGGAACACCGGTGTCTTGTGAATTATGAGTCAAGTGGGACAATTTAGAGAAAGTTTTAACTTTCAGAAAAAGAGATCAAAACCCATTAGATACATAACCTTGCAGTCTAATATGGCCATAAATTAACAACTGCACTATATTATGTAAATTTATGTTAAATTATTCACTATCTGTCACCATATCCCCATAAAAATCTACATATGACATTTACGAAAAGTGGCATCTTCTGATAATAGTTTTGCTATGTATTTCAGTGGCTGCAACTGCCTTTTCACCATCTTGATGGCTGCTGAGGCAAACACTGTACTTAACCAGAGGCATTCTGGAGGTTTAATTAATTCATTACTATCCATGGATTCCTTCCCCAGCAGCTCATTGTCCATCTAAGCTAGTGTCCTTAGGGCAATGCTTTCTAATTTCAGTACCTGTTGGAGAGGAACAAAGGACTATACTAGTGTAAAGACTAGACAGGCTGCTCTTTCACTCCAAATGAGGGTTAAAATCCCATAAAAATGTGACGGCCTTGCCTATACACCGGAACAGCCCTGATTCAGCAATTGGTGTAGCTTCATCCACGCTGACGGCTAAGTGCAGACAAGGACACACAAGGGTGGCTCAATCAACTCTGCATTTAGGGGACAAGGGCACCTACCCCAATTGTTGGTTGTTGATTGATGAATCATGGCTCATCTTGAGTATAGACGAGGCCAAACCATATGCACACACATTTAGCGAGACATCTGAGGCTCTAAGGCCTCATCTACAGTGAGCGTTTCCTTCTACAGGCTCATTCCTTCCAACCCTGTGCCTCCACTAACATAATCCTGTGAGCGGTGATGACAGTGGAAGGTCTGATTTAGGCAAGAAAGCAGCTTTACTGGATCTCCAGAGTAGGCAGGGCACTAGCAGCCACCATCTTTTTACCACCACCCCACCTGTATTTGCTCTGAACAGGAAATGGGAAGGAAGCCCTATTTTTCTAGATCATTCCTCATAAATGATGACTATAAAGAGATGGGGGAGGGACGAAGGACAAACAAATAAAAAAATGCAGATGTGTTTGCATTAAACTAAGAAACGTACAATAAACTCATAATAATTATAATAGTAATAACAACACTCAGGGCTGAGAATCCCTAAATTTGACCTTGCAGTTAGGCTTGGAATCATTAAGCCAACATTTCAGAGAAAGGAAAGGGGAGATTATATATATATATATAAAAGAGCAGAGGAATAAACAAGCCTTTGCAACAGCAGGAAGCTCCCTCTTAATTCTGAGATAATGAAATGCTTCTAACCAGACCTGACTGCTGAATATTACAAGAGCCATCATCTCGTGTGGCTTGCATGCAGCTTTATTTTCTGCTCCCCTGCATGCACTGAATATGATTCACAGCACAGTCACAGGAAACAGTCATTACTACTTATTTGGAGCGAGATGAGTGACTGTCCTAAATAGCATCCAACTGCACCTGCAATAGCGCAGAGTATCTTCTTTTATTAAACAAATCCCACTTCTTCCTCCCGGGCCCTCCCTCTGTTCAATACTCTCTCCCCCAAGATCATTTGTTACTGTGCTGGTAGCATAGTTCAATGGGATAAAGAGAGATTTACAGAGGTCATTACAGTAGACCTAAAAACTGGGTAGTGAAATGCTGGTTTCAGCGACCCCTCCCCCCACCACATACAAAATTATTTGACAAATGTCAACTATCTGGCTTAGGGTGAGCATTTCCCTCCCTCCCCCTCCTCAATTCTTACTCTACCTCCTCCACTCTTTTTATTGTGGACTGGGACATACCAGTACACACTGAATCCACTCAGTGCCAGGCAACAGATACCTGCTCCCTCCTTCTATCCCTGTCCCAAATGCTTTTGCAGATCAGCTTCTCTATTTTATTTTCAAGAAGCTACTTACAATATCACTGCAGCAATGAATCTCTGGCTAAATAGAGAGGCGAGCAGCTTGCTCCAAAGCTCACTGCAGCCCCTTCTCTTTCTGCCATTCAGCAGCCAGTGCTGACGTAGTGAAGCATCATGTCCTGTGAACACTGCACCTACCACCAATGCCTGCTCTATGATATGTCCGGGCCTCAACTAATTCCCCCTCCCGACCTCCCAAATCTTTGCTGCTGACGTTCCATTTTTAGAACAGCAGAATTTGTTTGAGTTACATACATATTTGCAATGATAGAAAATTCAGAATAAATATTGCTGTACTGTATACAGACAATCTCTGTAAACTAAAATGCTGCACTTTAATGCCTGCACATACTTCCCTTCCACACTTGCAGAAATCATCTCACTAGGAATAGTACACTACAAGGCTTGCTTTTGAAAAAAGAATATCCTAAAGGAAAAGACATACACAGGACTGGGGTGGCTTTTCTATAATGAACCTAGGGTCATCTGGGCTCATCCTTTTTATTTGGCATCTTATTTAAGCAGGACACAGCTGTTATGAGAACTCATTTTCATCTATTTTGACTCCAAATACAAGGCCAACTAACGCAAAGTTAGCTCCCCTAAAAAGAAGGGAATGATCTAGAATGTATAATGAGGAGGAGGATGAAAAAAGCTAATAAGAGGAAGTAGGAGTGATGGGGTATGGGACAGATGGGGGTGTGTGGAAAAAAACAAGCAAAAGGATGAGAGGCACTGAGTTATAGTCTCTTTGGACAGTTTTTAGTGTTGCCTATCATTTGTGTATTTGGCACTCAGATCCCACAGTGACTGGCACAGTAAAATCATCATAGATAAATAGCTTCAACAGTGTGAACAAACTAACAAGGTTAATGCACATGATAATAGCAAGTTCAGTTTCAGTCCTGAAAATCACAATTAACAAAAAGGAGATACGAGTGATCAGAGCTTTGAATTCTAATTTGACTTTTTTTCCTAACTGGATCCCCTACATTTCCCCTAGCACCACCACTCTTGAAAAGACCCACATCTAGGTACCTTCCTTTCATGTGAAGTAAGGTTGGATAAACTTTGGAGCTTGGCAACTCCAGTGAACGGCCAAGAAAGGGTGGGGGATACTTGAATGCAACAACAGACACTTCTTCCCCATGGGACTGCGCATGCTACCTCCATAATATTCCAAACCTTGGTGTCCCAGAGAACAAGGAAACTAAGTATGGGGCAATTTCATTTAATTTTGCTAGAATATGGTTGAAAGGGAAGTTTTCAAGAGAGCCTAAGGAATACAGGGGCCTTATCCAAAGTCTCCAGCAGCCTCGGTAACAATATCTCGGCCAGATTCCGTTCTCAGTTACAGCAATGTGCCTCCAGAATTTACAAAGGTCGTCCATACTTACTCCATTGGAACTGAGAATGGGCCCACATAATTTTACTGTCTAATGGCTGCTGTTAGGCTATGTGGAATGTGGGAGTAGCCCTGGGTTGGCTCTAAGAGGGAGGGTGTTTACAGAACATCGTGAAATATGAGCACAACCTACATCCCTACTGGCAATCTCAGCCATGAGGACAGGAACTGACTGGGCATGGAGAACAAATTACAGTATCATATGCATATGGGTTGGCCTGCCAGGTCACACAGTTGAGGCACATGGCCACACAGCATGGCTGAAGCTTGAGATGCCATTGCCCTTTCTGTATCTGTTCTGTGTGTAAGACATGCCAGCCTTCAGGGCTATCCACCTATCATGGTCCCCCAGCACTAAATTCTCTTTTGAGAAAACAAAAGTCAATTTTCATTTCAAATATACCTGACAGCTGACATACAGTAAAGGTGCTTCCCAACATGTGAACTCTCAGAGACTCTGAGCAGAGTAAGAACTGGTTCAAATTGCTTTTCTCTTCCCCCCCACCCCCCGTGTGTAAATGACTAATTAACAGTTTCTGGAAACCAATTCTCCAAAGGAAGAGAGGGTACATTTTCAAAGCTACCAGCTTATAAATGGATCAGATCTTATTTTCTGGCAACTCTTCTAACAAGGTTTCTTTTTCACAGTATTTGTTTTATGTTTCCTAAAGAGCTGTCCCTAGCCTAAGTCCCAGCAGGGAGAGATGCCAGTGGAGTTTAATTACTTTCCACCTATAGGGAACATTCAAGCAACAGCATGGTGAAAAAACAATATATATAATCTGATTAAAACAAATGATATACACGCACTACATTTTTCTAAGCATTAGATTAAAATGTTCCTTTCTTACAGGTCTCATCAAGACTCAGGGCCATCGGGACTTCAGTGAAGCTGCACCAGTGTACAACACCACCGATTGTGGCCTACAATCAAAATAGGTAAATATGTGTGGTGGATACTTTAAAATGTTGTTTTTTATGAACTGGATGCACCACGGTTCATGCTGGAAATGCCCGTAATTCAGGGCTTGTGCAATTTCAACATGGGCCCATGTTAATGCTGCAAAAGCAGGGTTAATATGGGGTTTGTGTTCCACTGGTGTTCCCAGGTATTTGTAAATACCACACGAACAGCAAACTCTGCCCCTGTAGATTATTTAAGTCAGGCACATGACTGAGTCCAGCGGAGGAGGACCCAGCAGGGGGTTATGGTGGTCCATGTTAAATGCAAGAATGAGTAGGAGATCCTCAGCACTAACAATTACAGCAGAGGAATACTCTGCCAACATCATCAGCTAGGCGGAGGAGAAGAAAGACAACCTGTATAGAAAGAATCCCAGAATCCTCTTTGAAAATAATTATTTCAGTCTGAATGAGCTATCCATTTGATACAGTACATCTTTTTCCCAATGGTCATAGGAATGAGAGGGCCCCAATAATGCAACGCCCATGCATTTGAAAGAGGCATCTTAAAGCTGGATGTGATGTTGGAGGGGGAAATCACAAATGTTTTGAAAGCTGAGATTAAAATGATGCCTTTTCTCCCCATCCTGTTCAGGTGCTCCATCTCCAGATCTCCACCTCTGCATGCCGAGATGCTGCATCCACATTCTGTAATAACTACAAGTTAACTAGCCAGAGAATGGAAAAGAAGTTGTAAATGTGAGCACTCTGCCAACTGGTCAATCTTGATTGGTAGATGGCATTATATCCTGTGTAATTACCTGCTGTATATGACAGAGATAGCCTTCCTACTAAATGAACACTGAAATATTTAATAATTTGAAATATGCAAGTGTGACAAAATTATCAACACAACTAATTAAATATCTTGGAATAATAAGTTCTGATGACCAAATGTTCCACTCCAACACCTGCCATCAGACATTCAGGTTTTATAATACATAACAAATAATAACAATATTGCTCACTTATGCAAATTTTATCCTGAAGAATTTCCAAGCACTTTAGAAACATAAGTGCTGACTCTGCAAACACTTTTGCATGTGAGGAACTTTGCACAGCTGAATAACTGGAACTACTCATATGGACAAGAGTTGCAGAATCAAACCCTTAAGGCCCAATCCAGAAAACTTTTGCACATATGAGTAAATTTTACTTAAATGCTTAACCACATAGATTTCAAAGGGATTACTCACATGAGTAAGGGTGTGAAGCATCAGGCTCTTAAGCTGATAGACAAAACATGCATGGAGATAATGGCATCCACATTTTAAATGCAGCTAATCCTCCAGCACAACAGTTTAGGGCATAAGAAATTATTCATTTCCTGCAACTGATACTACAGATGGAATTATAGGCAGCTTGCATGTAGCTGCAATTTGGCCAAGACACCATGGTTAATGTCCTATTTTTCTGAAAAGTGCCATGTTTAGCTACCAAAGGAGAAATGCTGCCCTTCTGCCTGCTAGAAACAAGTATATAGTCCTTAAAGGTAAGTACTCCAGGGGGAATTCTGTGTCTCTGCATGTGTGCATAAATCATGTGCCTTGCATATTTTCTTTCTCTTCAGAAAATATCTTCTGCCAGAAAGTTACTGCAATTCCACTTTTGCCCACCAAGGAGGCATTGTGGTGCTAGAACAGAGCAGTCGCTTCTGTCCAGCCCCAGCTACCACAGGAAAGAGAAAGATCTTGCCTTCTTCACACTGCCTATTGGGCCTGGGGATATGGGGAGACAGCACGGGGCACATGGGACTGCTGTGTGTGGGGAGGGTCACAGACAGGGGATCATAAGGGCTAGTGGGGGAGAACAAGGACTGAATGGGCCTGGAGGTGCAGTACCACACGGGGAAGAGGATGCAGGGCCACATGGGGAAAGGGGGGTTGCTAAGTGGGGGCACAGAGACACATGAGTACAGGGAGAGGGGGTGCAGGGACAAATGGGAACAGGAAGAGGGGTGCATAGACACATGATAATGGGAGGAGTGGGTGTCTGAGTGGGGGTGGATGAACAAATGGGAACAGGACAGACTGAACTGAATGGGAGAGTCTAGGGGTCAGCCAGGGTCTGCATGGGGAAATCTCCCTAAAAATCCTGCCCTGCCCTGCCCCGCCCCGCAAAAAAACCTGTTCCATACTTTTCTTACCCATGCCCAACAACCTTCCAATTTCACAGCCAAGCTCCTTCTCTGCAATTACTTTCCTTTCCCTTAGTTCCTCCATTTCCCTTGACCACCCCCCCACCTTTGCACTGCTTCTGAGGGGTGCAGGAAATATGGTTCTGTATTGTAGTTTAAATGAATTATTACTCAGATGTGTATTAATATGCCTAGTAAGGAATCTATTTGTCAAAAAACATTCCCTGAATCTTTTTTGTTGTCTGTATTGTCACAGATGTACTTGCTGACAGGTATTTTGAACTAAGTTACCAAAACAATTGAAACTGGTGTGATGATATTGTCTTATTTTGAGAAATAAAAGATGCAGAATTTTGCAGAATTTTAAAATATTGCATGCAGAATTTAATTTTTTGTCACTGAATATGGTAGGGTTTGCCCAACAACTGAAAAGTGTTCAAGGTGATTGAATATTTAGCTACCCAACTTCATCTGCAAGTTTCTATAGCAGGCAGACTAAGGTTGAAACTATTTGCATCTGTCTCAGATCACATATCTGGGTTCACTGTTTAAGCACTGCTTGATTTTTATTTTATTCCTGAACTGAATTTTCCATGCCAGCTTCTAAGCAAGGAAAACTGCAGGCCTCTCTGAGTCACCAATGTGGCTCTTTATGAGCTGCCCACGAGACAGGTACAGCTAATCTGAAATGATGCCTGGTAACTGCAACATGTAATTTCAGACTCAAGGTACCAATTTCCCAGTCAGTTTGTACCTACACTATGTTACTGTAACAGGTTCTCAGCACAATTATCACAACATTTGGTAAGCTATTCATTTCCAAGGGAGCAGAGAGATGTTGTAAATGACTTTCATTTTGAGAGAATGAGGCATTTTTTCCTCTGGAAGAAATGAAAGTTTGGGGAGCCTTTTTTGTTTAATTTCCACTGTTTTTCAAATCGTATGATTCCATTTTTTGTTTTTAAAATAGTCTACTTTTTAAAATCACTTAACAGGCAATGTTCTAAATGTAGGTGTGTTCTTTTTTGCAGCAATAGTATATACTAGGCACAGACAGTTTGAATATTTTATATTTCATTAGATTTTTTTAAATAATTAACTAGTTTTAACTAGCGATAGTCTAATTCCACTTGTGCAGCACATTTAACTGTAGATTATTGGACTAAGTGTATCCTGTGCAGTTTTCTCTTCTCTGGTGGCCCTAACCCTGGATTTGTTACATCAACAAACCTCACTGGATTCTCTTTGTCTTTAGGCTACATAAAGCCTAAATCACAATGGAGAACAGTGTAAGCTCATTCCCACTCTGGTGCATTTGATATTCGGTAATAAACAGCCACCTCCATTTAACATCTGGAGTGTTCATCAGATGGACTGAGAGACAAGGGGAGTGGGGCAGTATTTTCAACTGGACCAACTTCTATTGGTGAGAGAGACAAGCTTTTGAGCTTACACACAGCTCTTGATGGACTAGCTGTTTAGTCAGTGAGTTGGATTTCTCTACATTTAACAGCAACCTACCAAGTGCTTTTGACCTTCTGACAACATTGGCTCGACTATGATATCCCCCTAGAGGAGGTAAAAGTTTCACACCAGGACTTGGCTTATATACATTACTGACACTAGTATAGAACTGGATAAGTAGGTGGCATTTACTGCACATTCATCATACTTTGGATGATGCATTAAAATTAGACCTCTCCTCCACACCACCAAGATAGAAATTAAAGTTCTCCAAGGTCTTTTAGAAAAGTATCCATTACCCGAGTGTCCTGGCCAATACTCATTCTCTCAGCAGGTTCCAATAGTCAAAGATGTTTGATAACTGAGGGCCGGATTTTTAAAGGCATTTGGGTGCCTGCAGCTGCAGATAAGCAACTAGTGAGATTTTCAAAAGCACCTATCTACATCTTGTGACAAAGAGTCCTGTGGCACCTTAAAGACTAACTAAAGTTAGTCTTTTTTAGTTAGTCTTTAAGGTGCCACAGGACTCTTTGTCACTTCTGCAATTCCAGACTAACACGGCTACCCCTCTGATTCTATCTACATCTTGAGGCACCTAAATACTCTTAAAAATCTGACCCTGAGTACATAACAGCTGCTGCACATAGTCATTGTGTTACTCAAAATTAACTAATTACTTCTTCAGTCTGAAACATCACAAGCACAAAAGGCAATATACAAAACCCAATTCTAATTAGGTGGTTAGTTTCAGCTATTAAATTTTGGCTTGGTGAGATTTAAGAGACTCTGAGAATATCATGCTCCTGCCACTGGGGCAAAGAAATGTGGTTTTTGTCAGTACTCCCTATCTCTCTGCAGCTGTTCTACTTATAGAGCTGTGCTGGCAAAGATAAGAAAAGAATTCTGTGGTAAAAAGGGCTAACAAAGTTTGGCTGTATTAACAGGGGAACTTTGAGCAAGAGTAAGGCAATGGTATTACCCCTGTATTTGTCATTGGTGAGACCACTACTGGAATAGTATGTCCAGTTATAGTGTCCACACTCTAAAAAAGATGTTGAAAATTGGTGACTCTTCACAGAAGAGGCATGCGAATGATTCAAATTCAAGAAAAGTTGCCTGACAGTGAGAAACTTAAGGAGCTCAGTTTATTTATTTTACCAAAGAGAAGGAGTAACTAGATTGCAGTCTATAATTATCTCCACAGGCAGAACATATTGTGACAAAGTTCCGAGTCTGTATTTGTGGGTACTGCGCTTCCTGGCAGATTGAGGGGGCCTCAGAAACTCATCCAGGCCTCAGAGTGACCTCCCTTTCTCAGTAAGTAAATAGGGGAGACAGAAAGGGGGGAACCCGGGCCCGCTCTCTACTCTGGACTCCAGCCCAGGGACCCTAATAGTATCAGCTAAGATGGCTGACCTTTTATCCACAAAACACAATACAATTCCCTGGGCTACTTCCCCACAGCAGTCTCCGCTTCTTCAAACTCCACTTCACCCCTACCTCAGGGCCTCCTTCCTTCTGTATGATATGTTGTCCACCACTCAGTCTCGCCAACAGCATAGCTTCCTTCCACAGCTCCTGACACCCACAGCTCACCTGACTAACTGGGAGGTTTTTATCTGGATTCAGCCAGTCCCTGATTGGCTTCAGGTGTCCTAATCAGGCTAGCTGTTTCTACTCCTTTCTAGAAGCTTCCTGATTGGCCTGGAGAGCCTTTATTTGGCTATCCAGGGAACAGAGACCTACACATCCTGAGGCTGATATACCTGCCTTCCAGCACTCTCCTATACACTTCTGGTCTGACTCCGTCACATATCCCTCCCCCCCGCTCAAAACCAAGGGGTTGGGCAACTTGGGTCGACATACAATGCACTCTTGATAAGCCATGTGCGTTGCCGTGGCGACTTCCAGCTCTGTGCTGTATGCGGAAATGGAAGAGTTGGAGGGATAAGAACCATCTAGTCACCCTTGCATTTTTCTCCTTGTTCCGCTGCATCCACTGAAGAGGGGCATGGTCAGTCACGAGAGTAAACTGCCTACCTAGCAGGTAATATCGCAGTGTTTCCATGGCCCATTTAACGGCAAGGCATTCCCTCTTGACCACAGCATACTTCTGTTCCCTTGGGAGAAGTTTTCTACTGAGATAGAGGATTTGATGTTCTTCTTCCCCGACCATCTGGGATAGGACAGCCCCTAGTCCAACTTCAGATGCGTCTGTCTGCAAGATGAACTCCTTAGTGAAGTCTGGAGCTATAAGTACAGGGTCACTGCAAAGGGCTGTCCTTAGATCTGTAAATGCCCTCTCTGCTGTGTCTGTCCATTGCACCATCTCAGGTCCCCGAGCTTTTATGAGATCAGTCAGGGCACTTGCCCTGGTGGCAAAATGGGGAATAAAGCGTCAATAGTACCCCACTACCCCCAAAAATGCCCAGACTTGTTTCTTGCGAACCGGTCGGGGCCAGTTTTGGATGGCTTCTAGTTTATTGAGTTGGGGTTTCACTACACCTCATCCCACAATGTAGCCCAGATACTTCGCCTCCGTTAATCCTATGGCACACTTTGCGGGGTTTGCGGTAAGGCCAGCACGCCTTAGGGTATCTAGGACAGCTTCAACCTTTTCCAGGTGGGTTTCCCAGTCTGCGGTATGGATAACCACATCATCCAGGTAGGCAGCTGTGTAACTGGCATGGGGGCGCAATAGCTTATCCATAAGGCGCTGAAAGGTAGCTGGGGCCCCACGTAGACCGAATGGAAGGACTGTATATTGAAACAGTCCCTCTGGGGTGGAGAAAGCGGTCTTCTCCTTTGCGTCTTCAGCAAGGGGGATCTGCCAGTACCCTTTAGTTAAGTCTAGAGTGGTCAGGAACCGGGCATTTCCCAGTCGGTCCACTAACTCGTCTATCCGGGGTATAGGATATGCATCGAACTGGGACACCTCATTCAGCCGACGGAAGTCATTGCAAAACCTTGTGGAGCCATCTGGTTTGGGTACTAGCACGATCGGGCTAGACCACTGACTGTGAGACTCTTCAATTACCCCCAAGTCCAACATTTTCTTTACTTCTGCTCTTATTTCTTCTCTTTTGGCCACTGGCACCCGGTAAGACCTCATCGTCACCTTGGCCCCAGGGTTTGTAATGATGTGGTGATACGTCTTAGTTGTTCGTCCTGGTCAAGATGAGAATACGTCTTGGTTCCTGTTGATCAACTCGACCACCTCCTCTCTTTGGGCTGGTGTTAAATCGGGAGACATCTTCACCTGCTCAGGGTTCTTGTTCTCCTGCAATGGGTCCTTGTGAGCAACTACACATGCTTCTTGGGTACGCCAGGGTTTTAGAAGGTTGATGTGATATATCTGCTCTAGTTTTCGACGTCCCGGTTGTCTCACCTTATAATTTACCTCTCCTATAGATTCTACTATTTCATAGGGCCCCTGCCACTGGGCCAAGAGTTTACTCTCTGCTGTGGGTACTAACACCATTACTCGGTCTCCGGGTTGGAACTGCCGAACCTTTGCTTGGCAGTTGCAGTGAGTTTGTTGGGCTTTCTGGGCCTTCTCCAGGTGCTCCCGCACTATAGGGGTGACTCGGGTTATACGGTCTCTCATTTGTAATACATGTTCAACTATATTTTTCCCTGTATTAGGCTCCTCTTCCCAAATTTCCCTAGCTATATCTAGTATGCCTCGGGGGTGGCGGCCATATAACAGCTCGAAGGGAGAGAATCCAGTGGAGGCTTGAGGAACTTCCCGGATGGCAAACATAAGGTAGGGCAACAGGGTATCCCAGTCTTTTCCATCCCTACTTACCACCTTTCTGATCATGGCCTTGAGGGTCCGGTTGAATCTCTCTACCAGGCCATCGGTCTGCAGGTGGTAAACTGAGGTTCGCAGAGTTTGGACGTGGAGCAGAGAGCAGAGGTCCTTCATCAGCTTAGACATGAAAGGCGTTCCTTGGTCCGTTAGAATCTCTTTCGGTAGCCTGACTCGGGCAAAAATTTCCACCAATTCCTTCGCTATGGACTTGGAGGCCGTATTTCGTAGGGGAATGGCCTCTGGATACCTGGTTGCATAGTCCAAGACGACACGCATATATTGGTGACCTCGAGTTGTCTTCTCTAGAGGCCCCACCAGGTCCATGGCCACCCACTCAAAAGGCATCTCAATGATTGGTAGAGGTATCAACGGGGCCCTTAGATGTGGGCGAGGGCTGTGCAACTGACACTCAGGGCAGGAGGTGCTGTACCGCCGGACATCCTCATGTACTCCTGGCCAGAAGAATCTGCGCAAGATTCACGCTTGGGTCTTTTCTACCCCTAAGTGTCCCCCAAAAAGGTGACTGTGGGCGAGACTTAGTATTGCCCTCTGATGTTTTTGGGGTACCAGGAGCTGGTTTACCACCTCTTCCTGTATTTGAACCACCCTGTACAGGAGGTTCTTCTTGATCATGAAATAGGGCGCTGGCCCTCAGGCCTTTCCCTCCACAGGCTCCCCATCTATCTCAGCCACCTCTCTTCTGACATTATCATATCTGGGATCTTCTGCCTGGTCTCACCCAAAAGTCCCTCTTCCAAGACCTATCGACCCGAACTCTGAGGAACTGGTCTCTGACTCCTCAGTCAATTCGGTGACATTGGGGTTGGGACTGGATTCTGCTTCCTCCTCCTCCTCTCTGGGGGTCTCTTCCTCAGTTCTCTGTGCCCTTCGGCCTGCCAAGGCCATGTTCTGGCCCTGAAGCAGAATCCGAGTGCCCAAAGCCTTTGCTGCCCTTCTTTCTTTCTTGGTTTTTCTGCCCTTCCCAGGGGCGAGGAACAATTCGAGAGATATTTCAGCAAAGAAGGGGGGGGGTGACTTTCTGTTAGGGGTGACTCCTTAACTTCGGAATCTTCTCCTCAGTCTTGCCCCTCTGGTGGGAGCAAATATCCAAATCCTGGGAAATCCCTTCCAATGAGCACTGGGTATGGGAGTTTTGGGACCACCCCTGCTTTTACTCCAGTGATGGTTCCCTGGATTTCAATCCTTACTGGGATGACAGGATAATAGCTAACGGTCCCATGTACACAGGTTACTCCCGTACGCTTAGCCTGTATCAACTGGCTGCGTTTCACTAGTTTCCCTGAAATCAGAGTGACAGCACTTCCTGAGTCAATGAGTGCCATAGTCTCTACCCCATTCAGTTTCACTGATTTTGTATATTGGTGTGGGGTGACTGCAACCCCGACTAGATTGATTAGGGTGCATGGGTCTGCCCAATTCCCCAGGTTACACTGCATGGGCTCCTCAATGTTGGGACATTGCGCTTCAGGTGTCCCAATCAGGCTAGCTGTTTCTACTCCTTTCTAGAAGCTTCCTGATTGGCCTGGAGTAGCCTTTATTTGGCTATCCAGGGAACAGGGACCTACACATCCTGAGGCTGACATACCTGCCTTCCAGCACTCTCCTATACACTTCTGGTCTGACTCCGTCACAATATCTAATGCTAAAGGGCTCTTTAATCTAGCAGTCACAGGAATAACAAGATTCACTAACTGGAAGTTGGAAGCCAGCACAGTTCAAAGTGGAAACAAAATGCAATTATTATTATTATTTTTACAATTAAGCTAATTAACCTTTGGACCAGATTATCAAAGAATGTGGCAAATTCTTCACCACTTGGGAATTTTAAATCAAGACTGAATGTGTTTCTAAGGGCTTGTCTTCACTAGAGCGGGGAGAGATCTATCTTATGGCGATCGATTTATCGCGTCTCATCAAGACGCGATAAATCAATCGCTAGCAGTGCCCCCGTCGACTCTGTAACTCCAGCTCACCAAAAGGCGCAAGCTGGAGTCGACGGGGGAGTGCGCCGCCGACCGCCGCCAACATGTGGACGGCAGGTAAGTAGGCTGTAGATACGCCGATTTCAGCTACGTTATTAACGTAGCTGAAATTGCGTTTCTACAGCCGATCCCCTGCGCTAGTGAAGGCCAGCCTTAAATATATGCTCTAATTCAACCACATGCTGTTTGGCTAGATGCAATAGAAATCATTGGATGGCATTCTCTGCCCTGTGTTATGCAGGTAGTCAGACTAGATGATCACATTGGTCCATTCTGGCTTTAAAATCTATGAAACTTGGCAGGATCAGCTGATACATATAAACAAGATGGTGAAGAAATTGTTCCTTCTCCCTAGAGATTGGGACCAAACCAGAGCCCAGACTTAAACACTGTCAAATTTGGGACCATTTCACACCCGAACTTCATGATTCAGATCCATCTATTGTTCTCTCATAAGGAGTGATTGGAAGAATTCAGGATGTTCATTCCATATTGATTTCTTTTCAGCCTTGACTTATTCTCCATTACAAACACAATACTAAGACTCTTGGTGATGAATGCCAGAGGAGGAATAAAAGGTTTATTCAAATAAGCAGCCTGTGAACCTGAACACCACTATATCTGGTCATACCACATTTCCATATCACTTACTTCTAGACTGCAAGTTCACCACAATGGGCAGTGCACTCTCCACATCAGTACCTCCCTATTCTAGCCACTTAGTTTATGGCACAGCAGCTGGTCCCCAGGAGACCGTCATGCCACTGCATCAGTCTCAGGTGTGGCAGTCCCTTGGTTGTTGATGCTCAGCATTGGTCTCACTTAGGCTCTGATCCAAAACAATGGAAAGACTCCCACTGACCTCAGTAGGCTTTGCAAATGATCACTAGAGACCCCCTCACTGGCAGCACATATCTTCATCGCTGCTCTACAAGAGGTCCAATAAAAATTTTCATCCTGTAGGCTTCAAGTTTTTAACAAGCAATTTATTTATGCCTGTCAGGGCTCTAGCTTCTGTCTGTGTAAGAATATAAAAGGGGGAAGTGGGATCAGGGAAGAATAAGGGGCTGTTTAAATGCCATTTTAACCCCTATACAAAGTGTCTTGTTCTGTATAGGCTATACTTCTTACATCAGAAACTGTCCATGTTGTTACAAAAAATATCTGTGCATTTGTCCAACATATAAAGCAGGAAGATCTACTGAAATGTGTAACATTTTGTCTTTAATGTGTCTTTTCCATATGTGTTTTCTGAATTATTTGTTTGCCTGGAGTTGCATGCCAGATTTTTCTATGAATATTGCTTTCCTTAAAATAATTATATTGTAAAGCCATCTCTCTCTCTCTTTCTCTCTCTCTCTCTCTCCATCCCCTTTGGCCTAAATCTTATTTACACCAAGATCCCTTTACACTATTATGGCTGTGTAAAGACCCTTGAAGACTCCTATCAAGCAAGAATAGGGTGGTTCTATTACCTCTGTATATGGCATTTTGGTATGGTATGGTATAGTATGGACAAGTCAAGACAAGTATGGTATAGTATAATCTGGTATAGTATGGACGAATCAAGTGCGGGAATTACTAAGTCATTGCCCTCCTCTCCATTACCCAGAAGATCCTTGCTCTCTTCCTTTTGAGCCATCTCCTCCCTCTAGCTGACGATGTCCTTCCAGAATCCCATCTGGTTTCAGACCATTTCAGGGCACCACCAACATGATTTTTGTTGCATGACAGATCTAAGAGAAGTGTAGAGAACAACACCAGCCATTGTTTATGACATTTACTGACCTAATTAAGGTCTTTGATTCCATCAGTCTTGAAGCATTATGGAAGGTGATGTCTAGGTTTGACTGTCCATTGAAGTTCATTCACATTCTCAGGCTACTTCACGATGGGATGACCACCACCATTCTCTGTAATGAGTTGGAAAGGGATCTGTTCACCATCCATACTGGTGTTAAGCAGGGCCATGTTATTGCCCCAACCCTTTTTTCCAATCTATCTTGATTCTTTTTCCATGATTGCCTTTCTTCTGGAATTGGGATTGAGCATTGCATGGATGTCCAGCTCTTCAGCCTGCAGAGTCTTCATTCTAAAACTAAGGTCACCAGGACTGTTATTATTGACCTTCAGTCTACTGACAACTATGCTATCCTCACAAACACTGAGGCTGACTTGCAGTCCACCCTTGATCTTTTATCAGGTGCCTATTGTAGCCAGGGACTTTCCACCATACAAAATTGAATTTTAAAATAATGAATGCAAAAATCTACAGACAGCTCAACAATCTTGTCAATTTTAAAAGACTAAGGTGCTCCACCAGCCTGCTCCAGTACAGGTTGCCCCGCTTCTCCCACAAACTCTCATAGAAAATTCCTGGAAAACATTGAGCATTTCCTTTACTGGGGTAGCCACCTTTCCCAGACAGCCCATCTTGATGTGGAGATCGAACATGGGATCCACTGTGCCTGCACATCCTTTGGAATGTTGCCTCATTGTTTCATTATTGATAGAGATCTGCAGATGGAAACTAAGACCCTGGTCTAAAATGCTGTGGTCATCCCCAATCTTTTTTACGGGTGTGAGACATGGATGACATACTGAAGCCATCTTAAGCATTTGGAGTGATACCAATTGTGCTGCCTTAGGAAGATTCTTCATATTAGATGGGAAGACCGTCACACCAGTGCCAGTGTTCTCTTTGCATCTAACATCACCAGTGTTGAGGCGAAGATTATGAAACATTAACTTCGCTGGGCTGGCCATTGAGTGTGGATGGCTGATACTCATCTTCTGAAGCAAGTCCTCATTTCTCAGCTTATTCATGGTAAGAAGACCCATGGGGGACAGAGGAAATGTTACAAGGAATATCCTGAAAGGATATCTTAAGAAGGGAGGCACTGACCCCACGAATTGGGAAGAGCTGGCTGGCAACAGACTGTAGTGGCATTGCATCACACATCAAGCCTCAGCCCATTTGGAAGAGAATCACCCTGCTCAAGAAGCTGAGCAATGGCAGAGGAGGAAGGAAAGTGTACAGAACCCCGGCCAGCTGTTGTGCTCTCTCCAAGCAACTACCTGTCATGTATGTGGTGTGATACAGCATGGCCAGAGGGCAGCAGGAGAGTGTTAGAGGGAAGCCTTATTCTCTGTAGAGGGAAGCAAGTTTACTAAAGTTGGTTGGAGCACCTGGAGCCAATTAAGGCACCTGAAGCCAATTAGAGTAACTGAAGCCAGGCACATGATAAAAACCCCCTGCTTCAATCAGTCAGGAAAGGGAGTTGGTGTAGTTTGGAGGAGTTGGAGAAGAGAGCAGTTTGGAGGAGTTGGAGCAGAGAGCAGTTTGGAGGAGTTGGAGCAGTGAGCAGTTTGGAGGAAAGCAGAGGAGAGTTTGAAGAAGTGCTGTGGTGTGCTAAGAAGACCCAGACCATAGGTAAAGGGACACCTGGCTTGTGCAGAGAGAGGGCAGGAGACCCCACAAGCTGAAGGGTAGGAGAAGGAAGTAGCCCAGGGGAAGGAATAGCTAGTTCAAGTAGTTTACTGCTATCCTCAGGGGCTCTGGGCTGGGACCCGGAGTAGAGAGCGGAACCGGGTCCCTCCCTCCCACTCCCCTACTCTAGGATACTAGTGGGGTAGTTAATGCCCTGTTCAGGGGCAAGAAATGGTGCCCTGAACCACCCCCAAGAAGAGAAAGTGCGGGACTCATCATAATAGTACAGGCAAATTTGCCACAGTGGAAAAACCTATAGAGCATGAACTGGACTCCTCAGCCATCTTAAGCCTCAACAATGACTTTTTTCCCCCAGCAGACATCATCCTCGACTTTAGGGATAGCCACTGCCAAATATGGCGTACGTAAATTTGCACCCATTGTAGGCCCATTCTCACTACCAGAGCAATGTAAAGAGACATGAGTGAAAATGAGAATCGGGTGCTTGAATTGCAGGTCCCCTGTGCATAGTATATATAATTTACAAAAATGAATTTTAAAATAATGAATGCAAAAATCTACAGAGAGTTCAACAATCTTATCTATTTAAAAACCAATATATTAAAGGCTGTTTGGTGAACATTGAGGATTTCTAGAGTAATATAAAACTGGTAAAAAGTTAATAAGTATTTAGAAAGTTAGCAAAGCAGAATTTTGTTTTCCTTAGAATATTTTATCTTCAATCATTAATTAATTTTCAAAATTCCACTTAGTATAACCCACAAGGTTGGGAAATCCATCTTATGCCATTCAGTTTTTCTTTGGTGTGGCAAAGGACACGGAAGGGAGAATGCTATTGAGGGAGTAGGCCAGGAGACTAGAAAAGAGGACTCCAGGGTATAGTCCCAGCTCTGTCACAGATTTGTGCTGCAATCCTTCAAACACTTAGACATGTGCTTGAAATCATGTACTTGAATAGTTCTACTGAACTCAAGTGATCAGCTCTTTAGCAGGCATAAGCCAGCATAGCTCCATTAAAGTCTATGGACCTATGCCAATTTAAACCAACCAAAGATCTCACATGATTAAAGTTAAGTATGTGTGTAAATCATTGCAGGATCAGGACTTCACTCTGTAACACTGGCCAAAATACTTAACCTCAATGTGCCTCACTGTCCTCATCTGTAGAATGGGGATAATTTTACTTACAGGCCTACTATTTATAAAGCACTTTGAGGTTTCTGGATGAAGCACACTTACAGGAAGAAAAAGTATTTTAAATAAAGATATTAGCCTTTGCCATTCACAGCCTTTCACTTCCTCGGGCAGGTGTTAGGAGGGATGAAATGGCAGAGCAGTTAACACAAAGGGAAAGAAATGCCTAGCATTACTCAATAACCAGCCAATCATGGTGTTGCTTCAACTAACTCAAATGGAGGCTGTATCTAGTCTGCTTTGGTCAAAAGGCTGGGAATAGCATGATGAGGTAAATATCAAGGGTGAGGGTGTAAAGCAGGAAACATGATGCAAATTTGACAAGGATGCAGAGGAAGATCTATCCTGCTCTCCACCTTGGAAAACAAAGAGAATATTCACCTTTGAAAGGTTGAACTTAGGGGCACTTGAAATGCACAGGGCTACAAGGATTACCAGAGTGAAGGAGCAGCCATGTCTGCCAATTTGTGCCTTATAAAACAATCACTGCTCACCTCTGTCCCCTTAATATCTAAATAATATCTACCTGCTGGTGGTGCCTTCATGCTTATGTTCTTCATTCTCAAGCTGCGCTTACATAGGGTGACCATATTTCCCTATGCTGAATATGGGACACCTGGTAAAATTACTTGCATTCAAGCGGGTTCAAGGGCAATCAATCAGAATTATGCAGTACAAACATTTAAATTGACATCAAGTTGACTAATCCCCTGCTAAGAAATACTGCATAGTTGGATTCTTTTTATTTACTTTCTTATCTTTAAGGCTTTAGGGTTCATATGGGGAGGGGTGACACACATCCTCTTTCCCTCCCACCCTACACACAGGGAGAGGTGACACACAAAGACTTCCATACACCTCTCACACGAGGCGGGGGAGGCAACTGACTGGAATCCACCCCCTCCCCCTACACCCAGCACACTCCGCCCTCCACGCCTTCCATGTGGCTGGAAGCAGCTCGTCCTTTCCTAGTGTTGAAAGGCAGCTAACACCTCCAGGCTGTTGCTGGCCACTGACATAACCCAGGCACCTCCGACTACAGCACGGACAGGAAGGGGTTAAGCCCTAAGGATGCATTGTGCACCAGAACCCAGGGATCCTGACTGCAGGGGCTTCAGCAAATCCCACCAGTGAGGTAGCTCAGCAGGGGAGGGTCCCTAGGGGACAAAGCAGCCCCGCGCTCCCTCGGGGAAGGACCCAAGGCGGGTGAAGAGGGTGCTAAGTCCCTGCCCCAGGGGTTGCCGTGGAACCTGCAGGTTCAGGGTATGAACAGGCTGGAAATTCCCCCCCACATACACACTCCAGAGCTTAGCAGAGGGGCAGAAAGGCTGCCCCATGCCAGTGCTGTGCGGGGCTTTGGCACATGCAGGGGTCAGCTCCTCCTGGCCAGCACCCCTGGCTGGAAGGTCTTTGGCTTTCCTGGGGCACCAGCCCAGCCAGAGGCAGTGGGGGAAGGAAGGGGCCTGCTGGCCAGGCTGTTGGTGAGCTGAGCGCTCCGACCAGCGACTGGTTCTCTGCACAGCGCTGGGAGTGGGACACGCCCCACCATGGGGGATATGGAGGAGCAGTAGGGCTGGAGGGGTGGAAGGAGGAAAGGGGCAAAGCAGGGAGAGGACAGTGAGAGGGGGGAGCATGTTAAGGGCCAATGAGTGGCCAGAAGAGGCGACCCATAATCATCCATTGCCTGGTGCCTGCCTGCGCTCACCAGCTACTGCAGCTCGCAGACAGAAAATGGGATAGGGCCCCACTGGCCAAGAGCCAGCATGCAGCAGGGGGTGGCTGACAGACCAGCAGGGGGAGCGAGCAACCCCATGCACTGCATCTCTTCCCCACTGCCCACCTAGCACATCCACCCCCATCATCAGCCACTTGACACAGCCCCTCCCCGCTGGTACGCGGGCAGCTGTCAAACAGGGATCCAGCCAGCAGGAGGACCTGCCACTACTGACTGTAGGAGGGTGGGGGAGGAGACAGAAAATATGGGATAATTTGCCGGTTTTTAAGAAAAAATGAGGACACTCACAGAAGGGCTAAAATACAGGACTGTCCCTTTAAAAATGTGACATTTGGTCACCCTACATTTATACTGCAATTAATAACCCGTGGCTGACCCGAGTTATCTGACTTGGGCTCGCAGGAGCTGTTCCACTGCAGTGTAGACTTACGGGCTCAGGCTTCAGTCCGAGCTCTGGGAATCTCCCACCTCGCAAGGTCCTAGAGCCCAGGCTACACCCTAAGACTGGAAATCTACACAGCAATGAAACAGTCCCGCAGCCAGAGCCCCACAAGCCCAAGTCAGCTGGAATTGGCCAGAACCTGGGTTTTTAATTGCAGTGTAGACATACCCTCAGAGGCACACTTTTAGACTTCCTGTTCCCTATGCCTACATGCCTAGGAAACAGACATAATGTCTCAGCTAGTTACCAGTGCGACTACAATGTGCTTCTATTTGGAAAAATTTAATTTGTTAAGTTAAAGTCACCTGGCGGAGGAAAAAAATAAAATCCAGCAACCCAACCTTCCCATCTCTGACTCTTTATTGGGTGTTTTAATCTTGGCTTGGGGTCTAAGAAGCTCAATGCTGACTCTGAAGATCAGTGAAAGGAAAAAAATCACTGGAAAAAAGGTTGCTCTTTGAACTGTGAGACCATGGTATAATGCATATTGGGCAATACTGTGCTTTTTCCAATCAATGCAACAGCACTTTCACACCCAGTTAGAAGAAATGGAAACCTGTACTAAACAATGCTGCTTTGCACAAGTCCAATTACCCTAAATGATAAATTGCCTAATTATTTCAGCTCTGCAGTCTTTTCCATATACTTTATCCCTTTCTTCATAGTCACTGTCTGCAGAGCAAGAGCATTTGACTTTTACTAATTAGTAAGAGGGAAAGATGCAGGACATTTACAGGAAAGGGAATTTACTAAATCTATCTTATAGTTATTCTTTCTCCATCAAGGAAAAAAAATCATAATCATTTACTTAAAAGCCGGTCTGCTGGAAGAAAATTTTCTCTCTGAACATCAAAATATTTACCTTTTGTTTTTCCATTCCCTGGGCACCTACAGATTAAAACACAAGGTTAGATTAACACCTTGACATTAGCTATAAGGTTCTCGATTTATCAGGCTATTAAATCTTGGCTCCCGACTGCATAAAACCTCCATCATATTGTACCTTCAATGCATACAAAACTGATGCATAAAAAAGTGGAGCTACTGAGAGGTTTCTTTTTATCTTTATGGTATATAGGCTTTTTGATATCCCTTCTACACACCTCTCTCTGTGGTTTATTTAAATCAAGAGCAATGAGGGGTGAGAGATAATGGACCTACAGCTCTGAACTTTTCTGATGATACACAATTTGTCTTTTTAGGACTGTAAACATGTCTAACATGAAGAAAGGTGTTAAAGCTCGTTCAGTGCCTGTTCCCAAAGTGCTGTGTGTGTCAAAATCATTTTAACTTCTTCCTTTTTTGACCAAAGGGAATGTTATACGTTATTGGAAAATATTACCTTTGTACCATTTTTCTACTCATTAACAAAAGTACCCTTGAAATTCAATTTCTCTCTTATTTGCACGTAAACCCAGAAAGTTTTACCTAGAATACAATCTCATTGTTTTCTAAGATATTCAAATGTGAATTTGGTGCTGGTGAAAAGTGCTGCTTCAACAGCCCTGAAGAATTAATTATTCTGTTCACGGAACGCATTCCACATGTGCAGCGGCAGCATAAGCTTCCCTTCCCTGTCCTTGTCATGTTTCTCCACAGTACCCAGGAGGGATAACCTGTAGGAGTGAAATAGAAACCTAATCCCAAGTGGATTCAACGTGTGGCCCCCGTAACATTGCCAACCCTGGTCCCAGTTTTAAAATGGATTCAGACAACTGTCCACATATGAAGAGAGAGCCATAGCTTGACACCTATCATCTCATCAGAGACATTGAATAGTAAACAACTATCCGCAATCTCTACTGACCTAGGGCTTTAGGCCCTCTCTCAGCTGCTGATATAGAGGTGATAGGCTCCATATCCTCTTAACAATTATCCAAATCACACAGATTCATTTTGGGAAAGTGGTCTAAATTTTCAAAAAATAACTAATCTCAGAGTCTCAATTTTTGGTTGCCCAACCTGAGACACCATAAAAGGGCCTAATTTTCTGCACTCCAAAAATCAGGACTCTATTAGGTCTCTCAAATTTGGCCCCTAGTTGCTTTTTGGCAATTTATGCCAGTAATTTATTTTTTTTTTAGTAACCCAGTGAAAATTCAATGTTCTTCAATTCTTTGTTCTAATAAACTATTAATCAGTGTGAAACCAAATAGTATTAAACAGCATGCATGCTAAGTTTTTCTTCATTTCCCTGACTTTCTCCCAACAACTTTCCCTTTTGTCCCATTTTAATGGAAATATGTTTAGCCACATCACAGGAAGAACCCTACACAAATACTCCACTTGTAGACAGAAGAAAAGAAAATACTAAACACTGAATCACAATTGTTTCTCTAATCCAACATTAGAAAGGCATTTTAGGATGGAACATGCAATACCAAAGCTTCCTGCTGTGTAGCATTATTGCATGAGTAAATTGTTAGAAACTGAAAATCCCCATCAGGTAGGGTGGGGGCAGAGAGGGCAACATGGAAAGGTCACAGAAGTTCACCCCATTAAGGTACTGCTTTACATAATCATGAAATGCAAACTAGTTTCCATTCCTTCTGGCAACTGGTCAGTCAACCTTCACTTTGTACATGCATTGACAAATAAATGGTCTGGTTGTTTTCTTTTAATACTATCTAATTTATGTACATACCTGGAGGAAAAATTACATTTTGACCTAACACTCAAACCAGCTAGGATCATTTTTTAAGTTGCTAACACATTAAACAGAAGTTTAATTCCATCATGGTATGTTTCTGGCGATTTAATATTTCTTAATAAATTACTCTCACGTGCTCTCATCAGCCCAGCTTTTAGACTCTGGAAGTATAATACAGATAATTTAGGATTCTGTGCCGGACTTTTAGATTACAGAGTTCTCCTTTTCTGCCCTATAGCTCCTTCATATAGACACATAGATTATTTACTGGTTATGTGTGTTACTTTAATTCTCCCCTTCCACTAAGAGAGCCTTTACTGGGAGAAGAGGTACCTGTTTCTCTGGAGTCTCAAAAACCCCAGGTTGTCTTGGTCAGGAAAGGAGCTACTTGTATCAAGATCTTCTCTTCATTTTTATTGCTGAGGCTTAAAGACATATCAGGATAAGAGGGACTGAGGGTAATGCGTAAAGCAGACTACAATGCTACACCTGAAGCACTATTGATCCCCTGAGAAATCTGGTGGCTAATTTGGGGAAGAGGAAAGGATGTTGTTGTTTCAAGTAAAAGCAAATTAACATCTAAATTGAGAAGTTACATTCTTGCTGCTATTGTTTAGTTTGGTTAGTGCTCCCCAGGAGATATGTGCTATCCTGCCGAATTCTATTTCCAGTTAATGTTGGGATACAGTCTGGGTTCCATACAAAGAGAAGTATCATATAAAGCTCTTTCTCTCTTGCTGTTTTTGAATACAGTGAGGCCAAATGTTCCAGATTTCTTTGACTTCCTATATTCTAGTTTCTGGAGGTCAGTGTTTCCCAAAGTGTGGTACATGTACCCCTGGTGGTACGCGAAAGGGTTTCAAGAGGTATGTGGTAGAATTTTTTATTTTACTTTATCATAGGTTTTTTTTAGCACAGAAAACAATTTACTAAAATTGAATATATAAGAATGGTGTACACTTGTACAATAGAAATACACACAGGTTTACACTGTAACTAATATGATAACGCATTCAGTAACATCTAAAAGCACAGCAGGGACGACGCAAACCACGCGTGTGTTACCGTGGCTCGGGGAATACACATGCCTTTGTGGCACATGCAGAAGTCATGCTGATAGATAAAGATAAAAGTGAATAACTACTTGTAGTAATCTAAAGATCGTAGCAAGTACATCCTTGGTATGTATTAATATGTAAGGGGACTGTTATCCCCTTACTAACATTCAGTGGGGTGCTTTGGTTGCTAGCTCGCAGTACCCAAAGGGGAAGGGTCCATAGGAAATCAGGACCCTGAGACTGACAGTCCCCAGGGGCAATGGGGAGAGGCCAACACTCCAGGTCAGCCTGATTGACAGGGTGGGCAGGCTAATCAAGGAGTCAGGAGAGCAGAGTGGGTCCCGTTCTCTGTGTGAGCTGGAATTGCAGGGATCAGATAGAGTGGGGCCGAACTAAGGAGAGAGCAGGGGCCCAAGCTGAACTGAGGATCAGAGCTGTGCCAGATGCAGGGGGGGCCAGAAAAGCAGCCCAGAGAGACAGAGCCTGTGCTGGGAGCAGAGCTGCAGCTCCAAAGCCAGAGCACAGCCCTAGAGAGAGACAGACCCTGTGCTGGGAGCAGAGTTGCAGCAACCAGAGCCAGAGCAGCCAGGAAAGCAGCCCACAAAGCAGGTCAGTGCTGGGAGCAGAGACAGAGAAGCAGCCTGCAGAGCAGCCCTGTGCTGGAAGCAGAGCTGTAACAGCCAGAGCCAGAGGGGTCAGGGCAGCATCCCCGGGGCTGGAGGCAGAGCAGCAGCAGCTGTGCTGAGGCAGCGTGGAGCTGGAGCTGAGAGAGTGGTGGAGCTGAGGCTGAAGCAGTCCAGAGCCTGAGAGTGTGTGGCCACCACCAGAGAAAGTGTCTAAGTCACAGCATCCCTGCAGCACAGCCAGGGCCTGAGAAGGAGGCCTGGGACCTACAGGGAACAGACTGTGAACTGTCCTGACATTCCAGAGACACTGTTTGTGATGTTCCCTGACACAGAGTAGGGTGATGTATTTCCATTAACCTTTCCCATTTTCTTTTATTCTTTTTTAAACTAATTATTGATTAAATAAACAGTATTTGCTTTAAATTGTATGCAATGATCAGTAGGCCAGGGAAGCATCCAGTGCAGAGAGAGTACCCTGGAGTGGGGACACTCTAGCCCCTGACCTAGGTGACCACAGCAAGGTTGGGGGTCGAGCCCTCCCAGGAATCCTGGGCCCATCCTTATTGGGGTTATGAGGACTGTGCAAGACAGGAGAGTGCAAGAGGAGTCCTCGAGGGCAGGGAGGCCTCTGGGTAAAGAAAGTGTGAGCGAGGACTCAGATCCTTCCACTAGCTAGCCCATTTCACCAGGGTAGTGCAGAAGCCAGGAAAGTTCCCCACAATAGCGGGACTATTCCCCCGTTTACAAATATACAAAATTTCTCTCTTTTTGTTTTTGTTAAACCCATTTTTGTTTCAACTGTAGGTAATATAATTTTGTATTAATTTCTAATAAACATTTAATCTAGAATGAAATGAATTAGGAGTGTGTTATAAAAATGTGGCTACCACCCCCCACAAATTATCTTTGCCGGAGAAGGGGTACGTCGGTAAGACAAATGTCTCAAAAGGGGTACAAGAATGTTGTAAGTTTGGGAAACACTGCTGTAGGTAATAAGTATGGCTGAGCCACTGTTCTTTGGGTAAAGTTCCTCCCCTTTCAAACCAATTTACTTACTTTGCATCACAACCCACAGGACCTGCATTGCAGGGTTGGAACTAGTTACTACACATAGGACCTCACTGTTCTAGGGAAACTGCTGTTGGGAGACACCCAGACAGGATAATCCGATTATATAGGCATCATACAATATGGACAAAACTACATCTTATCAGACATGGCTTCCCTGGCAGGGCTAGTACATAGACCTTGGAATGATGGCTAGGAAAGATTGCAGGAGGCACAATCAGTCAGCCAAGGACATTTATTGTGGCTCCAGCTTGTCTCCTCATCTCCCTAGGGCCCATCTGTCAAGTGAAACTCTGAGCATCCACCTGCCTTGTTCCTTTCCAAATCCTAGTTTATCTGTTCCCACTCTAGTCTGAAATATTAAATAGATTGGAGAGTCCCAGAAACAGCAAGGATTTATGGTCCAGGGGTACTTACCTGTAGTGCAGGTGTGGAGGAAGGTGGTAACTACTGACACCTGCCAGTCAAAAATCATTTCATACATGAAACTCCTAACAGAATACATCATACCTATCTAGGGTACTGATCCGGCCCTCATTACTATAGTATCTGAGTACCTCAAGGTTTTTTTAAATGGATTTATATTCACAACAGCCTTGCGATGTAGGAAAGTATTATCATCCTCCTCCTTTTACAGATGGGGAACTAAGGCACAGAAAGACTAAGTGACTTGCCCAAGGTCACACTGGGAACTGAACCTGGATTTCCCCCAAAATCCTTCATCTTTAGAAGCTGACTGTGACAGTAAGCCCATACTCTACACACTGTTGCAATAATCTTTGTACATAGTATGTCTTGTGAGATTTCATCTGAAAAAACTCATAGTTTACTGGTCAATATGATCCTGATAAAACGTGTCTGGCAACATTGTATGTGAAGTTAGAAGATTTCCTTGTATGTTATTAACGCATGTTCCAAACCACAGCAGAAGTTGGCAAACAGGTCTTTCTCAAACAAAGGAATGTGTGCTCTGCTTAATTTGCATTTAAGCAGTAAACAGAGTCACCAAGCAGGAAGGATTGACAAAGAAATCTCGTAGACTTCTCCACAGACTTTTTGTCTCCAGAATCTCAGCTGGAAATTTTTTCCAAGAGGGGGGCTGACACTCTAAAAAGAGGGACAAACACCTCAAGGCACCCCTCTTTCCTCTCTCTCTCTGTCCATCAATTCATTGCATCAGAAGGGACAAAGGTAGCAGCCATTAAACCAGAGAAGGGGTCCTGGCCTAAGAAGTTTGATCAGTAAGATTGTTAACAGCATACAGTGAGAGAAATTGCTTGAATTTGATATAGTTTGTTAAGTTAGGCTCCAGTACCACTTTATTTTCTTGTAACCATTTCTGACTTTTATGTCTCATAACTTGTACACACTTAATTTCTCTTGTTGGAGTTAATAAACTTGTTTTTATCTAATCCAGTGTGTTTAAACTGAAGTGTCTGGGAAACTCCATTTGGGGTAACAAGATGTGGGCATATTATTTCTGTGAATAAAGCAAACTTTATATAAGCTTGCATTGTCCAGGAGAAGGCTGGCCAGTACAAGAAATACATTTTTGGGAAAGATCTTGGATTGGGGAATGGGGTTTGAGGTCACCCTACAATATAACCAAGCTGCTGAGAGCCAAGATATTGCTCACTGGCTGCAGGACACACACAGACATAGGTGAGAGTGCTTGCACACTGGACGCTGTTTGTAAGCAGTTCAAACTGGAGGCTATAGCAGCAACGCAGTGTAAAGGGAACCCCAGGTTTAGAGAGCAGGAGTGACACAGCTACTCATTATACCCAGGGTACAATCCAGGCTATCACACTGACAGAGTGAAGAAAGAGCAAGGAAAGATGTATTTTCTTCCCCTGCTCTGGCATTCATCACACAGCAAATATAAAAGTATCTAGAGACACAGATTAATATTTAAATATCCAGTGACCTTACCAGGAATGCAGAAATAGGCTCTTGTTTATTATGGTCTAAGGATTTGGTACTGGGTTTTTATTTTTAAGTAACAAAGCTGCTTGCAGGCACCTGATGCCTACATGAACGAGGGACTGCTCTGAAACACCCTCTCCTCCTTGCACAAATAAGGACATCAGAGCGGGCCTTTTCTTTGACAAAGTTGACAGCAAAATGATTCTTGCTGGTTGTACTTATTTTGTGTGCATTTGTGTATAAAATAGTGTCCCTCATCTGTGGAATTCTTCTTCCAAAGTCTATTTACGATACAGGCTCTCTTGACAAACACGGGTCTTCACCATCAGCGTATTTGCTCAGCAAAGCTTAGTCTCTGTAGTTGCAAGTTTGAGTGTAAAGTGCTTTGAGATACAGCATGTAAGGCACCAGATACATGCAAATTGTTGTGGGTAATTCCTTGACAGTAGCATTTCTGTGACTTTCACCTCTTGTTTTTGCTAATATGCGGAGAAAGCAGCCTGTCTACTAAAGAGATTCACTGCTTAAACAGCTTAAAATATAAAGTATTTGATTAGGCAAAAGGACACCATAGTAAATCCTTTTTCCTCTCTCTACTCCCTGGGAACTTTATTGAAGGGAAGAATTTTCAGTTAGTAAAGACTCCTTTGTAACAAGACAAAAATATAATATCAAGCAATATTTAGTTAGATTTTTACAATAGCAGGAAGGGAGTTCAAGGCAAAGGGCACAATCAGCTAGTACCTATCAGATTAGCTCCAGTTAAGTCAATGGAGCTATGCTGATTTACCCGAGATAAGAATCTGGCCCCAAAGACTGCAAGTTAGGCAATAAAAGAGAGCCTAGCATGTGTCCAAATTATTTCATGAATTACTATAGCAAGTTCACAACTTGCAAAGGAGTGGCTATGTATCAATCCAGTCCAGCTCCTGGCTAATTTAAAACTCACCATTCATAGCAGATTTATAACAACAATTAAGCAGTCTCATTTTATAAGTGAAATGACAATATGTAATAATGTAGGGTCGGCACAATTCAACACCAATGAAAAAGGAATAAATGCAATTTGAACACAGAAGACATTCCTTTGTTTGACATGCCAGAGCAACAGAAGAGCAAATGTTTATGGGACAAAGTTTTTCCTTTAAAAACACTCCTCCAAACTGCCTTTATGCAGCAAGCTAAAATCCCAAGAGCTTGAGTTTCTTTAAGATTTGTGGGTTAAAACAGAAAGGAACGACTATCTTGTAGTTAAGACATTGGACTGTGAATCAGGAGATGTAGACTCAGTGCCAGGCTCTTGTGTGACTTTGGGCAAGTCACTGAGGACATGTCTACACTGCAATGAAAAACCCATGCCTGGCTTGTGCCAGCGGACAGCAGGGCTTGGGCTAAGGGGCTGTTTAATGGCGATGTAGACATTTGGGCCCAGGCTGAACCCCAAGGGCCCTGCGATGTGGGAAGGTCCCAGAGCTTGAGCTGCAGCCATAGTCCAAACTCCTACACAGCAATAAAACAGCCTCGCAGCCTGAGACAGCTGGCATGGGCCAGCCGCAAATGTGTAACTGCAGTTTAGACATACTCACAGTCTCTCTACTTCTCATCCTTAAAATGGACATATTTCCTTTCTGCCTCCCTTTGTCTGTCTTACCTATTACATTCAAACTAAGCATTTTGGGGGCAGGGACTCTCTCTTATTATGTGTAAATACATGCATAGTGCAACGGGGCTCTAGTTTTGGTTGGGCTTTCTAGGTACATAAATAAGTAACAGTAATATACTGGATATTGTTTAAAAACTAGAATGGAAGACCCCCACCCCAAGGGCTCAGTTTCCATATTTAATATTTTCCATTAATATTTACTCTTTCTTTTAAAAATACATTTACTACATTTTCTTCCTTATTCCTCCCAATGTCATGTTCTCCCTCATGTTTGTCTGGCCCTAACAATGTTCACGGGCAACCAGCAACAAGAATGAATGAGCTATTATTCAGGTGGACCTTCATCCCAGCCCTCCCAACTAGTATCAGCCCACTGAGGACTTAATCTTTAATACAGTATTAGATTTTTTTTCAAATTATTTCAGCATGGTTCTAGGATCAGCATCAGGTCCTTACTTACACTAGCCATACACAGCGCTTTATATCATCAAAAATGCATATCAGTATTAGTCAATTGATCCCCACAACATTTCTGTAAGGCAGGAAGGTACTTAATTCTTGTGCATGTTTTACATGTTCAACTGAGAATCAGAAAGGTGACGTGTTTTGACTGAGGCCACACACTGAGGCATTTTTTCAACCAGGATCAGAACTCAGAAGGTTCCTTGCTCCAAGTTCCAGCCACAATCCACTAGATTATGCTTTCTCCCTTAGATTAAGGCATAGGCACAAGAATACATTCATATCACCACTTTTGGCTCTCTTCACCCTCTGAGGGATGAACTGTCTAGATTCCAGCTCCTACTCCCTACCCCAAGTTAGATTAATCACTTGATGATCTGGGTTGGATTTAAAGACTAAAGGGTGAACTGACATTGCTCATTTAAGAAAACAAGATGACCTTTTGTCTTTTGTACAGATGGGTTTATCTGGAGAGGGACAAAAATGAAGTGATATGAAAGGCAGTAGCAAAACTGCAACTGTATCCCTCTCCCTCAACTCTTTCCCTCACGTCTTCCTGGGCTGTCAGGTTTTCAAGTCAGAACCTGCAAAGGATTCTGAATGGCTGAGAGGAATGGTTACAGAGCACATGTACAAACCCAGGAGGGGCCCGAGTGTAGCAAAGAGAAAGAAGAGAGTATGCAGCTGAGAGGAGTGGAGGTGGAGGAGGAATTGTTACTCCGACCCATTACATGCACTGTTTTCTGAGGGAAACTGACGGAGCAGCCCCATCCTAAGGCTGTCTTCCCCAGCAAACTGGTCCTCAAGGCTTACTGCAGCCCAGGTTAGTGGTACCTTCTACATTCATTGTGCAAGGGGGATAGACAAAAGGCCTGCAGAGGGGATAGGAAACTCATGGGACTCTTCAGGTATGAACCCAGGAGCCACCAAGCAACTGCTCTGTTCCCCTCTTTGTGCCAGCCTCATTCTCATTACAATAGGTCAGGCTGGCATAAAGCCCCTGAGTGTGGGGGTAAGGGATGTGGGTACCTCTTACTCCCGGGTCAGAAGAGCCAGGATTGAAAGGGCTATATGTGACACACACACTCAGCTGGATACCACAATGCTCTACAAACACTAGTAAATGACTGTATTAACTACTCCTATCTATGCATAGATCACTGTTCACCACTGAAGTGCAGCCATCTCTGGATGTAATGCAGCAGCTGTTTTAAGATTATACTGCAACTCTACACCACAGTTTAGGACAATAAAATATGACTGCACAATGCAACTGACATTGCTGGGGGAATTTAGTAGGTGTACTGCAATTATCAAAGTATACATTTGGCTGGACAGAACACAGTGTAACTGTTTAGCATACCTGCATCTATGAATAAGTAGAGTCTTCTATTTATCTACTGGTCATCTGCAACCTGGCCAGCTGCACCCAACTTGCCTGTTCAGTCCCACTAATATTCTTCTACCATGACCTTTAAATTGCAAAGCACCTTGATTAAAGGTAAAAGCTAAGCTGACATGTTGAGCATCATTCAATTGCTATAACCTCTTCAGGTTTCTTAGTGACTTTAAGATCCGTGAACCTTTGGGTCACATACTCTTCCTCCCTCCCCCCACGATACATAAATATATTCCCAGTTTTAAAACAGTTTCTTCCCCCATAACTTTTCAAATCATTTATGAGAATTTTATTTTTTAGGCTAAATGTGGTTAATTACAGTGCTAATGGGACTGAACTGCTATACCCTCTTCCTGACCCTGAAATGAATTCCTGGATCATGGATCCTCTAACACATAAAAAAGATTAATTGTGGTTAATGTTGGTAGTAATAGGAAACCTTAAGACAGGGAGCCATGCAGACTGGAAGCATGAACTTCTTGTTATTGAAGAGGACAGCTGAATGACTACAGTTCTGTTCCTCTTCTCCACTGTCATACAGCCATATATATGTCATTGGTAGTTAAAACTGAACATCAGCAAAGTAACAGGGGAAATACTCTGCAAGGGGCTACTGACAACTGTGCATATATTGCCTTGAGATCCAGACTGATGTCCACTATGAAATAAAGATAAGGCCATCAAGCCTATTATGCGTATGACTACATATTGAACCAACCACTTATTAAGCTGTTAAACCACCCAGTTAATCTGTGTGCCCACCATTCTCACCTCCTTCTTTATATTCTACTCTTCCATTAAAGCCCTAGTGACAGAGCTTTCTCCAAACACCACAAAAGATAGAGCTACAATGAAAATAGAAGCCAGCTTGTGACATGCTTTTCAGTTCACCGCGAAGCAAGCAATGTGCCACAGAACTCTGCTACATGATTTTGATAGATTCCATGCCCACAAAGGACCATTGTGATCATATAGGCTGACCTCCTGCATAACACAGGCCATAGAACTTCCCCCAAAATTCCTAGATCAGACCTTTTAGAAAAATATCCAATCCTGATTAACAAATGTTCAGTGATGGAGAATCCAACACAAACTTTGGTAAATTGTTACAGGCTTAATTATTCTCCACTAAAAATATACTCTTTATTTTCAGTCTGAACTTGTCTAGCTTCAGTTTCGATTGGATTGTGCTACAACTTTCTCCGCTAGTTTGAAGACACCCATTATTGAATATTTATTCCCCATGTAGACTGTAATCGTCACTCCTTAACCTTACTCCTTTGAACCTAACAATAATAGAAGCTCAGAGAACACAGACAGATAGAAGTGAATCACACACTGTGTGTGACAAGGCTTACATTTACTTACAATTATGTGGAAAAATATAATGTATTTGTATGTGTGAGGAAAGAGAGAGTGTGTATGTATATGCACACATGTACACACTCTTACTTGCATATATTTCATTAAATCCTTGTGGATGTCACTTATTTTCTTAGACTGATAGTTCCTTGGGAGGGCACAGATTATATTTTCTGATGTGTTAATATAATATCTAGCATAATAGATTGTAATCCTGACAGACTCTGATTGCAACATAAATCAATAAGTCATACCCACTGTAGGTCAAAGTGTGCCCTCAGTCATGACTTTGCAACTCCCCAGTGTCATCAATGAAGTTAAATGGTTGTAAGGGCAGAATTTGCCTGTTGTACCTGAGTGAAACGAGTAAGATGCTCCACTTGGAGTGCAACAGTACCACTAATAATCTAGAATTATAAACCGAGCATTATAATTAGCACATAAGATGCCAGTGGCCTCTCACTGGAGTAGCTCAGCTCCTATGCATGATACGTGTAGTTTTGCTGAGGAGAAAGCCTAGTGAATCAGGCTGATGAACACTTGTATTTCACTGCTATCAATCACTTATATATACAGCCTTATAGCAAAAGGAATCTTTCAAAAACTTGGGAATGTACGTCTTAAAGGCAGAATTACCACTCAAAGAATGTTTTGCATACAGGAAAGATGGAGGCAAATTTTCAAAGTATTCTGAGCCCGGCCTTCACTTTTTCACAACCAGAGCTGGGCAAAATAGGAAAATGTTAATCATGTACATTTTTGCATATTCTAAAAGTTGGATTTGCATGTAAATAAGCTGTTCAGACATCTAATTACTCAATTGCTATGCACAAATGATGCAAAGGTGAGTTTTGGGGTGCATCAGAAGTAAGCAACCCAAGATTGCATGACCAAAGATTTGAGCATGCACGTTCATCAGCTGAAATGAAGAAGGCTGTATCTAGTGTTATTTTTGTCCCACAAAAGTCCACTGACTCATTAAAAAGCACATGAAAAACAACGATAAAGACAAACACAGAGACTAGATCCTGCATACTGTATTCTTAACAACTAGAGCACAGAATTCAAGAGATCAAAATGTCTGGTGTTTTAGGTGTACACAACATTGACTATAGCCAAGGAAATGTGGTCTTTGGACTTGGCTTTGCAGGTACTGGAAGAGAAGAAGGTATCAATATAAAATGTTTGGTTTTAAAATAAACAGGCAATTGTAATTTTTAAGTCTACACAAAGATTCTCTTACCAATTTTGAATAAATCCAGTTAATCTGTGTTTTTTAACGAAAGCTTTGAAGATCATTATTGAGGACATCATTTTTGCTTACGAAAATTCAGAAAATAAAAATCTGCCATAACACTGACAAAACAAAATTGTAGGTGTGGGGAAGGAAGAAAACTTGAACTGTATAATTTTAGAGTCTGGCCACATTTGGGGGCTGGGGGACATTGTACAATATTCTGCAAATTTTAAGTGTTCATTATGAAAAATGAGTTTGGGGACAGATCCTCAGGTGGTGTAAAATGGGCAGTTCCAATGGAACCCCATCTATTTACATCAGCTGAGAATCTGCCTCTTTCTCGCTATCTTTTTTGGCTGCAAAAATGTGTGCTATAAACAGCTGCTGTTGCCCTGTAAACTAGTTTGTCAGACAAATGTCTCTGGACAAACAGCAAAATCAGCAAAGGAAGGACATTACTTGCTTCAAAACCTTACTGGGCCCATATCACTACTACAATTATTAAAAACATAGGCAATTTCTCTCTCATATTCTGAAAAAAAAATGAAAACAAAGAAAACCAAGGTAATGGCATACAAACAACTATATTAAGGTTTCACAGTTAAAACCACCACACACAAAAAAAAGAGTCAGGAACTTCTGATTCTGGTCCAGTAGCAACTTTCACTCATCCACCCTGGATATATTTAGTGTGATAGAATGGGATATGTCTGCATCAAATTATGAACATTTTATTTTGTAATCTCATTTTGTGTCAGGACCTACATCCATTTTGTTATGTGCTGAACACGTGTCTAATCTCATCCAAGGCAAGGTTATTGAAAAGCATTCCAGATAGCTGCCCTGTCCAGGCAAAGTGCTTGACACTTTGCTGAAGGATTATCACTGAAAAGCAGTCACAGAGCATCAGGAGCCATCCACTTTGATTGTCTCCCAACTACGGGTCCAAACTCATGGAACAATGGATTTTCTACACAGGGGTACCAGCACAGCTGGTAGGTCTGCAATTTCTCAGCCTCGGCACATGGCAAAAGGAGAGCAACTATGTTTATGAAGAACTGCTGCTTTGAAGTAGAGGAGTGCACCACTGCTACATGTAAGCCAGATGTGCAGGAGAGAGAGAAAGCAGGAGGGAATATTCCCAGCATGAATGCTGACAAACTTGGAGTCACAAATGGGGTGGAGGGTGATTCCAAGCCTGTTTCTTGTTTTCAAAGATCTATAATTCACTAATACTTTCTAGAGTAGAATGACTGTGGTTAAGAAATTCTTAGGCTAAGCCTGTGCTCCTTGCTTGTCTGAGGTCTCAGCCTGGTAGTATACCATAGAGATTCAAAGCTAGAAACAGTGAGTAGACACTACCTAGTCCCACTGGGTTTAGAAGCATGTATAACCCAGTGGTTGAGGTCAGTCGCAACAGTCTTGACATCTGTGCCATGTGCTTCCAGGCCAGGTGGTGACATTTAGCATTTTATGTTTTTATTCTTCTTATTAATAAGTAACTGAATACAACGAAAACCCAGGAAATGCATACAGGACTGGGGATGAGAAGAGTACCGCCTGCACTAGAGGCTACAGTGGGAGGTTACATTCACAGAGGATTAATAAAAAGGAAGAACATGGTTCATTTAAATGTCACTCTTGGGATCTTAATTTTTGCACTCCCTGACTTTTTTATTTTAATGCTGCAATATTCATGTTTCACTGATGTAGCTTTGTGCATGTAATTTATATTTTTAATATCTGCCTCGTGTGTCCAGGTCCATATTTCAAGGAGGGCACTCTGCTCACACTATTTATGTTATGCAAAGAGCAAGGAACTGTATGAAGTCAATGAATCTACTCACATGTTTTCCAGAGAACTCATCTATCTCCTGCAGCAGTTTCTCCTGGCACTCTGGGTTGGTGGCTAATAAGTAGGTGGCAAAGGAGAGGGCATTGGTGGTGGTCTCATATCCACCAACCAGGAAGATGAAGGCTTGGCCTACTATCTCATCCTCAGACAAGGTCTTCTGAATCTTTTTAGGCAGGGCCTTATCAGCAGGAGGCTTATGGTCCTGAATGGAAACATCAGCTTGGTTGACCATGTCAAAGTGCTCCACATCAATGTAGTTAGCAGAATTGCGGGCATCGAGTGTTAACTGGAGGAAGTCTCTGCGCCTCTGTGAAATGCAAGATAAAAAACATACGCTAAGAATGAGTGAAAAGTAATAATTATGCATATGTGTTCAAAAATGATTGTGCGGGCCCAACTTCAGACACATTACAGGGACCTTATTTCCAGAGGGTGGGTATTTAGCACCTTCTGGTAGTACTTATAATGGCATGTCCCAGCTGACCCTCACCAGCATAGCTGTAATTCCAGTGAGTGTGCATGTGTGGGGTTGGGAGGGGGTGCAGGTGGGGATGGAGGCATAGTCTCTGCCCATTCCCCACCTACACACTCTGAGAGGGGAGTAAGTAGGCATGTTGCTCCACTTAATCACATATGCCCAAACAGCCACACGCGGTGTGTAGGAGAGTTAACTTATGCAGCCTCTCACGAACATATGAAGCCACAATCTAGGTCTCAGGGCAGATCTGCCCACAGTTTTTGTATCAATTTAACTATACTGGTGGTGCAACCCTCTAGAATGGGCTCCGTTTTATTGGTATAAAAGTGTTTATCTTAGTATAACTAACTTTGGTAATAAGCTGCACCACTATAAGCATCTTTATACAATAAAGTTACCTCCGTACAAAACATGTAAGTATGTCTTGTTCATGCAAAATGCTTGTTGAACCATCCTTCTTTTACTAAAGCTTGTTGCTTATGTCAGTTTGTGCCAGAAAAATGCCACAAGAACAGAACTATGCACAAGAGCAAGTTGACTCCAAGCCAGTTTGGACAGCAAATTTGGTAGGGCTTTTAGACGTAGCCCTAAAGGTTTGGATTGACTTTTGAGAGCAGGATAGAATACCCGTTGTGCTGAATCTAAGCCATGAGGCCAGGAGATTCCTTTTCAGTTCCTCAAATACCAACATACTGTATCATAGCACAGAAAGGATCCGGGGTGACTGCAGTGCCAGGATCTGACATGCAGCTTGAAAAGGAAAAGCAGGGATCAAGCATTTCTTCAAAAGGATTAAATCATTAAAGAATAAACAAAAAATATTTTGTATTTTTTTTGCATCAGATGATTCAGCTAAAAATGATTCAGATAAAGAAGAAGGCAGAGAAAGGACAGGCTAGTGAGATAAGGGTAAGGAAGGAGCAATGAATTGTATATATCAACAGACTTAATCAGATAATATTTTTACATGACATGGGAACAAGGAGCAGTGAGAGACAAGAGGAGAAATATTTTATGTCCTGTGCTCTAGCTTTGTTGCTAGCAAACTGCAGCGAGAAACCAAAATTCAGAGTGTTTGGGTAAGGCAAGGGGTAGCACAGATCATCTCTAAGTACTCTTGTGAATCTCAGTCCATGAAATGAGAGCTTGTAATTACACATGTGAATCTGACGCCCTTGAAAACAAGAGGCTGGATTATAGAGGCCAGTGCCAGTTATAGTATACACAAGAGCTACGCGTACTGGGCGAGCTGATCTGCATTGCACCCAGTGCCCTGCATACATGGATTTCCCAGGGCGATGAAGCATGCAAAGCCATATTACTGTATATTGCACTCAGAAATGTGTTCCAGCACTTACAACGCCATCCTATGCCTAAATTTAGAAATGTGTTCTGCAGTGAAAATGAACGTACTGCTAGCAAAAAGCCTCTCAAGTCTAACACACAAAGAGATAAAAGAACTGTGACTGTACTGTAACTGTTACTGTGTGATATACCTTCTTTACCAGCTGTCCCTGTGAACCAAAGAATCAATACTTCTGGTCACTTTAACTCTTCTCTGTATGGCTAAAGTCTGCACTTAACTGCCCTAGGAAGACTTCATTCACATGCTCATTCAACATTAGTTCTGGTACTCAATGCATTGTGCAATAAAAGAGTCCAGCTCTTAGTCCTGGTCTACACTTGAATTTGTTTCCTGTATACCTACTTTAATTAGGTGTGTGATACTGGTAAATGCCCTGTGTATGCAGTTATATTTCTATAAAGGTGATTTACACCAGAATAGTTAATTCCCTTTCTTGCACAGGAATAGCTAGTTATATGGGGCTTGTCTTCACTACGCGCGGTAGCAATCGGTCTTTTGGCAATCGATTTATTGCGTCTCGTCAGGACGCGATAAATCGATCGCCAGCGCTGCCTCCGTCAACTCCGGAACTCCAGCTCGCCAAAAGGCATAAACTGGAGTCGACGGGGGAGCGCACCGCCGACCACCGCCGCCGTGAGGACGGCAGGTAAGTCAGCTGGAGAGACGCCGACTTCAGCTACGTTATTAACGTAGCTAAAGTTGCATATCTACAGCCGATCCAACCCCCTAGTGAAGACCAGCCCTAATATAAATCACCTTTATACCAATACAATTATGTCAACATTAGAGGGGTTATATTGCTGTGACTCTACCAGAAAATTTAAAGTGGTACAATTTTTCTAGTGCAGACAAGCCCTTAGTTTCAACCAGAGCTAGGCAAATATGGTGAAAGATACATTCGTGTAAGTTCTTGCAAAGCAACCCACTGGCTCCTGTTGCCTGGGAATTGTACCCACTTGTCAAGTCTGGACTTCAGATTTAGATTGAAAGTTCTTTGGGGCAGGAACTGTCCCTTACAATATGCTTGCCCACCATTTAGCAATACGAGGCCCTGATCTTGTTTGAGGCCCAAGCACTGCTAGAATAGCTGAGGTAATAATAATCATAATAAATAATAGAACAGGGTGAGCAAAGTTTAGTTCACAAGAACATTTGTGGAAAACAAAATGAATCCTAGCACAAGCTAACTATTCACTAGTGTATGGTACTAAAACACTGCCATCACAATTTTGGCTATTTTGCATATAATATAGAAAAGGGACACCTCTTTCTGTTTGTGAACTGTAGGTCATCCAATCAGAGAGGAGAAGCAAATAACTTCTAACTTGTTTATACCATGTGTTCAGCCCTGTAATGAACAGGGACTATTAAAAGCCACTGTTTAGTGAACAATCCATAAAAAAACTTAGGTTTATTTGCACACGCTATTTGAATAAAGATGAAGAATGAATAAAACTATGAAAAAATCACATCTTGTTCATCGATAATTCATGAAGAGAACAAAGTGGTACATTTTAACAAATCCTTCACAGCTCACAGTTCATCCAGCTCTATTTTACACATCAATATAGAATGCAACATTAACAATCATCAGCCCAGCAAGAGAAAAGAGATTTCCATTTGGCAGGATGGTTATTACCTATCACAGTGAGACATGCTTTTTTTCTGGGATCACAAAGGCAGTAAAATCATCCTTCCCCAAAAAGCACAGCATGGTGACTCGGAAAAACATTGGCATAGAAACAGAAAAAGTTGGATTATTTGTCAGTTGATGGAGGTGAGAAAAGGGAGTCTCTCAGGTGCGTTCACAGGGAAGAAAATGCACATTTTTCAGTGTGACAGCAGATCTGATATTGGTAGCACTACCACATGAAAACATTCTCTGGGCATCACATTGAGCTGCTGGCCCAATGGGAAGTTTCTTTGATTTTCCTGACAGGCAGCAGAAGCCAACAGAAGCGTCTATATTATATTCAATGTTGCTTAGCTAGTTTATTCCCGAACAAGAGGGAGCTGCAATGCCAGCAGCAAAACAAAGTTGCATCAATTAGATGGACTTCCATTTTTTTCCACACAAGGAAGCATCTGTTAGTAAACTGATGAAAACTTCAGGTTTGGTTGCTGCTTAAAAGACTATTATATGGATGTGGTTTGCAGGAGGGTAAGTGTTCAACTTTGTGGATGACATAGTTATCCTCTTTGAAATACATACTAGGACAAGTTCTGCTTTCAGTCTCTCAGAGAAAGTAAAGATACTTTATTATATGCTTCCTGACACCAGTGATCTGGGGCCGTAACATCTCTTTCATTAGTCTCCTTAAACATCAGCCGGCCATGCAGAAAAATCACTCTGCATGGAACTAAGCAGCTTTGCGCTGTAGACGTGTAGCACAACAGATGTGTGCTGTCCTGCAGAAGGCACATCCAGCAGTATTTACCATTCTTTCTTCAGTCCTCACTGTTAAGCTTCACAGCTGTCAAAAGAACATAGAAATCTGACCCTTATGCACACGATGCATCATAATTCTTCTCCTTATGAGAATCAAGGGTCTTGGGCAAGGTCTCAAGCTCACTCAGCCTTGAACTGGGAAACTGCATTTTTGCATAACTTTTAAGTTAGCCTATAGAATGATCTTTTAACTACTGAACTTCAGCTTTTGGGACCCAAGTGGGCATTCTGGGTTATAGTTTTGGAAGATGAAAGGGAATGCTCACAGACAGCACTACCAGAACCATTTCCCATGAAATCTTCATTCAGAAGGATGCTTTCAATTGCAAGGATTTCTACAATTTTTCTCCTCATACTTGTAATTCAATTTGGGTTTCAGGTTCGAATGAACTAAACAATACCAAAGCAAATTACACATGAAACTGGCAGCCAGACTGGAAAATATAATTGGTGAAACTCTCCCAAGCTCCTCTCGCCAAAGCTCTTGCCAACCTAAGCTCCACACACTCATGATACCAAAATGAAATGCCACTAACAATAGACTGCACCAGACCTTCACAGTATGATCATACCTCCTCTTTACTGCATGCTTTGACTGGCAGTGACAATCTAACAAGGGGTAGACAGTAAAATCTCATTAGGGTTCAGACTTAACCCACTGATATAAAATGAGGAGGTTCACACCTCTCTGAGGGATTGTTTCAGGCTTTCTGTAGACTCAGACACACATTAGTATATTAGTCTGCATACAGTTCACATTTTGAAAGCTATATTTGCAACCTTGAGGGCCAGCATCTTGGGGCCAGATCTTTGGCTGGAATAGCTTCATTGGCATCAGTAAAGCAGCGGAGAATAAAACTCTTAATTTTTTTTTTAATTGGAAGCTTTACTATGGAGCACGAAATGAAGCCTTCCAGGAAGAGTATCTGTCAAATTGAAACAAGATTTTAATCAGAAGTTGGATTGATAACCAGTAAGTTTCACATCAAAATCAAGCAAACTCCATCCCTCTGGAAAAAAATCCAGCCACCCCAATAAGTCAGAGATTCTCTTCTTTCTATATGTTTTAAACCAGAGATTGGAATTAATTGGGATGCTTGAGCTGACAGGTCCTAGATTTGCACATCTGGGAGTTGAGGACAGGGCACTCTAAGTGGAAGGTTCCCAACTCTGGAATTTAGTCTCCCTCTCAGTCCAAAAGAACCAGAGTTTGTTGAACTTCAAGGCAATTGCGAAATTTATCTTTTAACACAGGCCATCCTTAAAGTAATTGTTTGAGGGTGGTTTGGATATTTTTGTCTTGGCAGGGAAATTAGTTTGTTTGCATTCACTAACACTGGCTGGCTTCTTGTGGTGCTTTTATTGTAAACAATTTGAGAGATTGATGATAGGCACATCTTACAAATGAATAAAGCTCCTAATTGTATGAGGTTTTTAATGCAAAAGGAAAAATACTTTCCCAGGTTTATTTGAAAGATTCAAGAACACTTTGACAAATCTGGTTTGAGCATAGTGTTTGTCATGAAACCGCAGAGCAGGGAAGTTTTGTGTTATTTTGCACTTGGTTCAGATAATTTCATGCAGCTCAAAATAAAAAGACTTTAGTCAATTTCCCTGGCTCCAGGAATGTCACACTGATTATGATCATTGTACTTAAAGAGTGGTCAAACTAACTATGAATCTCCTTGTCTGTGGAGGGGAGAATCCAGACTGATCCCTTTTTCTTTACAGAAAACAGACATTATGATAACTAGATCACGATGTTACATGATCCTGAAGTCACAGCCATGAGAAACACTGGAAGAATCAGTTAGTGAACAGACAAAACCGACAAATTATTGGAGTCACCTGCAGACTTAGAATCAGAGATGGAATCTCCTTTATGAGGGTGATGACTCTTCCCTTTTTACAAATAAATCAATCATTAAGCTAATTCCTAGTAAGATACTATTTTACTGGCTAGATTAACCACCCACAAACAACTAGAGCGAGGAGCTGCCTATGTTATAGTAGATAGAATTTACCCCATTGGGAGCAAGGACACCTGGGTTCTATTCCAATCTGTGCCTTTGAACTACAATTAGCTTCAGTTCCCCCACTGTAATAGGGGTATAATACTATACTTCTACCTTTATAGGGTATTGTGAGGTTAAGTTAACTGAGATTTATAAAAACACTTTAAAACCTCCAATGAAGGGAGAGAGAGAGAAATACATAAGATAGAGTTTAAGGCCATCGTGGATCATTAGATCATCTAGTCTGATCTCCTGCATATCACAGACCATGGAATTCCACAGTAATCCCTGTACTGAGCCCAACAACTTGTGTTTGACTACAGCATAACTTGTGTTTGTAACATCCTATATAGACACTGTGACAAAGCTCCAAGTCTGTACTTGTGGGTCCTGCGCTTCCTGGCAGATTTAGGGGCCTCAGAAACTCATCTAGTCCCCAGAGTGACCTCCCTTTCTCAGTATAATTGGCAAGAGTCACCGCCTAGTGAGTTACCTTCATCACAGGCCAGTATGGAAGATGGAAAAGGGGGGAGCCCGGGCCCGCCCTCTACTCCAGACTCCAGCCCAGGGACCCTACTAGTATCAGCTAAGATGGCTGACCTTTTAGGCACAAAACACAATACAATTCCCTGGGCTACTTCCCCACAGCAGTCTCCGCTTCTTCAAACTCCACTTCACCCTTACCTCAGGGCCTCCTTCCTTCTGTATGATATGTTGTCCACCACTCAGTCTCACCAACAGCACAACTTCCTCTCACAGCTCCTGACACCCACAGCCCACCTGACTAACTGGGAGGTTTTTATCTGGTTTCAGCCAGTCCCTGATTGGCTTCAGGTGTCCCAATTAGGCTAGCTGTTTCTACTCCTTTCTAGAAGGTTCTTAATTGGCCCCAGGTGTCTTGATTGGCCTGGAGTAGCCTTTGTTTGGCTATCCAGGGAACAGGGACCTGCACATCCTCAGACTAATATACCTGCCTTCCAGCACTCTCCTATATCCTTCTGGTCTGACTCCATCACAACACATAGAGAGTATACTATTTCAGCACATCTGGCAATGGAGTCAACCAATAACAGAAAAATCAGACTGCTGAAAAATACGAAGCAATTTCTTTCTGCTAGTTTTCAGTTAAAGACAAAAGAGTGGTTCAGAAGGTAGGTGACAGAGAAGAATACTCAGGTTTCCCCTCTTCACATTCCGAAGAACTTTAGATGGATGGATGAATGGATGAATGGATGGATGGGGATCTCTCTTTTCATACAGAGAAATTAAAATACACTTTGCGGTCTACATTGTAAAGGTCCAATATTTGAAGTTGGGGGGTAGGGAGGGGAAGTGATGCTACTATACTCCCAAGATTCACTCACCATGTCCAATCCCAAAAAATTCCTCACTTGGGTTAACAATGCAGAAATTATTTAGCTCCTCATTTATCGAGCACAGCAGTGAAGCAAAATAAAATACAAAAATGTCAGGACAGTATACAGGCAAGTGCCAGCCTGTATTAGAGGTATTCAGAGACTACAGAGAAAATCGTGTCATTCCCAAGATCTTCCATGCAGTTTGCAGATGAAAATAAATTTGAAGTTTAGATTTGGTTGCTAATTAATGAAGATGATCTATAGAGCTATTTCAAGCTGAGACAAGTTTAACATAGGTCCTTATAGTTCCTCCAGGATGAGCTGTTGCGTATCAACCACAAAGCTCTTAGTTACAGGTTTATCTGAGGCAGCACGTAGAATAAAGAAACACAACAATTCTAGCTACTGATTTCTGCTCAACACCATATTTTTTTATTTCTCGATGAAGCTACTCCACAGTTTTCTAAAGTGTAACCTTAGGTTTAAATTTCTTGGTTTTGAGACTTTTTTTTTAAACTGCAACATTCTTTATTTCTCCGCACCACCATCACCACTTAAATTCTTGATACATAATTACAACCACAATGCACTTAAGTAAGGTTATTTTTTTCTGGGAGTAATAAAATGCCCATACTTGCTGTCTGGGCAATCCCAAGAACAGCTCATGCTATAATTTATGATCCATGGCATCAGGTGGACATCATAAAAGAGCACTTTATAATTCCAGAAAGGGACAAGCAGGGGAATCCATATAGAAACAGTATAATGGGGAGTAACAAAATATCACACTAAAACTCCCTGTGAATAAATTAGCTACACCCAGGGCTCATCTTTACACCATGACAAAGCACGCCAGAGGGGTGTGATTTGTAAAACATTCTAACATGTTGAACTCTAACTGCACACTGTAAACTCTGCTGGCACACACTAAAAGGTCCTTACTTGGTGTAAACAGTCTACTTGCTGTGTCGTCTACATTAACGCTAACTAGATACCTTTTAGAGCCAGTGCTCTGTATATCGCACCCCTCTAATGTGCTTTGCTGGTGCAGTGTAGACAAAATCAAAGTAGTTTACAGTTGGCTAAAGCCACTGTGCTAATCCCTTCTGCAGTTACACAAAGTATTTATTTACAAGAAGGATATTTTTACTTCTTTTGGACACTAACTGCCAGCTAAATACACAGGTAAGGGGCAGAATTAATTTTTAAAGAAGAGATGGTATCTTATCTTTTGTAACAATGCCACTGGAGCAATGCAAAGACTCACCAGTGCAGCGCCTCCCACTGGTTGTCTGGGAATTAGCTCTTTTCCAGCTTACAGAGCGCCTTCTGCAGGCCAATGTTTCGCCTGCTGCTGGCCCCCATGTCCCTCCTGGATCCCAATGCCCCTTTTCCTTGGGGTGCTGCCTCCTGCAGTGTCTCCATGCTCTGGGTCTCCCCGCCCAGGAGTTCCCTACCAACACTCTAAGCCCATCTTGCCTCAGTACCTACTGCCAGTCATCATCTAGCTCCCACTCACTGGGGCAGACTGTAGTCTGTAATGTCCACTCATCAGTGGCATGGAGTTAGGACCTGCAGCCTTTGCCTATTCCCAGGCTGCCCCTCTGCAGTCCCAGTATCTTTTTGGGCCTGTAACAAGACCTGCAGCCTGGGGGTTTACCAGGCTGGAGCTCCCCAGCTCCTTTTACCTTCCCCTAGTCCTGCTCTACTTCACGTACCCCGCTCCCAGGCAGCTAGCACTTCCCATTCCAGAGCTAGAGTGAGACTCCTCACAGCTCCTGGCCACAGTCTTCTTATCAGGGCCAGCTGGGTCCTGATTGAGCTGGCCACACCTGTGCTCAGCTATTCACTCAGCTGCTCTCACTTCTTTTCCCAGCCACAACCCTCTCTAGGGGTCCTGCTGCCCACTACAGCCACTCTGAGTATATGTTGATAAGTACATGGATACTGTGGAATAGATAAGACATAGCACACACTTATTTGGATCATTAACTACATATGCACCAATAGAGACAGCTCTAATGTGTATACAAAGCTGTAATTCACTCTTGAGGCTTTTTTGTTATCATAAAACCAAGAGAGTGACAGCAGTTTGAGCAGTTTATGAACAGTAGCAAATCCCCAAAAAGGAATTCAGTCACACATTTTCTTTTTGAACACTGAACTGAAGAGGAAGGATGTAGTGGATGGCTAGAAGGACTGGTCACAGACTATGGAACCTCTCATCTCCAGTTCATCAGCTGAAACTCAGTCTGGTAACCAAAAGTCATCTACTTCCTGACAGCTGGTTGATGGTTTATCAGTGCTGAGCTGGTGGTCCTAGTCCAAAGCTTATTGAAATGATGTAAACATCACAGTTCGTTTCCCAACACACACTATTAGAACCATTGTTGGCAGTGTCAGGAGGGAAGCCAAGAATGCAACAAGGAGAGAGACTATGCTACTCTCCCACATTAACCATTATTCTCTCCAAGTCAGGAATGAGACACTTTGGCTGTGAGTGATGTGTCAGGGCAGGGAGGGACCCCTTCTCTGTTCTGTTTGTTCAGTGTTCTGATCCCTGACTAAAGCCCCCAGGCACTACCATTATAGAAATAATAAATAATAGTAAGAATAATTTTGGGGAAATCTTGAGCTCTTGTTGCCCATACCCCATCTGTGAATAAAGGGCCTTATCTGGCTTCCATTGACTTCAATCAGCTTTCAGAAGCCCCCACGCAAATCAACATACAGTAGCAAACAATACAGTATTAGTAGGTTAAAGATCTGACATTCTTCCCCACCTTTTCTCAGTGTTGTGTGCGTGTGTGGGAAAGACATTGGTATCCAAAGCCACAGAAGCATAATCATCGACGGACATACCAGTTACCGAACACAAGACCGATGATTTGGGTTGCTGTTGCAAGAGTTCAATGCCCCATTTTTTCTCCTTTAGAGATTATAATAGTATTAGCTTAGACTGAATGCATAACTAATTATCAGTTCTATTTACATTGTTGGCCTGACATTCCACATCAATGTACACGAATGTAGTGTTAGTACTTATTGCCTTGAGGAGTGTGAGATCCACCCAACATTGCTTTTATTCTTTACCTTTTTTAAAAACACCTTACAAATGCCTCAGTCTCCTTCCACTCTTCTCCACATACTTAGCACACCTTCCCCAAACCTGTTTGCCAATCCACGTCCATCACCTAGTGGAGCCACCTGCATACATGCCTTACTCCGTTACCATGTGATTGTATTACTGGTATCCTTGTCCTTCCTCACCCTTTCTCCTTGGTCTAAGATCCTCTTGTGTCACATTGAGACCATGCACACTTTGGGGCATGGAACATGTCATTACTTGGGTATGTGAGGTGCCTCGCTCATTTTAGGGTGCTCAAAATTAATAATTGTTAAGTATTACAGCTATTGCCATTATTTATATTAATAACAAATACTGTAGCTATACTACGTATTATAATTATTGCTATATGTTAATAAATAGTAACTGTTATTACTATTTCTTCTTTGAGCGACCATATCTTTTCAGCTGGGGCTTTGTCATGCTATGGGCTATCTAGTCACCAAACAGGCCTTAGCTCTAAATTAGGACTTATTCCACATTTTTGAGTCATATTAAACTAACCTCTAACTAAAACACATTAGTAGCTAGGGGAGTGGGGAGTATTTGTGCACAGAGGAGGTAGCTGTTGCCAGAGTTGGGATGGTGGGTAAAACTGTTATTGGGAGGGGAAGATACTTTGAACATGCACAGGATAACCAAGGACAAATTGTCTTATCTGCAGTTTCATGAATGTTCAGTTCAGTTATGAGTTTTATCCAATAGATGGCTCCTTAGTAGCAATAAGCATTCTCCCTTTTCCATTAGAGAGTTTCAGTCTGACTTACAAGTATTTACACATCCATTATATGGCAAACAGGCATTTTGCACACACTGATAAACACATACAAACATTTTGTGTGTGTGAGTGAAAGACACACACACACACAGACAAAAAGAAAAACAAGAGGAATTTGTATATTTTGCTATGCCCTTTCCACAAAACACAAGAATGCATGAAGAATGTTAGTCTGACATCTCTTTGTCTGGAAGGCTCTCGAAATTCAAGTCTTTAACAGGACAGCAGAAATATACCAACACTTGAGTTGAAAGTATACAGAATACAAAATGCCTGCCTCTTCTACAATATCTTAACATCTCTTATTTCTTGCAGAGGCCCTGACTGATCAACACTCATGAGTTATAGTCAGCATTGTTTAACATACCAATTAAAAATTATTTTTCTGAAAAATCATATTGTATGGTAATTATTGACTTGACAGCCCAGGAGGACTCTATGTATTCCATATACCCCTTTACACAATGTGCAAATTAAGCATTCTAATGAGTAATACTATAATTCATGTGGTGAGCAGAACTGGGTATTCTTTTGCTACTAAACAACTTTTATTTTCTAGAACAAAATGTAATGACAGAATAATAAGTAACAAAGTTGAAACATGTCAACTGTGTAAATGCAAATAATAAATGCCTACTATATGTAATTCCTTCTAACTAGAGCAGTGGTTCTCAGCTTTTTTGTACTGGGTTCCTCCCTCTCATCTAGCTGGGATCAAGCCAGGACGCCCTCTCCTTTCAGCAGTATTTAAAGGGCAGAGTGGTCATGACCCCCATGACATCTGTTTGTAATCCCCCTGGAGACTGCAAGAACCATGGTGAAAATGGAAGAAAACAATATATGCAGCAAATGTATTAAATATTTCTCTAAGAAACTGGACCATAACTGCTTAAATTCCAGCTGCTTAAACTCTGACAGTACCCTATAAAATCAAGCAGATCTGTCAACCCCGTATACCCTTCTGTAACATCTAAAGTTCTCAAAGTTCCTACTGCGATCTAAAACTTATAGATACTGTTTGCTTTGAAAAGAAAAATGGCCTGAATTTTACTACAGTTAGATCTTTCAGACCCCTAATGTTAATACATTTGGACCCGTAGTAGGGACTGTGCTCATAATTAGATTAATTTTCACTAATATTTCATCAAAGTTTAATACTGCAAATCAAAGCTTTTTAAAAAATCATTTAAAAAATAGCATTTTTAAACCAATCAACACTTTGTTTAATCCATACTAAAATCATGCTTAGGTCAGATCTTGACCAGTCCTACAGCCCCTTTGCAGCACTCTGGTGGCACAAAAGAGCCATTAAGCTGGCACGACTGGCTCACAGAGGATTCCTCCAGCATATGGAATGTACCGAGGACATGGCCAAGAGAAAAGCAACAGAGTACTACTGTGCTCTGGTGAGCACTCACTTGGCCCCTTTGGAAACCCAAACCACCTGTCATACTGTAAAGCAGCCCTAAGAATTTTCTAAATTGTGCTGAGGGCAGAATTAACCCTCTAACTGGCCCTAAAATCATAGGAGCACAGAAACCATTGTTAAAACCATTGTTGTTTCCCTCCGTCTTCGGGACCTGGACCAAGCACAGCTTGGCCAGATCCGAGAATCAGCATCCTCCTATGCAGAGTTTCACCGTAGAGTTTTTTAAAAAAAACAGCTGAGTTATAAACTCCACCCCACAATCTCCAGTGACCAAAGGGGGATTGTAACTGAAACACTGACAACAGCTTTTGCTATAGAACAGTTTTAATAGGCCATTGTGGTATTCATTAAGCTGTTAATAATGGATTGTGGCACTAAGCAATTTATCAAGGTTCCATTGTAATTAAAATCACTGAATATTTGGGCAATCCCAAAACACCAACCTAGCCCTTTGTGCTTCTGAAGTTTTACATTTTGATATGAATTTTGACTCACTCTCTCTGGAGACCAGCAAAGAGTGGGTTGTAATTGATACATTTTTAATTGTGATTACATTATTAAAAGATGTATATTTCAGTTAAAATAAAAAACAGAATGCTCAGCTACCCTCCTTGTCCCTTTATTATTCAGTGGAAGGGTTTGCTTTTTAATGCTTTTAAACATAGCTGCATTATTATTGCTAAAAGGAATGCTGAAGAAGTACTACGAAGAAAGTAGCTACAAACAGAGATTTCACAGAATCTGGGGTCACCAGGTTTCATAGTTAGAGTCCACTTAGAAGTTGAGAGTTTTGCCACTGAATTCCGTGGAGCCAGGATTTCACTCACAATTTTTAAGGCCAGAAGGGACTATTATGATTATCTAGTCCAATGGGTTTCAATTTTTTTTCAGTAAAGCAAATGCATTTTTTCTTTCCTGGGGACTCCCCATTACTCTATCTCCTTGTGCTTTCCTCTTCAGAGAAATCCAGCCCACTATTCCCCACTCCCTTCTCCTCAACCCTCCAGATCTCTGCTCCCACCATCCCCTTATCAGCCCAAGCTCCTTGCTCAGCATCTCCCAACCCTCTTGCTCTCGCTCCTCCACTCCTGACCCCTCCTGCAGTCCCAGCTGGCCCCTCTGTCCCTCTGACCAGGCCATGATCACTTCCAGGCTGCTGACTTTCTGCTCATTGACTCGGGCCACTTCTTCTGCACTTCTGCTGTCTGCCCAGGGGAAGCAAGAGTATGAGGATGGGCAGGAGGGAAGAGTACTTCCAGGCAGATGTCATCCACTGATGGTTTGGACTCATTGATCTAGTCTAACCTCCTGCATAACACAGTCTGTGAAATATCATCCAGTGATTCCTTCACCAAGCCTAATAGCTTTTATTTGATTTTTTACAAGGAGATTCCCATCTCAACAGAAAGATTTGAAGTGATGGAGAATCTACCACATCTCTTGGTAAATTATTCCTAATGGGAAATCAGACCAAACTTTGCTGTGCCTCACTCATGCCTAGGTTTTTGGTAAACATAATATTCTGATAACCACTTCAATAAGTTGAAATAAAATTTATTACAAAAAAGCAGCTAAACTCTTTTAGTGTCAACAACTGTGGGTGAAAAAAAAAAGGCAATTTTTTGACCAAGGAACAAAAAAGTTTTTGTTTGCAAAATTTCCAGTGGCTCTGGATCTAGCATAACCCATATCCTTCTGTACTGATTGGGAGAGTGGAGCCATCAATGAGGTGGAAAAATGCACAAAACCTACAAGTGGAGGTATGTAAGCTCTTTTCCAGGGAGCTCCTCCTAGCATCGCTGAAGGCATCTGCTTTCCCCTTTAATACAGAGGCAGTCAGAAGCCTTCATGGACAAATTGCTAAGGGTGAGTAGAAAAAAACAGCATAAGCAGGTAGAGACAAAATCAGGGAGGCTAAGGCACAAAATGAGTTACACCTAACAAGGCACATAAAGGCAATAAGAAGAGGTTCTATAAATATATTAGGTGCAAGTGAAAGACATAGGAGAATGTATGTGTTCTATTTAGTGGGAAATGAGAGCTAATAATGGATATCAAGAAAGCTGAGGTGTTTAATAGTTAGTTTGCATCAATCTTCTCTAAAAAAGTTAATTGTGACAAGGTACTTAACACGATTAATATTAACAACGTGGGGGAAGGAATAGAAGCCAAAATAGGGGAAAATCAGATTAAAGAACATTTAGATAAATTAGACGCATTTGAACTGGTAAGGCCTGACAACATTCATCCTGGGGTAAGGAACTAACTGAAGCAATCTCGGAACCTTTGTTAATTATCTCCAAGAACTCATGGAGAAAGGAGGAGATCCCATAGTACTGGAGAAAGGCAAACATAGTACCTATCTTTAAAAATGGGAACAAAGAGGATATGGGGAATTATAGTCCAGTCACCCTAACTTCAATGCCTAGAAAGATACTGGAACAAGTAAGCACCTAGAAGATAACAAGGTAATTAGTAATAGCCAGCATGAATTTGTCAAGAACAAATCACACCAAACCAATCTAATTTCCTTCTTTGACAGAGTTACTGGCCTCGTGGTTGGAGGGAAGCAATATTCATGATATATCTTGATTTTAGTAAGGCTTTTGACACAATCACATGACATTCTCATAAGCAAACTAGGGAAATGTGGTCTAGATGAAATTGCTATGAGGTGGGTGCACAACTGGTTGAAAGATCACACTAAAAGAGTACTTATCAATGGTTCCCTGTCAGAGTGGGAGGATATATCTAGTGGGGTCCAATAGGGGTCTATCCTGGGTCCACTACTACTCCATATTTGCATCAATTACTTCAATAATGGAGGGAGAGTAAACCTATAACATTTACAAAAGGCACTAAGACGGGAAGGCTTGCAAACACTTTGGAGGACAGGATTAGAATTCAAAACAACCGTGACAAATTGGAGAACTAGTCTGAAATCAACAGGATGAAATTCAATAAAGACGGGTCCAAAGTATGACACTCAGGAAGGAAAAATCAAATGCACAACTACAAAATGGGGAATAAAGGGTTAGGCAGTACTACTGCTGAAAAGGATCAAGGGGTTATAATGGATCACAAATTGAATACGAGTAATCAATGTGATGCAATTGTGAAAAGGGCAATTATTCTGATGTGTAGTAATAGGAGTGCCATATGTAAGACATGGGAGCTTAATCCACAGCAAAAGAGATTTAGGTTATATATTAGGAAAAAATTCTACTTATAAGGGTAGTTAAATTCTGGAATAGACTTCCAAGGGAAGTTGTGGAATCCCTGTTCTTTGTGGTTTTTAAGAACAGGTTAGACAAATAACTATCCGGGATGATTTGGATTCATTTGGTCCTGCCTCAGCCTAGGGTGATGGACTAGATCACTGTTTCTCAATGACCAGTCCGTGGACTGGCGCCAGTCCCTGAGATCACCCTGGCACAGTTTAGGAGGGCAGCAAGCCAGTATCTAATGTGACATTGCACTCTATACGATTTATGAAAATATGCTAGTGAGTGTAAATATAATGTAACTGGAATATGCTTCATGCAAAAGGTCTCTTGTAAGGTATCATTACAAAGCTTATAATCTACTGAGTGTGGTCATCCTATTTGTATGTGTGTATTATTCTTGTATCTGAAACAAGAAATATGAAATATAACTCTGAGGGCCTATTGTAATTATGGAAAGTGTGGGCCACTAATGATGGTTTGGAATATTGGTGGCTCCCATCAACCAGGACAATTGACTGTAGATGGCTCTGTTTACTTTTAAGTCTTCCTGTATACCTGTGTGCTGGCAAGTAGGTAGTGAAGTCTTACAGTGCCCTGTGACCATGTCACCTGAACTAGATAGAATCCATCTTTAACTGGTGCTTTTCCATTTAGAAGGAGAGGTGGGAACCCAGAGAGGGACAAAAGATTCCCGCTTTGTGCAAAAGATACATAAGGAGCTGGAATGGAACAAAGGGTTGCAGTCATGAGAAATCCCCTAGCTACTGTCTGAGCTGGAACAAGGACTGTATCAGGGGAAAGGATTATGCCCAGACTAGGAAGGTGCCCAGTCTGTGAAAGAAGTTTATTGGAACAGCTCTAAGGATGAGATTTAACTGTATTCAGTTTTGTTACTGTATTAAGCTTAGACTTGGGTGTTTTATTTTATTTTCCTAGGTAATTCACTTTATTCTGACTGTTATTACTTGGAACCATTTAAATCCTACTTTTTGTATTTAAGAAAATCATGTTTTACTTCTAAATTAACCCAGAGTATGTATTAATAGCTGGGGTGGGGGACAAATAGCTGTATACATCTCTTAGTCAGTGTTATAGAGGGTGACCAGTTTATGAGTTTACCCTGTGTAAGCTTTTTACAGGGTAAAATGGATGTATTTGGGATTTGGACCCCATTGGGAGATGGGTATCTGAGTGCTGGAGACAGGAGGACTTCTTAAGCTGTTTTCAGTTAAGCCTGCAGCATTTGGGGGATGTTGTTCAGACCTGGGTCTGTGTTTGTAGCAAGCTAGTGTGTCTGGCACAACCAGGCAGGGTTCTGAAGTCCCAAGCTGCCAGGGAAAACAGGCTTAGAAGTAGCCTCAGCACATCAGGGGGCAGTCCCAAAGGGGGTTTCTGTGATCCAAACCATCACACCTTGTATCAAAAAGGTAGAGAAATTACCTCAGAAAGTCCCTTCTAGCCCTACAATTCTGTTATTGTAATGCTTCCTGCCACTGTTGCTGGTGAGGCATCTTTCCAAACCAAGCCCTAATGTACCATAAACTGCTAAAGCTACAATATAGACTTCTCTTTTCACCAAGTCTGAAGACAAGCTGTCCTCTGATGTACCCACATTAAATTCCATTGCAACTTGGACTTTTGGGTGAGCTTCACTCCATTCTGCATGGATATTTAGAATGCTATGGCACTTTCCATAAAATAAAGCAGACTGGCAGCCGTGGAGATAGAAGCCTTCTGCCCTCAAGACAGATTTGATGGCAATCCAATCTTCTCCTGACTGCTCCACCAATGTGCCTCTAAGGCACTGTGCGTGGGTGAGGAAGTAGTTCATTCTCCACACCTATTTTATCCTGGATTTCTTACAAGACCACCATCTATATCACTCATGAAAGTATTTTTCATTGTGTCTCAGCACTTGGATCTGGCCTGACACCACCAAATGCATTTCTTATATGCCAACAATCTACCCTCATCTGGTTACAATTTTGGTCACTACTGACCTATGGATGGATTCAAACTGGTGACTTAATGGGATTTTGACTACATCATATCTCAGGGATTTCAGGGGCTTGAGATTTTTAGCTGTCCTCTCTGAAATCTTCAGCAATTATGGAAATTGATTAAGTCTTCCAAAAACCATAAGGACCTCACTAAACATTAGAAAAGAATGTTACATATGCTAAAGTAAGCAATACTGGCTTGATTCTGAAAGATGCTGAGCACTCATAACTGCCAGTAATATTGAATGTGATCTTTTGTGCCATCGTCTGCATCCTCTATTGGGGCATTATATTTTACTCATGCATGAGGATAAATCTGATAATCTGAAACGTCTTTATCATCTTCATGCTGAAAGATGGTTGTGCTGTCCAGGCAGTCAATGGAAATACAGGTTTAATTCCCCGACCTGGCACACACTTCCTGTGTCACTTTGAGCAAGTCACTTAACTTTTCTATGTCCCAGCTCTCGAGCTGAAAAATAGGGATAATTATATTTCCTTACACCATAGGCATGTTGCAAGGATGATTCATGAATGAGGATGACATGCTCAGATATTATGGCATGGGAACCATGTAAATAAATAGAACTGTTATGATCCTGTATGTTTAAAAAACAAAAGAGTCCACCAATAATTCATCAATAAATGTGGATTATCTATTATTTCCTTCTAACAGGTTTGCCAAGTTTGTACACCCCACTCCCCCATCCAATATAAACAAACTCATTGGTGTCTAATCCTTCCATCTGCTATCTCCTAAGATCAATATTTACTTTTTAACATCTGCATTGCATTTTCCACAGTTCAAACACAGATATAGCTCCTGGAATGTACACAGAATTTAGCAAATTTTTAATGAAGTTGTCTTAGTAACCATATAGTTTTCTCCTGACAAGGATGAGAGCAGACTTTTTCAGCAGGATTTCCTCTGCTCAACTAATTTCAAGCAGCTCTTGAAGCAAACAGTTCATTAGGTCATAAAAAAGAAAAGCTCATGGGAATTGATGCAGTAAGGCGAGAAGAGAACAGTGTGCACAGTAATTAGGTTTTCAGATGATCCCTCTCCCCAGTGCACATGCGCATACACCCTGACACACACACACACACACACACGTGCACACACACACACACAAACCTTACTGTTAGTTAATCATTCAGTGGAGCTCTGTGTATTGTTCTCTAGGAATCAGTGTTCCAGAGATTAAAGATGTAATCAGGTCATGATTTCCACAGAAATATATTAAAAGACGCCTGTCTTCTTATAGTGCATTATTATATCTTTAAGGCACTGAAAACTGACATAGAGAGTAATATACCCCTCCGCAAGCTTTTAAACATTTAGTGTCAATTTTTCTCATAATTCAGTTTTCAATGCCACAGGTTTCACCTACTCTCTTTGTGCTGTTCTGTGGTTGGGGGTGGGAAGCTGTGGCTCTCCACACCTGGGAATTCCCCCTCCTTGAAGGAATCCTTGGGTGGCAGAGACACAGCATAGACAACTTCTGGGCTGCCCCTACCCATCACCTGGCATAAGGTGTGTGTTGCATTTGGGGAAGATGGCAAGGGGAATGGACATGACTGCAGTGTCATTGTATCCTGGCAATTCCCGGATGATGAACAGTCCCTTGTGGGATAGAGCTAGCACAGTGTGCAGCCACAGGGCTGCTTTAAACTATAGTAGAGGCCACACCAGCCCCACTACTGGCAGCTGAAAATGGCTTCTCTGTGGCGCCTCACTTTGGAGACTGCCATCCTCTTTTTATACCCAGAATGTATACAGCATAAGTAGAGGTTGTACAAGCTTCCACTGTACTTCAATACATCTTCACCCTGGCCTGCAGTTATGGATAACGTATTCAGCATACCTTGTAAGCCCTTGGCCCTCAGCCAGACTGAGACTCAACCACCCAAACATAAATTCCAGTGATGATTTTGTCACCTGTTCATTAGGTACTGGATTGAAACCTCCAAGACACATCAGACGGTAATGACATTTGGTCACAATCTACCAGGCCAGGATTTGACCACTATGAATTATTAATTTTACATTACACTATGCTACATTACACTATTAATTTTATATTACACTATGAAAAGTAGGAGACACTTGGAGAAATGGAAAGAGTTGTGCATTTTAGAAATTCATTTCTTTGGACAGGTTTACTTTTGATTGCAGCTTCTATGAAACTCTCATTTTCAGTTTAAGGAAGTCCTTGTCTGAAAGGTTGATAATCTTTTAAATTTCTCTGTTGTGAGGAATAACTAGTTAATATTCATACATCCTTCAGAAACTTAAAATTGTTACATATGAGATAAGCATTGTTGTTATTACTAGGGACTATGAGTGAAATCCTGGCCTCACTGAAGTCATTGGAAGCTTTGCCCTTGACTTGACTAAGACCTAGATTTCACCTAGATTGTATTTTAAAAGGGAGCTTCATTTTTGAGGACAATGAAAGTTTAGTTTAGTTTAGATAGTTTAGACCTCTCGGCTTGATATCCTCTCAAAATAACAGTTTCCCTCTTCTCTCTCTGTGTGAATTTCTATCAGTTCATCTTTTAGACCTTTCCATCAATATCCATCGAAGAGTTTTACAATTACACTGCAGAATTAAAGACTGGAATACACTTCTTGGAAGGCAAACTGTTATGTAGATATGGATAAGCAATATCAAAATACTAAATGAAAAACCATCATGTACTGAGACAGCTCACCTACCAAGTCTCTAGAAATATATAGATATCTTGTTATAAGGATATATATAAGGATATCCTGTGCAAAGGGCCAGTGGAAGGCAGATGTACCTCTAGAATCCCTCTTAAGTTCTCAAAACAGGTCATAATGATCCATAGGCTTTGTGCTGGTCCTTCTGCAGAAGGACGAATTTCTTCTGATGTAAATATAAGGAAGCAAGTTTCTTATAATAATTTGCATCCTTGAATGATTTTAATGTATTGTAATTAAAATTCCCAAAATGTGACCCTAAAATGCTTCTATATACAAGCCAATGAGTATAACCATCCAGGACTGAAATTATTTTACTGACCACAGAAAAATAGTATGTAATTAAAATGACATTTGCAGCACTACCTGATGGGATAAGAAAAAGTGACATCCCAGATCTCATACAAATGGCAAACATATTATTAGATCTAAACCTGGCTGTAAAATTACTATCTACCCAGTGTGATTATCTTCAAGCATTGTTTCATTTACTGATATAGCACTGGTGATAACAGGCTGACTTTGCTCATCACGTTATTTTTTAAGCCTTCCTTTCCTTTGCCGTTTATTCTTTATGCATGTTAGTTGCAGGTGGGAGGAAAACATGATCCAGCTGAATCACTTTTGGGCGGCACTTAGTTTTTTTACAATTTGTTCCAAATGATGTTTTTCAGCAAAAATTAAATTAACAGAATTTTAAAATGGAGATGAAGAGGATAAAGATGCAAACAATGCAACAGCTAAGAATGGAGCTATCTAAAAGTCACCCACTGGAAAACTGCAGCATCATGAGTTCTGCCATGAGTAACATGCTTCATGGCGATCATCCTAAATACAGAGATGCAAACCAGAGACTACAGGTAAAAACCTGGCCTCAATGAAGTCAATGGCAAAACTCCCATTGATTTCAGGGGGGCCAGGATTTCATGACAAGTCTTAACATTCAGTGTTCCAGCTGTAGTCTTTGCAGATCATATTTCCATATTGTCATGAAGGGCAGCTGCATTCTTCTCCATTTTCTATACAAATTAGCATGAGGGTTTTTGGTTCCTGGAAAGTTATGAATGTCTGTATTTGGCAAAATTTGGTGGCAATCTATTCACAAGTGCTTAATGATTTTGAGCACCTCTGTTTTTTGGATGACCAACCGGAGTCACTTAAAAGGCATTGCGACACCAGACTCAAGAGTCACTTTTCAAAGTCTTGGCCAAGTTCTTGAACGATAAGAACATTGTTATCAACATTTGTAAAAGTTATCCTGGGACAATTTTTCAAAGTAGGCAAGAGCCTGGGTGGAGGAAGAACTACAGCCAGCAGCAGGTTGTGTGTACAAATAAATAATTAATAACCACTTCCTACTAGACCTTCCAGAATTTGCAAATATACCCTGTCCTGCTATCCCTATAAGCTCCCTACTCTGCATGAATCTTTGAGCCAGCTCTCATCATAGCTACAATTAGATCAATATGGAGTCAGAGAGTCACTCAGGCAGTGGTCTGTGCTGGAAATGGTGACTCTATAGGCAGATCAGCTACACCTCCTACAAGCAAAAGCACCTATGTGACAGTCTGAGCCAGCAGCCATGTGCCTCATCTGCATGAACCAGACATAGACATTTGATTGTGGTAGAGCACACCTGGGGGTAGGGAAGAGTGAAAACAAAGGATGCGGGAGTGGGGGAGTTGGGAGAGGCATAAGAGACAGAGATGGACAGGAGGCTGATAGCTAGGGAGAGAAGAGGGAGAAAGGGGAGGAATGGCCAGAGGAGAAAATGAGGAAACTGAAAATAAGACAAAAGCATAGCAAACACGAGAATAAAAGACAGAGCAGGCGTGGTAGAGTCAAAAGGAGCAGAGCACAAAACAAAATAGAAAATAGCAATGTCTCTGAACACTGATCTGTGTTTTAAATGCATCTCTGATATAATGCTGAGTAGGCTGAAATCCATTATTTTCTCAAAGGTGGCACTGCAGATGTGGGGTTAGGCTCTTTGAAAGGGATGGTTGGGAGGACCCGTTGTTCTTGCATATGTCTAAACCCCAAGCGTGGGGTGATGGGTCTCAGTGTGATTTGTTTTCCTCCCATTCAACTGATGTCAAATCTGGATACTGGACAGGATACCTCCTATATTTCACCATTAACAGCTGGCTGGCATGCATGCTCTGTCAAACTTTACAGCCAAATCAAGTTATACGGAATAAAAAATCTGTTTCCTCTAAAATAGAAATCTTGTTTACATTCCTCATTTCTGTCTATAAACCTAGAATTAAGGAGTTAACGTATTCGTGAACCTAAAATGGAGAGCCCATGTTAAAGAACAGTCCAAAAGGAAGAAAGCCTGAAGGGCTGTTACGTCAGGGAGTTTAAATACATGTCTATGTTCCAAATGTTTTGCAGATTGAGAACTGAGCTGTTCCTTTATTATAACGCCCAGTGTCTACAGATACTCTACACAGTATTATATAATTAGAATAGTCCCACATCTAGATGCATAAGAAACAGTTTGCAAAGTGATGGGTGATAGCTGATTTGAAATAATAAATACCTCTTGAGTCTAGAAACTGGGCTGGAAATCTCCTGAATAATTTTGTACTTCATTGTTTTAAACAGGGCAGAAATACTAAGATGCTTTTCTTGTAGTATTTTAGTAGTTCTTCTCTTCTTCCCTCCACCCCCTCCACCAACCCCACACAAAGAGAGGCAGAAGCATGTAAAAGCTAACCAAAAAACATCACCAATATTATTTTGAACATTAAAATCAGCCTGAGTTTGCATTTTAAACCAAGGGGTGTCTGACTTCTGATTTTATCCAAATATACTTGCCCCTCCTTACATTTATTACAGAGATGCCTTACCTCATTTGCATCTTGGTGGTCTCTCAAGGCAATCATATTTTTAATGGCTTTGATAAAAAATCCATTCATTTCATCACGACTCTTGTTTGGCAAAATCCGGGACAGTGGGATCATTATGAATGGAAATGCAGCTGTAAGAGATTATTAAAAAGAGAACATTGAAGTTGGGTGTAGGAACACTTATCTTCCCCATCCCAACTTTATTTGGGCCCCCATTTAGTAGGCTGTTTTAATTTTATACCACGTATTTCTCTGATTTCATCCCTTCATTACAGACTGATATTGCACATCCTCCATCCTGTTTTGGCTAGGAATCTCTTGTTAGTCAAATCCCCTCTAAAGTTTGCCCCAGTTCGCAATTTTGTCCCACAGTGCAAAAAGTTCAATGCAACTTCATAGTGCTGGAGCATCATGGTGAAAAAAGGAGATTAGCCCCCTCCCACCTGCCAGATAATTAAATCTGAGATTTTTACTCCTACAAGCTAGTCTGTCTGGGTATGAAGTAGACCCATGAAACTCTAGATGGATGGTGACCTATCTCCTATTTCCTGCTCCCTGTCCATGTATAGGAAACTGGTTGCCTACTTTATTCTTTCTACTACACACCCTTTTACAGATGAGACCAAGGCAGAGGGAACCTGGAAGCAGGATGTCACTAAAACATAACCAGGGCCCAAGGGTGCACTCCTTCCCCTTAGTATTTATAATCAGTGACTAGAAACCTGAAGTATGGCACTTCAGTATAACTAAGCTGGCAGGTGAACCATTACTCACTAGGCTATCAAACAGCTCCCTGTTTGGCTATCACAACAGTGCACCATGAGCATCTTTAAGCAGCTTCAGCAACACTAACTAATCAATTTTCATAACACTCCCGAGAGATTGGCATGCAAGCCAACAAGCTGTTGTGAATCAAATTGTCTGATGCACTAGTGGCAAGGATAATGCTGAAGACCAGTCTTCTTCATGCACATGTCCCACACGATGCAGAAACTTACTTTCTTTAAAGAAGGACTTGGCTTGCTACTGCCTTATTGATACCTGGCCCACTGAAGTCAATGTCAAAACTTCCATCAAGTTCAGCGGGACCAGGATTTCACAGGAGGACTTTACAGATACACAGTTCCCAGTGGGGATAGCTCCATCGGTGACAGAACTGGTGCAATGTGCAGGGCAGACAATGTTCTGATGGGCTCAGGAACTTTGTACCATCATATTTTCTAACCCCACTCTGAGCAGGGCTAAATAACAGGATAGTGAAAATGAATGAGCCCTGTCTACCCTACAGCTTCTGCAATTATGCTTCCTAATTATCTAAGTATAGATAAAGCCTTGGTCACAATCAGCTTCAAATGGACTAGAATTTAGGACCTAAGGCTTTATATTCCATTACCAATCCCATAATGCATACCCTATTTTTTTCACCTCAAAACCATCTTCATCCTTTATAGACACCAGCCAGACAGCTGCTGTTTAAATGATAATTTTAAGGACTTCTAATATCAGGACACACTTATCCCCTCACCTCATCCCCCTTCTGTATTATTTTGTTTGGGGGTGGGCTTTTTGTTCCTACCAAGTAAACAGTGGGCATCCAAACTACTCAAGCATGGGCCTTATTAAGAATCTGTCTGTAGTCCATGGGCCACACTTAATTCACATAACGTGGATTACATTGCAGTGACTCAGTTTTACTATGAAAGTGTAGCCCACACAGACTACATGTCCCAGAAGACTTCCACTCAGATCAAGGTGAAGAATTGCCTCATAGGACATGTAGTTCATCAGGAAATATGTTCACAATGAAGATGAGGGTGGATGCGGGCCACACTGTAGAAATCTACTGGGTATATCTGGTGTGTGGGCTGCACTGTGAATACCTCTGAAACAAAGTCTTCAGTATGTTTTTCTGCTCCCACTTCACAAGATTTTGTGATTCAAGAATAATTTTTAACAAGTATAAATAAATAGACAAAGATGGGCTATACTTACTTATTAGAATGAGGATGGGCCTAAGCATTGAAAATTCAAAGAACCTTTTGCAGTTCTTAACGAAGGTATCATCAGGATTCTTCTGAGAATCCACATGGGTACCAAAAGCCACACTAGCGACGACATCCAAGGTGAAGCAGCTGTAACTCCTGCATTGAATTTAAGAATGACTTCATTAGCTGCTTGTTTGCATCTCTATAGAATCATAGAAATGTAAGACTGGAATGGACCTCAATGCATCATCTAGTCAAGTCCCAAGCATTGAAGCAGAACTAAGTACTATCTAGACCATCTCTCATAGGTGTTTGTCTAACCTGTTCTTAAAAACCTCCAGTGACTGAGATTCCACGGCCTCCTTGGGCAATTTGATCCAGTGTTTAACTACCCTTAAAGTCAGGAAGTTTTCCTAATGTCTAACCTAAATCTCCCATACTGCAATTTAAGCCCATTGCTTCTTGTCCTATCCTCAGTAGATAAGGAGAACAATTTATCATCCTTTTCTTTATAACAACCTTTTAGGTACTTGAACACTGTTATCATGTCCCCACTCCGTCTTCCCTTCTCCAGACTAAACAAAATCAATTTTTAAATCTTTCCTTGCAGGTCATAGTTTCTAGGCCTTTAATCATTTTTGTTGCTTTCTTCTGAACTTTCTCCAGTTTATCCACATCTTTCCCAGAGTGTAGTGCGCAGAACTAGACACAGAGCTCCTGCTGAGGCCTTATCAGTGCTGAGAAGAGTGGAAGAATTCCTTCTTGTATCTTGCTTACAACCCTCCTGTTAATACAACCCATAATGATGTTTGCTTTTTTTCCCCCCAACAGTAGTATATTGTTGACTCATATTTAGTTTGTGGTGCACTATGACCCCCAGATTCTTTTCTGCAGTACTCCTTTCGAGGCAGTCATTTCCCATGTTATATCTGTGCAACTGATTACTCCTTTCTAAGTTTTGTACTTTCCATGTGTCCTTACTGAATTTCATCCTATTTATTTCCGCCCATTTCTCCTGTTTGTCAAGATTATTTTGAATTATAATGCTGTCCTCCAAAGCACTTGCAACCTCCTCCCACCCCCCCACCCCCGCGTTTGGTATTGTCCACAGACTTTATACCTCTACTCTCTGTGCCATTATCCAAATTATTTATGAAGATATTGACTAGGACCTGACCTGGAACAGTTCCCTGCAGGACCCTACTCAATATGAGTTTCCAACTTGACTGTGAACCATAACTACTCTCTGAGTATGATTTTCCTAGCATTTCTGCACCCAGTTTATAGCAAGTTTCCCTAGGTTACATTTCCCTAGTTTGTTTATGAGAAGGTCATGTAAGACAGCATCAAAAGCCTTAATAAAGTCAAGATATATTATATCTCTGTTTCCTCACTACCCACAAGGCTTGTTATCCCCTGTCAAAGAAGGATATTACGTTGATTTGATGTGATTTGTTCTTGACAAATCCAAGTTAACTATTATTTTTCTTCACCTTTTTATATTCTAGGGTCTTACAAAATTTATTGTTTGAATATTTACACCATTATCTTTTTGGGTACTGAAGTCAAACTGCAGGTCTATAATTCTGTGGGTTGTCTGTATTCCCCTTTGTACTGATAGGTACTATATTTGCCCTTTTCCAGTCCTCTGGGATCTCTCTCATCCTCCAGGAGTTCTCAAAGATAATCATTAATGGCTCAGAGATCTCTTCAGACAGTTCCTTAAGTATTCTAGGATTTACTTCATCAAACCCTGCCAACATGAAGACATCTAACTTGTCTAAGTAATTCTTAACTTGTTTTCTCAATATCTGCTTCACATATATTACATTATACCTTTTTCTCCTTTGTTTTTTAGATTTGGAACAATTTTCATTAGATTTGAGTTTCACCTACAGCAAATTTTTACCCTATTCTTCTAACAACAAACAACGGAGACTAAGTGCTATTAATAATAGCAGCCTCCAGCCTCCTCTAAAGTTCTTGTGAGAAATTTTAATGTTGTTTATATAACCCTTTTGGTCAGGCACTGTACTTCTAAATTTGATTTATAAATGGTTATAAATCAAATGCAATATGTCAGGGCTTCGCAAACAACTATCAAATTATCCATGGTCACAGTCCCCATGTCATCTTATGAAAGACTAGTTCGATTCTGGGTATCAGATTCTCTGGTGCTTTAGCCATGCAAAAGCTGCTTCTTTAGCTCAAAAGCAGATTCTTATATGTGAGAATGTTCCTTATAATGCTGCCAATAATTTCTATCCATATATTGTACAGCAGCATTTCTCAAATTGTGGTCGATGGACCATTGGCGGTTTGCACATGTCCAGGGACTGAAGGGATCCTCACTGCAGAGGATATTGGAGAGATACCTACCACGGACCTACTCTTTACTGCTAATAAAGATGAGGTATCAGAGATTAAGATGTCAGAAGAAGAGGTACTGGAACAAAATGATAATTTAAAAAGCTACAGATGGTATATCTCCAAGGATTCTGAAGTTCATCTAAAAAATGACAGCACGGAATTAAAGGTGGTTCAGAGAAGAGCAATGAGAATGATTATGGGCATGGGAAAACTATTGCAGAGACTGGGATTGTTTACCTTAGAGAGGAGATGAATAAGAAAGGATATGATACTAGTATATAAAATAAGTGTATCCTTGTATATGAAATAGTATAGAGAAGGCAAATCGGGAGCGTCTGTTCTCTCTGTCTCATAACATAAGAACATGGGACATTCAATTTAATTAAAAGTTGGCAAGTTCAAAACTGATAAAAGGAAATATTTTTTCACTTAATTAGACTGTGGAACTCATTGCTACAGGAAGTTATTGAGGCCAAGAATTTTGCAAGAGTCAAAAAGGAATTGGACATGAATAAGGATAACAAGAATAACCAGTTATAATAGTTAATGCCAACAAAAAATGTGAAAGGGATATTCAACTCATACTTCAGGGTTTATGCCAAATCTCTGACTATTTAGAGATGAGGATGACAACTAAAGTTGAAGCAAATTATCCTACAACTGCCTATCTTGGGGTTCTTTGTCAGCTTTTGGTGCTGGCATTTCAGAGACAGGATACTGAGCTGATCCAGTCTGGCAGTTCTGGGGCTGATCCAGTCTGGCAGTTCCTGTGTTCATACGTTTCTAGTGGACTACAGGGAGCTGACTGGACACAGACTGATGTATCTCTTCTTCTTTCCATCTGTTACACTTCATTAAAAGATAGCTACAAATACCTTAGATACTTTCCTAACATTACTTTTCTAAACAAGCAATAACTGCCACAGGGATGTTAGGGTACGTCTACACTGCAAAGGAAAACCCGCATCACTGCATCTCGGAGATGAGGTCAACTGACTTGGGCTTCTGAGGTTCAGTTGTAGGGCCAAAAAGAACAGTGTATTCAATCCTGCTTGGGTTGGAGATGGGGCTCCAAGACCATCAGCCCTCATCAGGTTTCAAAACCAGGGCTCCAGCCCAAGCGGGAACATCTATGCTGCTATTATTAGCCCTGCTCTGGAAACCTGTGAGCCCAAGCCTGACTGACCCGGATTCTGAGACTCAGCTCCATGGTGTTTTATTTGCAGCACAGACATACCTTTATAGAATAGTGACTGAAAAGGAGAGGTGTCTCATCAGAGACACTCAGCATTAAGCTGTGATCCACCCTCCAGAAAAAGACTGAAAAGTGCTTTTCGGGGGAGGGATAGCTCAGTGGGTTGTGTATTAGCCTGCTAAACCCAGGGTTGTGAGCTCAATCCTTGAGGGGGCCATTTAGGGATATAGGACAAAAATCTGTTGGATGATTCAATGGGGGATTGGTCCTGCTTTGAGCAGGGGGTTAGACTAGATGATCTCCTGAGGTCCCGTCCAACCCTGATATTCTATGATTTTGTAAAGTAAGTGTGCATTTAGGGGAAGAGTCACTATTCAAGTATTTTGAAAAGGTGGTTCTCATTTGTCGTGTAGTGAATGTACCTTTGGATATCAAAAGCCTTGCCAGAATCTGCATACACCTTCAAGTTACTCAGCAGGACATCACATGCTTGGTTTATTAGTGGAGTCATCTGAAAAGGAACACACATAGCATAATAAAGAACCCAATAATTTCCTCTATATTAGTTACATTTAGTAGACGGTACAGTGCTCATATCAGTGGTTGAGTAATTTTTTCTGAGGAAGAAGGAATCTTGGGGGAGGCACAGACAGACACCCCTTGTTTCTCAGGACTACTTTACACACTAGAAGCGCTACAGCTGTGCTAATGCAGCACAACTAGTAAAGATGCTCTGTGTTAACAGGAGAGAGCGCTCCCATGAGCACAATAAAACCATCTCCACAAGAGGTGGTAGCTATGTCAGTAGGAGAAGCTCTCCCGCCGACATCGCTGTCCACACCAGTGCTAAGATCAGTGTATCGGACGTCACTCTGGGGGTGGCTTATTCACACCCTGGAGCGACATAAGTGGTAATGCGTACAAGCTCTCAGTTCTGACCACAAAGAACATGCCAGCTCCACCGACTGGCTGCTGCACAATCTAAATGCACGCCAAGAAATCCTGACTGAATGTCCACAGATGCTGGGTTCCTGTCTAGCTCTGGTTACACTTCAGACTGTTATCAAAGAAAGACATGGCACTTCTTTTCTCCATTATGCCCCAACCCAATACAGATGGTAACTTACAATGACCAGTATGTACGGTACATTCAAAATGAGATTGTACAATCTCAAGGACAGGGAACATACCTTATTTATAGCTGCAAACCTAAAAAAGGAGATCAGCACCCATGGACCTTGACTTCTGCGTAAAGTCCTGTTGAAGGCAGTGAGTTTGGCAGATCTGAAGACAGTTATTAAAGCGCTGTATAAATGCCTGATGTTATGGTCCACTACAGTGTGCAGAGAACAATGTTATCACTACATGGGAAAAGGTTCTTGGGAACAAGAATTGCCACTACATGGATATACACATGGTTAATGCTCATCAAAATACTCTGCTAACAGTCCTTCGCAGGAACTGACACATGATGGTCAAGAGTGGATCTAACCATGGTGTGGCTGTGGTTAACAGAGAAGTAATCCGTTGATTCCTACAGGTCAGGGCAAAAGCAGAGCAACGATCAAAACCCCATTTGGTATTGATCTATGTGCTGCCACATATAAAAAGGGCATCAGTGTTAGAGACCGAGCTGTGAGCAGTCGTGCCTATTGGTCAGAGCTGGAGTCAGGCCTAGTAGTCAAAGCAGGCACTGGGAAGTGGCTGCAATCCAAGGGTCAAGGCTGTAGTCAGGAATCAGTAGCCACAACAGGAGTCAGAGCTGGAGTCAAGAACCAGGGTCAGGAAGCCAGAACCAGGAGCAAACTGAGGTAGCAAGGATGGAGTAGGAGCACGGCTGAGAAACAAGGCAGGAAGAGGACTAGGAGCAGTGCTGGAGCAGGACAGGGGAAAAGAGCGAGGAGCAGTGGGCATATGGAGGATTACAGCTGCAGGAGTGAATGCACTGAGCAGCCAGAGAGCTGCCACTGCTGCTTGGCTAAAAGTCAGCCAGCTGCCCTTCCTGACTCATCAGGTGGTGCAGTCAATCAGGTAGCCTGCTGCAGACCAGCTGCGCTTGTTGGGCTGCCAGGAGACTAACTCTGCTGAAAGCCCTGATCCCTGACAATTAGACACCAATCACAATTATGTTGCATGGGTGGGTTGACTACTCTGGGTTAGTGCACAGCCTGTGATCTGAGTGTATCTTGTGGCAGCACTGTCTGCTATGTCTTTTTCTTCACAGGGACTGTGAATTGTACTTCTCTATAATCCATGATTTGATACTTCAATGTATCCCCAGTGACTATTATATGAACCTCTTGGGATACAAGCTGCCTAGACTGGCGGCCACATATACCTGCAAGCTCCATATTCTCCTTGCCTTCCTATCCAGGTATTCTGCATGGATGTGAACCAGCATCATAAGAGCAAACAGGCGTGTGCTACTCCTGTGACACTCTTACCAAAAAATGATTTCTTGCATCCTCTTGCTACATCAACAGAGAAATGTGGGCTGCCCATCCAAGTCCACGGTTGTTTGGCACTTCTGCCTTCGTGAAACTGGCATAACACTTTGTACACACGCACGGTGCCATCTGAACACATGGTCCATAGTACAAACAGCCAAGAGATCAGTGGACGAGCATCCAATATGTTTACTGAAGGCAACATTCCAAGTTAGGAATATTGTTAGTCACTTGAGCTTCCATGCCTATACTTAAAGGAACAGGACATTACTATTTCAGCTCAAAACTGGATTGATTTGGGCCTCATACTAGAAATCTCATAATGTGAATTCTGATGAAGCCAGATTGGTATTCTGCAAATGTATTTTGGCTTCCCCATGAGACTCCCCTGCAAAGAGGTTCTTCTCAAATGGTTCAATGAAATGAACAGAAATCCGTTAAACAGGCTGAAATGGTGCGAAATGTTGTTTTCTATAACCTCTGGGCTAAACCCTTCCACAAAACAGAATCATTTAAGGGGAACAAAACAAAAATCAGTATTTTAAACAACAGGTCTGATTATTAAACATATGATGATCATTATATATTTTCTTTTTATTGACTTATTTTCTCCCTCATTCTTCATCACCAGACACACAGCCTCCCAGCCAGTTGTTACAGTTTTCCAACAGCTGATGGGGTGGGGGTGAGGGTTGGAAAGGGCAACTCACTCTGTTGCTTGGAATTTCTATACTCTGCCAGCCCTTGAAGTCTCTGAATATTGTTGCACTTTATTTCCACCTATATGATTTTTTTGTAGGCAAATCTACCCAGGAAATGGATGTTAACAAGGATTTGATTTGTTGTGAATGTGTGCAGGCATTGTTAAAGGGTAGGGATACACTGACAAGACAATTATTTGCATAAGAAGACTATGCGGGATATATATTTAGCTTTTTTTCTTGCAGGGGAGGGAGGACATACATAACAATGATAAATAAATAAAAAGACCACAGGCTGACACATTTATTGATTCATGAGCAATTTAAGCCCTTTGCTTAATCATCAAGAAAAATAAAATAGTGGTGGAGGAAAAGAAATTACAGAAAACTTTAAAAAATATTATCAATAATAAACAAACTCAGCAACTATGCCCTGGAGACCACTACCTTACTATACATTGTCATTTGCCAGACAGAATACAAGAGCTCCACAACCAATGATTTTCTGTTAAGTAAATAAACTCCAGCTGTTGTACATTCTGATTGGCTGGTAGTAACATAATGGAGTAAAATTGAAACAATATGTTCCTTGTAAATATTTGATCTGCCAGTTATCTAATGGCAAGAGTATCTCAGTGTCCAGATTTATTTCTATCTGCCAAAGAAGAGTGCTTGGGGGTGGGTTTTTCTTGTTGCCAGGAGCTTCCTTGCGTAATCTTGCCAATACATGGCTTGGCACAGAACAATTAGTTTCTGGCACTATACACTGTGGTGTTTACTTCGCTCAATAGCATCATAGCCACACTCCTCTGATTAATCACATTTCTGAGTATTTAATTTTATCTGCCTTAATATTATCTCCCACAATATGACACAGAAGGACATATTCCCTGCCATAAGCTCAAAAGAGTCATACACACTTAAAAGAGTCATGAGAGATGAACAATGTATGAGCAAAATGTTCAAGGTAATATTGTTTCCATATTAGATTATTTTCTTAAACAGTGTTTTATTTTCCCCAACTCCACTTTACAACTCTCTCTCCCATCTCTATTTCCCAACCTGCTCCACTGGTGCTGCTCCACTGTTCGCTCCTTCCAAACTGCTCATCATACAGCACAGAATCAGGCTTAGGAAGAAAATCTGGTGGGTGGAAGAAAACCAGTCACCCAGTCAGATGGTGCCCATTTTAATGGAAGTGTGTGAAGATCATCTGCTGGTGTTCTCCAGACAGGGCAAAGGGAAAGGCTTGCATGGTATGTTTCCCCTTTGCAATCATTGGCTGCTTACTCTTGCTCGCTACCACAGAGGTTGGTGGATGGAGGCTGGAGGTTCCTTCCTCAAGACGATAGGCAAACACAGTGTTAAACAGGGTTAGGGAGTATTAAACTCCTGTCTCAATGCATGGGGATGGTCTACACTGTGGTGCCTCCATGCTTTGAAGCGGGGCTTGAAATTTAAGGGGTGGCCTTTGTTTCAGAGATGTGCCTTCTTCTGTCCCTGCGAAAATCCATTCAAATTTGGCTGAGTTACAAGCCTTTGAAAAAAAAAAACACAGTTTGCATGTGCTCAGTAGAGACTTGCTAGAGCATTGCACCTAAAATCTCTTGTGAAAAAAACAGCATATGATCATATAATTGAAGACTGTATCATAATGCATAAGCAGAAGAGGGCTAAATTAAGCTTACACAGGCTCTAGATATGCTCAGATTCAAACAGGAATTAAGTCAGGGAAGTCCTATGACCTGCTATGCAGGAAGTCGGACTGGATAATTGCAGCAGTCAGTTCTGGATTTATAATCCATGAATTACTGTTCTCCAGCCCATATCATGCTGTCATAGTTCCATAGGATAGTGATGCCTGCTCTTGTGCAATACAGTATGAAAATCTGAATTATTATTACTGATGGTCAGATAATCTTATTGATATTTTAAATCACTGAACTGTTGGTCCATCATCAGTAGAAACTCAGCGGATCACAACACGTCTTCCAATCTTCTCTCGCTCCAGCCATCCTTCGCCATGCATGTCCATATCTCCTTGTTAGGAAATCATCCCACCTTTTTGGAGGTTGATCGGGTGGCCATTTCAGTTCTCGCGGATACCACTCGTGGACAGCTGCAGTCCATCTGTTGTCGCTGAGTCGGGCCACATGTCCAACCCAGACTGTTGCCTAATTGTTTCACTGGGGATGTGATCGTGGAGCGAGAAGCCCAAAAGTGTTCTTTCCATTGCCCTCTGTGTGACAGACAACTGATGTTCTTCAATCTTTGTCAGCAACCATGTTTCATTGCTATATATTTTAATTATTACTTTTAATATATAAAGGCAAGGTTTTCATGCTCTAGCAGCAGACAATTGGTTAACCAGTTTTGCTGAAGGCTGAGATAGTTATTACGGAAAATTGTTGGCATGACATGACATGATATAGTTAGAAAATAATAATCACTTAGGGTGGAAAGGATGGTCAGTGAGTACTGTACAGAGTCTCAAAAAATGTTGCCAGAATTTTTAACATGGGAAAAACCACCTATTTTCCCCTCGCCTCAGTCTTCAAGAATGCAGACATCTGTGCTGAAGTTAAAAAAAAAAAAATTAAGCTGAGTCAAACACCCAGCATACGAAATTTCATCTGGAATGGTTAAAATTTGGGAAAGTTATAAGCAACTGACATCAGGGCCATTAAATGGGAAGTTTGGGGCATCCTTAATAATAAACAGTGCTACCAGCTCACCTATAAGGTCTATAACTAGGTGCTTAATATACATACACACAAATACTATACCCAACTACTATATTGGAAGAATGATACTAAGGTTGCAAAACCAAGCATTCAAAAGTAGGAAATGCCAGAATTAAGGCCTGTGCAATCTTAATTCTACCGCATTGTGCATATGAATTATGACACAGTGTTTAATTAAATTATCACATACCATTTGTTCTACAGACTTCCTGCCTCATTCAATGCACAGGATGAACTGTGCACAATCAATCAGACAGCTGTTCATATTTCTTTTTATCCCCATATTCATGTGCCGATGTAGCAAAGCACATAAGCAGGTGTTAAAGTACTTTGCTGGATTGGGGCCTCAATGCATGACCCCATGCCTTTCTCTCTCTCTCCCTCTCTCTCCCTCCTCCCCCACACTTTATATATTCAACAGAGGGGGAAGCACAGGACTAAACCCAGCGATTATGCCCTGTTGACACTTTTTCGTTGGCCTAACATACAATTTGTCTAACTTGCTAGGCAGGGTCCCTGCCCTGGTACTGGTGGTGAACATGAGGACATTTGGCACTACCTAGGGACTAAGGGCCTAATCCAAAATCCACTGAAGTAAATGGGACACTTTCCATTAACTTTGAAGGGCACTGGATCAGACTCACAGTGAGAAGCCCTGTGTGACGATGGGGAGAAGAGAACTACAAGCTCATGAAGAACTGGTGCTGGAACATTAGCAGCAGGTAGAAAAGGCAGCAGTTGCACCAGTAATGGAGAACCCAGTCTGGGGACTCCATCTTCCAATCCTGGTGGCAAGTAGACAGGATATGAAGAGCCCCTGCCAGTCCAGGTGACTGAAGAAACAGGAGTTTACAAGAGGCGAGGTAAAAAACAAGGAAGAGAAATTATGGGTGACAGCATATCAGAGTCTAGAAAGATCATTTGTTGAGTGGGAGCTCATGCCAGTGTTCATCACCCCCATACTCAAGCACTAGGGAAGACGAAAAGAAACATCATCTCTTCATTTGCAGTTAACCGATCAGACCCCAGTGAAGGGTCTAATATTGGGGCATAAGGAACACTGAGGGTCCCACCCCACAAACAATCTCTTTTGACTCATATACGCAATCACCCAAAAGTTGTCTCCCTTCTTTTAACCTACCTTTATTGCAATTCTCTATGTCATTCACGGTTGCTAACTCAGTGAAATACCTTTTCCTAATGAAGGACTCGCATGTGGGGAAACTGCTCCAGCTCCCCGAGCTGCACAACACGTTTTGGTATATTTCAGTAAGGAATTCTAAAACAGTAGCATTTTGTTGAAAAGCCCAGCAACCACGGCACAGCACTGAGAGGCACTTTCAAAACATCTTTGACTCCTGGAGAACTCAGGGGAGTTACAGAGCTACGCCCAGAATTCTGACCCACCGCTGCCACTGTCAGACCCTTCCTTTGAGTTGGATCTGCTAGATCCAAATATCTGAAATGGGCATGAGAGGGGTTTTAAATCATTGTTTGTACAACATCATCACAAGTTCTGCTTCGCAACCCTCTTCAGGTAGAAAAACAGCATTAACACAAGCACCATTTCACAGATTGTTTAGGACAATGCTACACTGTGTTGCACACTTGAACTTTTTGTTTGAACGGGTGGCAGTGGCTGAGAGGTTTGCAGGTATACTGATAAGATATGGCAAGACCACTGCAGCACAATCAGAATAAATAAAAATCAATAGAATTCTGCTGGTGTGGGCAGTAAAAAAGAGAAGAATTATTTATCAAGTCTGACAAGGGATCCAGAACTGCAGGATCATCAGAAGTGCATTCTTTACTTTCATCAAGAAATGCTAAATAGAGCACCAAGATCACTACGGCATGCGCAAACATCCTACCATCTTTTCTTGTTTATTATATCATACCTGGAGAGAACTTGAAAAGAATTTTGGTGTAGCTATGATACTTCTAACATACCTTTTATCCAAGGACCTCAAAGCATATGACTGACATCATTAATGAAGTCAGTCTTAGAACAATCTTGTGGAGCAGGTATTATCTTCCCCATTTTACAGAAGAGGAGACTGAGGCACAGAGTGCTCAAATGCCTCTCTCAAGGTCATGCAGAAAGTCACTGGCAGAGCTGGGAAGAGAATCCAGATCTCCTGGCTCCCAGTCTTGTGCGGTCTCTCCTAGTCTGATTATTTATTGCTCCTATTTTAGTAGCACCCAAAGGTCTCAATGATGGGACACATTGGCTATCCACTGGACAATCAGAAAGGAAGATAAGTACCTCGCCTCAAAGCATTTATAATCTAAAGCCTATCCTGCAATCCAGTGGGGCTCCACATGAGTGCAAAGATCCCCATGCAACAGATCTGACTGCAGGATTGAGGCCTGAGCAGCTATGTTCTTATACTGCACTCGTCATTACAATATCTCAATGCTTCACACTAAGTGACATTAAAACCTCCTCCAGGAGAGTGAGCTGTTCTACTAGTTTTACTAGCCTTTTTGTGTTCATTAGAAAAAGAAAAAGAAAAGGGAGAAAAGACAGCATATGGAACTCCATAAAGACAATGTTCAAACAGCATTCAAACAAGTTAGGAGATTCAGGGTGAATGGGTTGTGGAGGCCGCATAGAAAATTTTGAAACACATTCTCCTAATATAGGCAGCACTGGCACAGTCCCCTAACAATTAACAATGTTCAGCTCTGTTGAAATTTTCCATATTTGGTGCCTGCCTCTGGTTGACTTTTTTCAAAATACCACAGAGTCAGGTGAAAATCCTCAGGTTTGTTTAGTGAATTTCTCAATCACACCACTCCCTGCCTTCGTGGAAAAACAAGGTGAGGTGAGGGCCTTGTAAGTCTGTCAACCCAAGTCTCCCATCCACACAGAGTAAAACTGCCCCTATCATAACGTACTAGCTTTCTGCATGTGATGTTGCCCCCTAGTGACTAGACCCTAGAGTGAATAAGGAGCCTACTGTTACTACCAGCTCTTAAGATGTAGTGCAAGTAGTAGAGGCGAGTGTTTTTAAAACTGAAGGACTAGGGTTCCTAGACCCAGTTCTCCAGGTATGTGTATAATTTGTCTAGCAGCTATGTAGGTTGTCTTCAGCACACAGGTTCATTAGAACATTGCCCTATTGCAGGCCTTAATCTCCCTGTTATCCTACAGCATTCAGATAGACGATGGCGTGCTCAGTATGGAGCTGTAACCTACATTGCTCATGTGCAACTCCCAGCACTCACTAAGGATTTTTGTAGCCTCTGTAAATGGTGTGGAAGAGCCTGTTAGTGCCCCAGGAATCAGGGCATAGTAGAACATTGGGGACATGGTGATCCAAGTGCTCCAGAAAAATCTGCGAAAGGGGTGTGTAACTGAGCCCTCCTTGGCTTGCTCCACAAAATCAGTCAGAGACCTCTTAGAGTGCATGAACCAGTGCTCTTCTATTCTCTGCGCTAGCTTGCACCACCTTCTATCTACAGTTTCTTCAGACCAACACCCTGGGGGACAGCTAGCTTCCCCAGCCAGCAGGGATCTACAGCCACAGACTCCTCCCTTTCCTGTGCCCCCCCACCCTCACTTCCTCCCTGCCAGGTTTATATAGCCAGCTGGCCAGTCAGGCCCATGGGTGCCTTCGCATAAGCAATTTGGGCATGGTCTCTCCTGCCAAACCCAATTAATTCCTCTTAATTGGAGCTGGGCTAACAGGGGCCTGGCTCAGGATCTCCTGGCCAGCACCTTGTTACAGGGTGCATGTTCTTATTGCCAGGTAGGCCTGTGCTAAGGCCCCAATGATTTGAGAGAGAGGGGCAGGTTCCTGGCAAGAATAACTATTCTTCAAGCAGCTGACCATTTCCTGCCACTCCCACTCTTGGGATAGGATTGCAGATGACAGACCCTGCTGACGAAGCATCGTAACATGACAACGATATGGTGCAAATGCCATGAAAATGCGATGCCACACTGAAGTGTTAATGCTAACAAACTCCAACCTACGATGTCTGGATTGAGCATGGTAGAAATGAAAAAAGGTGCAGGAGGGGAAAAAAACACAAGCAATTCACCCAGACTCTGAGATGCCAAATTTTACACCAAAAGCAGCTGATTTGTAATTCCTCGAAAAACAGGTTTTATAATGGAAATGATAACAGGATCAATTATATAGAAAAGTTCTGAGCACCAGGCCTTGCTATAGTATGGCCAATACTAAAAACTAGTATTTCTGTCTTTGCAGTACTTCAGAGGCTCTGTAGGAAGTACTAAAGGTGGGAGGCTTAAGAAGAGGGTAGATAGATACCAATAAATGAGTACTGATTTCCTCTGAGAAATTCTAGTATGACTTCTAAATTAAGCAGAGGAGAGAAGCATGTGTGAATGAGGAGTTAAATCACGTTAAACTGAAATCCTAGGACAGAAAACCACTTTTGATTTTAAATGATATACAAGGATGAGGAGCATATACGTTCGAAAGAGTTTATTTAATTTCACACAGAATCATCTAAAATAACCAAGAACACCCCTATCAGGAACGCACTGTACCCAGATGTATCATTTTCTGCTGGAAAATAAGCACAGTGGCAGGCAGAAACAGAATAGGTCTGGAATGATGCTGCTGAAGCAACTGAACAAACTGATTTAGGTTACTTGTGGGGATCCTCTAAACTGGAGATAACTTTTCTCAATGAAGAGGAGTGGGGCATTCCAGACACACACAACAGAGAGGAAGAGAAGTAGCATTGTTCGAAGGAATCACTTCTCTGATTGTTTAGACTTGAACACTCCCCTCCTCACCTTGTACAACAGAGTAGGAAAAGTCTCCTTTTTCTAATAACTAACAGCATGTTAGCAGTCTTCACATACACAATTTGGAACAGGGAGCAAAAGGTGAAGAAGGCTGAAATATAAATGTTACAGTATGCACATATGAGCTTGCTGCTAGACATTAAGTCAGTACAGGGCTTAACCCACTAGCTTTAATCTCCTTTGGTGTTGTTCCTTTGCTACCAAGCAGAATGAGATGTAAGTGTGAACTCTTCCCCCCCCGCCCCATTAAAAAATTAACTCTACAAACACTTATATGCATCATCACCACAAAGCATAGTTCAAAGAATCTTTTTTCCCCTAAAGTATACCTGACTGGTGCCAACAGGGGTTGCTCCGTACAAACCAGGTGGTGATTGGTTTCATCATTTGTTAGTTTAAACAACAAAAAGCTGAAGCCCTGAATTGCTCTGTGCTGAAGATGTGCAGTAAGAGAGATTAATTTTAGCTAAGGAAATGCAAAAAATTCAGCCACAGCATTACTGAATAATCATTTGAGTATTTAAAAATCCCGTCTATGAAATTTGCTATCAAGCCAGTGGCAGAGTCAGTTTCTAGATGCATAACCAATGATATTGTCAGTTCTGATTAATCAGCGGTCCTTGCCAGGCTTATGGTCAATTAGAATTTACCATAATAAGGAGGTGATAGCTGGTGTTGCTAAGCAACTGTTGTCTGTAGAGCTAAAGAAGCCAGACGCATTTAGATGTTACTGTGGATTTTGACAGCAACATGTCAAAATAACACAAGCTTCTGCCCAGTGGAAAATTTTACAATCAAGAACTGGGCACCAAAGTGTGGAATGTGTTTCCTTTTCGGCACAAATGCAAAAAAAGAGAAAGATTTGTTTTAAAGCAAAGTTTAACCAGTCATTCATTACTCTGCATTTAATTAAGAGATATAGTGTCAACAGAATGCAACTTCATTATAGGATAATGGTCTCCTACTGTAAATAAATGCTAAGAAATTTACAGAAAATTAGCAGAAAAATATTTATTTTCAATCAGTGGTATTTATCCTGCACGTACGTTCTATTCCAGTGACTTATTTCTTTTATATCCCAGAATTAAAGAATAAAGCGGGGAGAAGGACAAAAAGAGACTGACAGAGGTTCATGCATTAAAGGAAAACTGCTAATTCTGCAAATACTGAAAAGCTGTGTTCTGACTGTTAGAGAGCATTAACCTTTTCTGTACTTTAGTCAATCATAGCAGCTTATTTTTAAAAGTTTATTTATTTATTACATCTATTACACTTTTAGGAGCATGCTGATTTCTTACTGGAGAAAGTTATAAGGCCAGATGCTCAGCTGATACAGAACAACCCAGCTGTACTGAAGTCAATAGAGCTATGTTGATTTACACTAGCTGAGGCTTTGGCTAGGGTAACCCAATTTTATAGGAACAGTCCTGATTTTTGGGTCTTTTTCTTATATAGGCTCCTATTACACCCCCATCCCAGCCTGATTTTTCCCACTTGCTGTCTGGTCACTCTAGCTCTGGCCCACATTGTGTCAATACACACACACAACAATGGAGACTGAACAGTTTGACAATGACATGTTGACAGTCCTTTAAATATCCTTGAAGTGCAACATACAAGGAAAGTGCTTGTAGAAGACAAAATATCAGCTTCTTTGGATTAAAGCAGTGGCACTTACTGCAGCTTACCTCTTTCATTTTTGCAGCACTGAAGGCCGGGGTCAGTATGCTTCGCACTTCTTTCCACCTCCGATCCCGCAGACAGAGAATGCTGTCAGTTATTGGCTTGGTAAGCAAGCTTGGTGTCTGAATCAAAATAAATGCAAACAGGGGTTAAAACACATGGAACTAGAACCATTTTAGCATCCCAAAAAATTACAAGGGACAGATTCTGATACCCGTTTGAATACATACTGAATAGTATCTTACTCTACAAATCATCCCACTGAAGTCCATATCAAAATGAGGGAGGAGTATTAGCATGTAGCCCTAACATATTACATTGAAATACAGGACAAAGCCCAACCCCAGTCTGTACTCAACACAAAACTCCACTTGTTTGGTGTCTTTCACTGAGAGTTCTGTCTGAGTAATCAGCTGAAGATTGGGACCATTATTGGTCAAACATCATAATAGTTTTAAATGATCCTTTTCCCTTTGTTAGGTCCCACAGTGTCCGGCCCCACTCCAATTACGGGCTTTTGCACCATGAAGACATCCAGCATCCACTAAGATTCTACCACACCAACTATGGAATCCAGCTAAAGAAAGTAGTGCCAGCCAAAGTGTTGTTTAGGCAAGAACATAAGAACATAAGTAAGGCCGTACCGGGTCAGACCAAAGGTCCATCCAGCCCAGTATCCTGTCTACCGACAGTGGCCAATGCCAGGTGCCCTGGAGTGAGTGAACCTAACAGGTAAAGATCAAGTGATCTCTCTCCTGCCATTTATCACACCCCTCTCCGACAAACAGAGGCTAGGGACACCATTCCTTACCCAGCCTGGCTAATAGACATTAATGGACTTAGCCTCCATGAATTTATCCAGTTCTCTTTTAAACCCTGTTATAGTCCTAGCCTTCACAGCCTCCTCAGGCAAGGAGTTCCACAGGTTGACTGTGCGCTGTGTGAAGAACTTCCTCTTATTTGTTTTAAACCTGCTGCCCACTAATTTCAATGGGTGGCACCTAGTTCTTCTATTATGGGAACAAGTAAATAACTTTTCCTTATTCACTTTCTCCACTCCACTCATAATTTTATATACCTCTATCATATCCCCCCTTAGTCTCCTCTTTTCCAAGTTAAAAAGTCCTAGCCTCTTTAATCTCTCCTCATATGGGACCCATTCCAATCCCCTAATAATTTTAATTGCCCTTCTCTGAACCTTTTCTAATGCCAGTATATCCTTTTTAAGATGAGGAGACCACACTTGTACACAGTATTCAAGATGTGAGCGCACCATGGATTTGTGTAAGGGCAATAAGGTATTCTCTGTCTTATTTTCTATCCCTTTGTTAATAATTCCTAACATCCCATTTGCTTTTTTGACTGCTGCTGCACACTGCATGGACATCTTCAGAGAACTATCCACAATGACTCCAAGATCTTTTTCCTGATTAGTTGTAGCTAAATTAGCCCCCATCATATTGTACGTATAGTTGGGGTTATTTTTTCCAAAAATAACCCCAACTATACGTAACGGAGGGGGTGTTTGGAAGGAGGCTTGTTACACTTAACATATTTTACAAATCTATGCAGTGTATTTTATCTTGCAAAATGTCTCAAGTTCTACTTTAAAAATATTTGGTAACACCACAGAGCATAGTAAACTAATGGCACTAATCTGACACTGCACAGACAGCTCTGAGCAATAGTGGGTTGACTGCCAGAAAAAGAGTGCATAGTGGGACACTGCATCAAAAGGAGAGGCTGCAATCCACGTAGGAATGAATGTCATAAGACAAAACAGAATGGACACGTGGACCATTCTTTTCACGTGGCAATAGGAGACATTCAGTACACAGTAGTAAATGCTGAGAAAGATTTGATAGTTCCCTTCAAATAATCTTTAAAGTAATTCTTTACTTTTATAGTTTTTATTCTCTGTATGAGGCCAATTTAAAGCAGAACCTTCTTCAAAGTTCATAAAGGTCCTTGAAGTTCCATGAGCCTTGAAAATAAAATTTATTTCCTCAAGGATTTAGCAAATCACTGATTTCTCACCCCCTGCCCCACTTTGTGCTTCCAATCCACATGAACCAACATGGCCCTGCTCTTTCATTTATTTCCTCATCTGTGCACCAGCCATGTCCCATTACTGCTCAACAGCAGAAAACTCTGGGAGCCCCTTGCATTCCCTTATGCACAGGTAGGGGGACAGAGAGAGCGAGCTGAATGAATGCAGCCAGCTGTGTTTAGTACGCCATAAGGAGACATTTCTAAGGACTAGGTGAGGCGGGGATTTGGCCCAGTCCAAGAAGCTGGAAAGTTGTACAGGGGAGGAACCCTTGCTGAATCTTTTGTTAAATTGTAGTGAGAACTGTTGCCAAGTACCATCCCTACACAAAGTGCCTTTGAAAGCATTATGCTGGCTCCAAGGTCTCTACAACCATAGGGCCTCCAGCCACTATCAAATGCCCAGTGCAACTGAGTAGGAAAAGAAAATGCAACTGAGACAAAGAGCCGGCGCAGTGAAGATACAGGACTGGAACAGAAGAGGTTAAGTTTGGGGAAAACGGGCAGATGGGCCTGTGCCCACTAAAGAACACTCCCCTACGGAGCCTGTAATGGAACCCAAGATTCCTGTGTCTCACTATTCCTCTGCTGTCAGCAAATATCTGTGAAACCCACTGGCAATGCATGTATCTTAGATCCCATCCCTACTGCTGATCAACACGAAGGACAACCTACTATTTCTCTCAGTTGCTCCATTAGCTCAAGTGGCAGAGGTCTTTGTAGTGGATCTAAAAATTCCAATCCTGCTGATGACCTACATGGCATGTCAACATGATGCCATATGATTAAATTTATGTTTTTTTCAGTTTGATTTTTTAAAAAACAACGAGGAAATCTCATTCCCACACCCAACCACCCACCCACTCACACATCCCCTGCATTAAAAGAACATTATTAAGATTACAAAGTCAAGCACTCAGAAGTTAGGAAATGCCAAAATTCAGGTTGGCTTGCAACCTTAATTCAGCCCCCTTGTGTGTATGTGTTATGATTCAGACTTAACAACATGAACATATGCTATACTTTTCCACAAGACCCCTGCCTCATTCAGTACACAGGATGGACCCACTCTGGGGATGAAACAAGGCTGTGTAGTGAAGTAAATTTGGCTGTAGAAAGCCGGTTTGTTTGTTGCAGATGCTGAACGATGTGTAGTGAATGAGGTAAGGGACTGCAGGAAGAAAAAGGCTGATCTCATGGTTAAGGCAGCTGACTGCTTCTGTGGAGAACTGGATTCTATCCCCTATCATACCACAGAGTAACTTTGTAATGTTAGGCAAGTCCCTTAAATCAAACTTTTCACGCCTTGTCACTAATTGTGTGTTTCTCACTTCCTGGGTGCCTGACTTGAGACCCTTGGGTCTGATTTGCAGAAATGCTGAGCATTCGCAAAGGCAAATAAAGTCAACGGGAATTGTGCTCTGAATGTATTGAGCACTGTATAATGCGAACCACTCTGAAAAAGTCAGGTCCCAGTTATCTCAAACAGGGTACCTAAAATTAGTGGACATTTTTTCGATTAATCTCTCTGTGCCTCAGCTCCCCATCTGTAAAATGGCATAATATTATCCCCTCATGTCACAGGGTTTTGTGAAGAAAAATGAATTAATATTTGTTAAGCACTCAGATACAATAGTGACAAGTACCATAGAAAACCCATGAGGAAAGTAATAAATCTATCTTCAGAGTATGGCTTGCATGGTGTACAATAAATAAGGCCTGAGGCCACACATTGAACAATGAGGATAAGAAAAAATATCAAATTGCTGCTTATTGACTGAGCTCCATCCATTCTGTGCACTGAATGAGGAAGGGGTCTTGTGGGAAAAATAGCATACGATCATGTAATTAAAGACTGTATCATAATGCACAAAGGGGCCTGAATTTTTGTTGCACAGGCAAGCTTAATTCTGACATTTCCAACTTTTGAGCACTTGACTTTGTAACCTTAATAATGTTCCTTTAATATAGCTTGGTGTGTGTGAGAGTTTGTGTGTGTGTGTGTGCGCGCGCGTGTTGTATGTACATATGTGTATATAAATCACACATACACTGAGGCGCTTTGAATAAGGAAGGTCAAATTTTGGGCTTAAATTATTTGACGCTGTCTTTAAATTGGGTACTATAGCATGCTCTGTTTAGTGAAGCAGCAGCAGAACTGATACCCTACTTCATTTGTCAAGTTTTCCTTAACATTCCTGCAAACACTTTCTTGCTAATTGCATAACCTGTGTTACAGCTTCACATGGCAGGAATGAAAATGAGTTTGGTATGACAATGAGCCTGAAGCGTCTTGCTGAAGAATGAAGTGTCTTCTCTCTCAAAATGGAAATAGTAGAAGGTGCAACTGAGAATTTTTGATCATATGAAAATCACTACAAATTATTAGACAAAGCTGCTGTAACATTCTCTGGTTTTTGCTTTCAAGTCAAATGCAATCAGACTAATATTGCATCTGTTACAACCTATAGATTCAACAACTGTTCTCTACTTCCTTTTCCTGAGAAGTCAACCACTTCTGACTGTGACACAGTAATACTCTATAGAGTGGAAAGAAGACTGTAACTGAAATTCAGAAATGGGTTTTGCGTGGGACGGGGCAAAGGGGAAGCTACAGTAAGCTCCTCTGGCAGCATATACACAAAATGCCACTATCTTCAATCATGCTTGTGACATTGGGCATTGCCAGAGAGAACGTGAGTGATCTTTGCTTTCCAAATAAAGAGATCTCTGCCTTATCCCCAGAGCTTAAAAAATGTGCTTTAGCATAAGGGCATGCAATATCTTTTGGAATTTGTGCGTAAACTCCGTATCTAATAGTCTGCAACTCATGCTGTCCTTAAAGACAAAACCGCTGGCTCCTTCATCTTTGTATCAACGTTCATCAAGTCTCTTGCTTCTGCTTTCAATTAATTATTAAGGGGCCAGACTGTACCCCTACTGGGCAGTCACATCAACACAGAACAGGGGGAGGAAAATTCTAGGAGGGTCTCCTCACAGAGCATTATCTCTGTTTCTCATTCAGGGAAGCGGGAGGGGTTAGAGAGAGCAAGAAGGGTATTGGAATTTTACACCCAGCAGAAAAAAATAGAGAGTCTGGCCCACACCCCCTCACATCTGCAGGGTTCTTGTGGAACTGGAAAGGACTCGGGCCCACAAACACAGAAATGATCTCTGAGGTGGACCTCAGAGGGATCTCTGCTGGGATATAGGAGATGCTACATGTCCCCCCAAATCCTACCCCCACTCTCTCTTTGAGCCTCTCACTGTCCATCCATTCCCCACATGCAGATCCCCAGGCCTATGTTAAACCTATGCGGAGCTGAGGAGATGTGTGTGTGAAGGGTGGGGGATGCCTGTGGAGGAAGCTGACCTTCCCCTCCATACCAGAAGAGGGAGCTCTGTACACAGTTCAAAAAGGCATGGTATTAGTTGTGTAGGGGCCGTAATATTCTAGGGGTTTTATGGACGTGTAATAAAATATGAATCCAATGAAATTACAGTGTAGGCAGACAACATACAAGCATAGCGAAGAGAATGGGAGGCCACATAAAATAGGATGAGCAAGAGGTAGTCTGGCACACATCTTGTAGTGCCACAGGATTTATTTGGTGGTCTTATTATTTTAAAAAGGTGTAGGGCTAGGTTTTGTAGCATTTTTGAAGAAGTGCATCTCCAGGAGGAATTTAAAGGAGGATAGGCTGAAGGCACACAAGGCCTGTTAGAAGTTACAGGTTAAGTGTCCAAAGTTATACTAAAGGGCAGCTCCATTAGCTCAGCCAACAGGGGGAACCAATATGTACACAAACCAATTTGACAATATTTCACCCAGTAGAGGGCAGTGGTACGACATCAACAAATTAGTGCACCATTTCCACATTTTAAAAAAAGCTGACAGATCACCATATGCGTGTTGTTCTTCCTCTCTGACTCTTGACTAAATAGGATATCAGTGCAGTATTACAAATGATATTTAAATGTATTAGTTAGAAAGATGTACCCTTAACTGTTAATAAATCATATTATCCCCCTACTTCCCCAGCATCCTGTGATAAGTGAAACGTCATTCACAATTCTCCCCAACCTGAGTGCCTTATGTTCACAGAGTTTATGTCGTGGCTTCTGACTGGGAAGAGTACCACTTCAATGTTACACACTGTTTTCAAAATATGCTGTCTTTTAGGTACGCTCTACAGTACTGTATTTCTGCCTTCACACCAAAGTCACTAACAGGCTCTTGTTTTTGCACCAGGACATTGTCAGCACATCTCTGCAAACTCTCTATACCAGTCCTTTCATGGGGAATCAGGATTTTTGAGATTTGAAACAAGACTTGGGAGCCAAACTCCTTATCTGAGAATCACAGCCATGGTATTAGTGCATAGTCCTAACCCCCATTAGCCTTTCTAATCTTTCAACTCTGCTCCTATATTCTGCTTTGGTAGGGAGAAGCCTCTTGTCCATAGGACAACCTAATTACAAGTGTCCTCATTTCCAGTTATTTCTTTCATGTTCACTCCCAAAATAAATCCCTCTCTTGCCTATTTGCTTTCCAAAAACAACAACTCTCCAGCTGCCCAGGTTCTGCCAGGCCATTCAAGCAAGGTATTTCCTTCCCCTTGCTTGATATAAGAATGATTATGCCAATCCCTACACTCATTAAAACATAAAATGGATTGCTGATTTCTTCAAACATACAAAAAAAATCTTTTGAATTGCTGATGAGCCTGAGTGGAAGCAACCAGGAATACTTTTTCCTAAGCATGCAGGTTTAAATGAAGTTGGAGAATTTCTCTGACAGAAGATGATCTCTGAATTAGAAGTTTTCTTATGACTGTAGTTCATATAGTTCCATCCAGCTGCCAACTCCAACAAGCTTTTGTCACTTGACTGTTTCACACATCGCTACTAAAGGTTTCTAGCTTACATTAAAACCACCAACATTCACAAATACGAGCCAGTTGTTTAATTGATGGTCATCTGTTCTATTAGCTTTCAAGTTTCCATCCCAGTCATAGAGGATATGTCTACACTGCAATTAAACTCCCACAGTCATGTCAGCTGACTTAGGCTCACGGGACTTAGCCTAAGTCGGGCAGGGCTGTGCTGGCTCTATCTTTTTTCCTGCCCCATGCAAAAAAAAAAAAAAAAAAAAGCTGCCCAAACTGTCAAAGCAAAAAAAAAAAGGTGGGGGGCAAACTGTGCCGCCCCAAGATTGACCGGAATGCCACCCCTTAGAATGTACTGTCCCAGGAATGTGCTTCCTCAGCTTATGCCTGGAGCCGGCCCTGGCTATGGGGCTGTAACATTGTGGTGTAGATGTTTGGGTTCGGGCTGGAGCCAAAGCTCTGATGCCCAGTGAGGGAGGAGGGTCCCAGAGCCTGGGCTCCAGGCCAAGCCCGAATGTCTACACCACAATTTTACAGCCTTGCAGCCAAAGTCCAAGTCAGTTGACATGGGCCAGTCCCTGGTGTTTAATTGATGTGTTAATACCTTGTGATAATACCTTAAGTGTCTTGGAAAAATGTTACCACGTAAGATTAGTTATGGTGATTACAGCAATTGTATTCCAGTCTGTGGTATAGATTGTACTACACAAAGAGGCAGTTATAAGCTTATTCCCTTCTTGTCAAGTCGGGATTTTAAACTACTCACTAATAGCTACTAGTCATCATTATTCATTGGCAAAATGGAACAGCCAACATCAGTTTACAAGTAAACACTAGATTATTTATTTAGTCAGGGTTTTTTTTTGTTTTGTTTTGTTTTGGGGTTTTTTTGCTATGGCAAGCTGCCTGGAAACATCTGTTCTTGTCATCACAAACATTTTCTTAAGTCATGGTTTTGTCAATAGAAACCAAATCAAGACTCAGCTATGAGATAAATATAACCATCCTCAAACACTAAAATAAACATATAGGGGGCTCCAGTAGCTCTGACTTAGAATGGTGCACATCAGCAATGTCTCCACATAGTTAGACTGGTGTAATTGAGATCAGGATCAAGCCACTTAGGACTAAATCAAAAATAGCCCCTTCTCTTGTGGATTCCAGGACTAGGTTCTCCAAGAAACAGAGATTAATAGTGTAAAGAAATTTTATCTCTGCACCCCATCTTGACATGTTCTCAGTCAATATACAGATAATTGAAATTCCCCATTATTATTGGATGTTCTCTTTTTTTTTAAGACACTCTAACGTACCTGAGCATTTCATAATCACTGTCACCATCCTGGTCAGGTGTTTGGTAGTACAGTCCTACTGCTATACTCTTATTATTCATGAATGGAATTTCTATCCCTAGAGATTCTATAGCACAGTTTGATTCATTTAAGATTTTTACTATCAGAGAATCTCAGAAATGGAAAGGACCTCAGGAGATCATGGAGTCTAACCCCCTTCTCAAAGCAGGACCAATCCCTATTTTTGCCCCATATCCCTAAATGGCCCCCCTTAAGGATTGAACTCACAACACTGGTTTTAGCAGGCCAATGCTCAAACCACTGAGCTACTCCTCCTCCCACTATAATGCTATGCTTTTTTTCATATATAGTATCACTCCCCCACCAGTACAACCTACACTGTCACACCTATAAATTTTGTACCATGGTATTACTGTGTCTCATTGATTATCATTGTTCCATCAAGTTTCTGTGATGCCTATTATATCAATATCCTCATCTGATACTAGGGACTCAAGTTCACCCATCTTAATATTTAGATTTCTAGCTTTTATATACAAAGACTTATAAAATGTGTCAATATTTAGCTGTCTGCCTTCATATGATGTAATTGAACAGGACTCTCTTTATTTAACTGTCCCTCTTCAGTTCCTACCTGTATTTTAATCAGCTTCTATCCTCTCCTCTTTACTAGGACACAGAGTATCCCCCCTTTAATAAGTCCTTCCAGAGGAATACATCTGTCTTAACTGTGTGCTCCTCTGCACTTGTCAGCCTTCCCCCATTTTAAGCATGTGAGTTAGCCCCTCACTACTCAGCAAAGCAGGTAAGTATGTGCTTAAAGATCAATGGGACAAATAAGATGCTTAAAGTTGAGCACATGCTGAAGAGCTCTGCTGAATAATGATGGGATACTCATGCTTAAAGTTAAGCATGAGTTTAAGCATTTTTGGGGCCATGAAGAAAACAGCCTCCCACTTTCAGCTGGAACAAGGAAATGCAGAGCCATATGAACACGAAAAATAGGCAGAATTTATATGAACTTTTTTGAATTTCCAAAAAAGTTTTAGTTTGGGCTCAGTTCAAATTGTGTGTGACAGCTGGTTTTACAAACACACTGCTCTATTTTTAAATATACTTTTCTCTCCTCTACAGCCATATGAAAAACTCATACATAGAGAAAGGGAAACTGACTAAGGACCCCAATACAATAAAGCATTAAAAACTATTCTTAACTTTAAATGCAGAAGTAATCCCTCTGACTTCAATGGGCAAATTTATGAGTGTGATTTTATGATGAGATTGCTTGGATGGTAGGGGACAGAGCTTAGCAGCCCTAGGGATCTCTTTTGTTTTATGTCTTATGTTCTTAAAAACTCATGCTTCAGGGTTTCAGCAGGCCATCTGCAGCAGTCAGGAAGTGATTTATTAAGCCCTCTTCCTCAAATACATTCAGCGGACGATCTTCATCTGAAGCATGAGGGACGGCCAAGACTGGAGATGGAACACTAGGTTGGTGGGTCAGGGCTCTGAAGTGGCACTGAGCTTTCTCTCTCTCTCTTTGGTGCTTGGTTGGCTGGTTCTTGCTCACATGCTCAGGGTTTAATTGATTGAAATATGGGGGGTCAAGTAGGAATTTCCTCTCCCGAGGTCAAATTGGCAGTGACCTCGGGGGGGGGGGGGGTTCACCTTCCTCTGCAGCATGGGGTGGGTGGGTCACATGCTGGGATCATCTGGGTACCTCTCACTTAATCATTTCCCTGACATTGTGGGGGCCTTAGGCACTGGTGCACCTGGAACCCTCCTATTCTCTGCCTGTGGCACATATGAATCTAGTCTCCTGTGGGCTGTGATACTTTGGTTTCATTACGGTGGTTGAGTTTTGTGTGTGGATGCTGGGTGGCAGTGGGGGCCTGGGATATAAAGGTGATCCAATTGTCCCTTCTGGCCCTAAACTTCTGTGACTCTGGATCAGGCCCCCACTACACAGAGGAAATAGTGACAGTAACTACAAAGCAGGCCTGATTAAAGGATATTTTGTGCCCTAGGTGAAAATTCTACCTTGTACCCCCTTCCCCATCCTCCCCGGAGCATTGCTTGTTATAAACTTTGAAATTACTTTAAAAATACACCCTTTTTAGTCACGTATACTTCCTTCCTTCATTCTTTCATATCAAAATCTACTACATTTTATTCTACCTTTAGAATATCCAGTTTCTGTTATTAATAAAATTAGAATGGTGGATATATCAATATCAGTATGACAGATTTCTACAACCTACACACGCATATTCGCACATAAACATATACACTCAAATTCTTAACATACTCTTGCCAAAGATTTAGGTCTGAAACAACTCAATGAAAATAGTTAGCCTCAGTCGACAACCTCCGAAAACTAGTAAACTTAGCATTACAAATAGCCTATCAGAACGGGTAATGGCTGCGCGCAATGAGAAACAGGACATCACTGCCACTTTGTGCCAGAGCTGGCGTAGGCTATAGTTCTAATGTATGAGAGAATAAGTTAAAATGCACGTTCAACGACATTTCCTTTTTCTTCATTCATTCGTTTTCCAGCAATAGTATAAAAAAAAATTTGGGGCACCGCTTTTTGGCGCCCCCAAATCTTGGTGACCTAGGCGGCCACCTAGGTCACCTAGTCTAGGGTTGGGCGAACGTTTTGGCCCGAGGGCCACATTTGGTTACAAAATTGGGCCGAGGGCCACGTAGGGAAGGCTGTGCCTCCCCAAACAGCCTCGCCCTGCCCCCTACCCAACCTCCACACACACTTCCTGCCCCCTGACTGCCCCCCTCAAAACCCCCGACCCATCCAACCCCCGCATTCCTGATCGCCCCCTCTGAAGACCGCCTGCCTTTAACTGCCCCCCCAGGACCCAAGCCCCATCTAAGCCCCTCTGCTCTTTGTTCCCTAACTGTCCCCTCCCGAGACCCCCCCTACCCTAACCACCACCCCAGCCTCCCACAACAATCACTCCCCAGGACCCCACTACCTAAGTCCCCGCTTACCATGCTCAGCCGGGCACAGGGCCCCACCACGGGCGACACTCGGGGTGGCCCCAGGGCTCCAGCGGCGCTGAAGAGCACAGGGCCCCGCTGCAGGCTGTGCTTGGCCCAGCGACCCGGCCCGGGAGCGCGGGGCTCCGCGGCGGGCGGAACTTCCAGCGCCACGGCTCGGGAACGTGGGGCCCTGCAGCTCGGAAGCATGGGGCCGGGCGACTTGCCGCGCTCGCATGGCACCCCGGGCCAGGAGGGCGAGGCAACTGGCCCTGCCGCCCTGGCCAAGCTCGCAGGCCTGGTAAAAAGGGCCAGCAGGCCACATGTGGCCCGCGGGCCGTAGTTTGCCCACCCCTGACCTCGTGGTTAGACCGGCCCTGCTACATAAAGAAATGAGACATCTCTGTCTACGAGTACCTATAACTGTGTGCGGATAAAATAAAAAGATTCCCCCATCTCCTTTCTTCGTTATAGCAAATTCCTTGTAATAACAACAGATAAAAAAATGTTCAGACAGATGTGATTTTCAAGTTGGCAGTGACCCTTTATGTATATGAGAAACAGTGAGTAAAAATAATATTTGGACATTAGGGTTTTTTGTGCTTAACACAGGCCTGGCTTATCTTTAACATTTCACACACATCATGAACTTAGTCCTAAAGGCATTTATCTTCACTGGACATGCTGGAAATGGGCATACCAGCCTATAGTTCATTCATTTAAATCTTACATGCATAGACCTGAATGCTTGATCAAAGGATTTTTGTTTGTTTGTTTTAAGCAAGGAAATTCCTTATTAAAAGTGATTATGGCTGAAGTCTGAAACAAGCTAAAAAAATAATAAATTAAAAATTATGGTTTCCACAGTACTATTGCCCCATTGCATACAGATGGCATTGTGATGGGACCTCTTATATGACCACATGTTCCCTGTGGCCCCTCTTTTACCTCAACAACCTCAGTGCACTAACAACCAGTAACCAAGCTACTGCTGACATCAGTCTTACTGGACTCCTTCAGGATGCTCCTCAGAAGTATCAGGAAATATCTTGCTTAAATAAATTAACCCTATCAGCTACTGTTGGTTTCTTGAACATATTCACCCTTTAACAGCAATTATTGTGGAACAGAAGGGCCAAAACATATTGGTATATTTATTATTTTAAGCATTCTCGAAAACATATAAACACAAATTAGGTGGATCACAGATGGAACCCCACACAACAACTCATTGATTCTGTTCTTACAAACAGGATGCCTTTGGGTTATACAGCACTCTGATGGCCTATTTTACCAGGGCTTTACTTCAGTTTTATGGCATTCATTTAAATGACGCGAAACAGGAGTAACATGGTGGTAAGCCAGACCCTGAATCCAGATAGTCTAATGTTAGCCTCGTTGCTAATTCCTGGAAAAATAATACTACATCTAGTGTAGCAAGCTGTCATAATAATACATATAAGGCATAAAAGTTATGGACAAACTGACACCGAGTTCTGAGCCCAACAAAAATACAGTAAGACTGAGAGATGTTTGGAATTTTGGTTCTCGTCTACTGAGGTCCCAGATAAGGAATGTTCACCAGCCATTCACCAGTGAAACACCTGCAGTCTTTCTTTGAGTATTAGTCCCTGAATCATCTGATGTATAAATAATACAATGAGTAACTTGAGAAGATGTTGTCCTTACTGTTCTCACAATAAAGGGCTTTCCCAGGATAATGGATCACTTCCTACATGAATCAGAAAAAAGGAATGAATTTGTCTAGACCACTATTGTAAATCTTTGTGAGATTGCTGGGCCTTCCACATAATAAACAGACACGCTGCATTTACTGTATGTGTCAGTAATTCCGGCATTTTATCAGCATCTAGCATATACTGCATTACACCTTCGTTAAATAACAGAAAAGGATGGTAAAATTATAAACACAACTCTCAGCATCCTGTCTAGAGGTCTGATGATGCTATTCTGTGACCTCAGGGATGACTCATGAATCCTGGAACATGGAGCTGTGCAGTCCAAGTGGACTCTGGCATAGCTGAAGCCCTGCAGGAGCCAACCTGAGTGGAAAGGAGCCATTCTGCCCTTTCCCAAGCACCAGTTAAGCACTGCCTGAGAAAACGATTGGAACATCTACACTGTGATAGGAGACCTACCATATGGTTGTGACTGGCCTGCATCAACAGGCTACGGGGCTATAAAATTGCAGTGTAGACATTCAGGCTTGGGCTACAGTCTGAACTTTGAAACCCCATGGGGAGTAAATGGGGAAGGTCCCAGAGCCCGGGCTCCTCCAGCCCCAGCCCGAACATCTACACTGCAATTTTTAGACCCGCAGCCTGAGTCTCATATGTCTGAGTCAACTGACCCGAGCTCCAGGAATTGGTGCCATGGGATTTTTATCATAGTTTATCCATACCATGTGAGTGAACAAGGTAGTGTAGAGCAGAGGTCTTCAAACTTTTTCCCCTGCGGCCCCTTGCCGCGGAGAAAAAAGTCTGGCGGCCCCCTGGGGCGGGTATGTCCGCCGAAATGCCGCCACAAAACGCGGACGCTTCTGGCAGTGGCGGCATTTCGGCAGTCTAAAAATAGCCCGCTTGGGAGTTCAGCGGTCTCCCGGGCGGTCTCAGCGGTGGCACCGGGATCTCGCGCACCCCCGGGGTGCTCTTACACATCCCTGAGGGTGCGCGCACCCCAGTTTGAAGACCACTGGTGTAGAGAACAGGAGAGATGACTTGGACAGAAAGAGAATTTGAGGGGATAGGAGCCTGTGAGAGGAAAGGGAGGGAAAATATGGGGGTACATATGGAACAGGCGACTGTAGGGATGCACAGAAGGGAAAGTGGGAGAAGGGCATCAGACAGTAAGGAAGGCATGGACGGCAGCAGAAGGCAAGAAACTCATAGGGGAGGGGGCTGGAGAGGGAAAGAATGATGGCTGCCCAACCCCACTAGTGAAGAAAGCAAATCAGCGGCTGTGTCGCCTAGAAGCCGGCAGAAAGGCTTTCACTTGTGTGTGCATGCACACGTACACTGTGTGTACATGGAAGGTTGAATTTTTAACCTGAAATGATTATGTGCACATTGGGGAAGGGTGTTTTTGGCCAGAGCGGCTAGTCAAAGTTGGAGGCCCTGTGAGCTGAAATTGGTGGCAGTCAGGTATTTCACTGGTACAATTTTGTTTACTTGTACATTCTTTGTGAAGTCCTACGTCTTTGAACCCAGAAGGAATCAAATAGCAGGAAACAGCTTATTTTGCTCACACCACCCAAAGCACCCTTTTCAGCCTGCAAGTTTGGCCCGAAAACTTCTCCTCAGCTGCTCCTTCAGGCTGTCTCTTTCACTCTGCCTATTCTTGTCTCACCTCAGTTTCTGTGCAATCACTCTTCTCTCCTCCCCCAGTGCAATGCTCAGCTAAAAGCTCCTGGGGTGGTTCAAACACACATTTAGTCTTAGGCAGGGTTATCCTTAGTTATGTTAACTGAAGGGTGAGTTTGCATCTAGCGATCGCAGTGGGGTTTTAACTCAACCCATAACAAGGCTTCACTTAGCTCATAATTGTGACAACATAAAGGTCAGTTTTGATTTATTATTGTTACTGTTAATCTTACAATTTTAGAACCAAATCTATGTCTGAAAGTCTTACTCGTGACTTTTGAATCCTTGGTCCCAGCAATACACCATGCCCTATATTCCCATTACAGCCAACTAAAACAATAAAAAAAAAGAACCAGAACCCCACAAACACTATGTTAAAAGAATATTAAAGGGGCAAAGTCAATGACTCAAAAGTCAGGAAATGCCAGTATTAAGGCAATGCCTTTGGACCTCTGGTGCATATACATGATCACATGCTACTTTCCTCACATGACGTCTTCTTGACTTTGCAACGTTATCATTCTTTTTGCATCATTTTTAAATGTCATTTCTTTGATTTTTTAAATAACTTCTAAAAACAGTCCCGATATGAAACCACATTGATCTCCTACATGGGTCATCAGCAGAGTCGAGATCTTTAAATCCAGAGTACAGTTCTCTATTACAGTGATTCCCAAACTTCTTACTAAGGTGAGCCACTGCTTGCATTTTGTCTTCTTTCATGCTCCACCATTTACAAACATGTACCCTCTTCACCAGCACTACATCCTAACTCCAGCTCCATGCAGTGAGGAGGCCTGATGGAGAGAGAGGGCAGTTTTGAAGAGCAAGCCTGCAACCATCATGCAGTAGTGGCTCCTATGACTGTCTCATGAGGATGGGCCCAGCTCCCAGCTCCATGTGCTTCATCTGGTGCACAGCACCACTCAGGTCTGGCCCTACCATGGAGAGCTGGTAGGAACATACGTTTGCCAAGGCTAAGGACCAGGGAGGGGTTAATCTGGGCTTGGTCGTGGCAACCCACGAAGAACCTTCCTGCGACCCACTAGTGGGTCGGGATGGACCATTCATGAAACACTGTTCTATCTCTTGAGCTAACAGACTAAATGGTAGCAGTTAAAGGCTGTTATCTTCTATGTGGACCAGTGACTACAGGGAGACAGAGACACACACATCACCGACGGGTTTCATAGCTATTTGCTAGATAGCAGAAGAATGGTGAGAATCAGGAATAATGCATTCAATTCTACATTCCAGAGAGGAATGTGCTCTAGTGATCATAGATTGTTCTGCCTCATCCCCTACACCAGCCTCTCCCTGTCCCCTTCTGCTCCTTCCCTCCTTTCTCAACTCCTGCCTCTTTCCCTTCCTCTGACCTTAACCTCTCTAGCTCCTACTCCCCTCTGCCTGGCCCCAGCTCCTGCCTACTTTGTCTTCTCGTCTGTGGCTCCTGTTCTCTCCCATCCAATCTCCTGCCCGTCTTACCTTCATTTTCTGTTCGCAGTGCTGCTAACTCTCATGATTTTTTTCATGAGTCTCCTGATAATTATTATTTTCCTTAAAGCCCCAGCTCCTGGAGTCAAGTGGATATGTGATGATTTCAGGCTTCATCTTAAAGAAAAAGTAAGTTTTTAGCCTTCATGGCTGTGGAGAAAGCTTCAAAATGTGACCCCAGTGTACCCTAAAGGCACAAAAAGCAAAAGGCAAATAGAAGGAACACCAAATCTATCATTTTTTACATAATCTCATTATTTTAAAGCCAATCTCCTGATTTTTGGTGAGCCTGACTCATAGGGTGGCCAGATATCCCGATTTTATAGGGACAGTCCCAATTTTTGGATTTTTTCTTCTGTAGGTTCCTATTACCCGTCACTTCCAATCCGATTTTTCACACTTGCTGTCTGGTCACCCTACTGACTCATGATTTTTGAACATCTGGGCAAATTTGCACAAATTTTCATTGAGATGGCAAAAGGCACATCCCTAACAGCAGAGTGATCCTTCCTCCCTCTCCCACCCACCATCAAAGTTCAAGTCCCTGATCCAAAGTATAGAGGCACTAGAAACTATTCAAAGAAAGGTCACTAGAATTTGTTTAATATGGGAAAAACAACATATTTTTACCAAGCCTTGCTCTTGGAAATGGCTAAACTGTTTTAGCTGAAACTTCCCACACAAATTCAGCCTGAGACAGACACCTGGCATGAAAAATTTCAGCCTAAACATTTAAAGTTTGGCAAAGACATCAACAACTGAAATACAGGTCTTATAATGAAAAGTGTTAGCAATCTTAGGTATAGGCATTGCTACTGGCTGTACTATCAATAAAGGGGAGTTTTGATGAAACACAGTTCTGGGGACAGGTCCAGAATAACGTAAAGGAAGAGTGTCTGTGTACTGGTTAAACTGGGATTTTTCTAAGTCACTGTCAAATTATTCAGAATTATCTTAGGAAAACTGCATTAAAGTGCCAGAATGCAGTTTTAGCTTCATCTAAATGCGCATACTGAAAATGGAAAAAGGAAGTGGTGAAACTGGCCTTTGCAAGTGCCTGGGAAAGAAAGAAAAATAGTCTCCTGTATCTTAAATCTACAATTAATCTACCAGACCACAACAGTGTGAGACACTTCTTATTTTAACTGCTTATGGCCCCAACTCCTTTCTGAAATGGGGGTGTGGAGGGGAAGAGGAAGAGAAACAGACCCTGGTTCTGTAGAAAGCATATTTATTTTAGAATGGATAATACTTGCTGCAGTCATTTCTGCTGCCATAGGGAGTAAATAATTAACATCGATCAACATCCTTTTTTTGTCCGGGATCAGCTGTTTCCAATCTGTGTGTATCTGCTTCTGCGTGTAAGTGTGCACGTTTGAAAACCTGAACGGTAGCCATGCATAGCTGTCAATGAGCTTTTAGAAACAGATGCATCAAAGTGGAAATGAGCAGTGACCAGCAGTGTTCAAAGACCAACAGAAACAGAAGTAAGGGACACTTGTTTAACATGGCAAAGGGAACAAATGATGGAATATAAAGTGGCAGGTTAAAGAGAGTAAAAGGAGTTCTGGCACAGCCCTGGAAGTCTGAGGGGAGTATGGAGCAAGTCTCTGACTTCTTCCTTTCAAAGCGTCGTGAGTTTAGTGCTCATCAAAGGGTAGGACTGATACTTTGGGGTATTGCACAGCATCGGCAAGTTCTCTGCAATCTTCCTCAGTTCTGACGAGCAGCTCTACCTAACCCTATTCCAAGTCCTGGATCCTCACACACAGGAGAATCTGCCAATGCACTCTATTGTTCCAGCTCTAGTGTCCCTTGATCCAAAATGACTTGCATGTCAAATGGCACCCCACTGTGTATGGTTGCTTTGTAACAAATTTCCATCAGGAACTAGAATAACACCACTCAACTAGTTTCCACTCATGACCCATGTAGGAATTAAAACTATTGTATGTCTCCAGAGATAAGAGGTTGATGCTCTGTCTAAGCCCGCTGCTCGATTGAGCCCAACTTCTTTGAAATTAATGTATGAACACAGTCAAATATATGGTTATGGCACAGTTTTTCATCTATGCCAGAAGCCATTCTCTGAGCCAATCAGTCAGCACACAATTACTGTCTCATTACTCATTCTTATGTGGAGACAAGAAGAAGCAGTGCCAGTTTCAGGATTTCATTTATACCATACTGTACAGCAGCCCTACTGCTAAGTAGGGATGGGCAAACTAGTTCCAGAGAACAGGAAGTGACTAGAATTTTTGTCCAAAGTTTTACAGAACCACTTTTCAGATTCCAAAAATGTTCATTTAACTTATTTTTTTCTGATATTCTTGTGCTGTTTCACTTCCCAGTTCTGGCTGAACTATGAAGTAGAAGCAGAAGTGGTGAAATCTCCTGAAAGAAAGACTACTGTCCTGTTGTCACAGCGTTGCCAGCCAAGTTGTGCAGACCACAGCAGTATGGGTAGTTTTAGAAAAGATTTTGATAGGTACCTAAATCTCAGTGTGGTGTGGGTTCCACAGGACTCTGTGTAGCTGTTGATCATTAAGAAAGAACTTCAAATGTAGAATGTGCCTACACGGAACTGGATCCAAACACCTCCGCCTTAGGATATTCACAATGCAGGTCAGATTTTTGAATCCATCTTAACTGAAGTATCACTTTCCACGCCAAGAACTATAGCAAATTCAAGTTCATGTCCAGAAGACTTCTCTTCTAGGAGGAATGCACTGAGAAGGGCAAGAGTAAAAGGACGTGACATAGTATATGCTATGGCATGAGTGGAAAAAGAGAGTGAAACAATCATAAACAAATTAACCAAACTGCTATTGACAAAGAATATTTTCAGAAGTCAGTAACTGTGTGGAGTCGTGTGGAAATGAGGGTTTGCATTTTACTGTACATTATCTAGTTTAATGGAAAGGGGGACTTATAAATCTTCCCTGAGAAGGAATGAGACAGTGGAAGAACCTCCAAAATACATGGTGCTGTGCTGGAGAAAATCCTGCTCCCTCCTCTTGCATTTTAATTTTTTCATCACTCATTGGAAAAATAAATAAAAACAAAACCCCTACAAGCAATATTCACAAAAGAGAAGCCTGCCCCCAAATAAGCAGGGCAAGGTGGACCTCTTTCCAAAAAGTAATAGAAATCAAAAGCTATTGACAGCAAACCCATATCTGCTACATATCCCACTACCACCACACAGTACTGCCACTTCTAACACAGCTAGACAAAATAAGATTACAAATCAGATAAGGAAGCAGTTCTGAACTTAAAACAGAAAAAAATATGATCTTAATGCGGCTTAAGATTTCACATGTTTACTCAGCAATAAAATGTTCTCTTTAAATAAGGAACAGAGACCTGGGAATAGACAACTCCTTCCTGTGTAACCTTTGTTTGTCTTTAGAGCTGAAAGAGAATTATAAACATAAGAATAAAAAAAAATCAATTGCGACAAAAATAATAAATAAATAGCCGATGTAAATTTGATGAAAGATTGGCTCAGAAGACTGCTTTTGGCCTGAATAGAAAGATATGCTTTCATCCTGTTTTGACTATATTCATACGTTTACCTAACATAATTGGATGTAGTTAATATTGCAGAAGCCTCCAAGCAGTGCACATTTCTGTCACTAGCTAGTTTAAAGCCTTAATGATATCTCTTGTGCTGCAGAAAAGCTCAATATGGGCTTTAAAAGAGATTGGCAAGTTTTCAACAGGAGGCAAAACTGGGAAAATGAGGAGGCGGCCTAATCAAAATCTGATCTTGCTTTTCTTACCCATTTAAAAATAAAATACTATAGGATCAACAAAAAGGCCAGGAAAAAAAAAATCTGTAGATAAAGAATAGTCCAAAGGTTAATCCCAGATTGAAAGATAAATGAAGGGAAGAAAGAACTAGTGAGATAGTGAAGGGAGACAGTCTCTCCCTTCCATTCCCATTCCCCTTCACACTTTGCATGTGTGTGCATGCACACGCAGGTGAGTGTGTGCCCAAATTAGTGTGTCCCTACACCTGCAGTGCAGTAAAACCACCTTTCCTAACTTTATTGTGCTATGCTCTCTCTTTTTTCCCCTCTCATCTAAGCAGCATTGTGTCACAATACGCTCTTAATTAGGTAAATATGAATGTGTGGGTTTGTTGTTGTCATCGTTGTTGTCATTTTTTTAAAACTGACTAATTTAGACAATTTTCAAGGAATAGAAGTTTCACAGGTTGGTTTAGTTTCAAAAGTTGTGTAATTGCATACAGCTACATTCAGCATTCTTAAACTGCCTTGTACAACCACTGAGAAGGAGATTTATACTAATTGTCAGCCAATATTGTTAGTGCTGGACATTATTTAAACCAGCTGGTGTTCCCATATCTGCCCAGGATCAGGTATTGACCCAGCTACAGCTGAGTTATAATAGCTGAAAAGAAAGCTTTTAAAACAAAAAACAAACCCCAATGATTTCTTGGTGCCTCATTGTATTTATATTCTTATTTCCTTTAGTTTTTTTCAAACTATTGTTTTTACACACACACACATGTAAGTGAAGGGCAAAGAATTTATACTTTATCTAATTCATACTTCAGCTTTATAATCTTTACAGAGGAAAAGATGTCCAGATACCAAGCTGATGAGAGCAGTATAAGAACTTGAATAAAGCAGAAAAAGATTTAGGGGCAGATTCTAATATCTTTACTCATGTTGAAAAGTAACTTATTCTATGACTAGTCCTACTGAACTCAAAGAGACCACTCACATTATATGGTGCCACTCAGCATGAGTCAAGACATCAAGGTCTGTCCCACAGAGTTTACCCTATTGTCTTTGATATGGGGACTCAAAAATAAAGGCCTACAAATCATCCAGTCTCCTTAGTCAACAATAAAAAAGAAGAAAGGGTCCCATATTGCTGAGGCTACAACACACATAATCTAAAACTAGTCAGCTTCTGGATCTCTGAGCACTGCCCATTTTCATTCTATAGGAGAAGCACAACCTAGAAACATGAAATGAGCTCCTTCTTGCATTTCATCATATCCCACAGTCATCAATTAACTCATGCTCTGGAAATGGATGCTACCCCATTAGTTATGTCTCACAGAAGATGAATGAGTTGTTCTTGTTTAGCCATTTGTAAATGGTGTCCAGTACTGTGAGAAATATTGGTCTCCTCCTTCATAAGAAATTCAAAAATCTTAAGAAAACATATCCACAGGACTTGCCTTAACAATAGAAGATCACCCAAGATGCCTCTTCAAAGAGGTGCGCCTTATATCATGCCAAACCATAGCTGTGCCTGTGGCAGACTGTTGGAAGTAACAGGTTCCTTGTGTGAGGGTGAGGCACAGAAAGTGTGAGGCTCCAGTTCAGGAAAGCATCCATATTCAGGGAGGGTGCTTAAGCATATACTTAACTAGGCATGTGTTAAAGTTCCATCAAAGTCAATAGGATTTAAGGGCATGCTTAATGTTAAGTGCTTTCATGAATAGCAATGGACTTAAGCACACACTTAAATCCTTTGATGCGACTAAGTGCTTCCTAAATGACTTTCCCAAGGTTACACAGAAAGTTGGGGTAGAGCCAAAAACTGAACCCAGATATCCTAAGTCCAAATCTAGTGCCTTAATCACAAGTCAGCCATTCATTTCACTGGGATACGGAAGTCCAGCTGGCTCCCTTGACACCATCTGGTATGTTGTGATGCAGCTAATACGTCAAGAATTTCTATAAGGGCTATCCCAAGCCAACGTCTGATCTATTTTACAGCCAAAAGCAGCAATCATTTGACAGCTTTAGTTAAATGTCCTGAACTGAAGTAGAGAGGAAAAGCAGGCAAGTATTTACTGTGAGGGCACGAAATGCTGTCCAGTCTGACAGAAAATGTAATAGTTATTTTATTATTACATTTAATAAATTAAATGAATATTGTATTTAATATTTATTTTATTATTTGCTAAAATGCCCATTGCAAACATTTGGTATGAAGTACAATATCAAAGCTGGTAAAACATACTGAATTTAACAGCCCAAAAAACTCTGTCAAAAACTTATCAAACAAAATGGGCAAAGAAAAAAGTAACCAAAAAATTAAGAGTTATTTGAAAAAGGGAGGTGGAAAATAACTGACTCATCTAGAAAGGCCTTGTAATTAGCCTAGAAAATAGCCACAGAGTGATCGAGGATACAGACAGTAAGGGAAGTAGTTTCAACAATGAGGTTCCTGAAAAAAGAAGGTCCTCCCCCGGCCCCATCTAGTTACAAGCTTGAGATACAAAGCTAGGACAAATCTAGTTCACCTTTCTTGAAGGGATATAGGCAAAACTCCTCAAATACCAGATTGTTTGACTGAGGTTTCTGAGTGCTATTACACAATTCACCAAGTTCTCTGTTGGCAAAACTCCACAGATTTCAATGGAGTTATGTCAGCAAGAGATTTGAAACCCAACATTTTAGGATGACATATGATCTAGTAGGGGGTAACAAACAGTTGGGCACAAGGTAAGTCTCAGTAAATTCAAAGCTAAGATGCTTTTTCCACTCAATCCTGCAAAGCAGTGAGCAATTTCTGGAGGCACTGAGCACCCTCAACTCACAACTCAGCACTTTGTAAGACTGATCACTACTTTACATGCAATAGAGTTCCTGCTTATTTGAATTTGCCCTACAAGACAAAATAATTCCACAGCTATTCTGCATCATAAGTGGCTGCAGTTTCAAGCCATCATTTGCTGTCAATAGTGATAAAGTTATCTTAGATTGAGATGGAGCATCACCACATACTGATATCATGATGAGAAGGTGCATATTTTCTGAAATTGGCATGGTGCTGTAAGGCCATGGTCTAGGGAAAAATCTGGGGGAACAATCTGGATCTTCAGGTTTTTCTACAAAATAGGCAGCATGGATCTATTAAAAATCACTGCTGCTCAGCTAATTTTGAGAAACAAAGCAACACATGACTTCACGAGAGTCACTCAAGCTCCTTGTGTCTAAGTTAACACAAAAGAAAATTGGATAAATAAAAAGAAAGGCAAGAACTGAACTAACAAAAAACATTATGATAAATAAGTCTAAAAATATCCTCTAAACTTTGGTGTAGAACTGCAAATTAATTATATGAATACACTCAGGAATGTGGTTGGTACAGGTTATGTAAACATGCACCCTGCTGAAGGGTGGTAGGTGACAGAAATGGTGTTCCCACCAACTGAACAAAAAGTGTTTTGTTCTGCAGTGTTTTAATCCTTTGAATCATTTTCCATATACTGTATTAGCCATCTTCATAATATTTGTGACTAGTGTTTCAAAACCCTTGTGCATGTGTTTGTGTGCGCATCAGTCTTTCACATAGTACACAAGTTTTATAACCCTATTTATAAACAGGGTTATTGTATTTTGCAAAAATAACAACCTGGGAACAAACTCAGAGTTCCACATGTGATGGATAAGGAAGCTAACTCAACAGGAAGTGCAAATCCTAATCATTATGTACAATTACAACAAAGGAAATTTGTGTAAACAGAAAGGGAAGGGGTTAGAGATTAGACAGTGTGTTCTATGGGATTTTTTTTTTTTTTTGGCAACTTGTTTAACACTGTAATTTAGTAAAGAACACCTCTTCCTCACTATGGTCCTGATCCTCCACATCCTTGAACATTGTGTTTTAATATTATTTATTATTTGTATTGTGGTAGCACCTACGAGACCCAGTCACAGACCAGGACCCCATTGTGCTAGATGCTGTAAAAACACAGAACATGTGCAAACATTTACCCTCATACAAAACGAGAGCAAAATGCTTCCACATTCTGATTTGGTAGTTGTTCAGACCTACCTGGCACAGGTGTAAATAGCTACATGCCCAAGACAGTGTTGAATCAGGTCCTACATGTTGTACTACGGAGCTCCCTGTTTGTTGATGAAACTGAACTGAATCCAACCAAGACTTTCAATATGCTGTATGTCGCGTAATTTTAGCTCTGTCAGAAGCCAGTCAGATTCTGGCAAATATTACCAGAAAATAATATCATAATAATAATATAATATAATTATATATAAATATTACAAAGTGGTACAAATCCATTTAATTAATCCCCTCATTGTGGAGGCGAAACCCTTTCTTTTTTGTCTGGCACTTAATGATTCCCATCCCTCAAACTATAGACAACAACATTTAATTTCTTAATCTTTAAAATCACAAACCTCCACAAGGATGTTTTAATTATTTTGTTTTTCAAAGCATAAGCAAATGTATTTGATAGAGATGGGCTGAGGAAGCAGAACGTGAACCTGGATTAGGGTTATGGCTATAGGTATATTATACCTGGTATAAATTGGCTTAGATCTAGGGAAGAGAACGGATCAAGGGCAGCTCCAGGCACCAGCACAGCAAGTGCGTGCCTGGAGAGGCAAGTCGCGGGAGGTGGCCTGACGGTCGCTTTCAGGGCAGCAGTCAGGCAGCTGGTGGCGGCATGTCAGTCCCGCGCATTTGGCAGCATTTCGGTGGTGGGTAAGTCAAAGCCGCGGGACCAGTGGACCTCCTGCAGGCGTGCTACCAAAGGCCGCCTGACTGCCACGCTTAGGGTGGCAAAAATCATAGCACCGCCCCTGGGAACTATATTGATTTACCCCAGACAAGCTTCTTGAACAAAATTGGTATTTGAGGCTCAACATGAGCTAGTTTGACAGTACTGAACTCACAAAAGCTGATCCTGTGATGGTTTGTCCCCATACGGCAGAAAAGTCGCTAGATCAGCTGATCCTATAAGACTTCTACAGTCCTGGCTCATAGCTGAACATGATGCAGAAAATTGGCCTCTTGTGGTTTATTGATTATATATTATATACATAGTGCCGTGGGTGGGCTTGCAGCTTTACAGATTAAAGAATAAAGATAAGACCAATACAAAGATATTACAATCTAATTTATATAGACAAAATAAGTAAATCCCTCAACACATGGTGGAGTGGGAGGAATAAACAAATACAAAATGAAGGAATTGAGGAAACTATTGGGGGGGGGAGGCTGTAAGTCGCTTGTTTTGCCATGTTATATGAACTTGTTGGAGGGAAGGGGATCATTGTTCTTGCTTTTTCATTGTCAGCAACCATAACAGAAAGGGAAAGGCACCTGAATGGAAATGTTATAGTTCAAACTCAGAACCAAAGCTATATAAGAGTAGATGGACTTCAACTGTAACCTTCCCCAGATTTGTAGGGATTCATATTTGAGGTTCTGGATTGGACCTATCATTAGTTTTACCATTTGCTAACAGCATTAGTCCTTTTCAAATGTTTGCTCCAGCAGTCAGATAACCATAGATTATTCAGTATTTACCCTTGCTATAGGGAATACCAATCTGCATTCTCTCTAAACGATCTGGCCTGCAGTACCTTGGATACAATTTGTCATTCAAATTACAGACGAGGTAACCTCTGGATCTCTCTTTTAACAGCTAACTACGAACATCCTGACTGTTCTTTATAAAACTTCCACTTTAATGATGTGCAAGTATTAATTCCTAAGCAAATTTTCAACATGGAAACTGAAAACAATTTCCAAACACATTATGCATCATTATCCTGCCTAAAATGATTCAACAGACATTATAACCCTATCTCCCAGAGAACACAATAATGCTGTGCAGCTATAAAGGTTCAAGTACCATGTTAGTGCTCTTATAAGGAAAATTTAATCCAAGCGATTACTTATAATGGTTGTGAGAAGAAGGTGTCATTTACTACAGCAGAGTCCCCAGCTACAATTCTTATTAAGGTTTCATGAAAAAAACAAATTCAAATCAATATTTTACTGTTTTAGTACAAGTTCTATGCACTAATTCTCACTTTTTCCTCGCCTGCTGTAACTATAAATGTAGGGAAAAGATTGTGTATTTCAAGGATGAAGACTGTGTTCATTAACAGTACAAAATTAAAAAAATAAAGGTCGAAGCACTCATCTTAATCAAGTCTATGTGGAAAAATATGAGGTCATTACTGCCTGCCTGGTGATTACATGGATAAGAATAAAAAGTACCCTAGCCCTGCAGGAAAATCACGCTTAGTTTGTTATATTTGGTTGCCTATTATAAAGTGGATGCTAACAGTGAGCCTCAATGTAGTTTGAAGCCACAGTCATTCCAGGCTTCTTCAACAAATACAGCATAAAATTACCAATCAGCAATTCAAAAACACCATGAAGAGGGCAAGAGGAAAGGCAGGGGGCACTCAAAATAAATATTGCTCAGCTTCAGTGTATATAGAACGACATCCACTTTTCTTGCGTACACACCAAGTAATCAGGCTTGATGTGAGAGAAGTGGAGGTGAACTCAGGAGATGAAATCTACCCATTGGCCTGGGCACAGGGTATGGGTCTGTAGTGCAGCTCTGTCTACATATTAGTCCAGCCTTTAGCTCCCTCTGAATCACTCATGTGGACTACTAGGGTGACAGGATTGGTGGAAATGCAGCTCGCAGGGGCTCTACCCTAGCCTTGGCTCACTAACTAAGCCTATGCCCAAAGTAAAACTGGAGGCACTTCTTCCAAGTTACATGAACCCCTTACAAAACTTAAAATTCACAATTTAAATTAATATAGACTGGAGCACAAATTTACTTTACTTGTAAGCTCAAGTATCAAAAAAAAGTAAAACTTCGTAATATGTTATAATCACCGAGGACAACAAAAATTGATGGAAAAGGATACAAAAAGGAGACCAAAAAACTGAATTAGTCTAAACAAGAAATGCCTGATAATGTAACTCAAGGACAATTAAAATCAGGGTTGGTAAACAAGAAAATATGGGACCAGATATTAATAAACCAAAATTGGTTTGTCAATTACTGGGCATAATTGGTGGACAAAATAATGAGGGGATTGGCTATTCCACCCATCACTCCCTATTCGGATCCTTAAAGAAATAAACTTTGGTGGCGCAAATAGAGAAAAAACGGACACATAGAAAGAATACAGGGAAGCTACTTCACTATCGTGGCTATCAGCCCAATGATCTCCTGGGACTCTGCGCCTTTGTCATCCTAACCCTGAGAGATGTTCTGACCAAATCAGGCCAGAGAAGGGCCAGAGATAACATCACCATCTCTAACTACCAGCTTCAACTGAATCCCAAACGCCACCTGAGATGAAATAGGATCTTACTTTAACAAAACAGTTGAAACAACAACAGCTCCAGTCCATTTCAACTGACTTTTTCTCTTTTCCCCAAACGACAGTTATTGCCATCTTTGATACCATCTAAGAAACGGTCAAACAAAGGGATTTTTTTCCTTCTAAAACTTTCTCCAGCTAACGGGAAAGGGAACAAGGGATGGTGTTAAAAAGAATGCCTTACTTAATACTTCACATTTTAATTGTTTTTCATTATTTTCAGTATCTTTAATAAAAGGTTAAAAATGTAATGGTGTGTTTGCCATGGTACTACGCAAGTTAAGGCCTTGTATACCACATTCCAGACTTTAACACTGTTTAATGTTGCACAGTCACTGGGTTATGTTAACACCTTTGACCCATATAGTACATCTAAATTAATACAACAGGGGAACCAACTGCTACAATAATACAAACAATAATAATAAAATATATCACATTACCGTACTCAAATCCATTCCCAGTGCCCCTAAAAATGATGAGATCTGTCCTCAAAACACCCTTGTCATTCCAGTGAATAACTCCATCCCAGCCAACACCAAAGAAAAGAAAGAATGAGCTTTGCATTCTACCAGGAAGGTTAAGGAAGCCAGGCTGTGTCAAACCAAGGGTGAGAACCACACCAAGAGACCCTTCTGTACTGAGGTAGGAGTTCCAGTTTATAGGAACCCTCTGCTGACCACAACTGCAGCAGCGTGGCATGAGGAGAGAGACATGTGTGAAAACAAAAGCTGCTTCTTCATATACTTTGAATTCAAGGTCCAAGAAGACTGAGAGAAATACAGCCTGGAAAATAGCAACTCCATGTGCACAATCTTACACAACACTTTGCCTTTTCTATAGTGGCATCAGTGTTATATGTGGCTGCCACTATGCTCCGGGGCCCTTTAAATCATCCCCAGAGCCCTGCTCCCGAAACCCTGCGGAGGCAGCAGTGGGGCTCCGGTGGCAATTTAAACGGCCTAGGGCTCCCTGGCCCCTACTGCCCTGGGCCCTGTAAGTAGTGCCGGAGCCCTGGGGTAGTGGTGGCAGGGTTTCGGCAGCTATTTAAAGGGCCAGGGCAGTAGAGGCAGCAGGAACACCAGGCTCTTTAAATAGTCCCTGGAGCCCTGTCACTATCCCAGGTCTCCGGGGCTATTTAGAGGCCCAGGGCTCCCCGGCTCTATCACCCCGGCCCTTTAAATAGCCGCCAGAGCCCCACCACCACTACCTCAGAGCTCCAGCAGTGGGGCTCTGGTGGCAATTTAAAGGGCCTGGGGCTCCAGCCGCTGCTGGGAACTCCAGGCTCTTTAAATTGCTGCTGGGGAAGCTGGGCCGCCCCGGTACAGTGCAGCAGCTCTTGCCAGTATGCTTTCACCTCTGGGTTACATGCTATTATATACTGCAGTGAAAGACTGGCAGTGGGGAAAAGCTCAGGTGGAGAAAGGCAACAGGGGAAGGCTCTGTCAGCTCCGCACTGCCAGAGCCTTTCACCATGGCTACCTGCTGCTGCTGGAGCTGTTCACTGGCATGTGTAAAGCTACACACTGCAGTGCGTGTGGGTGTAGCCTACCTTTCACTGCAGCGTGCGGCTAAACTTATCCTACATGCCGCTGCAGCTGCACACAAAGTCGTACAGGGAGGTTTTGTTAACATGCCAGAGCCACCACTGCCTTTGTGACAGCCTGGGTTAACGTACTAAGAATTTGCCTGTGGTCAACTTGCCTCCTAGTTTTGGTGACGTGTGACAAATATAGTTGGTGATTTTTGTCCTACTCCCTGTTCAAGTGCATCAGAAAACCACTCCAAGACTGACAGCCTGAGCTCAAGAGGCCTGAGACTGGAACAGCAGGAATGTTCTGTATCAGAACTGAGCTGCATTAGCAACGCTTTGTGCATAGTACTTACTCAAAATCCCATGCTTTAGTCTCTCCATTTCACCAGCATAACATTTAGGGGGGAAATAACCCAGAGTAATATTATTTTTGCATTTTAAATTCTACACTAGCAAGTAGAAAAGAAACTGTTAATAAAGTAGAGAAGGACCTTGTTTTCAGTAATTTTCTAAAGTACAAACAGAAGCAATTTCCTAAAAGCTTTAAAATAACCTCTGTACAGGCAACAAGAAAAAGGGCTTCTATTACTTGGAAAGTGCTTTTGTCCCTCTGCAACCATTATTCACACAAACAAAATCACATTTGAATAAACTCAAACTTGTATGTTTTACATACAATTCAATACTATTTATTTTTGTATAGAATCCTTAATACCCAGCATCACAAAACACTTCACTGAGAGAATCAAGTGTGAGCTAAAGAGGAAAGGAAGCTTTTTGGGACCTTTGGGGGACGGAGTGGAGTGGGAACAGGGTCTGGGGCACAGCTGGGGGTTGAATACCCCTCGGCACTTTGGAAAGTCCACGCCTGTTCCTAAGAGAGCAAATTTACAGTGTTCTGAACTTCCATAAGTTTAGAGAATACCTCAGATGTTTAGGGAAATGCAAACTGGAGAGAACTAAAGAATGGATAAGAATTTCTACAGAGACAGGTTTAAGGACAAATTCTGCGAATGTTGGAGAAGTGATAGAAAGACAGATAGGTGAGCTGAAAGAGTGTGGGGAAGTTTAGGGTTCAGTATCAGGATGACTCTAATTAGAAACACAATTAATATCTGTCTGAACCCCCTAAAAACGCTTCCTGATTTCCAGGTAATCATCAATGGGGAACTGGCTGCATTCTGAAAAAGGTGTAGAATCTAATTATTGTCAGTTGTCAGGAACTAATAAGGGGAAGGGAAGATGTAGGCAGGATGAGACCAGTCACTTGTTGTGGGAGAAATAACAGCGGGTTTCTGCAGATAAAGATATAGTATGGGGAGAACTTTTATTCACAAGGAGAACTTCAGCCTTTGAAACATTCAGCAGTAGGAGCTCCTAATGTAGCCAAGAGTTACAACAGATACAGGGTAGATAGGAAGATCAGAAAGTAAGTTACAGGAGATATAGAAGAGTAAGATATTAGGGCAGACGTGGACAAACTTTTTGGCCCGAGGGCCACATCAGGGTTGCAATATTGTATGGAGGGCTGGGTAGGGAAGGCTGTGCCTCCCCAAACAGCCTGCCCCACCCTCTATCCAACCCCACACACACACACTTCCCACCTCCTCAGAACCCTCAACTCATCTAACCCCTCCCTGCTCCTTGTCCCCTAACCGCCTCCTCCAGAGACCCCCCACCCACCCCTAACTACGCCCCCGGGATCCCACCTCCTATCTAAACTACCTACTCCATGTCCCCTGACTGCCCCCTCCAGAGACTCTCCCGCCCCTAACCACCCCCAGAACCCCACCCCCTACCCATCCCCTCTTCTCCCTGTCTCCTGACTGCACTGACCCCATCCACACCCCCGCCCCCTGACAGAACCCCAGGACTCCCACACCTATCCAACCCCCCCATTCTCCGTCCCCTAACCGACTCCCCTGAACCTCCACTCCATCCAACCACCCCCTTCTCCCTGTTCCCTGCTCACCGCCCCCTGGGACCCCCTGCCCCTTATCCAACCACCTGGCCCCGGCCCCTTTACCCCATGCTTCTCAGAGCAGCATATCTGGCAACCGTGTGGCCCACTGGAGCTAGACATGCTACCCCGCAGCCCACTAGAGCTAGACACACTGGCCCGCAGGAACGCACAGTCCTGCCGGAGCCAGCCACGCTGCTGCAGTGCTGCCCAGGAGCAGCGGCCAGAGCGCTGCCTGCACTGAGGCTGCAGGGAGGGGGAACGATAGGGGAAGGGCTGGGGGGTCTTTCCTGGCTGGGAGCTCAGGGGCCCAGCAGGACGGGCACATGGGCTGGATGTGGTCCGCGGGCCAAAGTTTGCCCACCCCTGTATTAGGGTGTCCACAGGTGAACCTAGCAGTATATATGGAGAATGTTTATGACATGCAGATTAGAGAAGCAGAGTGAGCAGTGGGGAGATGAGGTGGATAGTAGATCAAAGATGGAATTTCACCCTTGAGAACATACAGTCCTCCTGAATAGCTAACACAGGCATGGCCAAACTGCAGCTCGTGAGCCACATGTGGCTCTTTAACAGTTAAAGTGAGTCTTGTGGATCCCTCCACACCCCCACCCCCATTTTCCACCTACCAGACTACAGGGGTGACCTTGGGGCTTCTGCCCTGTGGGGTAGGGATCTCAGGGGCCTTAGCCCTGCAGGAGGACCTCAGGGCACAAGAATGACCCCAACAGGTGTTGCCTTGCGGGACAGGTTGTTTATGTCTTGTGGCTCTCAAACTTCTGAAGATTATCTTCTGTAGTTCGGAGGGTCAGTATGTTTGACCACCCCTCATCTAACATATTATTTCAACAGTCTTGAGCAGACATGGTTCAGGCTTATAGTACTTGTGTATATGTAGGAAGAGGAAGGGAACAGGTTAGGCCAAAAACAAGTGTGACCATATTTTCCTGTAAAATGCCTACTGGACACCAGAAATGTTTGTGTCCCTTTATAGCTTCCTTTTTATTATTTGTTCTAAACAATCCTTAAGAAGATCATTTTAAAATATTTTTTAAAAACATTTAGAATTGGATCTGAAACAAATAATTAAACATTCCATACAAAGATGTCTTTGTTAAACATATCCCTATTCTTTGTTGTTTGATATTACGGTAGTGCCCAACTGCGATCAGAGTCCCACTGTGCTAAGCACTGAACAGACGCATCTTAAGTGACAGCCTTGTCCCCAAGAACTCAAATTTAAATAGACAAGGCAGACAAAGGGTGTGGGAAGGAAGCAGTTGTGACATCATGAGCCCTATGGTACCCTGTACCTGACATTCACCACTTTTGTAAGGATATGATATATTTTGTATGAAGTGTGCCTTGTGAGATACCATTTGAAAACTCATAATCTGCAGAATATTATTATCCTGTTGCAATACATGTGACAACATTGCATATAAAATTATGAGATTTTGCTATATGATTGCTACTGAAACATGTTATAGGTCTGGGCAATGTCCACAAACCAATATCTCAGAGACAAAGGCACCCCAGCATGCCAGCAAAGTGCTCAAGAGACTTTACTGGCTTAATCAGACATTCTCCAGGGGTGGAGAGTTGTAAACAAGAAATTCACAGTTCATTTGAAGAACAGTTTGGAGCTGACGTATGCAATGGAACTGCCTGTTCATGACCCAGCAAGGATTTTCATGATACAAAGAGTTGGGGTATAAGAAGGGGGAAAAATGTCCCTAGCTGCCTTTCTCCTCCTTTCATCTCTCTGCTCATGACAACAGCGACTCTCAAAGGACTGAATAAAGAGGGGAAGTGGTCCCATCCTGGAAAGGGATGCAGCTGAAATGTATTGCAGCTGATGGTGAAACAACCCTTTTGCTTTTAAGCCTATTAGTCTTGGTAAAGTTTCAGAGTTAGCTTGCATGTTTATCCTTTTATTTCTTTTGTAACCAATCCTGACTTATTTGCATCTATACTTGTAATCGTTTAAGATATACCTTTCTCTATTTAATAAACTCGTTTTATCTAAACTAATGTGCTTTGGTTGAAGCACTTGGGAATCTCTACTTAAGTCAACAGGCCTGGTGCAGATTCATTCTCCATTGTTGGAATGATGGACTCTCTATGAGCTTATACTGTCCAGGAGGGTCCTGAACAGTATAAGACCCACATTTCTGGGAACCAAGGCTGGGGCTGAGGGATACGTGAGTGTCACCCTGTATGTAATTCATGGATAGCTGGGCGTAACATGCATGTATTCAGCTGTGACAGACTTTACACGCTGGTGGCTGTGAGTGTGCAAAGTTCAGAAGAGTTCGCTGTTCATCAGCAAAGCAGTGTAAAAAGCATCCCAGGATGCAGAGCTAAGGGACACAGCAGTGTAGATTTCACCCTGGGGAATGTCACAGTAGTATTATCCCCATTTGTAACTGAGACACAGACAGATTAAGTGACTGGACCCAACAAGTCAGTGGCAGAGTGGAAAGTGAACCTGCTCTCCTGAGTCTCGGTCCAGTGCCTTTACCACAAAACAATGATTTATTTCTTTAACACTTTCTCTTCAAGCCCTCAAAGTGCCCTGAAAAATAATGAAGTCATTTAGCTGACATGTGTGGTCAGATCTGCATTCCTTTAGTTTTATTCAACAGTTCACCCATCCTTCTCTCTAAGGCTGGTTTTCCTGAAATGCTCAGTGCCAGATCCAAAGCTTCTTTTTCAGGAAAACCACATCAAAATCTATGTGAACCTTGGCCTACCTGAGGACTGCAGGTTGTGGCCTCCCAAGTGTTGAATTTACAGTATGCGACAGAGTCTTTCTACCAAACTTACCATTCTGTTGGTGAAATTGCTGAAGTCCTTCACTAAGATATGTTTTATCATCTCTGGATCAGACACCAACACGTACATTTGCCGACCGATGTAGTATCTACAGAGGAGGTGGAAAACCATGTTAGCAGCCATAACCAGCCAGAGAATAGTCACTTTCTCTAAGATGCCTCTGTTGGCTGAAATATGTTTTTTGTAAATAAATCATATAAGGTTTCTATTCTCTTTGGCAGTTCAGTATCTTTCCACCCCTCTGAAACATTTAAAGAAGATTAAGCTGTCAAGTTTGTTGGTATTTAAAGGAACCAATTTAAAACCTTTTATCCATTGTCATCACCAGTTAAAACACTGGCTGAGAACTAATTAAAGAACCAGTCCATCATTTACTTACTCACAGCTGCTTGTTACATACAGTACTAGATGCATCATAACATAACACAATATGTTATCGCTAAAGGCAGACCGTGGAAGAATTGGAAGAAAACACTGATTAAAAAAAAAATAATGCACTCAGCCAAACAAGAAAGAATTACTAGAATCTTTGTCCAATCTAAATCTAATGCCTTTCCACCACTAGGCTGTATCTGCATTGAACATTTCTACCCTGAACATTTTCAGAAATTTTCCCACTGTTGACTGGGCAATGGTGGCATTCCACTGCTGCTAACAACAATGGCATTGCTGGTGTTGACCAGCTCAAAGGTGTTTTTATCATGTCAACAAACAAGTGACAGAGGAAGGGTGGGAATGGGGTGGGGAGGGAAAAGGACAGTATTGCCTGCAAGTAAGAATAAGACCATACTGTCTTCTCTTTACTCTGGATAACTTTGGAGAGGAAGCAATTGTTTCCTGAATCTGATCCATTCACTCCTGCCAGCTTCTCAGACAGTAAATTAAGATTCTTTATCTGCTTCAGATGTAGAAAAAATATAGGCCTGTGTCTACATTATCTGCACCAATATAACCAGACACCACAGAATAAATATGTTTGTTAACACTCATACTTTTCTTCCGAGCCCTGGCATTTGCATTCACAACCACACTTCAGCCAGGAATTATTGAAAACCTCATGATGAAAGGTTGATCTCACTATGATAAAACAGAGGTACAAATAATTGTCTGAATTCTTATCCACAACAAAACAATGCACTTCTCCAATTCTACCCACCACTAGTTTGAAGTCTCTGCAGAGACACCAAAGAACAAATGGCTATGAAAACTGAGCTCCCCTTTCACTCCTTCCTAGACATGATTTTCTCCATATAAAAGGTTAGGCACATTGGCAAGCTTTTAGGGGTAGCTGGCAATTCTGTTGCCTGTATTGTTTAGTGGAGAAGAGACCTTGGTCCCCTGCGATGCAATTCTAGTACTTTTAGAAAGCCCAAATTTACTTTAACACAAAACAAACCTGAATCATAATATGTGTTTATTTGAACCTAATGTATCTGCACTGGATATAGATGCTTATAAAAGAGTCCTTGTTTCTGGGTATACTCTTCAACTGACTCATTATTTGAAATCACAGCTGTCATTAGCATCTGGCAATGAAGTTTCCAGTCATTCTCTCTTATTGTCTGTAATGATTAATCCAGTTACAAAGAAGGGAGGGCCATAGGAGGGCATGGATGGAGAAAATCCACTGATGTACCCAGGGATTAAAAATACTAAAAGGCTAAAATTGCTTTTATGCAAAGATCAGAGCTGCCTTGGTGCTCTCAACCTGATTTCAAAAACAATGATTGTAAGGGAGGATCGGTGTATCATTGCTTTCCTTTGTCCCAAACATAACTGCTCCCTTGATGGTTCCTTTCTGTTTCTCCAATCTATACGTTTATTACTACATTCTTCCTAACTTTTTCTGGGAACTAAAGAAATGGGAATATGCGAAAGCACTTTGCGAAAACTCAGTTCCAAGTGTCACAATTCTCATAATCTATGTTTAAAAAGAAAAGAAAAGGGATGAGGAGATCTGAAGGTCAAGGAAGATCACATGCGCTTTCCTGCTTGGCACACGTGGATCCTGATCTTGCACATAAATCTCTATAGGACTGGGGCTTTGTTCTCAAAATCCAAAGGATATTTCTCTACCTGTATTTGTTCTTAAATACTCTATTAAAAAACTTCTGAACAATAATCCATTCTTTCCAAATAAGTAACCGTTTTACCTCTGCCACATAGCTTTATATTCCTCTAGTATTATTATACAGCAATAGTTAGTTTAGGATTATTATTGGGAAAAAATGCATATTCTTGTCATATTTTACTAAATAACACTTTGAGAGAAAAGAAACTCATGGATTCATGGCTAATTGAGGATAGTCCCTTTTATTAAGTTTCTCTAGGTTAACCTTACTCTTGTGTGGTATTTCTATTTATTTGCTTTTCATAAACTCTGCTGTCTAAATGGGAGCCTTCCAACATAAGTAAAAACCCCACATTTTTAGGCCAGCAATTTAAAGACAAAGATCTATTGCTTGTCATGGTAGAGAGGCCAAGTATCCCAATTTACCATAGCTTGTGACAGGACTGTGCTTCCCCCATGGGAAAAATGGTACCGCTTCTATAGGAAGTGCAGAGATGTGAGCTATATCGCCCTCTGAGGAGTACTACTGTAAGAAGTTATCCAACAGCTGTTCAACAGAGAATACAGACTTACTTACAAGAGTTACAGAAAAGCCAGGCAGCCTTTCACTGTCCCCACCCCCAAACAGTGTGCACTTCAAGGGAAGTGAAATGATGATCTATTAAGAAAAAGAAGTTGATCTGCATCCAGAGCACTTTAATAACTAAAGAGGCCCCCATAGACACATGCAAACACAAAAACTCATTTATGACTCATTTCTTGCTGCAGTTTGGTCTGTAAGAATGAATGAACAGATACACTGCAGTTAATGCAGTACATGGATTATTTTGCCTGATGTTCAAACTCAACTCAGGATGGTCGAGTCTAGCCAGTTTACAACCAATAATTTATTCAGCAAACTGAGCTCTTCTTTTCTCCTCAGGAATGATCTGCAAACAAACCAATTGGAATTTTTCAGTTTTGCATGCAACTCCTCCCTGTTTACTTCAGTGCTAGGACCTAAACTGCCTCGCAGACTGCCCCCAAGTCTCCCCAGGGTGATGATGAAGCAGGCTTCAGTGAGGGAGCTGCAGATGTGGCAGCAGAGAGGCGTCAAGCCCAGCATGGGAGCAGCTGGGTCCAGTTTTGAACCAAGGTAGGGATGGTGAGTTGAAGGGTGTGGGTTGAAGATGGAAAGCCACATCTAGGGCATATTATTGGGGGGAGGAGAGAAGAGTAGGGAAGGGAGGAAAGGTGGAGGAAGGAACAGCTATCCCTGCCCTATTGTACCCTTACACAAGATACACTTTTATGTAAATGCTGAGTATTATCATTAATATATAACATCTGTCGTAAGAGGCACCTTATTAGTTCACAAAGAGCTGTACGATGATTCCCAATTCTTAGATGGGGACACTGAGGCACAGGGATTAACGTACATACTCCAGGTCACCCAGAGAGTTACTGTCAGAGTAGGGAATAGGGCCTGGGTGTCCTGATTACCAGTCCCCCATTCTAGCTATTAGACCAATGCTACCTACTGGGGGAACAGTTTGGCCCTCCCTCTCACTTTTTAATCACACAATGACCAAAATCCTCCCAAGTACAGAACCTTGCCCAGAAAAAGCTCCTCCTCCACAAGTTGCCAGAACCCTAGCTGTGCCTACCTACACCTCCATCTCCCCTGCAATGTCAAAAAAGTTGCCAGTTACTGGCAACCCCTGTTCAGTAGCCTATATGTAACAAGTTGGTGATATCAGTCCAACTCCTAGCAACAGATATTTACTGCCATTAAAACTACCATCCCATTTGTCTTCCCTTTGAGGGCAGTCTCAGAATAGAGAGTAAGGACTGAACGAGCGTGGAATGGAGACTTAGTGACCTTCTCACCAGAGGAGGGTCCTGCGCATCACAGCTGACGAAGGGAATGGGGTGGAGTAATGTTTTAGCTACTTTTCTCTGTGCTATACTTGTTCTAAAAATAAAGGATTTCAATTTCCCGGGCTGTCAATCCAGTACTTTTCCACAGCAGGGAAGGGCTGATCATGGATCCTTCTGGAGCACCATTACGATCATCATCCAGATGGAGATCCCTTCTGAATCACTTTACCATGCCATCACCTCTTCTTTGCATGTGCTGACTTCACAGTGATCCCGCATTTGCCAGGTACTGATTTTAGAACCCAAATTTGGATTCTCACACTACATCATGGCACACCCAACTGACCTTCAAGCCTCAGTCTTAGGGCACATTGGAGGACAAATTCTGATCACACCTACCGCCATCAGTACTGCATTCAAACTGACGCAGATAGTGACCATTCTACTTCTATTGGACTGTCTCCTATTGTCCCTTCTAACCTCATATTAACTAATAGCGCCTATGCCATTAGAAAATACACACACGCTTAGCAAGATGGCCACCATTCAAATGTTGCCTAACTTCACAGGATGAGCGGAATGTGTGCATGGTACATCATGGCTAAAGGGGCACTTTTTGCACAACATCTCTCTGGGAAACACCTGCGCTCCAATCACCCTCATTTTAGCTGGGCCATCAACTCTCAGAAGGCTTTGATCTCGCTATCTGTTATCAGTCCCATGCACTTCAGACACATTACATTTCTCATTAAGAAAAATAATGCTGCTGGGCAATAAACAACAAGGATCTGTTTTCTAAGCTGTAGTCTAGTAAAGCAGGCAAAGATCATCTGGAGAGCCAAACTAAACAAGAAAATATTATATTTCTCCTTCCCTTTGGGAGAACAAAGAAAACGCTGAGGAAAACAAATAGAAAGAAGAGGGGAAGTAGCAAGCATACAGAAGGAAACTGTATTTTCTTAATAGCCATTTCTCAAAGAGAGAAAACAGCCCAGATCATACCTCCTCTATTATTTTTAGAGAGGCTCATTCACAGCAAGCTGAGAAATATGGGAAAGAAAAATATGTTTATTCATCTAAAAATAGGCTTAAGGTCGATACTGCTGGCTTAATTATTTCAAAGTTCAGCAAATTGATTTGCCATGAATCCTGCCCTCATCCAACTCCTGTGAGAAGCCCACAGTCTGTGGGACTAAATGGGATGTGCCTAACAGCCACACAACCCAGATGCAATCTTCACAAAGATGGCTGCTGCTCCAGACTGAGGGGAAAAGAAAGGAGGGGAAGAGTGAGAGGCCTTCCTGATTTGTCTCATCATTTTCAGCATACTAGTATCAAGATGCCTCAAAAGACAGTGGGGTCCCAGTGTGCTAGATACTGTACATAAGCATAGTAAGAGGCTATCCCTGTGCTGAAGAGCTTACAATCTAAACAGACAAAACAGACCAAAGGGTGGGGGAAAGGTTAGTATTGTTTATTTTACACATGGGGAATCCAGGCACAGACAAAGGGAGTGACTTTCAGAGCACCTAAATTCTACTGATTTTCAATGGGATTTAGGAACCTGATGACCATTTTTGTCTTTGAAAATCTCCACCTAAGTGACTTGCCCAAGGTCACACAGGAAGTCTGTGGTAGAGCCAGGGATTGAACCCAAGTCTCCCGAGTCCTAGCCTAGGGCCTTAACCTTTGTTCTCTTCTGTTAACAATGTTCTGAACTTGAGGCAAACAGCTCAGAAGCCAAGATTCCTTAGGTTAGAGAGTTCAAAAATGCATATTGCTTCTTAAGGTACGTCTAGACTGCACACTCCTTATGGTGGCATGTAGAGTACATATACTGGTCTCAGTAGCGAAGGTAAAATTGAGATCTTACCTGTACAGGGCTGGCTCTGCCCCTCCTCCCCCAGAAGGGGCAGGACCAGGGTGAATACCCGCCCCCAGCCAGCCCATCTGCGCTACGTGGCCCGCACCACTTGGGGCTCCAGTGGCAATTTACAGAGCCCGGGGCTCTCACTGCCTCTGCCGCAGTTGTGGCAGCAGTGGCCAGAGCCCCAAGCCCTTTTAAATTGCAGCCCTGGGGCAGCTACTTCCTTTGCCTCCCCGAATCATCAGCATCCGGAGGGGGTAGAGGGGCAATGGCATTAAAGCGCTGCCTCAGTAGCGCTTTAAAGTCAGTGGTACAGGCTGGTACTTGCAGCTATTTTTTACCGGTAGGCCGTACCAGCTTCTACCACCTTATTTTCACCCGACTGTTCTCCCCACTAGCATATGTATAATAGCTGAGTAGATGGTGAGGCACTGCTCAGGTGAGTAAAGTCACCCCTAAACCCTGTGAGTATGTACCCTACATTGGTCTCTTCATGCCCAAGCAATGCCCCTATCTACACTGCCATTTTTAGCAGTGTAGTGCCAGCAGCAAGGAAAGGCTCTGGCAGGAGGATGCAGCAGGGAAAGGCTCCAGCAGCTTCCTTCTGCTGGAGCCTTTCCCTGCTGCTTCCCCCTCTGTCAGAGTCTTTCACTGCTATGTGGAGTTACTCAACACAGTGTGGACCAACTGGCTAAATGGCAGTTCTGCAGAAAAGGACTTGGGGATTACAGTGGACAAGAAGCTGAATATGAGTCAACAGCTTGCCCTTGTTGCCAAGAAGGCTAACGGCATATTGGAATGCATTAGTAGGAGCATTGGCAGCAGGTCAAGGGAAGTGACTATTGCCCCCTATTCGACAATGGTGCAGCCACATCTGGAGTATTTTGTCCAGTTTTGGGCCCCTCACTATATAAAGGATGTGGACAAATTGGAGAGAATCCAGCAGAGGGCAACGGAAATGATCAGGGGGCTGGGGCACACGACTAAAGAACAGAGGCTGAGGGAACTGGGCTTATTTAGTCTGCAAAGGAGAAGAGTAAGGGGAGATTTGATAGCTGCTTTCAACTACCTGAAAGGGGGGGTCCAAAGAGGGTGGAACTAGGCTGTTCTCAGTGGTAGCAGATGACAGAACAGGAGTAATGGTCTCAAGTTGCAGTGGGGGAGGTCTAGGTTGGATATTAGGGAAAACTATTTCACTAGGAAGGTGGTAAAGCACTGGAATAGGTTACCTAGGGAGGTGGTGGAATCTCCATCCTTAGAGGTTTTTAAGGTCCAGCTTGACAAAGCCCCACTGGAATGATTTGGTCCTGCTTTGAGCAAGCGGTTGGACTAGATGACCTCCTGAGGTCTCTTCCAACCCTAATCTTCTATGATTCTATGAACTCCTCTTAAAGTAGCACCAGTCTTGTCAGGTCCCAGTATAGGACTCTTGTGTTTTAACAGTAAGATTTCCATTGGTAATAGTAAGGAGAGAAAGAGGCTTATTGGGAGAATTCCATGGTGGAGGGTGGGATAGTACCCTTCAAGGATCTGATGCCTGAGGTGTAAATTAGATCTACTCCTACGCACCTCTAAAGTGGGCTGGGTCTTAGCAACTCACAAGAGAGGCCACACCTACTTTCTAGTGTCCCTCCTCCCATGTCCACTGTATTCAAGCACGTGCTCAGACAAACTGGAGAACTGGACCTTCCATGACTATGTTAACTCATCTGTAAAACAAGATTAACAACATTTACCTACATACAGAGGAGCTGTAATTTAGTTAATGGATGGAAAGTGCAATGGAGAAGAAAAGTACTGTAATGTACTATGACTGCATATAACTGCATTATATGATGGGTATTTGGTGGCTAATGCAAAATTAGTTGAGGGGTTAATCCAAGTGGAGAGAAGTTCTATACATCACCTAAATACCACCAAAACTGACACAATAGTTGTCAGTCTCAAGAGAGAGGCTCAGAAGTCAATGGGCATTGAGACTGGACCATTTCTCTCCCAGCTGCAGAGGTGGGTCAGCATAATGTAGGGAAGTATGCAGTTCTGATACTGAACTTGTTCTGCAGTTGGAGGCCTTCAGTTTCCCAAGACTGTTTTGGTTTATTTTTATACTGTTTAATGGGCTAAAATGATTATCACTAATACATCTGTGTGTGTGCCCACGCACACATGTATCACTACTGTTTATTAGCTGTACCACTCTATTTCTTTAATGCAAAATGAAACCTGTTCATAGGATTGTGCTTTACATTATACTACTGAAAATGAATAGCAATATATTATTCTAATAAGATACGAGCTCACCTCTCCTGCTTCGGAATACACAGCTTTTGCTGGGTAAAACTGAATATGCTTGTAGTACTTTAACTTTGCAAGACTAGCAGAAGAGAATGTCTAAGATAGTTTTCCATCATGTTTTCCACCAAGTTTGGTGGTATTTGTCTGTGTCATATTATCCATGCTTGGATGGCAATATTTTCACTGAGTTGGGATGAAGTTTGTTTTGTCTGCACTTGTTAAATAGTATGTTTGACTGACCTCCATGTGATGATGTGGCAGATGTGTTCCTGTGTGTTTCAGCACACATACAAGAACCAGCTTTCTTGTGAAATTGTGACATAGAGTATGAACTGCCTCATTCAAGCCTGACCTCCTTGCACATAGTCTAAACCCAAAATATTCCATTTCCATGTGCTGTGGGAAAAACAAAATGTTAGGTAACTATCCTCAAGACATACTGGAAGAAAACCACAGCTGGGAGATCAAGCTGGACTTGAAAGACAAGCTGGCAATGTCAGTGGAAAAATAAAAAGCAAGACAGAGAAATGGAGGCAAGCAATGTAACAATAACTAAAAGAAAAGTGTTGTTAATGGACTGCCAGAGCAGAAAAGAGTGGATGCACACAAAGCAGAGATGTTCTGCTTTTCTATTCTAGAGCATTCTGTTAGAATAGGCCAGAACAAAAAGCAACAGAGTTAGGGATTTTACTCTGTGGTCCAGAATGCATGAGAATGACAGTGTGTGGGCATGCATTCAGGCTGGAGAGGAAGGTCAGAAGGTAAAAGCAGATAGTCTAGTAGTGTGAAGTTATTCTGGGGCCAAAGTGAAGACTACAAATGGCAGAACAGTATTACTAGAACTGCCAGAAAGGAAAATCTAATGTTTGTAGACATGTGGGGAAAATGATATTGGGAAAAATTCAGAAGATTAAAATAAAAGTAGGTAATGGAAATATACACCAAATGTATGCAAATAGGTGAAATATAATAAAACCATGTGGGTAATAAATAGTTACATTCCCATCATTAAATTAAAAGAACACTTCATGATATCAGATTATATAGGAAATGCTCATGTAGCTTTTGCCATCTGCCTCACAGTGCAGAACTGCACATCTAGTCATTTGTTATTGTTTTACCAAGACGAAATACCAAGGGATAATAAAAGCTATCAGTAACTCGTGATTTCTAGAACTATTGTACACAATCACATGTGCCACTGTATATATCATGGCTACGGCTGCATGTCGGTCATGGAGGTCACGTAAGTCATGGCTTCTGTGACTTTTTGTGACCTCCGTAACTTCTGCAGCGGCTGGTGCTGACTCAGGAGCTGCCCAAGCTGGACAGCCCCTGGGCCAGCAACAGCAGTAGTTTGGGTGTGTGAGGGTTGGCTCAGGGCTTGGGTAGGGATTGGGGTGTGAGGAGGCACTTACCTTGGTTAGGAGTATATAGTAAAAGTCATGGACAGGTCATGGGCCATGAATTTTTGTTTACTGCCTGTGACCTGCCCATGACTTTTACTAAAACTACTCGTTACTAAAACATAGCCTTAATCATGGCAGTCAGCTGCGAACCATCTGAACATTGAACAGTGGAGAGCCTAACAGCGGGAGTTTGACTGGGATCTGCCCGAGAGGAGGTATGCTACGTGCTGTATTAGGGGAACTGTGTTGGTGAGTATCTGAGTGTCTGTTGTGGGGACAGTTTGGCAGTTTGACCGTGTGCTTGGTTGTTTGTTTGAAAAGTGTAAATTGGGAGTGTTTTGTTCCAGGTGGGCCTTTAGTGGGCCTGACTGTTCTAAAAAGGCAGTCTGCTGCAAACCAGCGGAGTGGCAAACAGAGGGAGTTTAACTGGGAAGAGCCCACTGAGGCTTTCATCTTGCAGGTTTTTCTGAGTAGTTACTGCAACAGCTGAGGAAGCTCTTAGAAGGAAGATAGGTGATCAGCTGTTGTGAACTGCACAGGATGTGCCATGTTTGTCTTTCTTCAACAGGATAGAAGACTCTTTGTCTGTACAAAGTGCAAGCTGGTCTCCATATTGGAAGAGAAGGTTCAAGATCTGGAGAAACAAGTATCAACCCTACGTTGCATAAGAGAAAATGAAGATTTCCTGGAAAGACATTAGTATATGCTTCTACGGGCACAACATTCTGAAGAATCAGAGCAGGCTGTGCAATGGAGACAGAAATTTGGCAGCATGTGATCTCCAGAAGAAGAAAGAGAAACATCCATGTACCAGCAATGCAGATACAGGTGAGCAACCATTTTCATGTTCTCTCCACAGGTACTAATGCGGAGAGTGGACTAGATGATACATCCGAGGGAAGGGAGCAGAAGGAGACTCCACTAATTGGAAGACATGAGATGCACTGTCCTGGGGATGGAGTTCCACAACCACCACTCCCAAGAGAAGGAGGAGGGTGGTGTTGGTCAGGGACTCCATCCTCAGGGGAATGAGTCGTCTCTCTGTTGTCCTGACTGGGAAAACCGAGAAGTGTGCTGCTTGCCAGGAGCTAGGATTCACAATGTGATGGACAGACTGCCGAGACTCATCAAGCCCTAGGATGACTACCCCTTCCTGCTTCTCCATGTGGGGACTAATGATACTGCCAAGAACGACTGTAGAGATGTTAGCCAGGGCTCCTCTCTCTGGGGCAGTGGGGAACAACACTGCCTCACTGCTGAGCTGTTGGGGAATTAGCTTGGGCGCGGGTGTCTCCCCTGACGGCCCTTGTGGAGGCAAAAATAAGTGCAGTTAGGCCTGGGCCCTAGGTCAGGGCGGGGCAACAAACAGTCAAAGGCTCAGGCCCTCAGACAGGGACTGAGCAAGCAGTTCTACAATAAACCCAGGCCCTGGGTCAGGGCGGAGCAACAAACAAACCAGGTGCACAGGCCCTCAGGCAGGGCTGAGGAATAACAGTAGAAGCAGTATCAAGACCAGGCCCTAGGGCAGGGCAGGGCAATGGTAAGTCATGAGCTCAGGCCCTCAGGGAGGGCTGAGCAACAACAGTACAACAGTAGCAAGCCCAAACCTCCAAAAATGCCAAGGAGAGGGGGAGACTGCCACCCCCAAGTTGGGGGGCAGGGGGGACACAGGCCCTCCCACTCCACTGCATCCCAGCCCGGGGCCCTAGCAGCGGCAGAAGACCCACTGTTGTGTCAGGAAGATCCTGGCCACAACACACTGACATAGGCTCTGGAAGTGCTGTAGCCGGACTAGGGTCGGCTGCCCCCGGGCCACTTCCTAACTCCCCCTCTTGTTGTAGCTGGTTCAGGGTCGTGTCATCGGGGGGTCCAGCACCATGGGCTCCTCGGGGTAGCTGGCATAGGGCAGGCCTGGCAACTCCTTCAGATAGCAAGCACAGGGCAGGCGCGGCACCTCCTTGCGTGCACCGCAGGCCACTTGTACTCCCCACTCGCGGCCTAGACCAGAGGCATCTGGCCTCTTCGACAGCAGACGTCCTACTGAGCTCTGAGAGTGAGACTTTGTACTTCCGGGTCGCTGCCTGACCCTCTGGGGGGATTGGCTCAGAGCTCAGTAACTCTGCCCACTCTGGTGTCTGGAGGGGTTCCTCTCTCTCCGGAGTGGTGGGGAACCACACCGCCTCACTACACAGACCTTGAGCGTATCATTGCAGACTATGTGGCTCTGGGAAGAAGGTTAAAGGAGTTCGAGGCTCAAGTAGCGTTCATCCATCCTCCCTGTGGAAGAAAAAGGCTCGGGTAGAGACCATCAAATCATGGAAGTCAATGAATGTCTATGCAGGTGGTGTCAGAGAGAAAGCTTTGGATTTTTTGACCATGGAATGGCGTTCCATGAAGCAGGAATGCGAGGCAGAGACAGGCTCCACCTAACGAAGAGAGGGAAGAGCATCTTCGCAAGCAGGCTGGCTAACCTAGTGAGGAGGGCTTTAAATTAGGTTCACCAGGGGAAAACCAAAGCTCTGAGGTAAGTAGGGAAGTGGGATACCAGGAGGAAGCACAAGCAGGAGAATGCAAGAGGGGAGGGATGCAATCATTCCCCGTTATTCGGCATTGATGAGGCCTCATCTGGAGAACTGTATCCAGTTTTGAGCCCTACACTACAAGAAGGATGTGGAAAAATTGGAAAGGGTTCAGCAGAGAGCAACAAAAATGGTTAGGGGCTGGAGCACATGACTTATGAGGAGAGGCTGAGGGAACTGAGATTGTTTAGTCTGCAGAAGAGAAGACTATGGGGGGGATTTAACAGCTGCTTTCAACTACCTGAAGGGGGGGTCCAAAGAGGGTGGATCTAGACTGTTCTCAGTGGTACCAGATGACAGAACAAGGAGTAATAGTCTCAAGTTGCAGTGGGGGAGGTCTAGGTTGGATATTAGGAAAACCTTTTTCACTAGGAGCGTGGTGAATCAATGTAATGGGTTACTAGGGAGGTGGTGGAATCTCCTTCCTTGGAGGTTTTTGAGGTCAGGCTTGACAAAGCCGTGGCTGGGATGACTTAGTTGGGGATTGGTCCTGCTTTGAGCAGGGGGTTGGACTAGATGACCTCCTGACGTCCCTTCCAACCCTGATATTCTAAGATTCTGTGAACTCAAAACAATAAGACCATTCACAGTACAGCTCACACCATCATCAATTTTATACACAGAGATTTTGTTTGCCTTTGCTTATGCTATGTTGATATAGCACTGTGCACTTCTGAACCACTTTTTTCTATTTTTCATCATTAGAATATTTTAATCATTAGAAGCATAACAGCAATGCATGGGATGTAACCACGTAATTTGTTATTTCAGTGGAGTAAGCATGTAGAGCTGAAGTCAACACCAAAGAAAATACACATATCCTGTTTTGTTAAATAAAAAATATGACTCTGTTATGGTTACTGTTCTGAAGATACTAGATATAAGCAGCTGAACACAGGGTCTTAAAACAGACAACCTTAACTATAGGCCACACTTCTAGCTCCACCTATAATACACAGATCTAGGGCCTGAGTTTGTAAAGCATCACTCAAATGAGTTATCCTATTCACGTGAGTCCTTCCCCAATGAATATCCTCTAGGTGGACTCTTGGTCACACTGAAGTGAATGGGAGTTTTGCCATTAACTTCAACGGAATCAGGATTTCCCATGTAGATCTACCAAGATGTAAGAAGAACAACAAAGATGCTTTTTTCCTTTTTTGTCTTAGATTATCCATTCCCTTTAAATGTGTTCTTCTAATTAGACTCCTGCAATTACTACCCCTCTATGCCACAACACTCTCAGGGCTCACTTTCTTTTTCTAAACTCTTTATATATATATATAAAAAGTTCGAAAAAGCATAGCAATACATACCATGTTCCTGGGAACAATCTGGATCCCACAGGATACAAAACAAATTATAGGAAAAATGCAGCTTCTAAAAATCCTTAATGGCTATGATAATGTATATTTCCCTATATATTTATATTATACATACACATGAACACACACGCATAAACAATCATTTTGTTTTTTAATGCATTATTAAACATGCACCAAGCCAAACAAGTCATATCCTAATAGTTTAGATAATCATTCATCATGAAACCACTAGCAGAACTCTTTATAATGAAAATGTTAGATGCATACATGATTAAATTATCTAGAGAAGTGGCTAATGTTCGACCATGTGGGTACATTAGGAAAGCAGGGCTAGAATACAGACCCAGAAGAAAAACCATTAAGTACATTTTTATCTCAGAGAAATTGTAAAAGCTAAAAATAATATTTTTAATTAAAAAAAGCTGCAGTATATGGTTCCAGGAAATTGTATTGAATCAATCCAATCTGTGTTGTGCTGCACTTTAAAGCCCTATATAAAAGAAAACAAACAAAAACACATAACTATGAAAGAGTCTCTCCAATGCATCAGACAGAAGACAAAGGAAACTGAAATTCAGCTGTGTGTGTTTGATAGAAGAGAATGAAAAGATTGCAAGATTATGTATGAGAGGTCATATCCTCATTAATAACAATGGATAAAATCATTGACAAAAAACATGACAGAAACAAAAACGATAAGCTAATAATGGCACAATGAAACAATGACTGCCAGGAATATCTGGTTTTACCAATGCATAACATAAAATAGTTGAGTCACTAGTTTCTTAATAAGAGGGATTATGTGTTAATTTAGAAATGAGAACTGAAAACTCCCGAATCTGTAAGGATTTGGTTAAATATGGAAATTAATAGCTAAAGAGGGCCAGATTCTCAACTAATAGCTTCCCTGAAATCAATGGACATATACCAGTTTAGATCACTTAAAGGGTTGCCCTAGTAATTTTATGTACTGTGACAAGGAAACATAAATCAGGTTTGGAAAAGCAATGTTTGAAGGAGCACTGTTGAGAGTGATCTATTTTTTCATAGCATGTACAGCTTCGACGTAATTCTTTGTGTGACCATGGGCTCTTTAGGGTCTCAGAGAGACTACAGGGAAGGTTAGAGTAGGGTACAAGAAGTTCACAGAGTTTGAGGCAGCTTTCCACACCCCTTTAAGGCAGAGGTTCCCTGCAACTATGTTTGTAGGCTCACCTCAGGTCCCTCCCAGGCAGCCCAAACTGGGCCAAAAGTCGTTTTATAAACAAGCAAAGAAAAATGGTCCCAAAACAAACTCAGCAGTCCTGAGCCAGGCCTACCTTCCTCTGATGGGGCTTAGGTACCCTGCAGTCTCTGTAGAGATCCTCAGCTACTCCCTTCCCTCAAGGAGCAAAGGATAAGAGGTCTGCTCTCCATCCTGGTTAGCCAGGAACTGTGCTCACCTCCCTTTGTAACCATCTCCTCCTTACCAGACAACCAGTGAAGGCACAACAGGGTGGGACTGATTGGGCCCACAGCAACTCATTAATCCTTGTTAGCTCAGTATGGGGTTGGTACACTCCATCACACTGTATATCTTTTGTAAGAGAATGCTTCATTGCTGTATTTTCTTTACAATCTATAGAATAAGATTCCAGGACTGTTATCTGTTTATGTGTCATTGGGAGCCTCTTGCATCTGTTGAAACAGCATGAAGCAATGGAAACCATTACAAGCATGTTTGTGGCCTATTTTTGTTTAAAATATCACCACTGAAATTCAATCATCAATGGAATTTGCAGCCTGTTATTGTCTAATTTTTAAGTTCTCAGCCATTTTGACTTTATGAATTACACTTATACAGTAGAAAGATATGTAGCTCTGCTATGTCAGAAGTTCTAGATCTTAGAGGTAATTCAACCAATCACCACCCTTACTCTACAGCTAATCTACATGCAACAATTTCATTGGTTGTAGGAGAGAGACTGCACACATGGTGAATTACTTGGCCTCACAGCCCAAGTTCTTCAAAAGCACCCACAAAACAACCAGAACATGCAATAAATAACCCCACACATACAAAGCTCCTTGCCTTAGCTCACCCCCGTCTTTTGCCACCCACACAAATCAACACAAACATCTCCCAGCACAACATACACACACACTTGCCTGTCCTCCCTCATACTTACCATAAAACAATAACTTGAGCAGCAAAGCCATGGGTCATCACTAATTTTATAATAAATATTACACATATGCCTTCATCCTGGGGCACCCCTGGATCCCAGAGAGTGGTGAAGTCCATTCATTCTCCTTTATCAGCGGTTCTGTGACACTTGCTTTTCTCCCCTCTTCAGGACCAATGGGCTCTGGGTTATTGTACACCTTCTCTCCTTCCCTTGGAGAGCAAAAGAGATGTTGCATCTCCTATAGCTGTTGGAAGCTGACTGCCTGCAGCCAACTCTCTTCCCTTAAATACTGCCTATCCGGGCTCAGTGCATGTGTTAGACCAGGGGTCTCAAACATGCGGCCTGTGGGCCACATGCGGCCCGCGAAGCCCTTCCCTGCGGCCTGCCGAGCTCCCTGGTGCCCCCCTGCAGCAGTTTCCGGGAGGGAGGGGCCAGAAGCAGAGGCTTCTCTGCTGCCTAGCTGGGCCGCTGCCAAGCCCTGGCTTCCAGTCGCTGCTGCTGTGGCCTCAATGAACAAGTGGGGCGGTGCTTCACAGGAGCCCTCTGCAGCAGTGGCCAGGAGTGGTAAGCCTCCTGCAAAAGGAGGCGGGAGGGCGGCGGGGAGCCTGGCTTACCGCTCCTGGCCGCCCCTGCAGAGGGATCCTTGGAAGTGCCGCCCTAGCTCGTTCGTTGAAGCTGCAGCAGCAGCGACTGGAAGCCGGGGCTTGGTAGCGGCCCAGCCAGGCAGCAAAGAAGCCTCCCCATCCTCGGGTGGATGCCGCTACCCTGAGAGCAGCCAGAGGTGAGCACCATTCCATGGCTCTCTGGCCGGCTGCAGCTGCCGGGGCTTTCTGCGCCGCCCCCTGCCCGCCATGCCCCACTACCAGTATCCCCTGCGGAGAGCACAGGGCTCGGGCGAGGGGTGGCGGGAGGAGAGTCCAGGAAAGCTGAAAGGAGATGGAGAGAGGAGACCGGGGGGGACAGGGAGGAGCAGCTTAGGGATGGAAGGATACTGAAGCTGGGAGGGTGGGAGGAGATTCGGGGAACAGGGAGCAGGGTTGAGGGGGAGATTTGGGGACAGAGCACTGGGTTACAAGGATGAGTGAGGGGACATTTGGAGATGCAGAACAGTGTTATGGAAGGTGAGTGGGGTGAGATTGAGGGATGGGGTACAGGGAGCTGAGTTACAGGGGTGAGTGGATGGAGATTTGGGGACGGGGAGCAGGGTTATGAGGGTGACTCAGGGAGATTTGGGGATGGAACACAGGGAGCTGGCTACAAGCATGAGTGGGGGGAGATTTAGGGAACAGGAAGCTGGGTTGAGGGGTAAGTGGGGATGGGGAAAAGGGTTATGAGGATCAGTTTGGGAGAGGGAGACTTCATAAAATTATATGGATATTAGGGCTGAAATTTCTGTCAGATTTATCAGCATATTACATTTGAAAAAAGCTTGAATCATCTGAGGCTGGTAATTTCTTGTTAAATTAGATTTGTTTGCTTATGTTTCCAGCTCTGGACTTCCTATATTGCTCTTGCTTTGTTTGCCAAACAGCTGTTGGTGGTGCCTAGCGCTTTCCAGGAGGGAGGAGTAGGAGTGGGGAGCTGCATGCTCAGAGGAGGAGGCGGGGCAAGGCCGGGACCTCATGGAATGGGTGGAGTTGGGGCGGGGCTGGGGGGACAGCGTGGGGGAGCATGTCAGTGATGCAGCCCTCGGGCCAGTGCACTAGTCCTCATGCGGCCCTCGTGATCATTTGAGTTTGAGACCCCTGTGTTAGGCCCAGCCATGTGCAGGCTATCCTGGGCCTGCATTTTTGTCGCTCAAGCATGTTTGAGATTCTCTTGGCCCAGGAATTACTCCCCCTCTTCCTTGGCCCAGCCCCAGCTGGTGGTCCATGTCTAAGGCACGTTAGTTAGTCAGAATTCTGGAGTTCTGAGGGTCAGTCTCCTTTATGAAGCCTGCTGACAGGCTTCCTGCTAAGGGCTGCCAGACAAACGTACTTCGTTAATTTTCAGACACACACACACACACAGTGTTCTTCTAAACCAGAGGAGGGCAAACTATGGCCCGCGGGCCCGTCCTGCCTGGCCCTTGAGCTGCTGGCCAGGGAGGCTAGCCCCTGGCCCTTCCCCTGCTGTCCCCCCTCCCCTGCAGCCTCAGCTCGCCATGTTGCCAGCGCTCTGGGCAGTGGGGCTGTGAGCACCTCCTGGGCAGCGTGGTTGGCTCTGGCCAGCCGGGCTGCACAGTGCCAGTCCTGGTAAGGGAGCAGGGAGCAAAGGGAGAGAGGAGTGGAGGGTTGGATGAGAGACAGAGATTCTGGGGGCGGGGGGGGGCAGTCAGAGGCCAGGGAACAGGGCAGTTGAATAGGCGTGGGAGTCCCAGGGGACCTGTCAGGGGGTGTGGGTGTGGGTAGGGATCGAGGCAATCAGGAAACAGGAAGTGGGGGGGTGGATAAGGATGGGGTCCTGGGAGGCAGTTAGGGGCGGGGAGTCCCAGGAGGGGTTGGATGAGTCAGGGGTTCTGAGGGAACAGTCAGGGAGCAGGAAGTGGGAGTGGGCAGATAGGGGGCAGGAGCCAGGCTGTTTGGGGAGGAACAGCCTTCCCTACCCAGTCCTCCATATAGTTTCAGAACCTCAATGTGGCCCTCAAGCCAGATGTGCCTACTCTGTAGGTTCTTCAGGGCTGGAGCACCCACGGAGAAAAACTGGTGGGTGCTCTGCACCTACCAGCAGCTCCATGCCCCCCGCCCAAGCTCACCTTCGCCTCCTTCCCTGAGTGTGCCGTCCCCGCTTCCCCTCCCAGCGCTTGCTGCCATGAAACAGCTGTTTCCTGGCATAACAAGCTGTGGGAGGGAGCAGGGAGGAACAGGAATGCAGTGTGCTTAGGGGAGGAGGCAGGGAAGAGACAGGACCAGGGCAGGGACTAGGGGAAGGAGTCCAATAGGGGCAAGGCGGGAGCGGAGTTGGGGGGGGGGCCTTTGGGGAAGGGGTTGGAATGGGGGCAGGGCAGGGGTGGGGTAGGAGTAGATTTGGGGAGGAGTCAGGGGGTGCAAGCACCCACCAGCACCAGGAGAAGTTGGTGTCTATGCCTGAGGCCAAAAAGTTTTCCCACCCCTGCTCTAAACAGTGAGAAAAAGACGGATTTTAAAAACCTATGGAAAATGTTCCAGATTCCTTTTAAATCTAAGAGAAAAAAAATACTGGGACAACTTCTTCCCTGACAGAACTCCACTGAAGTCAATAGAATGACACCAGACTTTCATTTGACCCACTGTGTCTAAACAAAAAACTCAACAACTGGAGGATTAACAAACAAACAGTCTCTGAAGTAAATATACTGATCTATCAAGAATGATCAAAGACAGAAAATAAAAGGGCTATAAATACTTAGAAGAGGCAGAAAGCAAAAATAATACGAAGAAAACCCATCCCAAATTCACAGGGGAAAAAAGGCAGTGACATGATAAAACACAGCCACAGTGCCTGTCTCCCTTTGATAACCGCTAGGCAGTAGCCAGGAAAATGGAGCAATGCTACCATAAACAGGGGAGATGAAAAACTGAATGGGGGAGAAATCATATCTGAGGGTATATCTACACAAGGAGCTAGGAGTGATATTCCCCAGCTCAGCTAGACATACGCTAGCAGTATAACCAGGATAGCAACAAGCAGCAACGTGGGCTATCTGTATCAAGTTTCTATCCACGGGTTCAGGAGGGTTTGCACTTGGCATGGCTAGCCTGTGCTGCTGCTCCCTGTGCAATCTCATTTTCTGTGACAGGCATGGGTGACAATAGCACAGGGAGACAAAGCAGGGGGAGGTGTCATTTTTCAGACAGAGGCATTTATCTGTCATGCTGCTCTCACCCTGGATCTCCTCAGCTGATAGAGACTTTGCAATTACACAAACAGCTTGAACCTGACAGTACAGTTTTGTAGTGCTAGACATCAGCACATTCCACTTCTCCTACAACTGGAAGTGGTTAGGAGAAGCATGAAGTTTTGGGTCTGGGGATTGGAATGAATCATCTGAATGACCCTCCTTAAAAATCCACAGACAGTTCATGTGCACAGTGGTTCAATCAATAGGAGAAGCTAAGAGGTTGTGAAATACATTCAACAGCTCTGCACACATGGCATAATGGTGGGGTGAGGGCCACAAAGGCTACCAAAAGGCTTACATGGATATACATATACCAATGTTTTTCCTGGGTGTAGCAATGATTATGAGAGAGACCATGAGACGAGGCTCACAGCTTAGATTACCCAATCAGAACATCTAGCCCAATATTTTGACTTAAGTGGAACTATGCCAGTTTGCACCAGCTGAGGATCTGATCCATTATCTTCTGGGCTGGTTTACATAGGGGAGTTATACTGGTATAAAGTAGGGAGTGGATTTAAAGCACTACAGTTATACCTTGTGGCCTACTCAAAGACCAACCTGCTGCAGTGATGGCGGCTCACAGTTCATTCCTCACTCCTCAACCCAGCCAAGCTAAGAGAATTGCAGTAGCAGTGTTCATAGCCATACAGGCACCAACCACCTGATCAAGTGCCAGGAATGTTTTTGCCTTGCCCCAGGCCAAGCTCCACCCAGCACTTAGAGGGAGGTTTGCCATAATGCAGAGCCTTTGATTTGGAGGGGTGAGAAGAGAGATAGTGAGCTGCAGAAATGGGGTAATCTTGAAGACGATCTCAACCCCACAAAGAAAAAGGAGATGTTCTTTCTCCCTTCCTATTAAATAAAATGTAGTAGCAGAAAATTGATCCCAGGGCAAATAAGGTAGAAGAAAAAATTAACCTACATATGACAAAACAATAAAAAAAAGCAATGAAGTGATTTGTTGAAGTATATAAAAACTTTGGGATGGCATTCAAAAACATGGATAAAAACTGAGCTCAGGAATGAAGATTAAAGAGGACAAAACACAAACTGAGAGCAGATGCTAGGGAAACAATTTTTTTCACTGTAAGAAACAGAAACATGAAGAACAGCCCACACCATGGCAAGGGTGTCGATGCAAGAGTGTTTAACCTTTTGAGACCAATAACACAAAAGAGAAAGTGTTACATGCACAAAAGGAAAACTCCTCTTCTAAATACTATGCACAGCAGTGACATCCAGTTTTTTCACCCTCGGAGTGGAACATGAATCAGAGAGGTAGCTGTGTTAGTCTGGAATTGCAGAAGTGACAAAGAGTCCTGTGGCACCTTAAAGACTAACTAAAGTTTTAGAGCATAAGCTTTCGTGGGCTAATACCCACTTTGTCGGATGCAAGCAGTGGAAGTGTCCAGTGGCAAGGATAAATAAGAGGCAAGGGCCAGGTTGGAGATAACAAGGTTAGTCCAATCAAGCTGAACCAGCTTGTTTTCTCTAATCAGGGAGGATGAGGTACTCTAGTAACTGGTCTGGAGGTGTGAACACCGAGAGAAGAGAAGATGCTTTTGTAGTTAGCTAGCCACTCGAAATCTTTGTTCAATCCTTGATTGATGGTATCACATTTGCAAATGAATTGCAGCTCTGCAGTTTCTCTTTGCAGTCTAGTTTTGAAGTTTTTTTGCTGAAGAATGGTGACCCTTAGGTCTGTAATTTTGTGTCCAGGGAGACTGAAGTGTTCTCCCACAGGTTTTTGTATATTGCCATTCCTGATATCTGATTTGTGTCCATTTATCCTTTTTCGTAGGGACTGTCCAGTTTGGCCGATGTACATAGCAGAGGGGCAGTGCTGGCACATAATGGCATATATTACATTGGTAGATGTGCAGGTGAATGAACCAGTGATGGTGTGGCTGAGCTGGTTGGGTCCTGTGATGGTGTTGCTGGTGTAGATATGTGGGCAGAGTTGGCATCGAGGTTTGTTGCATGGATTGGTTCCTGAGTTAGAGTTATTGTGGCATGGTGTGCTGTTGCTGGTGAGAATATGCTTGAGGTTGGCGGGTTGTCTGTGGGCCAGGACTGGCCTGCCTCCCAAAGCCTGTGAAAGTGAGGGATCGTTGTCCAGGATGGGTTGTAAATCACTGATGATGCATTGGAGAGGTTTTAACTGAGGACTGTAGGTGATGGCCAGTGGTGTTCTGTTGTTTTCCTTCTTGAGCTTGTCTTGCAGCAGAAGGCTTCTGGATACACATCTGGCTCTGTTGATCTGTTTCCTTATTTCCTTGTGGGGGGTATTGTAGTTTTGAGAATGCTTGGTGAAGATCTTGTAGGTGTTGGTCTCTGTCTGAGGGTTGGAGCAAATACGATTGTACCTCAGTGCTTGGTTGTAGACAATGGATCGTGTGGTGTGTCCGGGATGGAAGCTGGAGGCATGAAGGTAGGCATAGCTGTCGGTAGGTTTTCGGTATAGGGTGATGTTAATGTGGCCGTCATTAATTTGCACCGTGGTGTCTAGGAAGTGGACTTCCTGTGTAGACTGGTACAGGCTGAGGTGGATGGTGGGGTGGAAGCAGTTGAAATCATGGTGGAATTCTTCCAGAGTTTCCTTCCCATGAGTCCAGATGATGAAGATGTCATCAATGCAGCGTAGGTAGAGAAGGGGCGTGAGTGGATGAGAGTTGAGGAAGCGTTGTTCCAGCTCAGCCGTAAAGATGTTGGCATACTGTGGGGCCATGCGGGTGCCCATAGTGGTGCCACTGGTCTGGAGGTATATATTGTCACCAAATTTGAAATAATTGTGTGTGAATATAAAGTCACAGAGCTCAGCAACCACTTGTGCTGTGGCATCATCAGGGATACTGTTCCTGACAGCTTGTATTCCATCTTTGTGTGGGATGTTTGTATAGAGAGCCTCCACATCCATGGTGGCTAGGACGGTGTTTTCTGGAAGGTCACGAATGCATTGTAGTTTTCTCAGGAAGTCAGTGGTGTCACAGAGATAGCTGGGAGTGCTGGTGGCGTAGGGTCTGAGTCGAGAATTCACAGACCCAGACAGTCCTTCAGTGAGCGTGCCAATGCCCGAGATGATGGGGCGTCCAGGATTTCCAGGTTTGTGGATCTTGGGTAGTAGATAGAATAACCCCGATCGGGGCTCTAAGGGTATGTTAATTTGTTCCTGTGTTAGTGTAGGGAGTATCCTGAGTAGATGGTGCAGTTTCTTGGTATATTCCTCAGTGGGATCTGAGGGAAGTGGCTTGTAGAAATTGGTATTGGAGAATTGTCTGGTAGCCTCCTTTTGGTAGTCTGACCTGTCCATGATGACAACAGCACCTCCTTTATCAGCCTCTTTGATTATAATGTCAGGGTTGTTTCTGAGGCTGTGGGTAGCATTGCGTTCTGCACAACTTAGGTTGTGAGGTAGGAGATGTTGTTTTTCCACAATTTCTGCCTGTGCACGTTGGCGGAAGCATTCTATGTATAGGTCCAGACTGTCATTTTGACCCTCAGGAGGAGTCCATGTGGAGTTCTTCTTCTTGTGCTGCTGTTGGGAGGGTGTCTGTGTATCAGTGTATCCCTGTTGTCTTGAAAGTATTCTTTGACTCGGAGATGGCAAAAGTAGGCTTCCAGATCACCACAGAACTGTATCATGTTTGTCAGGATGGTGGGGCAGAATGAGAGTCCTCAAGATAGGACAGACTCTTCTGCTGGGCTGAGTTGGATAGATCGATGATATTTCTGGGTGAGTTAGGGGTACCACTGTTGTGGCCCCATGTGGCAGGTAGGATTTTAGATAGCTTGCAGTCCTTTTTCCTTTGCAGAGAGGTGAAGTGTGTAATATAGATCTCCTGTCTTATTTTAGTAAAGTCTGTTTGTGTGGAAGGTTGGTTGTTTATGAAGGTTTCCAGGCTGGAAAGCTCTTTTTTGATGTTTTCTTGTTTGCTGTACAGGATGCTGATCAGGTGGTTCCTCAGTTTCTTTTATAGTGTCTGGCATAATCTCTCACTGTGGTCTGTGCAGTATGTAGATAGCAATGGATTTTTCACCTTCAGTCCATTAGGTATGATGTCCATCCGTTTGCATTTGGAGAGAAAGATGATATTTGTCTCTATTTGTGCAAGTTTCTTCATGAGGTTGATGGACTTCCACTCCATATGGCTAAATGCAGTGCCTTGCATGGTGTCAAGAATCAGAGCGGTAGCCAGGTTAGTCTGGAATTGCAGAAGTGACAAAGAGTCCTGTGGCACCTTAAAGACTAACTAAAGTATTAGAGCATAAGCTTTCGTGGGCTAATACCCACTTTGTTGGATGCAAGCAGTGGAAGTGTCCAGGGGCAGGAATAAATAAGAGGCAAGGGCCAGGTTGGGGATAACAAGGTTAGTCCAATGAGGCTGAACCAGCTTGTTATCTCTAATCAGGGAGGATGAGGTACTCCTCTAGCAGCTGGTCTAGAAGTGTGAACACTGAGAGAAGAGAAGCTGCTTTTGTAGTTAGCTAGCCACTCCTAATCTTTGTTCAGTCCTTGATTGATGGTATCAATGGTATTGATGATATCACATTTGCAAATGAATGAGTGGAACATATTGTTTCCCAAAAGTTAAGAGACCACAATCAATCCTTAAGGGTGATTCTCAGCACTATTCTGTTCCTTTCATGGCACCCAGAACCACCAACTCCTCTTCCCCCACCCTCCTATCCGGATTGACTGTGGGGGGGTAAGGTCCTTTGCTGGGTGTTTACCTAAGCTCATAGTGCAACCTCCCTATGCTGTGATGCAGCAGACATCCAGTGGGGGAGCTGGTGAGCAGCTGGAGCAGGAATGGGACAACAGCAGCTCAAACCACAGCCAACTCCTAGCAGAGCTGGTCTTGCGGCCGCAAAGGAAAAGCGGGGAAGCGATGGTGTGGGGGAGCAGTGCCTCTACCTCATCCCTGTAGTGAAGGGGATGATTTAATCACTTCATTTGAAAACTACTGCTGTGCACAGCTAAGGAAAACATATTTTCCATTCATAACAAAAACATATTTGGGAAGGTTCGAGACCAACGACATTCACTCTAGGTACATTTATATAATTCATTACACACTGTATGTACCTACCTGAATTTATAATAAAGTTTCCATCAATGTCTCTAGGTGCTAGAGTATAAGAGTAATTAAAACATATGATGTCAATAACACAAATCTACATAATGAAGTGCCCTACAACTCATATAGCACTTGCCCGCTAAAATCATCACCACCACCATACACTGTAACCTTCTAAAAACCCTCAGTGCACTTCCTCCCCAAATGCTCGAAGAGAAAAGATGGGCTTACAGAGTGTTAAGAAGATTTAAAAAATTCAGTCTTTGGTGGGTCAAATTGAAGATTTGAGGGCCCCTTTTAGAAAATGCCCTCCTGGGAATCTTTCTGTCATTTAAACTAGGAAGTCTCCAGCTTGAATGGACGGGCTGCTTGCAACTGTAGTGGTACGACCCAATGAAATACATATTGAATAAGAGGGAAGACAGGACAAAAAACCCGTTGTACCCCTCTGACACAGAGGCCCCTTGGCAAAGGGTCCCCTGTCCTTTGCAAACAACTTTCATGTCAGGGCTTACAAACTCATTATACCAAAGACATTTCTGGCAGGATACTTATCCAGAAGGGATAACACGTATTGTAAAGTATCAAAAGAAAGCTCATATCTTATCAAGACTCAGTCGTTGTGAGATGCATCTACAGGTAATATTTAAGGAAAAGGATAACAGTCAAATTGTCTACACACAAAGTATTGTCAACTGGGGGAAAAAGAGAAATATTTCATCCTATCAACTTCTTTCAATTGCACTAGGTCTTTACTTATACCTATAGTAGTTACACATTTTTCAGAGAGAAAAGCAATTGCTAAGTTGTCCCTTTGATGGCCCTGTTTCAGTCAGATAGTTAAAGCATATGTTTAACTCAAAGTATGTGAGTTGCCCCATTGACATTAATGGAACTACGTGTGTGCTGTTAGGCACGTTTTCAAGTACTTTGCTGAACAGGGCCCAAAGTTAGCAATAGTCTAAAGGAAAAAGTTAGATAATTGCAATCCACAGAAGTAGGTCTACGACTGATTAAGAACATCATATGCTTGGTCTACACTTACAACTCAGGTCGACCTAGCTACATTGCTTAGGCTTGTGACAAATTTCACACCCTGTGCGATGTAGTTAGGTTGACCTAACCCCACACTGTAGGGGCAGCTAGGTCAACAGAAGAACTCTTCAATCAACCTGATTTACTGCCTCTTGAGTGGGTGGATTTACTGTAAAGACAAAAGAACCTCTTCTGCCGCTGTAGTGTCTACACTGCAGTACTGCCATAGGCCATGTAGAGTACATACCTATAGAGTCAAAAGATCTTATCACAATGCGAGAAGGAAGCAACAAAACAGAGCAAAAAAGCAACAGAATGGTAAAAGATTTTTTTCAGGCCAAAGAGCATATCTTTTTTAAAATGTGAAAATCCAGCCCAAGGGAGGCTAGCAAAACAAACCTTAGCAGGGAAAATGTGAACCAGAGATTAAGAAGGTTGTATATCAAAAACAGAAAGCCTGATTTTTTTCCCCTCTCCAGTCTTGCCCTGGCATGTCTTTCTCCAGATGAAAGATGGAAAATGACTTGTTTAAAAAATAATAGGAGGCCTAAAGGATAGCCAGGGAGTCTACTAAAACCACTAGCAGAAAAAAAGAAAAAAAATGATACTAGATAAGGTTATTTCAGAAAAAAAAATTCATTGATCATCAGAAATAATGATGAAACACCTACTTTGGGATTACTCTTTCCAGGTGAGGAAGAATAAAGCATTGGCAGAGAAACAGGTAGACATACAATACTGTAAAATTAAATGACAATAAATATACTATTTCTGTGAGTCAACTAACTACATGATGATGCCTAAAACTGTTCACTGGAGGTGAGATCTTGGCCCTATTGACTTGAATGGGACCATAACATTTTTGTGGAATTCTGTGGAAGGTGAAGGAAGAATAATTTCTGTGCACAGTTCCAGACCGACAGCCCTGAAAATGTATATCCCCTGTTTATCTACCAAATAGGCATAGCATAAGCAGCAGCCACATAAGCCTTCATCACAATGAGTCACCAGCATATCTCATCTCTGATGAAGAGGGACCACAAGTTGGAATGAGAGTTCAGTGTCTACAACAATTTGATCCTTGGTCTACCAACAAAAATGGCTAACAAAGCCAACTAGTGCCATTTGCAATGACATGTTTGGTTTGGACAGCCACTAAGAAAGCATTAATTCATTCCACTTACACTGCTGTAAAGCTGTTCGCTGGCTGTATAAATTATAATCATACGCAGCCTTAGCCACATTTCAGTGTACTGACGGACTCCATATTCTACTGCTAAATTCTTTGAGCCATCCAATGCCCTAAATGACAAAATATGAATGATGTCTTTTTTTAGACAGATCAGATGTCATGTATTTCCATAAATTCCTTAAGAACATCCAGCCTGTTGTTTTATTTCCTGGACATTTCATTAAAATTTGTATAACTTACAATAATAAAATAATTATGTTTTATACGAAAATGTAGCTCAGTTCACATCAAAGACATAACCCAGTTGCTTCAAGTATCCATGCGGATACTCCAAGCTTTGTTCCATACCCTGGGAACTCATTTTGTACTACTGTGCTGACACCAAAAGGCTTATGTCCTAGGAGGCTCAGCAGAGTTTGGGGCAGCTGCTTTGCTGAAGATGGATAACTTGCTCATAATAAGTTTATAACAACAAAACAGGATTATGAACAACACTATGTTGAACATCACATCATTGGTGCTAAAGTTCTTAACTATTTATACAGAGCCAGAAGTGTTCAGCAGGAGCCTAAAAACCAGCTAAAATGAGCTACAGAAAGAACAAGCGCCCTGCCCTAAAAAGCTCACAATGTCATGGCACAAAAACACACAAGGGTGTGAGCAAAGAAGGATGAGTAGTTGCTAGGCTTCACAAAGCAGGTAGGGGTTCAGAATTGTATTGACGGAGGAGAAGGAATTGGGGTCGGCCTACACTAACTGGCAGCTGTTCCATGCTTGAGACATGCCAAAAAAGAACACTGCAACCATTACAGTGCAGTCTGCTGCAAAAATGTTTTACAACCCTCATGGTAAGTCCTTCATTCTGACAGGACCTTTGTGCCTACATGGAGTTAACTGCAGGTTCAAACCCTAGTAGGTCACTCATTCCAGTTGTATCTACCACCTGTACTGTATAGTACTATAGAACACTGCAGACAAAGCAAGCATAAATAGTCCTGAAAGGTTTTTTTTCTTCCCTGTTCCACAGAAATTCAGAGATGCATGTGTGTGTATATGTTTTGGATGTTGTTCCTGCAGAAAAGCTTTAGCAAAGAAGAGTATTTTATAATTAATCTAAAGACAGGCAAGTTGCGGTTCAGACTTAATGGAGTTCTCACTGCTAAAAAAATACTCCACTCCCTATTTCTGACAATCTAAATCTGTACTGGACTGTATTTTTCTGTACTTTTCCATGCTATGTTCTTCAGGACAGGAAATCTGTTACTTATTTTGACCCAGCTCTCCTACTGTGCACCATCAATGTGCACCTATGGTGCCATATAAACAATGATGATGCAAGTACAATGGCCAATCAAATGCACATGGAGTGTATGTGTAAAATAAGATTAAGTCATAGCCTCTAAAGACCTGGTAACATTCTATTAGACCAGAAGTTTTCAAAATGTGGGGTACACTCCCCCAGGAGAGGGGGCAAGGAGGAACATTCGGGCCATGGGGCAAGCTGTGATGCCAGGGGGCTCAGACCTCAGTCCCCCATGGTGGAACTCTGAAAGGGAGCTCCACGGCCACCACGCCTCACCTCTTTTTGTCTGGGCGGGGGGGGGGGGGCACAACCAAAAATTATAAAATCAAAGGGGGGGGTCTCAGCTAAAAAAGTTTGAAAACCACTGTACTAGACACAATTCTGATTCTGTATCATATTTTTTCCAGTACTTCTCATCATCCACTAAGGCTCTTTGTTTCATGTCTCCATTTTCCCACCAGAAATCATAACCTTAAATTGAAATAGGACAACTGGATGCACGGGAAATAAGTAGAGGACTTAGAAACTGGGGGTTCATCTGAGGAATAAGCTACAGAATACAATAAATCCCACAGAAACCAAGATCCTATTTTGCTAGTAAGAAGAAGGGGAATAACATAAATCAGGGGTAGGCAACCGATGGCACCGGTGCCGAAGGCGGCACGCGAGCTGATTTTCAGTGACATTCACACTGCCCAGGTCCTGGCCACCAATCTGGGTGGCTTTGCATTTTAATTTAATTTTAATTTTAATTTAATTTTAAATGAAGCTTCTTAAACATTTTCTTTACTTTACATATAACAATAGTTTAGTTATATATTATAGACTTCTAGAAAGAGACCTTCTAAAACTGTTAAAATGTATTACCGGCATGCAAAACTTTAAATTAGAGTGAATAAATGAAGACTCGGCACACCACTTCTGAAAGGATGCCGACCCCTGACATAAATACTATTTTTAAATAGAGTGTTTGTCATTGTTTTTGCATGAAAAATCAGCAAATTTATTATAAGCATCTTTGCAGGTGGCATTTCAGGATAAAACTGAATTCTACACACATGAACAGACACTTTATTTGGTGATCCTAGTTCTTCCAAACAGAAGTGGGCAGCATGAATCCATTCATTTCAATGGAACTAGAACATTGCATCTTTCTTTGTGTACTGAACCCAAGAGTAGTTTGTTTTCCCTTTGATGCCCATTCTGGACCCTCCCTGTATGAAAATAGACAGGAGTTTCACAACACACATTCACCGCTGGAGGTTATTTGCATTGTCTCTCTCTGTAAAGGAACAATGACATCACCTCTCCTTTGGTTCTGCACACAGGAGCAAAAAAATTTAAAAAAATGTATTGTGACCTAGAAAACCTTGCTTGAAACAATTCCCTAAGACTTGAAGCTGTTTGGAATGGAAGGGATATATTGTTTTGATTTGATTAAAGCTGAAAAGTTGATTTGACATCCTGTTGTCAAGGAAACCAATTCACACACAAAATAAAACAGTTGTGATGGTACCATTCAGACTATTCAAGTGACCTTGGGGGGGGGGGGGGACAGGGGAGAATAAAGGCTTCCGTTCCAAAGATCTGTATTCAACACACTTCACCACTGTGAAAATACAGACCATTGTTCTTTATGCTTATTGAGAAGCTGTTTTCAATCTAAAAAGAGCAAAATGCCAGATCTTCTCCAAGGCCATCAGGTCAAATGCCTTGATTCTGGTCATACATGCACAGCTGCCACATAACATTTGTTACCTGTATTCACAAGAACTATAAGACTCAAACAGAAGCGGTGGGGATGAGGAAGGAGTTTCATGCACTAGGTAGATCATAATAATACATGTGTGTGCCTGTACACACACACATAAAGACAAAGGCAGCCATGAGGGGCCCAAACATTTTCCTAGAACCACTAATTGAGCTTACACCAAGCCTGGTAACAGTGTCCCAAAGATTCCTTTTCTTGGGAGATTTCAAGAGTAGCATTTATTCCCTGCCAACCTGCTCGATCCCTGACAAATCAGGTTCCTCTCTAGGACATAGCCCAGAAACTGTCCTGTTATTGAACAACCTTCTCCTGGCCTTGTACAGTGTGACCTAAGAACTTCTTAATGACAACTGGCAAGGGAGTCCCAGGAATGTCCTGATTCTGGAATGTGCTTTCCGATTCACCAAAGAATCATAGAATCATAGGTTTAGAAGGTACCACATGGGTCACCTAGTCAAGCCCCTTGCCATAATGCAGGATTTGTTGTGTTTCAACCATCCAAGACAGATGGCTATCCAGCCTCCTTTTGAAAACCTCCAATGAAGGAACTTCCACAACCTTCCTAGGAGGTCTGTTCCACTGTCCTACTGTTCTTACAGTTAAGAAGTTCTTCCTGAGAATTATCCCACATTCTATATTGATGCATTTCATTTTTCTTCCCTACGTGTTGCACCTTACTTTGTCTTTGTGTTCACTGAATGTCATGAGAGATCTTAAGTGAAAGCTTGGCCACACTGGTCCTTAATACTGTTGTCAAATGTATGTACAGATACTATGTAAAAAGTTTATACAGAGAGAGAGAGAGAGAGAGAGACAGAAAGTATGTTCTTGAATGGAGAAACAGGTCTTCTGTCACACAAGAGGTGTTTGTTCACCTGTCTCTCTGTTGGGATGTTAAGTAAATATTGTAAGCTAACCTAGTGGATACCATTTACATTTGAAATGATCAAAGATATGTGAAGTCAACAAGACAGCTGCACGCATGAAAAATAACTCTGGTTATACTGACTCTGGGTACAGACAATGACAATAAGAAGAAAGCACGGAAAACACTGCCTTATTCTACATCCATGAAGTAAGTGGACAGTGCATTTACATTAATGAAAACAGGATTTCAGACAACCGTGGTTGAAATGCTGCAGAGGACTATGGAGGTAAGATAAACTTCTTTAGACAGGAGATTAACCTGTTAGTTAAATGTAGTGTTTAAAAAGCGTTTTATGGTTTTGTTTGATATGTAACCATTTGTTTCCAATATTCTCACTCATTATCACTTGAGTCTTGAATCTTTGTTAATAAACTTATTCTGGTTTGCACTATAAATGTATCTCAGTGCTGTGAAGCTAAGCAAGATGCTGACCCCGAGTTCAGTCATCCAAGCGGGTGTGTACATTCTTCCTTTGGAGACACCAGACCTGGTATTTCTGTGAGTATTCAGTGGATAAGGGGCTGAACATTACAAGGGAATGCTTCAAAGGGACTCAGGGACTGGGGAGCACTTATTGTTAACCTGCAAGGTAAACTAAGGGCTGGCATAGCCCAGAGAAGAGTACTTAGGTGGCTAATAGGCTGGTGGTGTCAGGGAGCTGACACCCAGTTAAGCACAAGCAAGATTCCTTAATGCTGGAGATGGTTGGGGGGGGAGTTCGTAACAAGGTGACTCACAGTCCTGGATATCCTGAGAATCATCACATATAGGAAAAAAAACCTCTGTGCTGCTAGTGCTAGATGTCTCTGCAGTCTTCAGCACCATTAGTCAGACAGAGCTGAAGATACACATACAAGACCTTGCAGGAGTAAACAAGGCAGCAGTGTGCCGGATCCACTCATTCCTACCAGCCAGACCCCAGAGAGACAGGATATATACCTATGTATCATCTTATGTGCAGTCTAAGAAGGCTTAGTGCTTTTTCTCATTCTCCAACATCTACAAGGGACCACCCAGGGAAAGAATGACTCACGTGCCACCAAGTTCATTGTTCTGCTGACACTGCTCTGCCATCACCAATGCCTGAAGGAATAGGTAAGCAGATGAATGAAAATCAAAGAGTTCTAGATCAACTTAGAGAAAAAAGATGTGATACTAATAAGAATGGGGAAAACATACTGAGGAACTAACGCCCGTGCTCTATTATCACCATTGTTTAAGGGCACAAGACTACAGATCTTTGGAATAATATGAAGCCTCAGAGTCATGCCCAGTTCATTATTATTCCAGACAAATGCAAGTTGCCACAATGGTGATGAACACCTTTTTCTATTTCTGACTAGCAGGGACACTATATCATTTCCTTTCAGTCGAGGATCTAGCCACTGACAGCCATTTTATCATAACGTCTTGGTTTTATCTCTGCAAGACACTTTCCGTAGGGTTGAATGTAACTGCCACAAGAAGGACGCTATTGGTACAGCAAATACCTCTGACAAAAAAGGCTGACACAATATTATACCACTGCTCTGCGAATTGCATTCTCCTCCCATCCAATCCAGAACTTGAGTTTTAAATCCTGGCCCTATGGACTATCTTATACTGGTAGGGGAAGTACAAGTGGGTGGCAATCTGGGCAGCAGTGACCATGAGATGATTGAGTTCAGGATCCTCACAAAAAGAAGAAAGGAGAGTAGCAAAATATGGACCCTGGATTTCAGAAAAGACTTTGACTCCCTTAGGGAACTGATGGGCAGGATCCTCTGGGAGGCTAATATGAGAGGGAAAGGAGTCCAAGAGGGCTGGTTATATTTTAAAGAAGCCTTATTGAAGGCACAGGAACAAACCATCCCGATGTGCAGAAAGAATAGTAAATAAGGCAGGTGACCAGCTTGGCTTAACAGTGAAATACAGGAATTCCTCACTTAATGTTGTAGTTATGTTCCTGAAAAATGTGACTTTAAGTGAAATGATGTTAAGCAAATCCAATTTCCCCATAAGAATTAATGTAAATGAGGGGGTTAGGTTCCAGGGAAATTTTTTTCACCAGACAAAAGATTATATTATATATCTATATGTATATATATATACACACACACAGTATAAGTTTTAAACAAATAACTGAATACTGGTACACAGTGATGATGATTGTGAAGCTTGGTTGAGGTGGAGGAGTCAGAGGGTGGGATATTTCACAGGGAATGTTTTACTGCTAAATGATGAACTAGCAATTGGCTGAGCCCTCAAGGGCTAACTCTCACACTCTACAAGGCAGCAGGAAAAGAGGAAGGGCAGACAGAGACACACACTGTGTGTGTGTTTGAGAAATAGAGATGCACATTGCCCACTTAAGTATGAAGAGTGGGGTCAGAAGTACACTGCCTTGTTAATTAGATCAGCAAGCTGAGACCGGACCGCAGCTATGGAAGATGGGGTAATTGGGGAGCAGGAGCAGGGGAGAGAGGGCCACCCTGACATTAGCCTCCCTCTTCTTCCCCACTCCCTCACCCCACATACATAGCAAGCAGGAGTCTCAGGGAGCAGCTCCAAGGCAGAGGTCAGGAGCAGCACATGGCAGTGGGAGGAGGGACATCTGAACAGCTGGCAATTGAGAGCCTGCTGGGAAGCCGCTGCACAAGGAACTTAGGGGAGGGGGGAGCTGATAGAGGGAACCGATAGGGGGGCTGCTGGTCCACCCTGGTTCCAACCACCCACCAGCTAGCTGCAATGGGCTGCTCTTCCTGCAAGCAGTGGATAAAGCAGGTGGCTGCCAAACGACATTAGACGGGATCATTGCACAAGTTTAAATGAGCATGTTCCCTAATTGATCAGCAACGTAACAATGAAATAACGTTAACCAGGGCAAATTTAAGTGAGGAGTTCCTGTATTCGGTGATCTTAAACATAAAAAGGAAGATTCCACAAGAAGTAGAAACTTGGCTAGATGACTAGGGAGGAGTATAAAAATATTGCTCAAGCATGCAGGGGTATAATCAGGCAGGCCAAAACATAAGTGAAGTTGCAGCTAGCAAGGGATGTGAAGGGTAACAAGAAGGGTTTCTACAGGTATGTTAGCAATAAGAAAAAGGTCAGGGAAAATGTGGGGCCCTTAATGAATGAGGGAGGCAACCCAGTGATAGATGACATAGAAAAAGATGTTGAACAAAACCAGCCCCAGGACCAGTCCCTGGGGCACACCACTTGATACCGGCTGCCAACTAGACATCGAGCAGTTGGTCACTACCCATTGAGCCCGACAATCCAGCCAGCTTTCTATCCACCTTATAGTCCACCTTTTTTTGCCTTGGTTTTCACAGACAAGTTCAGCTCCCACACTGCTGTTCTGAGCAACACAGTATGGGGAAGAGGTGAGCAGCACTCAGTGGTGAAAGGACAGGTTAAGGACTATTTAGAAAAGCAAGATATGCACAAGTCCATGGGTCCAGACCTAATGCATCCGAGAGTGTTGAGGGGAATTAGCTGACGTGATTGCAGAGCCATTGGCCATTATATTTGAAAACTCATGGAGATCGGGGGAGGTCCCAGACAAATGGAAATAGGCAAATATAGTGCCCTTCTTTAAAAAAGGGAAGAAGGAGAACCCAGGGGATTACAGACCGGTCAACCTCACCTCAGTCCCTGGAAAAATCATGGACCAGGTCCTCAAGGATACCATTTTGAAGCACTTGGAGGAGAGGAAGGTGATCAGGAACAGTCAACATGGATTCACCAAGGGCAAATCATTCCTGACCAACCTGATTGTCTTCTGTAATGAGAAAACTGGCTCTGTGGATATGGGGAAAGCAGTGGACATGATGTATCTTGACTTTAACAAAGCTTTTGATACAGTCTCCCACAGTATTTTTGCAAGTTAAAAAGGTGTAGTTTGGATGAATGGACAATAAGGTGGATAGAAAGCTGGCTGGACTGTCGCGCTCAATGGGTAGTGACCAATGGCTCAATGTCTAGTTGGCAGCCGGTATCAAGTGGTGTGCTCCAGGGATTGGTCCTGGGGCTGGTTTTGTTTAACATCTATATTAATGATCTGGACGATGGGATGGATTGCACCCTCAGCAAGTTCACAGATGACACTAAGTTGGGGGAAGAGGTAAATACACTGGAGGGTAGGGATATGATCCAGAGTGACTAGATAAATTGGAGGATTGAGCCAAAAGAAATCTGATGAAGTTCAGCAACGACAAGTGAAGAGTCCTGCACTTAGAATGGAAGAATCCCATGCACTGCTACAGGCTGGGGACCGACTGGCTAAGCAACAGTTCTGCAGAAAAAGACATGGGGATTTACAGAGGTTGAGAAGCTGGTTATGAGTCAACAGCTTGCCCTTGTTGCCAAGAAGGCTAACGGCATATTGGGATGCATTTGTAGGAGCACTGCCAGCAGGTCGAGGAAATGATTATTCCACTCTATTCGGCACTGATGAGGCCACATCTGGAGTATTGCTTCCAGATTTGGGCCCCTCACTACAGAAAGGATGTGGATGAATTGGAGAGAGTCCAGCGGAGGGCAACGTAAATGATCAACAGGGGGCTGGGGCACGCAACTAATGAAGAGAGGCTGAGGAAACTGGGCTTATTTAGTCTGCAGATGAGAAGAGTAAGTGGGGGATTTGATAGCTCCTTTCAACTACCTGAAGTGGGGTTCCAAGGAGGATGGAGCTCAGCTGTTCTCAGTGGTGGCAGATGACAGAACAAAGAGCAATGGCCTCAAGTTGCAGTGGGGGAGGTCTAGGTTGGATATTAGGAAAATCTATTTCACTAGGAGGGTGGCGAAGCGGTGGAATTTGTTACCTAGGGAGGTGGTGGAATCTCCATCCATAGAGGTTTTTAAAGCCCAGCTTGACAAAGCCCTGGCTGGGATTATTTAAATTGGTGTTGGTCCTGCTTTGAGCAGAGGGTTGGATTAGATGACCTCTAGACGTCTCTTCCAATCCCAATCTTCCATGATTCTATGATCTTGCAGACCACCTCATCCTCTGCTATCTGCAGATATAGTTGTGGGATGACACAGTTGCAAAGACAACTTTTTTGTCAGAAATAGGGAGTCGAGTATTATTATAGCAGTGAGAACTCCATTAGGTCTGAACCTCAACTTGTTTGTCTTCAGATTCATTATAAAACACTCTTTTTTGATAAAGCCTTTCTGCAGGAACAACATCCAAAACATATTTATAATCTACACACACATCTCTGAACTTCTGTGCAAATGGGAAGAAAAATATCTTTCAGGACTATTTATACTTTCTTTGTTTGCAGTGTTTTTATAGCCACATTGGAAGGGAGACAAGGTGGGTAAAGTAATATCTTTTATTGGATCAATATCTGCTGTTGAGAGACAAGCTTTCAATCTCCACAGAGCTCTTCATCAAGTCTGTGAAAGGTAGTCACATCATCGCAGTTACATAAAAGGTAGAACAGCCTGTTAAGCATAAGAAGTTAAAACATGTTGCAAAAAAACATTCAGAATGAAGTGGGCAATTGAGATCTTGGAAGTCATAGGACAAAAGGGAATTAGTGGGTTACAGATTGTTATGATGAGACATAAAACCAGTGCCTCTATTGAGTCCATGCTTTCTTTGTAATTATTGGTCAGTGTTTATATATCAAAGTAATAAGCACATTGGAAATACCAAAGATAGAGAAAACCTGGAAGTCATTATTTCCACTTAGGATAGAAACCAACGGAAGGCAAAGTACAGTTCCAGCACTATTATAACAATGCAAAACTTATAGTACCAGTGTGGGATTCAAAGAAATGTGAAATTATTGACTTTAGGGAAGTCCCTGTATACTCTTCCTGAGATGTAGTCCATCCTCAACACTAGTAAGGAATTAACTACAGGTGGAGGACAGGGGAAAGAGGTGTGCAATTTTTACTTTTTACTTCATGATATTTTAAAAATGGATATTTTTATACAGATATGGAGTGAGAGATTTTAACTCAAATTCACAGTATTTTTCAAACATGATTTTTTTCTTAAATTAAATTACATTTTAGTGAATGTTTCATTGTCTCACGGTGAAAACTCAAAATCATACAGGTGACAGGCATACAAACCAAAGCAACTTTAAAGGCACCTTCTCCCCTCATCAGTTCAATGTTCACATGAGAGAAGAGATAGATATATTTTCCTTTGTGCAGCTGCTATCCACACCCTTATTTTACCAGGGTGGTAGCTCTGTAAAGGCCTGAGAAAGACTGAGTTCTAAGCAGAATTGTCTGTATGTTCAATATTAGGACTTGTTTATATGGAGACGCTCAAGAAAGGGAAGGTGAATCAACTAAAGGTGTGAAGTCAATGCACATCAGTGTGTTAACTTCCAACTGGATGCTTTTATTCAGGAATAAAGTGGCATTAGCTCACTGTCACTAAGTTGCAAACCAACAAGAAAACAGCAGCAACAACAAACAGAGTAAAGGAAGAGTATTGCTGGCTTACCCACAAACAGGTCCATACTCCTTGATCAGTTTTGTATGGTTTTCCCAAAAGCCCTGAGTAAAGAGAAAGAGGGAAATATAATAACACAGTATTATCATCAACTATATATGGGATTACCAGAATGTTTGAGATCCTAGAATGTAGGGTTACCAATACTTGTGATATTTGGTATTTTTCTTAAATCCCAGCTCCTGGAGTAATGTTACTATATGAGAACCTCAGCTTTCATTTAAGAAAAAACACCACCACCACAACTTTCTGGTTCTCTAGGTTGCAGATAATGTGAGCTCTAAAGGTTTAAAATGCAAATACAAGACCAATGAATTTTTTTAAAAAAAAAAAATGTTAAGCCAATCTTACAATTTTTGGGACTGACTCATAATCTTTGTATGTTTGTGGTTGGAAATGCAGAAAATGGAAAAACTAATACAGAGTAGGAATATGACTTATTCAATGCACACAAGAGAAATAAAAGGAAAAAAAGTATTTTTTTAAAAAAAATCAATAAAACATTATCTCACAAATAAAAAGCCCCTGCTTGGTTTGAGTTTAATGCTAAGTAGTCACTAGGGATAAACAGAAAAATTAAACAACTTTATTTTAATAGACTTATTTTGAATTTTTACTTTTTGTGCTTCACTCTCATAATTGAAGAAAATTGGTATCCCTTAGATAAAGAAATGTATTACTATACTAAATTGTTACCATACCACAGAAATGCAATTTGAGTAGCAGGAGGGGAGGTATATAAAATGCTTCCCCAAAAGTGAATAAACATGATTAAGACAAAACTATAGTATTCAGAAAATCATACGGTATTGCATTTATCACTTAGATAGGGAAAGTGAGTGCAGTATGACCTTGCTAATTTGCATTTCTATAATCCATAGGCTATCTCCAATCTCAGCAAAGATTCACTAGCAAAATGGTACATAGAGGTCTCAGATGAAGACTACTATTTTACAACATATTATGGAATATTGGCTAGAACAATATGAAATATAAATAATTAAAAGTAAACCATAGTCAACATAAATGTATGAAACACATTGTAACACAGTATCTATGCTTTTGTTGTTGCTTTTTTGCACTGACATATTTCAAAATTGGCAAGGGATCTCCCATTTAACAGAGCAAATTAGATATTTTTTCTACTATAAATAAAATTAAATACAATTCTTTTCTAATAGATGGTTGTACCAGGGTTTGGGTTTTTTTGAATTCTTAAAGTGAATCTACTGTTGAATTTTTCATTTTTTTAATCACTGGGTTTTTAACATGTAATTTGTTCCATGGAATGGAGTTACCACGAATTTGGCAATCGTGTGTTTATTTGTGTTCTAATTATATAACAGAAAGATAGAGTAAAAATATCAGCAAGCTTAATGACTTTAGATTTTGGAAAACAAAGATGAGAGGAGATGAAATTTTAAAAGGGACAATTTAGGCTGACCGTCAGGAAAATCTTTGTGAGACACAAGATGAGTGAGGTAATATCTTTTATTGGACCAACTTCTGTTGGTGAGAGAGACAAGCTTTTGAACCACACACAGCTCTCTTCTACAGGTCTGGGAAAAGAATGTCCAGCCTTACAGCAAAATGCAAAGTGAAACAGGTTGTTTAGAATAGACTCATAGAATATCAGGGTTGGAAGGGATCTCAGGAGGTCATCTAGTCCAACCCCCTGCCTAAAGCAGGACTAACCCCAACTAAATCATCCCAGCCAGGGCTTTGTCAAGCCTGACCTTAAAAATTTCTAAGGAAGGAGATTCTACCACCTCCCTAGGTAACCCATTCCAGTGCTTCACCACCCTCTTAGTGAAAAAGGTTTTCCTAATATCCAACCTAAACCTTCCCCGCTGCAACTTGAGACCATTACTCACTTGTTCTGTCATCTGCTAGCACTGAGAACAGTCTAGATCCATCCTCTTTGGAACCCCCATTCAGGTAACTGAAAGAAGCTATCAAATCTTCCCTCAGTCTTCTCTTCTGTAGACTAAACAATCCCAGTTCTCACAGCCTCTCCTCATAAGTCATATGCTCCAGGCCAATATTAATTTTTGTTGCCCTCCTCTGGACTCTTTCCAATTTTCCCACATCCTTCTTGTAGTGTGGGCCCCAAAACTGGGCACAGTACTCCAGATGAGGCCTCACTAATGTCAGACAGAAGGGAACGATCATGTCCCTTGATCTGCTGGCAATGCCCCTACTCATACAGCCCAGGAAATCATGCAGATCAAAGCAGGACCAATCCTCAATTAAATCATCCAAGAGATTTTGCCCCATATCCCTAAATGGCCCCCTCAGGGACTGAACCCACAACCCTGGGTTTAACAGGCCAATGCTCAAACCACTGAGCTCTCCATCCCCAGCCCCAACAATTAGCATAAGTACTTAGCACATACTGTAGGAGACCATTCACGGTAGAATGGCTCAAAGGCTTGTCATCACCAGCAGAAGGTGGTCCAATAAAAGCTATTACCTCACCCACCTACACTACATAGAACGACTGAAGATACTATGTAGAATGAGTTAAGATAGAGCTCTTAGAAAGAGCTCTATTACCATGTCAGCTAGCACTGATTCAGTGTTCACTGGCATGGCTCCAATAAACATTCAAGCTTATGTCCCCTGGCATAACTCTCAACAAAGGGGTGTGGTTAGGGTGACCAGATGTCCCAATTTTATAGGGACAGTGCCGATTTTAGGGTCTTTTTCTTATATAGGCTCCTATTACCCCCCACCCCCTGTTCTGATTCTTCAGGCTTGCTATCTGGTCACCCAAGATGTAGAGGAAAAACACCACCTTGCCCTTCCCCTTAAATGAATCCTGCCTGAAGCACAGCAAGACTTGCAGTGAAGGGAGGTAGATTTGCAACTTCTTTGCAATGGTTGAGGTGAATTTGGCCCTATGAGGTATTATTGTAGGGCTACCCAGGATTGAAACATCAATAATAGTCTGCACGTATACCATGACTGAGCATCTACAAACCACTGAGCAGCTGTTTTACAAAGAAACTGAGGCAGAGAGCTTCAACTGACTGGCTAAATGGCACACACTGTATCAGTGGAAGAACTAAAATTAGAATTTAGGAGCTCTACCTCCCAGTATATTACCTACTGCTATAGCTTAAGAACAAAGGGGGGTGGGATGGAGTGGAGGAAGTGAAATACTATAGTTTTTCAGGAATCAGAAGGAAAATGTAACATAGACTATGCCATTTTTAATGATACCCAAGTGCATGATTGTTGACCTTGAAGTTACAACTTTAAATAATGTGTCACAATATCTAATTATAAAAAAGTGGGCAGCTCTGCTGTTCCAAGTTAGAAAAATCACTTCTTTCTCTTTTTCTGAAAATCTACAGAATGTGACTGATCACAAACACCACCTCAGGAAAAGGTTTTTAAATTGCAGTTGGCCCTCACAATTAGCTGCCATCCTACTGATGGGCCATTATCAAAGAGATAACACATGCATGCAAGCTGAAGGATTCCTTTCCTGAGGAAGGCATATTTAACAGCAACTGGTACACCATGGAAACAGCAGCTGAAGTGGGTTAACTGCCTGAAACCCAAAAAACTTTTTCTTTACACGGTTTGTGCCAGCTTCCCCACAGGCTGTTTGGATTCTCTCCTCTCTTTGATTGATTTTAATTATCCAATGTGTCTGCGTACAGAACAGCTCATAGGGCCAAATTCCTCTCTCAAACACTCACAGGTAGAAATCTTGCTGAAGGAAATGAGAATTACAGCTGTCAGGGACAGTAGAATTTGGCCACTGGAAACCTTAAGCGATTTCATGTTAAGATTTTGGACTCTACAGCACAAAAAACAGGGAAATCAGAAAGGACAATGTGGATTCAAGTCTCCATGTGGATTCTTTCAGAGAACGGTCTCCCAGGATTTCCCCACCACCACTACATTCACCGGGTTACTTCTCCAGATTCTCCAAAGACCTGTGTTGCAGAGACTTTCCCCGCCAGTTGAGAATGGACAGAGGCATCTCTGTCTGGAGTCACTGTATCCAATGTTTTCAGAAATGGCCATTAGTTTTGTATCTCTCATTTTTTGGATGCTAAGCATCAGACATCATGGGCTTGTTCTTCTGAGGTGCTGAGCACCTGCAGTTCTCACAGACTTCAAGTGGAGTCCTGATGATTCAGCACTTCTAAAAGGTCAGGCTCAAGGTGATTCAAGCTGATCACCAGAAAAACTGAGGCATCAAAATTCTGTGGCCACTCTGGAAAATGTTGGTGCTCTGCAATTTGACAACAGATCACATGACTTGTGAAATTAACTATGGTCCCTGCTGGGATCACAAGAGGCAGGATAAAATTATTTTAATGAGAGCACATGTGGTGGGATTCAATACAGGTCTGTCATTGCCCACAGCTCCAGAATTTGGACAACAAAAGAATTTCTATAGGAAAAGCTTCTTCTACAACGTAGGGTAGCCCAGGGTACGTAAATGGGAACAAAAAGGGTTTTGGACTATATGGTAATGGAGACGATGTGTCACTCAAGCACTATTAAACGAGCAGCATTCTAATTTAAGAATAACAGAGAACAGATTTATTTTATTACATGTTTATGAAAAATATCACATTGACAGAACTGGAGACAGCATTCCCCTCCCCACAGAACACATGAAGCATGAGCAACAGCAGTGCACGCTTCCTTGCATTGCCCTGTAAAAATGCCTCAACTCTGGCCTGAAATGAACATCTCTGGGGTTTCATGCCCATTCAAATGTTGGCTTGAGAATATCAGTTGTGGCGTTATCTGATGCCAACACCTGTTCATGAGGGACCGAACAGACAGCAAGTCGCTTCACCTAGGCCACTGAAAGGTCACTACCAAGATAGTCTGAATTCAAACCTGTAAACTAGAAGCCAAAGGCTTCCATATCCCATTACTAAACCCATGTGCTGTTCGGTCCCCCAGTCATATGCTGTATTTTATGTCATGATGATATTCTTAACTGGAGCATCACTATTTAAATATCCATATCAAATAAAGAGAGACAAAATCCATATATCTATCCACTTACATCAGGTAATAGAAACTAATAGCATTTAGGGCTGGGATTTTTAAAAGGAACCCAAGGGAACTAGGTACCAATTCCATTGAAATCCAGTGGGTTTTGTGTGCCTACCACCCAAATTATCATCTATATTTCAAAACATGAGCCAGCAACACTTGAATTATAATAAGGCCAGAGCTCACTTTTAAGGAATGACTCCCTGGATGTTTCAATCTCCCCAGTAATAATCACAGAGGAAACACTAGAAGGCCAACAGACAGCAAGGAAGAGTACCACAGTGAATTTTTATCCAGCACTATTCTAAACCTTGCACATAGTTTGTTTCGGTTGATCATCATTCCTAATAGCTGTCCTTTGTGTGTAATTTGGTTTAATTTATGTGTGTGCCATTTCAGATTTTAAAAAACATATATAGGCCTTCCAAATTTATTAAAAACAGCCTTCCTACCCTTTATAGATACTGAGAGGTTAGTGTTATGCAATTATGTTAATCCTCATTTGTAAAGGCTAATTAACTGAATGCTAATTGAATCTGCATATGAAAATTAGGACAATGTGCTCTCATTATACAATTATAAAAAATTACCTGAACTAAATACCAAGAAAACTGTAAATTATTTTTTTACCTTTTTTAGATCTTTATAAAAAGTTAAAAAGGTTTTTTCCGCTGTAATACTATCTATTAACAATGGCCTTTGCTTTGCAAAGAACTGGCTAGACACAACCCTGAGTTGCTTCTACAATCCTTTCATTTTGAAATGTCTATTCTCCTCCTTTGTTAGTATCTTTCTCTAGGGTCCAAATCAATGCTACCTAATGTATTAGATGGCACGAGATGATTCAGTCAATAGCCAATACTTTGCCCCAAAAGCCAAAATCCATCACCCCTGCAACACAGCATACACAAGGCTAGATAAAAAGTTATCACTGCACTAGCCTTTCACCCCAGGAGATATGGGGTCAAATTATCATTCAGGTTACAAGGAGAAATGAATCCAGTCTCATTCTAGTCTCTCTCTGTGTCTGTTACAAAACAAAGACACAGTTAGCAACAACCATCAGCCTTTGCTCAAGAGAGCCAAAGACTGTAATATCAAGGGCTGCAAGAGGGAATTAACAAAATCCCACCACCCTTACTAGTATTAGATGAATCTTCCCATTATCCAGGTTAAGACTTTCATTCAGCACAAAAGGAAGTCAGAGTTAAAACTCATACATCCAACTAACTGTGCAATATTTTACATATAGGGAGATTTCATTCTGACCCCTGTGTTCAGCATGAGATACAATTACCTTTATCTTAATATGTATGACCACAAATGTAATTAGTCATAAAATTATCCAGACCTTTTAAAAAAATGCAGCTCACTGATTTCCTGCAAAAGCAAATTCTCCAGGCAGACTACACTGTGTGAACTTTTATTTATTTGGAAGTTAACTGCCATTAACTTAGATCTTGTTCTTATCTGATGTGTGGTTGTAACTGCAATTTCACTGTTTATTACTTATATCTCTGGTTCCCGTATTTAGTACTGCAACTCCCTGACAAATATTTTAAAACATGGTGACTCCACACAATCAAATATTGGCTTTTTGGGGTGGGGTTTTGTTTTGTTTTAACCAATTCAGCACCCTAGACTCAAGAACATTGGCATTGGGACAATTTTACAATTTTATTCAACTGTATAGTTTGTTTAATTATATAATCTGATCTAATCTGGGTTTTTAAAACTATAATTTGAAAATATGGGTTTGTTGGCATTTTCAGACACATAGACAAAGTATGATTTTAGTGAGAAGAATGGGCCTACTTCAAATTGCACAGTAGCACAGTGTTTGGTTGCATCTCTGACTGATTTATGTCTGGCACTTTCTCCATGTTTAAATTTCTATGTTTAGTTTTCACAGAAATCCTTGTTGAAAACCCAGATTTACAGAGATCACTGGACACAAATGGAAGCAGCACTTCCATAGCTTCATCATGGAGTTCCTCATATTCTGCTTTAATAGAAATCCAGAACTCTTGGTTTGAAAATTTGGTCTTCAGTATGTGATCACCTGACAATTCCAAGATATTTTCTTGAGCCAAGATACTTAAGGTTGGAATGGAGACAAGTATTATGAAAAACAGATTTTGAATCCAATCGGCATCATCTTCCTCAGTTGTACATTTGCCATCTGTAGGCTGAGCACTTGGTAAAAATTGTTCCATTATACAGAGGCAGCTTTTTCTCCTTCAGCTTCCTTCCCCTAGGAAATCTCTTAGCTGAAAGATACCTGCTGAAGTGGAGGGAAAAGGAAGGCTCCCATTGCCAGCAGCAGCAGTAGCATAAGACACAGACCCACAAATAAAATGCAGGGGATTTTTAAGCCTAGTTTAACAGTACATTAAATAGGGAAAGAAACGAAAACCAGCAATATTGATTAATTCTTATCCCCCAGACACTCATGGCTCTCCCATGAACCATTCATGGCTCACAGTTTGTGAAGCACTGATCTAGATTACACTCAAAGATCTCCTAGGTCAGACGTGGGCAAACTACGGCCCCGCGGGCCACATGTGGCCCGCCGGCCATTTTTATCCGGCCCGCGAGCTTGGGGCAGGGCCAGTGGCCCCACCCTCCTGGCCCTGGGCTGAGCACAGCAAGCCACGCGGGTTCACGCTCCCGGCTGGGGAACCGGGCCCAGCACAGCAAGCCGTGTGGCCTCACGCTCCCAGCCGGGGCCAGGGCAGCCGGGCCGAGCATGGTAAGCCGCACAGCCCCACGCTCCTGGACGGGGAGCTTGGCCATGCGCGTCTTGCTGCGGGGCCCCTGCTCCCGGCCAGGGTGCCAGGCCAACTGCGGCAACCCACGGGCCCCGCACTCCCGGCCTGGGTGCCGGACCAACCGCAGAAGCCACGGGGACCCGTGCTCCCAGCTGGGGGTGCCGGGATGACTGCGGCAAGCAGCAGAGCCCCTCCCAGCCCGGGTGCCAGGCCAAGTGCAGCAAGTCGCGTGGCCGGGCGGAGCACTGCGAGCCACGGGGCCCCGTGCCCAGCTGAGTAGGTAAGCCAGTTGGGGGCGGTGGTTAGGGTGGGTGGGTGGGGTCTCAGGAGGGGGCAGTCAGGTAACAGACAGCGGGGAGCTAGAGGGGGGTGGGGTTCTGGGGTGCAGTATTGGTTGGAGCAACTGGTGGGGGCAATCAGGGGACATTTCCCCCGGGGCTCTACCGGTCGGCATTCTAAGGGGGGTAATCAGGGGGTGGGAAGTGAGTGGGGGTCGGATGGGGGCGGGGCCTTCCCTACCTGGCCCTCTGCACAGTTTTGAAGCCCAATGTGGCCCTTGGGCCAAAAAGTTTGCCCACCCTGTCCTAGGTGCTTATTTATTTTGATTTATAAAAATTGCATACCCAAAAAACATGCCTATCCTCATCTCTAGGTTCTTCTGCCCCAAACAGAAGTCCTAGCATATAGTATGACTGCAAGTCTGAAGAGAAAATAACTATTTATGGAGGACCACATTGGGGCCTTCAGACTCACTGAACATTGTATACTTTGACTTCTGATGCTCTTCTAAGAAAACAAAGTGGAAACAATAGAAAAAGGAATAATTAATCAGTTTTCATTATACCCAACATAATCCTAACAATCTCAGTTAAACCTCATCTAACTCTTCTCCTTGCCAAAATAAATATAATCCTAGTCTCCACAGTCTCTCCTCAGATACAAAGTCCACCATATCATTTACCATCTTCATCGATATCATCTATATCTTTAAGGTGTGGCAAGAAAACAGTAAATAGTTCCCTATAGGAGGGCACTTGTGTGACAGAAGGCCATTACAATATATGTTCTCCATTGTATGCTGAATGCTTCTCAGATAAATTAACAGAGGCATTCAGAGCATACTGCTAATGATCAGTAAATGCTGTTAATTCTCTTTGCTGATCTCTTTTCAGGGAAGCGGAATCACATTTTTAGAATATCACCTTGCTCTTATATATCACTTTACATCTATAGATCCCAAAACAATTTACAAAGGACGTCAGTATTGATATCCCCAATTTACAGATGAAATTGAGGGACAGACAGAGGAAGTTAATTGTCCAATGTCACTCAGCAGGCCCATGGCAAAGCCAGCAATAGAACCAAGGTATTCTGAGTTCCAGTCCAGTTTTCTACCCACTAGGACACAGTCTCCATTAACAACCACTGGACATTGACTAAAATGAAAACTTCTTAATGGTACCATAGAGATAGATAGGCATAAATGATGGCTAAATCATCATTCCAAAAGCAACCTTAGCACAAGTATGATCCCATGCTGCAAACAGACTTCTGCTCAGGAAAAGAAAGTTGACTCCTTTCCTAACTCTGGAGGATTCATAGGTGCTATACAAATGCAGCAAATATAGAGTAAGGATTTGAGAGCAAACTGCTAAGAATAGGTCTGATGTAGCAAGAGGTTGGCTGGGTGCAGCCTTAAAAATCCTGAGACTGAATTCCAAATAGTTGTCGAAAAAGGTCTTCTTGGCCTTCTAATCTTGCCTATTAGCGTGGGGAGGACTGGAAAAGGGATTCCTGTCTTGCTGCTAATAGCAATTAGGGATTCCGCTTTAGCTCAAGTAGTAGATTTCTCTGCTTTTTGATCCGGAGTCCTCCCCTCCCCAGTTTGGATCTTAGCAACAGTGGATTCCTTTCAGACTGAAAAAAGACAAAATAATCGCGTGTAATGGGACTGTAGGCCATACTCCTTTCCCCTGCCCCAGAACCCAGCTGGGGGGCCAGACACCCACAACCGCTCCTCCCCCTTAGCCCACCTGTGGGCCCCCCCAACCAATACACCCACATCCCATCCCCCTCCAAGAGCCCAGTTGCAGGCCCCTGTGACCCAGATACCCGCACCTCCCCCATCCCCCGGAGCCCAGCTATGGGGCCCTCCCTTCCTCAGACACTTGTCCCCCTGCGCCTTCCCGCCCCGCCCCCCCCTCCAGAGCCCAGGGATCCAAAGGGAAAAACAGCCGACTCTCCTTCCCACAGGGCATGCTGGGAACTGTAGTAGGGTGACCAGATGTCCTGATTTTATAGGGACAGTCCCAGTTTTGGGGTCTTTTTCTTATATAGGCTCCTATTACCCCCGACCCTCTGTCCTGATTTTTCACACTTGCTGTCTGCTCACTGGAACTGCAGCTGCCAGGACCCCTCTAGTTCCTTCTCCCTCCCCCACAGCAGTGTCTTCTACGTGCAAGCTGGCTCTGTTGAGTCCAGGTGTCCCTAGTGGCTGCTAGCAGCACTGCAGCCCATTCCATAGAATCATAGAACTGGAAGGCACCTCGAGAGGTCATCTGGTCCAGTCCTCTGCACTCATGGCAGGACTAATTATCTAGCCCATTGCTGACAGGTGTTTGTCTAACCTGTAGGGGAAAGGAAATTCCTATCAAGTTTATACTTGATAATTGGTTGGTGAAATCTAAGTACAGCACTTGTTTATGCCCCACTTCCTGGCATTCTGGCCTGAGGAGAGGGACTCATGCTCTTCAGTCACTGCAGGCAGTGTTACATCCTCTACATCTGAATGAGCCAAATTCCTCTTCCATGCTGTCTGGGTGCCCATGGCGGTGGAGGGGAGTGTGGGGACTGGGGAGGGAGGTCAATGACAGCACAGGAGACACAGATTTCCTGCTCTGAATTCTGGTGTCTGGCCCTATTATCCCAACCCACAGCAGCCATTACAGGGAAAGGCTGGCTTTGATCCTGTAGCCATGGGCTGGTGGGAGCATGCCCAGACACTCTGTGGGAATAATGTATGCACACTCCAGCCATACCTATAAGCCAGGGGTTTCCAAACTTTTTGAGATGAGGGCCATATTAGATTTTTGAAGGGGCTTCGCAGGCCACACCCCGGGGGCCTCTCCCCCCAGCTCCTCTGGCCTCTGCCGTGACCGCTCCTTTGCTCCTCCAGCCACACCACTGCTGCGCCCCCACTTTGTTCCTCCGGCCTCTGCCTTTGCTCCTCCGGCTGCACCAAAGGTGCACTCACTCCTTTGCTCCTCCAGCCACGCCGCTGCCGCAACCCCCCCCCACACCTTTGCTCCTCGAGCCGCACCACAGTGGCACTCATCCCTCCGCACATGGGGCCACCGGCAGCAGCTCGAACAGGGGGGCAGCAGCGGCTTCTCCGCATGCCTGCTCAGCTGGAGCCCGGGGGGGCTGGACAAATCGATGACGCGAGCTGGACCCGGCCCTCGGGCCGTAGTTTGCAGACCCCTGCTATAAGCTAATGCAACACACACAGTTACTCTGCGAGATGGCACTTCAGCTGTTTGGTCACCACTAGGAGCTGTGAGGGACTTAGAATCATAGAATATCAAGATTGGAAGGGACCTCAGGAGATCATCTAGTCCACCACCCTGCTCAAAGCAGGACCAATCCCCAGTTAAATCATCCAATAGATTTTTGCCCATATCCCTAAACGGCCCCCTCAAGGATTGAGCTCACAACCTTGGGTTTAGCAGGCCAGTGCACAAACCACTGAGCTGTTGCACTTGTGAGCCCTTATTTACATGAGCATGCTCAGTGTGGCATAGAATATTTGGAGATTTTAGCTGCTAAAATTGAAGAAGTTTCTACTGAGCCTGTGCAAACCGTGATTTTTATAATTTGAACAAATTTGAACAGATTTTCCTGGGAACAGCAAAAGGCACATCCCTGACACCCCCCACTCTCCCTCTCCAAAGCACGAGAGAGCTTGAGAGTATTTCAAAGAAAAAGTGTCCAGAAGTTTTTAACATGGGCGAAACACCATATTTTCTCTGGTCTCATACTCAGAAACAGCTGACCCTTTTGGCTGATAGTTTCCAACAAAAGTCAGCCTTAGGCAGACACCTAGTGTAGGCAATTTCTATCCAAACAGTTTAAATTTGGCAAAATAATAAACAACTGAAAACTGGGTCTTATGGAAAGTGCTGAGCAACCTCAATATTCGGTGATGCTATCTCCCTATAATACACTAAATATGCAAAGCTTAGTGGAGACTCTGGAGTGGTGAACAAATGAATAAAAATAGGAAAACAATCTGATTCTATTCTTTCAAACCTATAGCACACTCAGTGTCTAGACAGAGTGAGCGTGTGGGCTGCGTGGCAAAGGACATGAGATCAGGCTCTGTTATTTTAGAGATGGTTCTATTCTCAGCTCTGGCAGAAAAGACCCTTTGCAAGCTTTCGGTTATCTCATCTGTGAAACAGATGAACGATACAGCCATCCCTCAAAGGTGGCAGTATGAGACGTTGGCACAAGGGCTGTGACCAGAAATGTTAACTGCAGTCACTTGAAGAACTGGGCACGGAACACCTGCTCTCTGGCTTGTAGTTTAGTGAATCTTTCTCTAGACCACAGAGCGCTGTATGGAGGGGATCCCTCTGTCTCACTTTATGATTTTGCTTCCCCAAGATCATGTGACAAACTGAATATCAAAAGACTGCCTGCTGCAGGGGCCAAAAATCATATTACTCTCGAGAAAATTGCACAAGTTGGCAGCACTGCACTTTCTTTGTAATTTTTTTTTTTAACATTAGCAGCATAAAACCCTGAAGTATGCATTTCTTACAGAGCGGTGGCATGGGAAGTTCAAATTAGGAATTCTGTATCCAGGAGTAGGATATAATATGATCCCATGCCAAGAAATATTGGATAATTAACAACAACAGGGCCTAATCCACTCTAATGGTGTAAATTTCCACTCCTAGCTTGAAGTGTTGAGTAGAGAGAAGGGGGAACAACAAAGTTGAGCCGAGAAAGGGTCAGATCCTAACCCCAGCTCTGGCAGAGCAAAGAAATCATAAAGCTGGCCTACCCGGGAAGCTGAGGATTCTGCCAACATAAGGGACTCTCCAGTTGGTGTAGATCTAGCTCTGCCCCACCTGCTTTCTAAGCCCCACACCCTGCATTAGGGGTACGACGGGGGAGAGGAAGAGGACATGGCTGGGGGGCTGTTGCACTTGTGATCCATTACTAGCAGACAGAATTTACATCAGTGGTTCTCAGCCTTTCCAGACTACTGTACCCCTTGTAGCAGTCTGATCTGTCTTGTGTACCCCCCGCCACCAATGTTTCACCTCACTTAAAAACTACTTGCTTACAAAATCAGACATAAAAATACAAAGGTGTCACAGCACACTGCTACTGACAAATGTCTTACTTTCTCATTTTTACCATATAATTATAAAAATAAATCAATTGGAATATTATTGTACTTACATTTCAGTGCACAGTACATAGAGCAATATAAACAAGTCATTGTCTGTATGAAATTTTAGTTTGTACTGACTTCACTAGTGCTTTTTATGTAGCCTGTTTTAAAACTAGGGAAATATCGAGATGAACTGATGTACTCCCTGGAAGACCTTTGCATACACCCGGGGTACATGTACACTGGTTCAGAACCACTGATTTAGGGCACCTGTGAGGCTCCTTTAACTTCTCTTTAGGGGGATGAATTGGTCCCTGGAAATCCTAGAAACCAGAGGAGCACAAAGGTGGCAGGACAGCCGGTTTTCACCCCTGATCCTCAGTACTGGTCACAGCTCAGAGGATTTTTAGTTCAAGATCAAAATAAGAAGACTGATCCTTATGTTATTGCCTTAAGTAACATCAAAAGCACATGCAAGATAAAGAGGGGCAGACAATTTTCCACCCCTTGTTAAAATTAGAAAATTTATATATATTTGTAAATTAACCATTTAACATCCCACAGTTGATCAGATCATCCAGAATGTACCCAGATTTCTCAGGTCTCCTCTGAAATAAGAGAGGCTAGTTCTACAGGACAATAGGTTGGATCCAGAAAAAGAAACTGCCTTGAAAATTTGTTTTGAAGCACCTTCATCCCCCAAATTCCTATCTTTTTGGTTTTCACCTTCCATAATAGACCAATTGGACATATATTTTGTACTAGATGCTAAAATCTCTTCATGCCTTCTAAAGAAAGGAGTGGGAGAAATAATTTTTAGCTTGCTCTTTTTACAGTAGCATAGTCAAGGGGAAAAACAAAACAAAATAAACAGTTGCTAATCTGTGCTCTTGACCATTTAAAAATGATCCCAAAATAGTCTGCTAAATTGTTTCACCCGGAGCAAAATTAGTCATAGATGCATATGCATGCACAGAAAAACAGCATCTACTGATGCGAAGCTGTCGGTGACTGCAATCAAGAAAACAACATTATTACATTACACATTGCGAAAAGACCACAAAGCTGTAATTATTCTTTAAGATTTCTACAAAGCACAATTATTAAGCGAACATTATCCCAGTATTGTTGCAATGGAGATAACATAATCAATATATTTCCTGGATTGATTTTTTTACAAAAATTATTACTAGCACATTTCACAATGTAGCAAGATTTAGGCAAATGCATTAACTGATTTTAGTTTATGATCAGCAAAGTCTTGAGGCAATAGATTGCAATCCATCTCATGCCTATTATTGTATCAATAAACTAAATGTCAAAATCTTTGCTGCAAAAGCAAGTCTTCCTTGTTGAAAGTCAAGAGAAATTGTAATCATTCTTCTAAGGAGAAGAACAGTCTTTTGAGGAAGATTTGACTCTGTTATTCACATTTTTCTGATACTTTTAAGACAAATAGCAACATAATCAAACTGATTGAGAGAGAGATGGTGGGTTAGTAGATTTGCATTTGAACTCTGCATTTTTTATGTTTGTTTATTTCAGTGGAGATGCTTTGGATATTCATGTTTTCAATACACACACACACCCTCCAACAGGAGACAGTGAAAGATAGGCAAGTCTTGTGATTAAAGCAGTGAACTCGAATAGCTGAACTATGGGTTTAGTTCTCAGTTGTACCACAGATTTTCTGTGTCAGCTTGGGCATGTCATTTACTATCAGATCCTGTGTCCACTAAAGTCAATGGGAGCTTTGCCATTGATTTCTATAGGCTCAGGATCAGAAACCTTAAATCTTTTGTGCCTCAGCTTTCCCATATGTAAAATGGAGATAATGCTTCCTTTCTCCAACCCTGTGTCTATTTTGTGTATTTAAATTGTAAGATATTGGGGGCAGAAACTATGATATTGTGTGTTTGTCAATGGCTAGCACAATAGGGCTCCAATTTTGGTTAGGCCTTTAGGTGTTACTGCATTGACAAATATTGGGTTCAAATTTTGGCACAGTTGTTTCAGTCCTTTATCCTCTGCAGGAAGAATCCAGGCTGTTTACTATGCATAGTCTCTTGGGGGAGCCATAGGGTCCTTGCTCACAGAATTTTCCCTTCCACGGTATTGTGCTGTGATTGGCTGCCATCCTCCCAACGCCTGAGGTGGATGCATTTGGATGATGATGTTTGTATTTGAGCCAGAATTTTCAAATGGATGCCTGAAGTTAGGTGACTAAATCAGTGGCTTGATTTTTAACGTGGCTGAAAATTAAGAGCACCTGTTAACTTCAATGGAATCTGCAGGTGCTCAGTACCTCTGAAAAGAAGGCCACAAGTTTAGATGCCTAAATATGGATTTACCTGTGCAGGATTAGGCACCAATATTTTGTCCACAGTTTGTAAAGCACTTTTATATAAAAATATTATTCATTCTACCCTTCTCCCCCATAAAAGCCTCCCATTGGGCAGTGCTGTCTCTTTGCATGATACAGGCTGGAGCCTTGGACTGGCTGGAGGGGAAGCCATCAAGAACGATCCATCAATGATCAAAAATGTTGCCTGCATCAGAGATCCAGCCCTTTTGGCCCAAGGGGTGAGTGACGGAGTTAAGAAGTCAAATTCTCATCCCCAGCACACAGTAGTTGTGCTGACACTACTGTGCACCCCACAGGGTCCTAGAGCCCAGGCTCCAGCCTGAACTTGGAAATCTACACAGCAATGAAACAGCCCCACAGCCCAAGCTCCCCGAGCCCGAGTCGTCTTGCACGGGCCAGCCACGGGTGTTTCTTTGCTGTGTAGACATCTCCTGAGAGATTAGGGACTCATTTGTGCCACTGAGGAACAGCCCAGGGGCATAGTGCCCTTGGGGGAACCCAGTCAAATTTTACCTTGGTGAAGTAGAACTCCTCCCTGAACTCCCCACCTTACAGGGTGAGCATACTGGCTGCTACACCTCTTTGGGCAGTGCAGCTTACACCTGCCACTACACCCAGACCACTCTGCAAGCTGCTTCAAAGGGGGAGAGGAACCATGGCCTTGCTTTCTCACCTCCCGCTTTGAGAGTAGCCCCTATAGTTCCCTGAGCACAAAGACTGCAATTTTTGGGTCACACAAGAGTGGGCAAAGGTTTTTGAGCCCTCGCTCCATTGCACACCCACATGGGCTGGGCACTTAGCAGTTTGCCCTTGGCCACAAGGAAATCTGGAGCTTTACTCCTATGCAATTTATGCAGCCACATAGGGTCCTATACTACATCACATGCCCAGAATACTATCCTTAATACCTCATCTGTTGTCTCATCTGACTCAACGAGCCACGTCAAAGATTCAGTTCCCCGCCTGCGTTATGCAGCTTCTCCCCTTGTGGAAAATTGCACTTTGTCTCCACTTCCTGGTTCATAGGGAATGAGTCATGGAGGCCAAGCAGCCTCATAAACTGGTGTTCCTGTGATGGCTAACAAGATCTGAGGTGTGTTACAGATGAAGGTGGCATGTCAAGGATATGCAGGTACATGATTGGAGAGGGAGCTGTATAGAGCCCTCCACTTGTTTTTTAGCATAAGGACTTGCAAAATCTGGACCAGGTAGCTGAGACACATCCGACCTATACACAGCTGCACCTTAGTGCTTTTCATTATCACTCGCCCTCCAATCCTTCAAGGCCAATCTGATGACAGTGGCCCGGCCTTTTATTTTAAGAAACGGCTCATGCTGTAAACATTTTTTATGGAGCTAGGATTACGCAGCACTTCTACCAAAACCCTAATGAAAATAAATTGTTATGTATTTACCATATGCTGAACAGCATATGGCTAATGCATTTAGACACTGCTAATAAAGTTAAAACTGAGCTTAATATGCTGGCTCATGGATAATGCCGGTTGTCAGCAACCATTCTGGGTTGTCTATAATTCCAGTACTATAACTGATACCTGGCCATTATTATAAGTAGTTGTATTCATTTGGATGGGGAGTTCTATGCATTCTAATACGGGTAGGGGGGAAACACTGTCTAGACTCACTAAGTTCTAACTTTAAAGCTGGAGGGAACAAATGTAACTTCACTGATGTTAATGGATATGTACTATTTAATATAACAGTGATTCTTTTATGTTCTAAGTTCAGAATCTAAGAGACTTTTCTTGGCCAACAGACATTCTCCCCAGATCAGTAACTCACCAACATGACTACAGCATATATTTAACAGATCGCCATTGTTCTATTCAGACTATTTCTCCCTTCTTAAGTGTTTGTGTACAAGGTGTTGGATTCACAGCCATGGATTCTGAAGTCCTTTATTCATGACATTGTTGTGTCATTCTTCAAATGAGACACAGGGCGAAGGTGCTGACTCCTTACAGTCACCAGAGCAGAGGAGTTGTTAACCCTGGAGTTCACGCTAAAGTATAATTTTCTACCTATCTGCCACTCTCCACAGTGGCCTGCTTCCCTTACTACTGCCCAGCTCCAGCTTCTGGAGATGTGCCCTGTGGCTATTTTTATGATCTCTGCTTACTCTTGTTGCCAGATAGGGACAGTCACAGTATCTTACTTGAGTGTGTTAAAAGCTGCATGTAATAGAAAGTGAAAAGAGGGGCAAGCATGAGGCCTAGCCAGTGACACAGAAATACTTCCAAAGGTGCCCATGAAACATCACCTCTTGCTGACAGCTGTTGAATGCCTTTATGATGAATATTGGGGTCACTGTTTTCTTCCTGGCCCAGCAGCTTTCAGTACTCACTTCCCTCAGATTTCTTCACCTTATTGGATTGTGAGTAACAAAACACTATCCTCAGCACCCTTACTTGGGCCTCTGCTGCTCTCGCAATTCTGTCTCCCCACACCAACTCCTAAAGTCAGGGGACTCTCAAGGTTTTGTGCTACAAAAAAAAGAATAAAACCACGGCAAATTCTGGGCATAAAATCATCAAGAAGTTCCCTTCAAGTTTTCCACATGTGTTCTTCAAAAAGGAGCATCTCTAAATACAATGGCGCAGGCCTCAAAGATTTCCCTTTTTATATACATTCTACTGTCGTTGATATACACACATGCATACTAAAGTGTTCTCATGAATGAGAAAGGGATATGAAATATATGCCAGTGTGAGAATCTGATGATGGCTAGCCTGAGAATAATAAAGTCCTCTATTTAGACACAAAAATGATATTTTATTTTTATTTCATTTCTCTGCCACCTATCCTGAGCATGAAGCACCTCCCAAACCTTAATACTCGTAATTAAAAAAATCCAACATTCAGTACAATTTCTTAGTTCATCAGTATATCACAGGCAGCAGCAATGCAAACTTCCCCACAATGTTCCATCAACATGCTTAAATCCCAACCTGAATAGGCCCCCTCTAGGATTTAGAGGGTGCTTCAGTCTCCACTGCCACCCAGGGTACCGCTTTGTGTCAGCTACGGGGACATTCCTTTTTATTTCTGTCATGTGTGTATCTATCCAGTAGGAACCAGACTGAGACCACCAAACTCTTTTCACATAGCCCACTAAGCAACCTATGTTAACAATTTTCATTACCAGCTGAATCTGGATTTGAACCAGACCACAATCTAGAGTTGAAAAGCAGTATTTTCCATTACCAAACCTGTGAAATAACTTTTTGAAGTAACCATAGATGGCTGTTGCATTGCATTTCACACCTTTCTGCACTATATTAAGTCAAAAATAAACTTAACAAACCTTGAATTCTTTCTGATGTGCAAAGGTATTTGCTGATTCCCTTTCCCTTAAATGGAAATTTACTAATACTGTACCATACTGATTCTTAGAAAGTCAAAACCAGACTAAATGAGAATTGTGAAGTAACTTATAATTTTTATAAAGTCTACTACTCAAATAGATCTATCTTGCTAAGACTGCTGAAACATATAGGTTGCACAAAAGGTTAGCAACATACTAGCCATTCTCTTCTTGGAGACCAGAGTTCAAATTGATATTTAAAGTCACATGTGAAAATATAGGTGCATCTAAACCTAAACCCTTTGTCGCAGTACAACATTAATACACATTTGAGCACAATTCTGTTCAAGTGAAGCCCAGAACTGTAATAGCAGCTCAACAGATCAGCATTGGGACACTGCGTAAGGAAGACACACAGAGCTCCTGCTTGTCCTGCTCGATTCTGACATTCCTATTAGCCTATATTTGTATTAGAACTTACAGCCCCTTAGTTTCAGGAGCTCTAGGGTTGTATAAAACCAGATTTCAATATTAAACCTATTAGACCATGTGCAGAACCAAATTGACTGGGTCCTGTACAAGGGAGGCAGTATGAAGTGCAAGTCAAAACAAAGGAGATTGACCTAGCCAAGGGGAGAGAACGTATACACAGATATATGCACATCCATACCATGAACCAAAGCCCAGTACAATACAGCACTCTATGCAGTGATGCATGCATGTGTTTTGTTCAGCAGAAATTATATGAACAGGCCTTCTAATGTGAGAAGAATTTTCCCAATGCATTAGAGATGACTAAAACCACCCAGTAACATTTTTACAGGGTACAGTGTCAGCTTGCAATACATGTCCATGACCAAATGGGGATGATAATGAGAGATCTGCTCATTATGCCAAGGCCTTGTTTTCCAGTTCCCACTTAAATATCAATCAACTGGCAAACAAGCACTCCCCATTCCATTCCTCTCTTCTTGTTTATCTCTACCAAACAACACAAAACCATATGCAACTTTTACTGTCAGTGCAAGCTATATTACTCCTGCAATTAACATAGGCCAATAGATTAGTTGTGAGCTCCCCCTATTTTTCCCCTCCCATTCTCCTCACCATTTGTCTCTCTTAAGCCTTGCTTTGATTTACGCGCTGTGTCATTAAATTTCAGAACAGTCAATGCAGCGGCTTCTGTCTCCAAATACTGATGTGCTGCTTTCTAGTTCAAAAATTAGACAGGAATTAATTTTATTGTGGCAAGGGCCCTGCATTTTGTTTGTTTGTTTGACTTGCATATCAAAGGGTGCTTCTGGCAGACAAGCAGTGGGAAAGAATCACATTTGATCTTTTGTTTCTGCCCACACCCTTCACTCAATAAAACTGCTCAGCCCAGCCCAGCCCAATCCAACACTGAAGGAGACAAAGCATCCATACAGTGCCCTTTTTCCATTCAGCAGAAGAGGGCTGCTCAGGGAAAGCCCAGGAACAACAAGTAGCCCAAGCAGGAATAAACAGAGCAAACAAAGAGCATCTTGTCCATGCCCAGAGAGGGGCTAAAAGAGCAATGTTGTTTAAAATGCAAGGCAGGGAGGCAGCACACAACCATGGTTAAAGTTTCGAATGAATAATGGGAGAAACGAAAATATAAGCATGCCAATATATGGACCCAAGGCAGCTCACCCAACAGTCTAGAAGGTGCCACTGGTTATAAAAGTCCCTCCCACCAAAAAACAAAACAAAAAACCCCTCCAAGACCATGACATTTTTCAGCTCAGCAAAGATCAACAGCAAGTTGAACAGTACACAGTGCCCATAGGTAAAGTACCCGATTACTAGAACCATTAAAATGTCAAGATAATGACATTTTAAAACAGAATAACTGATCACTGCTTTCTTAGGAAAGAGCAAGGGACAGGGGGAGGGGTAAGAGCAACAGGTCAAGTGTTCTCTGGTTCCTTGCAGGGAGGGCTCTGTTATATATGTTAGGTTTTGAACCATTAGCTTGTGAATTAAGAGATGATTTTTGTTCAGTTTTCAAATAGCTTGTGTCTCTAATGCTCGGTTTTGTTTGTGTACTCTGTGTACTCTTTGTGTATCCAGTTATGCTTCCGTGCGGGGGGAACCCTACCGGTTTTCCCACTGATCTGTAAGAAAAATACAACAACATAGGGGGAGAAGATGAGAAACATTAAGTGTTCCTGGTGAAATTGCATTTCTGTCTGCTGCAAATCTCCTGCTCAGTTACTGGGAAAATTAAACACGATGTTTTTACAGCATAATCACTTTTACTCCTGCAGCAGATGTTACCCTCTGCAAACGGTTCTAATGTAATGGAAGTATTTTTAAGCTAATATCTTGGACTCTGAGGTAATTTCCTAGCTGCAGGACTGCAATAATTCCATATCTTCTTTTCTTTAGCAGATCAACTTGGGTATGTTTTAATTTCAAGATGTGATTGTCGCTCTCTCCTGTTCTTAATAGAGAGGCGGGACCTTACGAGTAATGGAACAACTTGCTAATTCAAGTCAGGTCTTACCTTTTTATTCATTTCCCTGCACCTCCCCGCAAATTTCTCCCCCCACCATCCACCTTTGAGACCCACCATCTTCCAGCTCTCAAATGACACTTCATAGCAGCAACCCTCATTCCAGCCAACAGCCAGAGATTTCACAAACACTACCTTTACTTTTTTAAACTAAACAATACATGCTCTTCAATGAAGTGGTTTTGGTTAATCAGAAGAGATATAGAAAAACATGTCTCAATGCTATAACAGAAATTTGATTTGTAGGTTTATAATAAAAAAAGAAGCACTCTGGGCAAAATCTTACTCACATTAGTAATATTTCCCCCTCATTTCAAGGCAATCTGAGAAAGGGAGATAGGGCCTGATATTCCTCTCACTTATATGATGAAATAAAACTGGCATTAACCCCATTAACTTTACGAGAGCTACACCTGGTTTACATGATTTATGCAAGAGGAGAATCAGGCCCATAGATTTTATTCAGCTATACAAGTAACATAAGTGTTATCAATTCTTACAATTTTACTGTGAGTCTTGTGGTATTTAGTGTTTTTCTTAAAACTCCAGTTCCTGGATTTAAGAGATTATGGGAGAATTTCAGCGTTTGTTTAAAAAAGTTTGTAGCCTTCGTGGTTGCAGAGAAAAGTTTGAAAATGTGACCTGAGTGCAGCCAAAACCCAGAAAGCAAACAGAAAAACTTTAAAATATAGATTTTTAAAATCTAATGATTTTTAAACCATTTATGATTTTGGTGGGTCTGACATGATTTTTGAATGCTGAGTACAGGGAGAAGGATTCAGCCTTTTGAATGGGAAGAAAGGCTGTTTATAAGATCACTTATATACAATCACATTATTGCATTTCATATGTAAGTGCAAAGAGTTTTTACTGTTCTATACATGACGATGGGATGTACAAGCATTTTGCAACTTCTTGCATCTGAGCTGTCCTTAGAAACTAACCCAGTCACCAAACTGCTGCTGTGCCCTCACGACTAGGTCTATAAAACCCAGCCTAGTTCCCAGTAAGATGACATATTGCCTCTGGTTATCTCATACTGGAAGAGGAGGCGATGTCCTTTTTTGAGTTCAGTACAGTACATGTGAATGTGAAAAGGTTACCATTAGAAAAACAGCCTGCAGCACAAACATGGTCTTCCTGTTACCAGTGTGTTGCTATGGGCACTATTTCTGAGAAAACAATCAAAGAAACAGAACAGGAAAATACAGAAGAACTTACCAGGGGAGAAAAACAAATTACAAAGAGCATGGACTAAATACGACATGTGCCTAGCTCCTGTTGACAGTGATAGAACTGATCGTGCCCACTCACAATAGAACAGAGGCCTTTTCAAAAGAACCTAAATGATTTAGGACTGCAAATCCATGGGATTTGTGCTGTTAAGACACTTAAGCACATTTTAAAAACACATCCAGAATTCTTATTTCTAACTGCTCATGCATGAACATAAAGCTGTAATTGCACATGAGTTTTAAACTTCTTTAAAAAAACTCTAAAATAGCATGTGTTTTCTCTTCACTATATTGTTTACGTTAATTTAATGCAATAAAAGAACCAAGTTGCACTAAAGTTGTCTAAGTACAAGCACAGATAACAGCCCTGAAAACTTCCCCACGCTACTCTCATCAGTGCCTCAATCCTGTTCAAGAGCAACTCCCTCTAGGGGTAAGAGGGTGACTCAGTTCTTTGTCAGCTTGTTGCTGAAAAAGTGCCAGCAAGGGATCAATTGTGCTTTGTCATCGACAAAGAGACACAAGATTAGTTACTTTCAGCCTCCAGGCTGGTTTCAAACCACAGTGCTAAAGCTGACCAGCTCCCAAGTCTCATTATTGCCTTCCAGTCCTTTGTTAAGGCAATTCACCCTTTTAAATTATCTCCTGGTTGAAAGTGGGTGCATGTATGTTTTAAATTAATTTCACAATAGAACTGAATTTGAATTTACATTAATACTTCAAGTATCTCAAAACGCCTTACCAAATAATGAATCGAATACTGGGAATGTAACCACTTTGACAGCAAAAAGAACTACATTCTCATTAACATCTCTCAAACAATCTTGGACATTAAGCCTTGAGGGTGGTGGGGAGTAATATGGCTTAAACACCGGAGTTATTCCAGATTCCTTTCACAAAGTGCTTTGGAATCTTGTAAACCAACACAGAACACCACCAGTGGAAATGGGAGAGACTTTAACAATCCATACCTGAAAAATGACTGTGCTGCACCGTAAACTCAGATTGAGAGATTTGGGTCCTTGGGAGCTTTATTGAAATCAGACCATAAAACAAAAGTTTCTCTCAGTGAAACAGTTCTTTTGCTGTACATGAGCAAAAAAAACCCCAAAACTAAACAAAACTCCCCTCTCTCAAAAAAGACCTTAAAACTGGGAGCAGGGAGCAGTATAAGTTAATGGTATCTAACTTCATTTACTCAACTGGGTGTAGACAAAGTTACATGCTTTGAAATAAACATGTACAATCAGCAACAGAGAGCTGTATAAACTGAAACAGCTCAGAACAAACCAGTCAGAGCTAGTTAATATAACCTGTTCTATTCCCATAACCAAGCTTACTGCACCAAGGTCATGAACTTTCCTGGAAAAGCTCAAGTAATTAGCTTCAGAAGCTTACACCCTTTCTTTCCGTCTGGTTAATTTTGTCCTTAAATCGGTCCCTCTTATAGGTGGCTGGTTGCTATGTTCCTTCTGGTCACAAAAGTGAGTTGTGCTTGTTATTTCCACAGGAAGATGCTCAAAGAGCAGTGACCAGTAGCCACATGATCACTCTCTCCCTTCCCCTCTTCCCCCATCTCCCATGCTCTTTAAAACATTTTTGGATAGATACCAACTCAAACCCTTCTTACCTGGTGAAAGAAGAGCAGGTTTCCAATGAAAGGCAAAGGTGCAGGATGTCTGATACCAACCCTCTCCAGCCTGGAGAATGAAGAGGTGGAGTACCTGGAAAGGGGTTAAACAGATAAGAAGTTAATTTTGGGTGTAATCACCATGTGGCTTTCCAGAGGAATTAGATCAAATAAGAGTTCCTGGAGTAAGAGTGGGAGAAGATGCTTTTTGCAATCAGTCAAATAGCACAGTCAACACAGTGGCACTGCTCTGCAGCTCCATTTATTAGGCACACTTGCAAAAGCTAGTGGATTGATGCCTGAGGAGTGGGCGGTAGAGAAAAGAGATTCCTCAACACAGTATATCTAGGCCTGGAAACTTTTGGGGAACCTGATTCTGCTTTTAGATACACCAAGATAAATCAGAAGAAACCCCAGTGAAATCAATGAAGGTACATTGCCATAACTTAAGTGAGATTAGAACAGGCATTTCGTTTCTGACTGGTGGCACAGGGGAAGGGAGCAAGAGGGAGTGGTCAGTTCCCTTCCTGGCCACTACGCACTTAGAGCATTGGTGCAAGAACTCAAGCTGGAATTAGCAGTTCCAGAGACAAGATGCGGTCAGTATCTCAGGGGGATGTAGCTACTGTGCCAGATGTTCTGATTAACTGATTTGCCAGCCACTAGTCAGCAACTTAAAAACAAGATAAAATAGGAAGAACCAAAAACCAATGGAAAAAGTCCTAGATGCGTATGTAGTCAAATGATGTGGCTGCACATTGTCAGACTCAACATTTGAAACCTTTATGCCAAAATCAATTTTTAAACAGAAGTGGTATTTTTAGGTAGTGAAGTCTGCCAGGGAGGAGCAGTAACAACAATTGTAGTTAGCCAGATGCTGGATAAAGCTTTAACCCAATAGTAACACTACGGGACAAAGCACACTGAAGTAAATAGAACAACTCCTACTAAATCCAATGAGTTCTGATCCCCGGGCGCCAGCTCTCAGTTTAACAATCCTCTGTCTGCTAGTCACACAACCTTCACACACTCCATTTGAAAAGCCCTAAGTGATCTATAGATGCTTTGCTCTTCTTTTACCTAAAGGACAAAAGGTGCGTGCATCCCCTTCGCCCAAAAAAAAAAAAAAAAAAAAAAAAGATAAAAGGGACAATAGTTGGATTCTGAAAAGACTTTCAGAGGAAACCATCTATTGTGTCATATCTTGATTTTCTTATAATATATCAGCTTTTGCTGATTTTCCTCTGTGATGATATTTAAAAAGAAATTATTATTAAAGAGTACATGTTTGATCATTTTTAGATAGCAACATTTTTTAGATGACAACACAAACCTGCTGCAGAACAAATTCTGAATAGAAACAAACTATCTTTGGTTCATGAAAGAGCACAATTTCAATGTGACGGGATAGTGAAGAAAGAAAAGGGGCAAGGCATACAAGTCCACATTTACTATATGTTTTATGTATTTTATTTACTTGGGGGGCTATTTAACTAGGTTAAAAATTAAGAGATTTTGATGTCAATGACCAATAGTCTTGAAGGAAATTTGTTTTAACATGAAAAGATAATATGTTAGCTGTTTGCTTCCCACCAACCTCCAAATAAAAAAAAAGAGAAAAACTGATTATTTTTATTTTATTTTATTTTCAGATTTGCTTAAGCTGTGTTTTTCATTTTGGGGTCTTTCATATGACATAGTCTCAGTGTATAAAGTAAGGAGCAAAAACATTTTTTTAGACTAGTGTACTTACTTGTATTTTATTGTTGATGCTTTTATTTGAAAATATAAACAGAATGATCATTAAAACACATTATATGTCACAATGTATCAGAATTTGGTACCCATGGCTATCAAATCCACAGTCACAGTGCATTTTCTCTCAATGCTACCAAAACCACTGATCTTCATGTATTGCAAAATGAAATAAAACTGAGTACACTGCATGAAGGAGATGATGTGATCAACTAATACTTAATAAAAAAAGAGCTAATTAGCACAAACAGTGTTCAAAGTTTAGCAGTGAATCTCATGAGAGCACAGGAAAGAAAATATACTGCAAGTGTGGAGACCATTCACCCCTTCATTAGCATCTCATCATTGTCAGCCTCAGAATGTTCTGACAGCTCCACATAATGGCCTTTTTTTCGGGGATGCAGCCATCTTCTGATGCTCTTTGTTCCAGTTACATTTGAAGTAGATTTTCCAAAAGGTATAAAAACAAGATTTACAACGAGATGGTAAGCAGAGCACTAACATAGCCATGCTGAGCGCTGGCACATAATGACTCAGAAGGCAGGGCAAAAGGGGAAAAAAATGTTGCCATGCTCACACACACACATTCAGACACCCTATAATTGTAGGGTATTCCTTCTACTTTCATTGCTTTTCCTCAGTTTTGCAGGAAAAAAAACCCTGTATGTGAGTGTCATTTTCAAACAACCTGGGAAATTACATGGCAAAAAAAGCTATATTAAAAGAACATTAAGGTTGCAAAGTCAAGCACTGGAAAGCCAGGAAATCCCAGCATTAAGATTGCCAGTGCAACCTTAGTTCCTCCTACTTCTGTGCATGCATTATGATATAATCTTTAAATAAACAAAGCAGAAACCATAGGGATCTTCTACACAATGGTCATCAGCCGTGTGTGAACGGGAGATCTACAGCTCCATAGAACTGACCTTTTTCACCTGAGCTAAGAAGGAACAAGTGGTTTTAGTAGGCTATTATCTTCTATGTGGATCAGCTACTACAGCAGCCGTCAACCATGTGTCCAGGGCTCCCATGGGGGCTGTGAGCAGATTTCAGGGGGTCCACCAAGCAGGGTCAGTGATACACTCTCTGGGGCAAAAAGCTGATGCCCCGTCGTGCAGGGCTGAAGCCTGGGGGCCCTGAACCCCATCACCCAGGGCTCAAGCCAAAGCCTGGGCAATTTAACTTCATGGGGCCACTGTGGCATGGGGCCCTGGGAAATTGCTGCCCCCTAATGCTGGTCCTGGTTTTTATATGCCAGAAAAACAGGGTTGTGGCACGGGTGGGCCATGGAGTTTTTACAGTATGTTGTGGGGGCTTCAGAAAGAAAAAGGTTGAGAATCCCCGAGCTACTAGATGGGAATGGGATACATTTTGCCAGTGATTTACACAGCTCTTTGAGAGATATATTGGAAATCAGGATCCCTGGGTTCTAGTGCTGGTGCTGGGAGGTTAGAGTGGGTTAGTGGTTAAAGCAGTGGTCACAGACAGGATAGCCAAGCACATAGATCTGATATGTTCATTCTGAGAGGCAGTTTGCCTAAGTGGATGAGTTTTAGATCTACTGTATTAACAATGGAAATTCTATTCCCTTCTCTGCCTAAGGGCACCTTGTCACCTTCTGTTACCTTATATAAATAAGGGTATGAGGGAAGGAATGACAACAGTTGCCAGCATCCCAGGACAGGGACATGCTGGGTATGAAGTGGATAGCAGTATAAACAGAAGAAGGAGGGAGTCTGGAAAGGTGTGTCTTTAACAGACTTGCTGTACAATGCTAAGAGACAGATCTTTACATACAAGGTACATCTATACAGGTAGGAGCAGCAAGTCTCAGAGCCCAGGTTGACAGACTCTAGCTAGCAGGGCTCCCCCTACAGTGCTACAATAGCTGTATAGATGTCGTAACTTGGGCAGGAGTTCAGAGTCTGAATTTTAGAGAGTGAGTCTGTTGATAATTTTGCCTGAGTTTTGGGGCATGTGGTAGTGCTACTCTGAATGTTGAGCTGTAGATGATTTGTAGCTCCTGCTGGAATTTATATCTACTATGGAAGCCCTGAGTGAGAAAAAATATGGAAAAACTGCCAATATCTTTCAAAATCAGTTTTATCTAATCTGAGACTACAATCACTAAAATGTCATAATAATTGTACAGTTATTAAACTATGTCACTACAGGACAGAGTTAAGGTTGTTTGGATGCCTCACCTGTATATTTCCATACTTTATCATGTTTGATTTTATTAAAGTGTAACCTTAACCTTGAATATCTTGAGGTTTGTAAAGCTTGATTTGGGGATAATTACATCTCTGTAATGTCTTTTACCCTGAAATTATTGATATGTATTCTCAACCTTAACTCCACCTTAACATAGCTTTTAGTCTTGGAATAAGCTATAATGTCTGGGGCATCAGAGTAGCTGCTACACATGCAGCCATCATCAAGAAGTGCTATTTTATTACATTAGCAGCTCTGAATTGCACACAGATCAGGGATGAAGGAAGATTCAATGTACTCAGAATTTTATTTTATCATCTTTGGTTAGGGCAGTGCCCCATACATTCAAACAGCAGAGAAAAACAAGGGGATTCTTAGACTTCTTTAAGAAAGACAAATGACTCTGTTGGGGGGCTATGGGTGGAGGAGAAAAAACTGTGATGGTAGAAATACAGACAAGAAGGTGTGAGGGGAAGCAAATTCACAGTCAAGGGAGAAACATACCAAATATACTTCAATATTTGCAAAATACTCCAATATTTCCACATATAGTGTTATCAGCCCAAATAACTATTTTAAAATATGGTATTAAATTTTTAACAAACTGGCAAACATCAGAAGGAACCAGAGACACAAGAATAATTATAAGATCAATAAACAATTCAATAATTCCTAGAAGACATTCAAATGACTTTTCAGAGCAAGACGCCACCGTTGGGTATTGAGCACAAATCTTAAAAGATAGTTAACATGCCAAGTGAATTCTTGTAGGTTGGTGATGCTGATTTAAGCTGTCTGAAATGTGAGTTTCCCTCCACAGATCAGAGTGTGAAAGAACAATAGGAAGAACAAAAGATGCATGCACAGCAAAGACAGAGAGGAAAATAAATAAAAATAATAATTAATAAGTATGATCATTCTTCTCACCTTTAAGAGATAATAAATTAATGAACAACAGAGGTGGCAATGCCCCATCAGCCCCCCACTAAGTGACAACTTACACTAAATGATAGAAGATGTGTTGTTAACAGTTTTCATCAGAAGATACCATTCAAGAGTCAATATTAAATCATCACAGATTCTAATATACCACTGAAATTATCTCACATTTCTCTGTCATTCTTTCTGTGTCTGAGCTCCTTCAAAGATGCAATGCATACTTGACAACATCTGAGAGCTATAAATAGGGATGTTTAGAGAGACAAATTGTGGGACACTTTTTAACTCCACTGACTCTTGGAACTAGAAGAGACTTTTTTGGAAGGCTGAGTGGGAAAACAGAAAAAACTTTGCTGAAATAGGGTGTAGTGGGGCAGCTAACTCACCCCAATAGACAGGAGTTAAAAGCAGCCTTGGAGAGGGCTGTGGCTTGGAAAAGCAGTGAGAGCAGCTGAGTGGGTAGCTGGCCCCAGCTCAGTTAGGGGCCAGCTGGCCCTGATCAGAGGGCTGGGGGCCAGGACCTGGAAGAGTCTCACTGTAGCCCTGGTGTGGGAAGGGCTAGCTGCCTGGGAGCAACGTACCTGAAGCAGAGCAGTGCTGGGGAAGGGCAAAGGGAGCTGCAGCCTGGTAAACCCCCACGTTGCTGGCCTTGTTAAAGGCCAAAAAGATACTGGGACTACAGAGGGGCAGCCTGGGGATAGGCGAAGGCAGCAGGTCCTAACCCCATGCCACTGAGAAGTGGCCACTACAGACTTCAGTCAGACTGCAGTGAATGGGAGCTAGATTATGACTGGCAGTAGCCACTGAGGCAAGGTGGGCTTAGAGGGATGGAGGTTCCCCTTGGAGAGGAGACCTAGAGTGTGAGGGTCATGCTGGGGCAGAACTCTGAGATAAAGGGGCACTGGGGTCCAGAAGAGACATGTGGCCTGAGGCAGGTGAGGCACTGGCCAGCAGAAGGTACTCCGAAGCTGGTGAAGAGCTGATTCCCAAGACAACCAGCAGGAGGTGCTGGGGGGGAGTGAGTCTTTGTTTCAATACATAGGGTTTATCCCTGGTAAAGAGGTAAGTGTTATATGTCCTCCAGTTTATTTTACACACACAAACAGAGGTATCAGTAGCAATTCCATAGTTATGGTTTTTGCACATAAAGCAGGGATTCAAACTCATTATTATATATGGAAAAACAAAGTGTGTGCCCCCCCAAAATTACAGCACTTACTCTTGAGTACAGAATGAATTATCTGAAAATTTACATGCAAATCTGTTAATATGTTTAGGAATGAAAATGGATTATTTATGAAATTTAGCACCTCATGTCAGACCTTTTTTTTTTTTTGGCATGTAATAATTTCAGTATAAGAGTAAGAGACTCCTCAGCCTTCCCATATAGTTACAACTCACTAAAATCTTATTTATAGGCTACATTTGAATAAGTTTTTAGAATTAATGTTTATTTTACATACATAGTTATTCTTCATAACTGAGGATATTTGCTGCAACAAAGACTGAAGGATACAACGTTTGTCTGCAACAGATCATTTAGGGTGACCAGTCAGCAAATGTGAAAAATCGGGACAAGGGAGAGGGCAATAGGCTCTATATAAGAAAAAGCTCCAAATATCAGGATTGTCCCTATAAAATTGGGACATCTGGTCACCCACAAGAGAATTACACAAAGAACTATCCTCTTCCAAAATGGCTGCCCTCTCCCGTTATTTAAAGGGATGGAAGCCACACTTGCCCTCTGTTGGTGACCATTTGAGAATGGGTCTCTCATTTTTCCCAGTAAGATTGTGATTCTGCCTCTTCAGCACAGAGGGCCACCATTCCCCTTAAAGGCTCTTGTGGTTTTAGATTCATTGAGAACAGTTCCATTTTAAAAGAGGGCAGTTCTTTGTGACAAACTTTCATAAAAAATGGCAAAAAGTGACCATTAATCCTAAATTTATTTTCAAAAACTACCAGATCTAGTCAAAGGTTAAGCTAGGAGTAAGAGGAAACTAGGGTCTATGCATGTGTGTGCACAAGGGAATGTAGAGGGTGAAGGAGGGAGAATTAGGGGTGTGTGCCTGCAGGGTAATGTAGAGAGGTGCAAGAAGCTAGGGAATTTGGAGAACAGGAAGGGGTGGAAACTGTGATATATACTGACTGTTTTCTTCTGCTCTGACAAACCAAAGAAGCTGTAAACCCAGTTTAACTGGACTGTATGCTCTGGCCACTTTGAATTGTTCCAGAATGGAGTAAAGCAGCCAAAGTATACTGGTGAATCTGTCCATAAAACTCTGCCATGTAGTGTGGAAAAGGTTTTTTAAAAAATGCATTGTGTCTTTAAAAATCGGTCAAATCTCATCTGCGTCTACGAACACTAAAATACCTTTATCCTGACTGTATGGTTATCACATCATGCCCTGCAGGGCAGAATTAAGTTTTTTGATAAAGGAGGTACTTTCAATTATAAAGCATAGTAAGGAAAAAATAATCAGTAATCCCCCAAAATATATATTTGAATATACCCTTTGTATAAGATTTCAGCGAGTTTTTTTTATTATAGAGGAAGTTTTTTTAAGAGTCAATGAAAGGGCAGACTCAGAAGGCTGTTTGGGTGCCCTAACTCTGTATTTCCATATCTGAACAACCATGGATTTCTTTCAAATGCAACTTTAGCTATGAATGTATGTGGCTATAAACACTTGATCTGTGGATAATTACAGCATCCCTTTAATGTATCTAAATTCTGATATGCACTCAACTCCATTTTAACATAGTTTTGTGTTGGAATAGGAGAGACAGTCAGACACATAGACACACGTAATCTGCCAGTTTTAGGGACAAAGTATTTTCCAGCTACAAAGTTTACATGACCATAGTGTTCCTATTCCAGATGAAATACCTAGTGTTTTAATGACATCCTAGACAGGCAAGTGTAAATTTATATACGTATATACCTTAAATATCTGGCAGAATTCCTCTTTTAATCCATACTGTTCTGGTCTACTGAACAATTCTCACAACACGTTGTCATGAGGGAGCTGAGTGGCTCAAGAGATAGGTAATAATAAGACCGCAGGTTTGTCATAGTAATTTTTTTTTAATATCACCGATGAGTCACATCCAATTAAAAAAAGAAAGCCAATAACATTTGCACAGACAATCAGCAGGCATTATGCTCCAGAGAGAAGCCCCATGGGAGACAGCAGGCCTATATGGCAGACCCGTACAATATTTCATCACTACTCTCGGAGGGCGGGTACTCAGAGTGCAGCCTCTTCCAACAGGGCTATGATTTTTTCAAAACAAATGCTAAAATTCATGTCTACTAAAACTGTAGATTCATCACAATAAACTTTTGAGCCTTTCGCCAGCGTCATCTCAATGGGCAAATGTGATCCAGTTTTGAAGAAACCAAAAGCCATTGCTATCTTGTGGCTGTTTGGTATCTTTGCAAAATGAGTTGGTGGCCTCAGTCCAGTTCCTAGGAGACAGGTGCCCTCAGAACCCCTGATAGCCATCTGAGCAGATGAGGCAATGGAAGCAAGACACAAAGAGTTCAAGTGACTTGCTCAAGGCCATACAGCATGTCTGTGTTACAACTATGAACTGCACCAGGCTCTCTGGAGTCTCAGTGTAGTGCCTTAACCACAAGACCACCCAACCTCTAGGACTGTTAACATGGCACCTTTCACATGTACTAATTTCCTTTTCTTTCTTTCTTTCTTTTTTTTTTTAGTATACTCATTTGTGCCTGCCTATTGCAGGGCCTACAGCAGAGCATGTTATTGTCGGTGCTCTGAACGCCGCAGCTTTAGACAGGAAAGTTAACGTTTGCATAAACTGAGGCTTCTTTTAAAAAAACATGATTTCCAGTGAGCAGGATAACATTTCATAAAGTTTTTGTCGCCCCGTAATTACACGTCTTCATTTTGTAATTAGACATCTTAATGGCATAATTAAAAGGACATGAAGTTTCAGCTTAATTAGACATCCTAATTGTTATGCAAGTTCATATCCTTCTGATGCAGCTCCATTTGCAAATTCCAGGTATATCTCAACTATTTCTAAAAACCAATAAGAATAAACCTAGACTGGACTGGCTGCAGATGCAATGAGTTTAAGTGGAGAAGCTGGCCCTGCCCAGAGGCCTGGTGATTATATCTATGCACTACCATGAAGGAAGCAAGTTTGATTCCCAGGCCTGTGGTCTATTATTCCTTGGGGACAGCAAGGATTTCAGACGCTGCAAAGGAACAGGGTTAAAGTTCTTGTAATAAATTCCTCAACAACCAAACATGCATACAGCCACTTAAGGACAGATTATGCCAATAAAACATAGTCTAATGCTGAGAGGCAGTGTGGTCTCATCTCATACCAGTGGGAGCAAAATTGCCTCAAGTGCTTCACATGCCTCCTAAGTGCAACAAGCATTCCCTCTCTGCAGTCTGCTAGTTTTGATGGCCGGAGCACAGGCAGGGAATGGAGCCACTGGCCCCAGCTCCCCCTCCCAAATTTTTGGGAGGATGGGCAAGGAGCATAGAGTACAGGAACTGCAATTGTGGCTGGTCCCTGCATAGATGCCGTAGGTCAGGAGTGGGCAAACTACGGCCTGCGGGCCACATCCGGCCCGCGAGATCGTCCGGCCCGGCCCACCTGAACTCTGATGGGGGAGGCTGTTCCCAGCCTGCCTCCGCCTTCCCCGCTCTTCTGGAGCTCAGCGCGGAGGATGGTGCCTGAGCTCCCAACGGGGGAGGTTGCTCCCGGCCCTTTCCCTGCTCTCCCAAGCTCAGCGCGCCGCACACGGCGGCCCTCTCCTCCGGGAGAGTAGTGCAGCATGTGCAACGCCGGCAGGGCCACCAGCCTGGTAATTCTCTGTGCAGCCGGAGCGGGGTGGGCGGGTGTTGGTTAAGGGACAGGGAGTACCAGGGGCAGTCAGGGGAGAGAGGGGCTGCTGGATGGGATGGAGGTTCTGGGCGGGGAGTGGTCAGGGGAAGGGGATGGTGGTGGATAGGGCATGGGCGTCCCGGGGTGGGGGGTCTGTCAGGAGGCGGCAGTGTGGATAGGGGTCGGGGCAGACAGGGAGCGGGGGAGTTGAGAAGGGGGTAGGGTCCTGGGGGGGGGGGCAGTTAGTGTGTGGGGTCTCTGTAGGGAGCAGTCAGGGGACAAGGAACAGTGGGGCTTAGATAGGGGGTGGGGTCCAGGGGGTGGTGGCTAGGATGGGGGAGGTCTCAGGAGGGGGCAATCGGGGGACAAGGGGGGGGTTGAATGGGATTCTAAGGGGGGCAGTCGGGGAGGGGGGAAATGGGAAGGGGGCGCATAGGGAGCGGGGACGGGCTGTTTGCAGAGGCACAGCCTTCCCTGACCCGGCCCTCCATAGACATTTTTAACCCCGATGTGGCCCTCGGGCCAAAAAGTTTGTCCGCCTCTGCCATAAGTGGTAGTGCAGCAAGCCTCCTTACATCACCCTTCCTTGTACACTTAGCACCAGAGCCTGCACTGACAGATTTGAGCAAGAGCCAGGTTACCACTGGACACGCAAAAATGACGCATGCAGGCAGGATGCTCTCAGAGTTTTACAGGGCTCCAAACATCCCCTTGTGATCCACCTGCCACAGGTGCAGAAGGGAGGTGGTTTCCTCTTCCTCCTCCTCCTTTCCTCCCACCACCAGCAGGGGATTCAGGGCTGAGCTGCAGATCTCGCACAGGGCAGGAGGCTACAAGTAACTACTTGTTTAGCTCTTGGTGCTCATTGCTATAGTATAGTAAGCTTCACAAACATTAATTAATATATCTTCATAAAATGTCTGTGAGGGGATGGTGTTTTTGTTTTGTTGTTTTACACTGGGATGGGGAGCTGAGGGATTAAGATCAAAAGTACTTACTGTTTTAAGGTGCCCAATTTGAGATGACTAGATTTTTTTCAGAGAACTTATCACTGTATAGCACTTTATATGTTCAAAGTACCACTCCCTTTGACTGCAGCAATGAAATGATTTCTGCAGTTCAGACAGCAGGGTCTCAAGTTGGGCACCCCGAAAATGAGGAGCACACAATTTGTGGCCACCTGTGAAAAGTCTGTTTAAAGTGACTTGCCCAGAATAACACAGGAACTCTGTGGCAGAGGCAGGGATAGAATCCAATTCCCCGGACAGCACTCACCTGCCTTAACTGTGAGACCAGGTTTTCTCTTCTTGCAATTCCGTGTCTCTTTCATTATACATCTTCCAACTTCTGTAACTAATGAAGGAGGGGTCCTACAGATTACATCCGCCTTTACTACACAACCCTGATTCAGCCCCAGGATAGGTCCACCCTGTGTACCCAACGAGGCTGGGGTCCCATGGAACAAAATGGCATGTAATCACAGAACTAGAGACTGTATTATAATGCACATGCACAATGACGAATTAAGACCACACAGGCAAGCTTAATTCTGGCATTGCGTAACTTTTGCATGCTTGGTTTTACAACTTTTAACATAGTTATGTGTGTGACCCTGGTAGACAGACTTGCACTAGCTCAGCTTAAGCTGTAAGGGAATGGTGCACACTCAGCAAGACAGAATTTTATAGAGATTTTAGCAGCTAAAATTCAGTCTCTACTGAGCATGTGTGAAATTATTTTTTCCAAGGTTTACAACTTGGCTATGGGAACTGCAAAAAATCAGATCCCTGACACAAAGGCCACCCACTGCCAAACTTCAGTTTCCTGCTCCAGAACATGAGGGCACAAGTCATTTCCAAGAAAAGATCTCAAACATTTGTTAATATAGGCAAAACAACATATTTTCGCCTACCTTTGTTGTAAGTGAGAACTGAACCATTTTAATGGATATTTTTTAACTCAAACTGAGACAGACATCTGGCATGGAAAATTTCAGCTCAACCGGTTAAAATTTGGCAAAGTTATATACAGCTAAAAACAGGGTCTTATAAACAGAAGTGTTGTGCAACCTTAATCATCGGTGGTGCTACCAGCCCCGCCTACAATCAAATACGTCTAGTTTTTTTTAAAAAAAGCCTCCTAGGCTGATAACTTGTATGTTTAATTTCAGCCCAGAGCTAATTATTATATCCGAGTCTTAATCTATTATAAGATGAGGTGACAATGGCAACACTGAGACCCTTAATTATAGGAATGCTACCATGATATTGTACATACCAGCCAGCATATCATAACCTGAAATCAGTACTTAAGAGTTCTGCAGTTCCCAGAGCTTGAAAGCTGCCGTGAGGCTTCAGAGATAGCTCTTCATTCTACCCCCATCCTTCATTTCCTCGTTGCATGGCTTACTTTCCACTCCAAATTTTCCCTTTTCAGACTATTAAAATAGAGAGATCTATTTCCAATAAACAGTCACTCTCCTGGCTCGGGCTTATTTCCCCGAGATTGCAATGGAGGCACTCCTGGAAGAGTAATTCCATACACTGGTGGGCTGTTGAACCAACCGTAATGGCATGGGAAGAAGGAAAGAATGTGTAAGAGCTGCCACTAGTGTACAGCTTGCAGAGTTGTTGTAGCCATGTTGGTCCCAAGATATTAGACAGACAAGGTGGGGGAAGGAATATCTTTTATTGCAGCAACTTCTGTTGGTGAAAGAGACAAGCTTCAAGCTTACACACAGCTCTTCTCTAGGGTGCCACAATGGTCTATGAAGCAATCTGCTGCAGCAAAAATAATAATAATAAAAAAACATAGCACCATCTGGTGGCTGGCTTGGGAGCCCACAGGGATAAGCTGCCAAACATAAAAATGAAGTTCCCGTCCAGGACGCTGTGGTTTGCTGCGCAGGTTAACATACATTGGGAGCAGGCTGCAGCCAGGGGGTCCTAAGCTCCAGTAGTGAATACAGAAAAACAAGCTGGGCAATGAGGACAAACATTAGAATTGATGGGGCGGGGGACAATTCAGCACTGCCACCCACAGTACTTGTGTGGTGAGAGATAGCCATGGAGGGAGAGTGGAGGGCTGGAGGGGAATGGACACACAGCTGGTGAGAAGATGCAGATTTAACCCAGCTCCCTTGTTTCCTATCCCCAGTATTCATGACTTGATCTAGTATCCTCTGGCTGAGAAGGGCTAAGTCTGTAGGGAGGAACAGCAGTCTTGGACAGGAATCCTCAAATTTTGTCATGTTGTGGATCACTGTGGATGAAGAGACTGTTTCATGGACCATCTCCTCTCCCATCTGCAGTCATATGGACCACCACCTCTCCCTATGCAATTCCTTAAATGGAAAAGGAAGTTCAAGAAAGTATTCTTATAATTGTTTAATGTGATTTAGCAGCCAGAAACAAAGAGGAGGAGCCATCAGCATGTGACCAACCAGCTCTCTGTGGACTAATAAAGAACCTCTAGTGACAAGTTTGAGAACCACTACCAAAGAGAACATAGCTGAACAGCTGCTACATGAAGAGTGGGGAGGATTAGAATTTGTGAAGGATTGGGCCAAAGAATGACAGTAAACAAATTAAACTTTAAAGGAGATGACATTAACCTGAAATATAGACAAAATGAGTTAAAAATACTCTCAAGAGCTGCCGAATCCCTGTGCCAGATTTCTTGCTATTTTACAATCCAATTTTCCTATTTCTAAGAGAACACTTTTTGCTTTCCTGCTGCTGTGTGAAAGACTCACTCAAAACAACAGGGGAAATGACTGACTATACAAAAGTACAAATGGGAATCAATGAAACTGAATATATATAAAGTGTCAGACTTCACAGGTAACAATTGAAAAATAGAGACTATCCTCCTCCCCCATTAATCACTATAAATTACCATAACATTAGGCATCACTTGCAACAACAATAGGTTAAAAGTGTTCAAACAGAAGCATAATTTTTAAGTTGATGTGTCCCTTTAATAACCCCTCTCTTGACTGACATAAAAAGATGCCTGCAGCACAGGACCAAAATATCTCCTCTATCAGCTGCACTGAAGACCATTATGGTCATTCCTCCAGTGCACAGAAAAAATCCATCCCTTAATTTAAAAAAAACAAATCTTTTTAAAGAAACTCTTGTTCGACACAGATAGTCACCATGTACAGGCTGACAAGGAAACAGCTTTCCTGGAACAATCTATTTTGCATTATTCTGTGTCATATCACATGACAGCTTCCTCTTCTGATCATGCATCTGGATGTTCCATACTATACACAGCAACTGTCCCCTTTTTCTGCGAAATGGTTTTGCACACAACAGGAAAAGCTAATTTTAATGAACCAGCTCCACTCTTGCCTCTGTCTTGTTCTTTCTTGTGCTGTTTGACAGGCTATTGAACGTCGTTTATCATGCATTGCTCTCTAATACAAGAAAGTCAATCTTTGCTGTCTGTCCCTTTGGCACCAGTTTTTCTCTCCATTAGAAGTGCAGTTCTGCACTTAATGTATTGTACATATGTGACAGGGACCCCAGGGTACAACCTGGAACTGTGGGACCACTGTGCCTCCTTTAACTCTCTAGCCTAGGCTGTCTCTCACAAACCACAGGCAGTAACACCCCTTTGGTGCTGTAATCACTCAGCCATCAACATGTGGGGTCCCACACCCAGCTGTATTACATGAACGCTCCCTGAGTCACTCATGAATCATACAGAGAAAGGCACCTGTCAATCACCTCCCCCCCAGACTTGTACCCCAGTAATATACCATCTTACATTGCTCAAGACCCCTGGGGCAATGCAAACTCATTAATAAGTTCACTACTTCTTCATAGGAAAGTGGACATGCACCAGCCTTTTTAATCTGAGCTGAGATTTTCCCAGCATTTCAACTAAAACCACACTGTTTTAGCTAAAACATACAACAGATTTATTAAGTACAGAAGATAGATTTTAAGTGATTCTAAATAGCAGGCACAGAGATCAAAATTGGTTATTTAAGAAATAAAAATAGAAACACAGTCTAAATTCTAACTTTAACAGATCAAGCGAGATTTGAATCAAACAGTCTCTTATCCTAATAGATGTTACAGGCACAGGTCCACTGGACTCCCTTCTGGCCTGGGACCAATCTCACTAGTTAAGTCTTTGTTTCCAGATAGTCTTCCAGGTGTGGAGATTGGGAGGGGAGGTGAAAGGGAAAGAGGCCCAGTGATGATGTCACTGCCACACTTTCATACTTTCCTCCAGCAACTAGGAAGATCCTTGCTGTGACATGGGTTAGTCAACCCACATGGCGTACGTGCCTTCTCTGAGAAGCCTCTGGGATAGTGGATTCTTCTTGATGAGCCATTAACACCTGTCTGGCCAGTGATGGGTGCTCATCTGTCCCTGCTAAAAGGCCAGCTGTGGGCATCTTCCAACTTCACAGCGTATTTCAATAGCACATACAGCAATACTTCATAGCTTCACATACAATGATAGTACATACAATCCAACAGGATATTAAGGTTCAACTGATGAAGACTTTTTAAATGATACCTCAAATGGCACGCATTGTATTGAACATATCATAATCATAAAATCATAGGACTGGAAGGGGTGTCGAAAGATCATCTAGTCCAGTCCCTTGCACTTATGTCAGGACTAAGTATTATCTAGACCGGCGGTTCTCAAACTTGTTGGGTCGGCGGCCCTTGCTCTTGTCTCTGCGGGCCACCGCGACCCCTGTGTGTCCGCTGAAATGCCGCCGAGCCGAACGCTTCCGGTTTCGGAGGCATTTCAGCAGACATGCCGAGCACTTCACAGTGTCCACCGAAACCAGAAGCTTTCACTTTGGCGGCTTTTTAGAGGACACTCTGAAGCACACGGCGTATCTGTCAAAATGCCGCCGAAAGCAAAAGCATTCGGCTCAGCGGCACTTCAGCGGCGCAGGGAGCTCACAACCCCCAGGAATCGCCCCGCGACCCCCCAGGGGGTCGCAACACCCAGTTTGAGAACCGCTGATCTAGACCATCCCTGACAGGTGTTTGTCTAACCTGCTCTTAAAAATCTCCAGTGATGGAGATTCCAAACCTCCCTAAGCAATTTATTCCAGTACTTAACCACCCTGACAGTTAGGAAGTTTTTCCTAACGTCCAACCTAAACCTCTCTTGCTGTAATTTAAGCCCATTGCTTCTTGTCCTATCCATAGAGGTTAAGAAGAACAATTTTTCTCCCCCACTCCTTGTAACAACCTTTTATGTACTTGAAAACTGTTATGTCCCCTCTTGGTCTTTTCTTTTCCACACTTGATCGCATTTTGTGCCTGGACCTTTCTAATTTTGTCCCTACATACTGGTGTTATTTTTTTATATTCATCCTTTGTAATTTGACCTTCCTTCCACTTTTTGAGTTTTAGATCATTGAAGATCTCCTGGTTAAGTCAGCGTGGCCGCTTGCCATACTTCCAATCTTTCCTACAAAATGGGATAGTTTGCTCTTTTGTCCTTAATAATATCTCTGCAAAACTGCCAATTGTCTTCAACTGTTTTTCCCCTCAGACTTGCTTTCCATGGGATCTTACTTACCAACTCCTTGAGTTTGCTAAAGTCTGCTTTCTCAAAATCCATTGTCTTTATTTTGCTATTCTCCCTACTACCATTCCTTAGAATCATGAACTCTATCATTTCATGATCACTTTCACTCAAGCAGTCTTTTACTTTTAAATTCTCAACCAGTTCCTCCTTATTTGTCAAAATCAACTCTAGAACAGCCTCTTCCCTAGTAGGAATCACAGGGGTGAATATGGGGGTTCCAGGTTGCTATTTTGTGCTATAAGTGAAAGATCCCATTGGTGGTATTTATAAAAGGGTCTCGTGATAGCTCCTTTGTCCTACACCAGCCTCCCTCTTGCAGTGAAACAGTCTAACATTCTTTCCTGTGCATGAACAAAAAGTTTCACCACTTAAATTGCAAGCTCTTTGGAACAGGGACCATCTTTCTGTATTGCATGTACAGCACCTCACACAGTAGGGCCCCGATCCTTGAGTGGGGCCCCTAGGTGCTACTGCAATTCAAATAATAAATAACTAATCCATCAGCATCAGATCTCACATGACCTAGTGACCTATAACCACACTCAGAAAAGATTGTATGCATTTATGGCTGCCATATTGGACTCACTCAAAGGAAGGGAGAGAGTCCCCTGCTGTCACCTTCCAAGAATTAAGAGCTCTGGCTTTAATTTTAAAATGTCTCAAGTGTAAGCAAAACAGTGGCTGTGATGTGAAGTGTCTAGAAAGATTATGAATTCCCTCAGCGGCCCTAGCACACTTTTCAAGTGATTTTTTGAGTGCCTAATGGCTGCTCCATTTACCTACCCAGTCACTGCACTAACAATAGCTTGCTCCTTGTAAAGCACTTTCAGATTCTTCAAATACTTAAACTTAAAGGCACCATGTTTTAACAAAAATACCACACACCCCACACCCCAAAAAAATCCTGCTGTATTCCCCATGAAACAAAATAAATATTTGTTTTACAACTTAATTTATTTTGGTAGCAGCACAGTTATCACAAGGGTTTCTGTACACACATTTTTATTCATCCTGGGCACTTATCTTTCACTTGTATCTATCCCGGGAAGGGGGGGGGGGTGCATTAGCAGTAGAGGTGAATTAGTGCCAAAACGAGCAACTGAACATTCACACTGCCACCCTTCAAAAGGGCCATTTTCTTGCCCTCTCTGAAGCTATCCTGCTGAGCAATGCACAGAGTTAATGTTCAATGCAGCAGAGCATAAGATTTTCTATACTTTAATCCTACTGACTTCAGACAGTGTTGATCTTTCCCATTCTCTGACTTGCCTGCCATTAAAGTCCAGTCTCCCCCATCCCCCAATCCCTTTGTCCCTGACCAGTGCAAAGGAGGCAGAATCTGGCCATCAGCTGAGAATTCCCAGTGTAGGGATTTTTATTTGTTGCAAAGACATGGGCAGTGTAGTTGGCCCCTGGGCCAATTTCTCGACCTCAGTGTAGTTAGTCGGTGTGTCAGTGTGAGGAGGTGGTAAAATGGTTCCCTGCCTTGAAATGGGACCTGTAGGCACTTTGATAAATGGACTGGAAGGCTCTTTGATTCCACTTAAGCTTCTGTAGGTACCTTTTAGTTTCCAAAATGCTGTTTTGGGACTTCCTATAAGTTATGCTTTTGAATGAAACATAATAGCATATAAAAATAGAACAATAAGTGGGAGAGGGACTATTTTTTGCTCTTTCACCAAGAGTGGCTGTGCACCATTGATACAAAACTGTAAAGAGTCAGGGAATTGGCCCTGTCTACTCCAGTACCAATTGTCATGTCGATAAAGGCAAATGGAAGAAAGGTTTTCATTAGAGGTTGCCCATTGCACATCAGCAAAATGGAGTCTGAGCTTAGGAACTGAGCCTATAACAACAGCAAAGTGAGTTCCAATATATTTAGATTATTCAATACAGCAAGATGTGTGTGGATCCACTACCTGGATTTTATTGGAATATCTTACACTATTTCATAAACACTTTTCATAGCACCAAATGACACAAAAGAACTTACAATTAAAAAGCTTTATCCATAACTCAAAAGGTATCTGTGAGAGTAGCTGTTCCTTGAAGTAATCACCATTGTACTACTGGAGGTGGAGGTACAATCCTGAAAGTAAGCAATCTCAAACCAATACTCTAGTCACCAGTCAAGAGTCAACAGTTACCCCGCAGTACTATCAGAAGTACTACTGCATCTCCCAGTGCTTAGTCAGGGCAGTATTACTGTGTGGTATCTGCTGATAAATAATGTCTTAAAAGTTTACAGCCACTGTCAAGATACACACAAAAACCAGTGTGGCATATACTACTTCATAGAAGGTAAATCCAAACATATACTCAATTAAGTATGGTTATCCTGTATCAAGATGTCCCTTCAGAGGGACCTCTAGTCTCTTGTTTGCCCTTCAACATAAACTAGTTACTCCATTAATCAATCAGCTCCCTAGATGCATGACCTCATAGGGTCCATTCTAACCTCAGAACATGCACACCACTTTTCATCAATGACCACCTTCTGTTTTTCAGATCTGCAAAGTGAAAGATCACTTGGAGTGATTGGCTCTTCATACCACAGCAATAGAGGCTCTGAGCATGATAGTCTTGAGAATTAAAACGAATTGTTATTCTCCTGTCTTCCTCACTCTACACAGCAGGACCAGGAGAAGAGTCTGCTCTATGACTTTGCAATAGGTCTACATAAAAGGGTTGTATTTCCAAACAGAGCAGAAACCTTTTTCATGGGCAAGGTTTGGATCCTGTTCCTTGACCACTGGCCCAGCCTGAATGCGCACACTATCATAGCCTTCATCCCTATGGAAAGGAGGAGTGGTGAAAGACTGCACTGTGATCTTCAAACTGGAGAATTTCTGGGAGAGGGAAAGTTTAAAAAGTGTGTCTCTGAGGGGAGAAATAAGTCGGGGATCAGGCTATCTGAAAAGCTCGCTATTGAGATTGGACAAAAGTTTTACAGTTACTGCTGTGGGCACACTGGCAAAAGTGAAGCTGAGCCATCTCTTGCTTACCCACATGTGGTAAATGCAGCATCAGTGCAACCAACAGAATGAAGATGATTCCCAGGGGCCCTTATGAAACATCTAGGGCTCCCTCATCTGAAGCTGCAGCTGTTCCTGTTGTTCCATTAACAAATTGCAGCTGGTGATAAAGACAGGTTGTCTACCTTTAAAACAGTAAAAGTGATGTATGTTTTATTCAACAATTAAGCTCTGAAAGCAGTTAAGAGTGTGTGCATGGGAGACAGAGGTGCTCTGAATACCCACTGACTAGGTACAGCACAGACATCAGCACTTCAAGCTTCCTCACCCTGCCAAGACAACATGCCTCAGTCCTGTTCTCTACATCCTCTAAGTATAAGAACAGCCATAGTGGGTCAGACCAATGGTCCATCTAGCCCAATACCCTGTCTTCCAACAGTGGCCAATGGCAGAGGATTCAGACGGAATGAACAGGACGGAGCAATTAGCTAGTGATGCACCCTCCTGTCATCCAATCCCAGCTTCTGGCAGTCACATATTTAGGCACACCCAGGGCAGGAGCTTGCATCTTTGACTATCTCAGCTGATGGCCATTGATGAGCCTATCCTCTATGAACTTTCCAAATTCTTTTCTGAACCCACTTACACTTTTGGCCTTCACAATATACCATGGCAATGAGTTACACAAGGTGACTGTACATTGTGTGAAGAAATATTTCCTTTTGTTTGCTTTAAACCTGCTGCCTATTAATTTAATTGGATAACCTCTAATTCTTGTATTATGTGAAGGGGTAAATCACACTTTCTTATTCACTTTCTTCAGATCATTCATGATTTTCTAGACCTCTAGTATATCTCCCTTTGTCATCTCTTTTCTAAGATGAACAATCCCCATCTTTTTGATCTCCCTTCATATGGAAACTGTTCCATATTCCTAATCATTCTCCGTACCTTTTCCAATATTAATACATCTTTTTTGAGATGGGGTAACCAGAACTGCACTCCATATTCAAGGTGGAGACGTACTATGGGATTTATATAGTGGCATTCTGATGTTTTCTATCTATCCCTTTCCTAATGGTTCCTAATATTCTGTTAGCTTTTTTGACGGTCACTGCACATTGCGTGGATATTTTCAGAGCATTATCATGATGGCGCCAAGATCTCTTTCTTGAGTGGTAAATCCCATCATTTCCTATGGATAGCTGGAATTATTTTTTCCAGTGTGCTTTACTTTGCATTTATCAATAATGAATTGCTTCTCCCTTTTGTTGCCCAGTCACCCAGTCTTGTGAGATCCCTTTATAATTCTTCGCAGTCTGCTTTGGACTGTACTATTGAGAGTCATTTAGTAATCTGTACAAACTTTGCCACCTTCCTGTGTGTTCCTTTTTCCAGATCATTTATGAATATGCTGAACAGCAGAGGTCCCAGTTGTGGGGACTGTGCTATTTACCTATCTCCACTGTAAAAGGAAGGCGAGAGGGTCATTCTACACTGAAACTGGTACTTTATAACTAGAAGTCCGTAGCTAACAATTTTTAAAAGGGATCCAATTTTGCTTGAACCAACCCCACCTGGGCATAATTAAAACCAGAAACCAAGCGGTTTTTAATAAAGGAAACTTATTTGCACCTAAAAGGGAAGGACAGTCTAGATTTGTCTTGCTGACCCCAGCCACAGTTTTCAGACCCAGCTGACAAAAGCTAGGCTCATAAATCCATATTTAGGCACCTGAATATAACTGGCTTCATCTTCAGACATGACTTTAAAGGGATTTGTGTGCAACTGCATGAGCTCAGCCCCTTTGAAAATCAGGCTACTAATATTTAGAGGCCTAAACATGGATTTAGGAGTCCATCCAGATTTCAGAGGGAATTGGCCACCTCATGCTAGGCATTTGTGGGAGGAGTGGGCAATAGGAGAGAGGTATACAGGAGGGTTACCAGATGTTCCGATTTTATAGGGACAGTCCTGATTTTGGGGCCTTTTTTTCACATAGGCACCTATTACCCCCCATGTCTTCTTCCGATTTTTGACACTTGCTATCTGGTCAGCCGAGTGTACAATAAGGTAAGATAAGGTGCACAATAAGGGTATAGTGAAATGTAGGTTTGCTGTCTGCATATCTTAAAAGAGAGGACAAGGATTTGAAAGAAGAGGGAACAAATTGCCCTTTCTCCCCTACGCACGGACCCTCCCGGTCAGCACTGAGACACCCAGCAGTCTGTAAGGAGCAAACTGGCTCTGCTGTCAGTTTTGCTGTTCCTTCCTTCTCAGTGGATAAAAAGAAGAGTTTAGTGTTCAGCAGCTGTGATCTAAAGGGCAAGGACCCAGCTTCCACCCAGACGAGACACACAACAGTGTGTATCTTCCCTTTTATCATGACTGTGCACACACAAACCTCTAACAGAATGCATTGCAGCGTATAACTGCTCAGTCTGAACATGCAATGGTGGTAAACAACTGACCATACACTATGACAGTTGTGCTCCAACGCCCAAGTGACACACTCAGGCAGCCTTACAGATCCTATTTTCAGGTGGAGATCAAAAAAAAAAAAAAAAAAAAGAGATTCTAATTTAAAAGTTATTTATCACAGGAACTTAAATTAAATCAGAAAATCCTTTTCCACAGTGAATAATTAAGTGCTTTTTAAAAATCAGTGGATGCAGCACTACTGTAACCTGTGCTAATAACAGAGAGGTTTCCGTTTGTTATTGCGGACTGCAGTGATCAATTTAAAAAGAACCCGGCATGGACATTAGACAGCAGTTCCAGGATACACCTTTTAAGATCAGTGAAATGAACAGTGCAATTAGCGTGAAAATGGACAGTGTTTCAGGAGTATAAGTGTACAAATGGGAACGAAGGGAGAAATATCACTACAAACAGAGACCCATTTAAACAGTTCTTTATTACACTTGAGCTGCATGTCTGCAAAAATCTGGAATTGCTCAAATCCCAGATTTGGCACACAAAGCAGGGTTAGTTTAACCCAAGCATGAGTAACTAAACACACAATAACCAGACCTCATTCATTCCCTATGACGGATCTGGGTTTTGGAAAGATGTAAGTGTTAATGGCTATACTATTGACTTGTTAACCTTCGGGGTTTTCTTTTAAATCAGAATAAAAATAAATCTTGCAAAATCTGTTCTTCAGATTAACCACATCTGAGTGTAACTGCTTCACTCAGAGTCATAATTTTATCAGAGTGGCAATGGTTTACATTCGACAACATGGTTCCTTGTGTGCCTTTGTGCTTCACTCAATACACGTGTAGCTGGGATTTATACATTTCTCTCACTGGAAAAAATTTTTTGGCTTCACTCAGTAAAATCCACCAGGGAAGAGAGGGCGGGGGAAGAGAAGCTACAGAGCCTGATTCTGCCATCCTTATTCACATCAAGTAGTTCCTTCTCTGGCTCAGTCTAATCCAAAATCCATTGAAGCCAGTGGGCAGCTTACCACTGATGTCACTGGGTGCTTGATCTGACCCTTTGCAAGTAGTTCCCCATGTACATTATGGATTTTAAGGCGAACACTCAAGAAGTAAGATATTACACAGTATAAGTAAGGGTGGCAGGATCTGACCCATAGAAAGCAACAACGTGACTAGCGACCCTGGGGTCAATTCCTCACTGCCTTGCGCAGTCATTGATACCTATATGACAGAGGTGTAAATGCTACCATTCCAATATGTTAGCCATACTGGGCCACATCTGGAACTGGCATAAATCAGTTCTAGCCCACTTTGTACAGATGAAAGGGACTATATAAGGTGCAGTAGAGAACAGGGCCCACTGTTTTAACCAGATCTTATAAAGTGCACTGCCAGTTTCATGCACATAACTGATTCCATTACCTTGTTTGCTAAATTTTGTTTTAAGGACCCAGTGGAAGCTTGAAAATGAATTTTTTTTCCTTCAGTGACATATGGAAAACTTGCTTGCACGTACACACGCATACGCTGGTTTGATCTTGCATCAGCAGGCTGCTTGCAAATGCTGGGCTTCACATGCTGGTTGCAGGATGGAAGCTTGCTTGTAAGAAACCAAGTTTGGATTTTTCGTCTTTGCTTTCCAGGCCATAAATCAAGCAAACCCTGCCTACCTTTCTGACCTGGGCTTTTTTCATGTTCCTCCCTTCTGCTCTGCCACAGACAAGAGTCTTGACATCTTTTACATCCCCAAGCCTTCGACCATATTTCCCTTCTGTATAAAGACCTTCCCTAACCTGGTCACCAAACTACCTCCGTTCCCTCACTCAAATTACTCCTAAAAATTCACTATCAGAGGCAGCAAGAGGAGGGCATGCTTTACTGAGTTGCCATATCATCCTATTAATGTTACCCTCTTCTTTCTCCTCCCCACCTTTTTCCTGCTTATCATTCTTTATTACTGGGTCATGTTGCATTTAGATTGTGAACCGTCTGGGGCAGGAAGCATGCTTTTGGTAGTTTTTCAACGCAACTAGAACGTGTCTGGGTCCCACAGATAATAAATAAGGAAGGCTAAATTTGGAGCATCATAGGGATTACAGTTTCATTTCAAAGCTAAACTCTCCATTTCTGCACTTATTTTCACACTTATTTCTTCCTAGTAAGTCAGTCCCTCATGAAAGCCAATTTCAAATTAAGTTCAATGGCTGAAATACACTTCTCTACAGAGGACCAGCACAAGTCCTACTTAAGCCTACCAAAATAGGGATTAATTGGACCCTAAAGTAGGACTTGTGCTGGCCCTCTGCATAGGGGTGAATTTCACCATTTGTGAGTAGTTAGTCTCTGATTGAGTTGCACCCAGTACAAATTCTAACATATATCAGCACTTAAGACACTGCACTAATGGGTGCAGTAGAAAAAAACAGAGAGAGTAGATAGGATAATTGCCACCTGATTATGAAGCAACACTATTTTAATAAGGTGTCTACAATACATTGTCGGGGGCAGGGGTCATATTAGAAAACAACCTGAAATCAGCCAAGAAGATCCAGTTTTGGGGCCACAGGCCATTTAACCTCTTAAAATTTGCCCCTTACTGACTAGTATTCAGTCAGCCAAGGAAATACCTGTCTCCATGTTAGGTCATTGGGAAGTCACTGAGTTCTTTATCCCCTGTCATTATTCTCAAGCACCGTCCACTATTTCCCTCCCTATACTGTTCATATGTGTTCCTAGTCTCCATATGGAGCACTACACAAGCTCTCCAAATGAATAAGGCCTTTTATAAAATGCACAGGTGCCGCAACGTGTAATAAATATGGCAGTTGTCCAGGAGTTCCAATTTATCGTATATGTCTTCAATGTGATTAGAAAGGATGGGAATCCTGCAACGGCTAACAGCCTAATTAACAGTAACACTACCATAAAATATAACTGAAAATAAAGTTCATTTTGTAAAAACACTTGTGCAGACAAACATGCTCCCATACCCGGGGAGAGAACACACAGAAGGCTTCTGGATGCTTTCAGCACATAATGTGCGGGACGAGCTTTGAGGCTATCTATGGAATGCAAGAAACTGCAATGCAAGAGCAATTGCACAAAGAGAATAGTGCAAAGCAAAACAGTCATGACAGAACTAAGCCATTTCAAATATGTTTTAAAGCCACTGAAGATGTTCATGCTATGGGAATGGATAAAACTACTGAGGTAATTAATGCTGCAGGAATTAAATGAAACTCCAGTGTTCTTTTTTAAAAAGGTGATCTTGTGAAAGTGGACCGTCCTGGAAGGTAAATACTTGCCCTTCCGCCCTTTAAAATAATTACATGTTGTTTTAAATGTTCTCTCGCTGTTGTGGGTGGGTGCGGAGGAACACCAGCAGCCCCAGCAAAGTGAGAGGTGAAGCTGGGTTCAAAGCCCACTCTCCAGTCGTGCTACTCACCAACTTTGCACCCAGAGCACTGAGGAACGGATTTGTTCCTGTGCATGGACTACTTTGTGCTTCTCCTATTCTGTGACTGTGGGAGTCAGTTTGACTGCCAGTGCAGGCTAAAGAAGTCCCAAGCAGCGGTGAAAGTAACTTAATTTTCTTACCGGTACCGGAGCTGGGCTGGGGCCAGCTCTGGCCCCTGGAAGGGGCGGGGCCTTGGGCGGAAGGGGAGGGGCTAGGGGGTCAGAGCTCGCCCCAGCCCAGCCCCCGTACCGGTAAGGGGCCTTCTCTCTCCCCCCCCATCCCCCCCGCCCCCGCTGCAGCAGGGGCTCCAGCAGCAGTTTAAAGGGCCCGGGGCGGTAGCGGAGGCCCAGCCCCAGGCTCTTTAAATAGCTACCGGACCCCCGCCGCCACTTCCCTAGGGCTCCAGCAACAGGGCTCCCGGCCCCAGGGAAGCTTCAGCAAGGCTCTGGCAGCTATTTAAAGAGCTCAGGGCTGGGCTGCCGCTACCGCCCCAGGCCCTTTAAACTGCTGCCGGAGCCCTGCCGCAGCCTCCCCGAGCTCTCGCAGCAGGGCTCTGACAGCAATTTAAAGGGCCTGGGGCTCCAGCCGCTGCTGGGAGTCCCAGGCCCTTTAAATTGCACCTGGGGAAGTCGATCCACCCCAGTAGGGCGCACCGGCTCTTGCTGGTACGCTGTACCGGGGTGTACCAGCTTACTTTCACCTCTGGTCCCAAGGTTTAGCCCTGCATAGGCACCGATTCCACAGGTGCTTTGGGCGGGGGTGCTCAACACCCATAAACTGTGGCCCCGCCCATGCTCCACCCTGAGGTCCTGCCCCCACTCGGCCTTTTCCTCCATGGCCCCACCTGTTCTGTGCCTCTTCTTCCCGCCCCTGCTCCACCTCTTCTGTTGAAGCCCCCGCCACTCCCCCCTCTCTGTTCCCTCCCCGCATCACTTGCCCTTAAGGTAGGAGGGGGCAGAAAGGAGCGATCAGTGGGAGAGGCACTCAGAGGCCGAGAGGAGCAAGCAGCGGGAGGGAGGGGAAGAGCCTCAGGGCAGGGGAGGAGCAGGGTTGGAAAGAAGTGGACTGGGGTCAGGGCCTCAAGAGAAGAGAATCACCCACCAGCAAAAGCAAAAGTCAGCCCTTGTGGCGGCCCCTAGGGACTATTACAGAATCACCAAGGTACAGGGTCACCCTGGCTACACCCTTGCTCCACCTCTTCCTCCTCCAACCCAACACGCTCCAGAACACCTCCCATGTCTATTCCTGCTAAGCCGGCATTGAGCTGGTAGACACAGCCCTGCACCTGGAACAAGGGCCCCCTGCACTGGGAGAGTTTCCCAGTGGGACAATAACCACAGGGCAACAATGAATAAGGCTCAGAGCCTGTTTGTAATCATAGACCCCATGCACACGACTCTGTTCTTGTGACCCAGCAGGGTAGTGAAATGTAAACAAACCCTGACCTGTGAAGTACGGGGATGCTTTTGCCCCAAGACAGTGCTTTAGCAGTGGGCCTGATACCATCAGTTCACAACTTAAAAGACAGCCACAAAGCGGATAATGAGCCTCATTTATAATCAACCTGTGCCAAACCCGAACCAGTGATATAGAGAGGGAAGGCACCGAACTCATCCCTATTGCTAATCCCGAGCCATCTTGTCTCTTTGCATTCTGTATATATTATAGAGCCAATAAAAATGCTGAATGGTGTCACCAGGAAACATCTGCTTTCCTACCCAACTGGACAAATCACCAGGTTTCATTAGGTAAGCAATTGTGTGCCCAGTTTGCCCCCCAAAATCCCCAACCAATTTATGGTGCAGCCCAGCCAGCATGGTGGACTCGTGGTAGTACAAGTGCTACACAAAATCACAGCAGTTAGATTGCCTCAGTCTGTTACATCATTGAGTCAACCTCCCTGACTTAACAGGATTAGAAAAGCCATCCGATGCTACTGGCTCTCATACACAACTGGCCTAAGCTGGATTTGAGCCAGTGAACAAGAGACAGATGCTCTGTTTCCCATCGCCAACCTCCGAGCCACATAGTCCACTTATGAGACCAAACAAGGGATCAAATTTAGAAAGACTCCAACTCAGGCCTTCACAGTCTAGGACAATCAAGGCTGTGAACTCATGAGTCTGCATCCAACATTGACAAGACGTTGCAACAGCAGTCTACCTTGGTCCCGCTATCATAAGTTCCTGAACAATTAAAAGGGCCCCCCAAGTTTACTACAGATTCTTTCATGCACCATCATGACACAATAATTCTGCACCTATTTGCAGCGAGGAGGCAGCAGCATAGTGTTTGACCAGAATGATACTAATTTGTTGCACATCAAGCCGCATCCTGATTTCAAGACACAAACATTGCAATATTGCTGTAGCATTACAGCTTGAGCATTTTGTGCCTCAGAACAAACCATACAATGGCCACAGTCCAAGGTCAGTTTCTGGAAAGCATGAGGTGCCACTGCTCTTTAGAATCTCTCTCTACTGAGCTCAGCATCTTTCATGGGCTCTTGAAGGCAGCCACACCCATCCTCGTCAGGCATGTGAATGGCTAGATGTGAGGGGGACCTTGTGGGTGGGACTAGTAAAAGGTAAATAATTAGGAAGAAGGAAGAGATGCTGGGAGACTTAGGAGGATAATAATGTCCGCAGGTCTGAAAACAAGGAGGAGAGGAAGAATCAGGTATTGTGGTTAAAGCACAGATGGAGACACAAAAATCTGGTGTTCACCATGGGCTCTGACACAGGCTTGTGTGATTTTGACCAATCCCTTTTTCCTCTCTGTGCTCAAGTTTCTCCATCTGTAAAACAGGGAAAACACCACCTTTCTCACATGGGTGTTGAGGATTTGTTGACTGAATGATTGAGATCCTCAGATGGAAAGTATGATACAAGTGCTATTATTGTTACATACAAAGCCATTGTTAACAATATTGCATTTGATTACTGCTCTATAGATCAGAGCTATTCTCTGATAAGGCTTTGAGTTATGACCCTTGATAAGACTTTAGTCCTAATCAGGTTTTCAGAACCAGCAAGCCAGAAGCCACTCAATGTATGGAAATGGTTAGACCTCTTAAATGCATATTGTATGGGCACTTCTCTTAAATGTTTGTTGCATCACCAGATATATCCACTGATCAAACATTCCTTACAGCAGAATCATTACTGAATTTAGCCTTGTGATAACACAGTTTCTAACAAACTCAGGTAAAACCCAGTTTAATCTTTTGCCCATATACAATGCATTGGTTGGATTTGGGGCTGATGGAGGTTTGTTAATATTTTAAAAGACACTCTGAAGCATACTGAGTTCCCACCTTCACCAAGCAAGTCCATTCATACGCCACACATCAACATAGCAAATAGTTCAGTTCTTTGAAAGCAGAAGGGCCAAATCTGAATTAATTATGAAGTCACAGGTTGGCAGACTAGACTAAAACACCATGGGAACTTAATTTACCTGTTGGGGTAGGGAGGGGAAGAGAAGTGACTCTGACGCCCCTTTTTAGAACCCCTCTTATTAATAAATAGGATTCCCATTCACTGAACTGATTCCCTCCTAAACCAAGTTTTTAACAAGGTATTACTCAAAAATGTCACGGGCACAGACATTTACTTCCATGTTTATTTTTTTAGTAGGAATATGTTTAAGTGAGCCATTCTATCGTAACATAGCTTGATTTACACATACCTTTCCCCAGTGAGGAAGACCATGTGCACGATCTTTTCAGAGAATAGGATGAGCTCATGTTTAAAACACAACATTTTCAGTCTTGCCAGGCAATGTACAAGGCACCACATTTTGCCCCCAGTTACAGGCTGTAACAAAGAATTTGTTTCACTCTGTTTACATGACTCAGTGCACTAGAATCCTGTTACGAATTCTCATTCCATGTCCCCTGAATTCAAGAACCATCACCTTGATCAACACAAAATTTCCTGGGGCCAATCTCAAACACCCCGACTTCCCACTTTGTGGGGCACAGAAGGCCCTGACTACAGCAGAATCAATGAGATGACTCCATTGCAGTGGGAATCGAAAGAAAGAGGAGGCAGGGATCCATTGTTTACTCCTGTGAGAGCAGTAAGCACAGCTCTATGGGCACTCCCTGTGCCCCTTTGCAAAGGATGAGTTTGGGGGGCAGGGCTACTAGATATTACTTTGTGAAGAGCATCCAAAACTATTTTGGAGAGGGCATATCATGATCCTTCAAAGATACAGGTATTTGCAGTCTTTAGTAGAGCAGAAGTGTGTGGCTGCAGTGGTAATTCTAGAACAGCCTCAGACACTGGGAGAGTGAATTTTTCCCATCTCTCTCAGCATACAACACCGCTAGGGCTACGTGCCAAGATAAGGATTTGCCCCTTGATGCTTAGCAGGAGTCAGAGTTTCTCAAGTCGAAACTGCAGTGTGTCATCTGTCTGTCTGGGCTACACTGTACAGCGTGGCGTCTGCTTGATCCTTCTCAGACTGAAGAAACACTAGAGATAAAAGTATGTGCAAATAAAAATAGTAGTTTGAAAAAGAATGGTGGAGATAACGCTTGGGTAATACTTTGTTGGTTCGTGCTTCCAAACATTCTTAAAGAGCAGCTAATGCCTTGCAGAGAAGTTGGGAAAACATTCCATTTAGAAAAACAACAAACCCTCCACTTTTCTCTTCCCAAACTTTGTATTACGGAAGAGATATTGGCATGTAAACAGCACACATACTTTTAAAGGGCTCTTCAGTTAGTGTCAGATCCTGATCCCAAGGACTTCAGTCTCTCTTAGCTCTCTATTGACAATTAGATCTTGGGTGCGGGGAAGGAAAGGTAAATGGAGGAAGGGGCTATCGCAATTGGCTGTAGTCAAGATAATTGTAAGGTCACAGAGGGTTCTCAACTCAGGTAGGGGAAATGAACAGGGTGTGATTGACAAAAATCAATATGTCCTATTTCAGTACAAAATAAAGAGCACAAAACTAAACCCTAATGGTGCATTCAGATCAAAACTGCAGGAACAGGCAAAGATTGCACTGTATCAGATGCAACACGTCTTTTCTATACAGCCACCACTGGCAGAAGGGTGGAAGGAACAGGTGAAAAATCATCCTACTGATATGCCTAAGTAGAATCTTTAATTTTTTTTTAAAAGCCTCCCCCCATCCTCAAAATAAAGAGCAACCCTCAGGCTGCTCAAAAGCAATAAAAAAATAAATGTATATAAAGAAAGTGTGTTATCCAGCTCCCTGTGATCTTGTGCTTTTCTAAAGATAATCCTAGCTAAATCAGATTGCTTTACAGCAGTATAGTCACGTTACAGGACAATAAGGATCACAAGCCAGATTTTCAGCTGGCGTTGTCAGTACAGCTCCCCTGAAGTCAAAGCAGCTACTCCAAATGACAGTAGAGGAGGATCGGGCCCCACAGTTCTGTGACATACACTGCTCAGGAACAAGGCAACCAATACAGTTAAGGTTGAAATGGCAACTTTCATTATAACATTGTTTTTTTCCAGCTGCTCACAACTTTTTATAGCCCATTTGGGCTAGAATTTTCTGTTTGTTGTCAGAGGAGTGGTTAGTTTATTTTGAAAAGTTTCAGCAAAAATCTGTTCACATGGTGTTGAACTCTACAAATGCAAACAAAAAACATCCAGTATCAGAAGCCACTGAGGCAACTGGAGGAACAAAGAGAGCCCTAACCAGCCCCAGGAGAACACAAAGCACAGGACAGGAAAGGGAGCAAGGGATGTTATATAAGTCACTCTCTCCATATACCTTTAAATGAGCTCCCTTGAGAGGTGCATAGGGGCAGACGTCATTGAAAGCCATTGCTTTGTTACCTCAGTGGCCCCTAATGTGGGTGGCTGTGGAAGCAGCTCAGGAAGAAGCCCTCTAGCTGAAGTTTTCCTTCTCAATTACTGCGGCACTCAGCCTGGCCACAAAAAGCATACAAGTTCTGTTCCTGCTGGGCCATGGACTAATGACTCCATCCTGCTCCATGCAGCACATAGTCCTCTTTTGAGAAGGCAAGGAATAGGGCAAAATAAACAAACAAATAAGAGCAAAACTTAGAACTCCATTGTAAAAGAACACACACACACACACAGACACACACACAGGAGAGCAAAGGAGAGAGTGGTGACAACATCATTGTTCCTCAGAAACACAGCTGTCATGGGAAGGAGTCATCATGTCAAAAGAGATGGTCTCTGCAGTATCTTGAGCCAATTCCATAGGCATCACTGAACATTAAAACTGAGGCACTGGATTTAACGTGGCATTCCATGGGAAGACAGTGTAGTAAACAGCACGGGGAGGGGGAAGTACGCTTAGATGCTGGCACTGCTAAGGGGGTGGACTGCACTATTCTGTCTAAAAAGCTTCATTTAGTTCAGAGGGCTCACACCTACATATGGGGCAACGAAGCAATCCAGCCTAGAGGGCACAAAGGAAGGGATCACTGCATAACCATAAATGGATTCTAAGCCCAGTTCTCCATGGCCTTTAGCATGTCACCATCTCTCTGTTTCAATTTTCCCAGCTACATAATGAGATAATAAGACCCACCTATCTCACAGGGAAGTTGTAATAATTAGTTGACTATTTTTAAATCACTTTGAATTTAAAAACAGTATCTGTTACTATTTTTAGTAGTGCTCTGTGTTTAGCAAAGGTATCTCTATTGTTCTCCATAGTTATTCATCGCCGAATGCCACAGCAGACACTGCCATCTCTGCTTGTGCCCTCGTACGAATGTAGTGCTGTATGCAGTGTATGCATGCAGTCTTTAGACCCATCACAAGATTCAAATAGTTTAAAAAAATCTCAACGTAATACTTAATGCCAGAAAGTTAATTGGCATCCTAACGAAAAGTTCTACAGTGTTACAGGAAAGATAAAAGCTAGCTATTTAAGGGCCTTTACGTATTGCTTTTTATCTAGAACAGAGGCTACATGCACTCCCTTAAAGACCCTGCCCTTTGTCTTTATTTTGATGTTTGAAATGTTTATTCAGGTTCTCTGTCCTAGATGAACATTGTGCATTGATAGTGCAGCCCAGCAGAAAGCAATGCAAAATTAACAAGAACCTTCTCTGCCTTTTGCCCCCCAAAAACAAACCCATGCACATTAATTACATAAACCCTGACAAAGTCACATTCCACATTAGGAATCATGCCATTTGAATAAAAGCTTGTACAACTACTTTTCTGATGCTCAGCTGCTTCCTTACAGATATCAGCAGTACAACAGCTAGTTTGCAAGTGTCGCCTTGAGACAAATTTTTATTGTGTTTGGCAATCTTGCTTTGGTATGTGATGGGAAGCCACTGCAAAACACAAGTGAAAAAAAAATGCAAAGAAGAAAAAAATCCAAAGCATTTCAATGAGTTAATTCTGTTGCAAAATATTTAAGCTGAAAAATGCTTATACTAAAAACCCCAGTTTGTGAGCAGAGGAAAACTGCTCTTGCAAGGGGCAATTTATTTTTCTGCTGTTAGGGAATATGTGCTGATGGTGGTGAAGGAGTTCTTACCATCTGCCCACTTCTCTTTCGAAACCTCAGCTGCACTCTGCAAAAAGTCAGATATACTCAAAGTGATGGTGTTTCTTCCTTACTTTGATCCATGTATAATGCAAATACTAGACACAGAAACTGTAGGACAACATTTCATTAAACACAAGATGGCATAAAAAAAGCTATTTGGAAAGATTTTTTTTTCCCAGAGGGTGGGAGTTTTTAAAATAGTCAGGACTGGTACTTTATCACTATGTTGCAGTCGTGAACAAAAAACCAACAATGGACCAAATTAATCTCTGGTAATACTGTATCAGACTAAGTCCTTCAAGGCATTCTGTGTTTGTACAGCACCAAGCATGAGTGGCCCTGATATGTGACTCGGGCTCCTAGATGCAATCACACTACACTGAAACTATGGACAGTCAACCAAGGATGAATTTGGCCCATTATCGGCTTATACGGTGCTGAACAACCCCTGAGAGTTGGCATTCCAAGGTTCTTACGTTATCTGTCTGGAGACACTTAGAACTTCTATTACAGATCCAATCCCACAACATGTCTGATGAATTGTATTTCATATTCTGTGCATTAGAAGAGCTCTCTTTGTAAAGGACATAGGGATACTCAAATGAAAGGCCAAGTACTGTTGTATTGCTAGGCAAACACATTGCACTGAACCTTCAAAAACATTGTGATGAATCAGAATATAAGTGGAAAACCAAGAAGATACAATAACCAATGCCCCATGTACTCTGTATCAAGCTGGACCTTAATTCTGTGACCAAACCCTTAGATAGTTCACTGTTACCCTCCCCAATTATTTCAGGTCATATCCTTACTAGAATTGTGCTTACTTGGTTAAAACTAGCATGAAGCAGCTGCTCTCTACTACATGATCCCATGGGGGTCCATGCAGGAGTTAATACTGCTTTGAGCAGTCTGCTTGCTAGCCCAAGGAAATATTGTAGATGCTCAGGCAGAAGAGAGCTGATGATAGCATGGCTCTGGAGGAAACTCTGATGTTATAGGCATGTGGAGCTTGGCCAGCCCTTCAGTGTGGCTAGGACTATTTTGAGGGTAAACTCATCAAGGAAGGGACTGTCTATTTATTTGTGGATCTATGGTTTTTTTGTTTTTTAATATGGAGATATACCTATCTCATAGAACTGGAAAGACCTTGAAAGATCATTGAGCCCAGTCCCCTGCCTACACTAGCAGGACCAAGTACTGTCCCCTGACAGATTTTTTGCCCCCAATCCCTAAATGGCCTCCTCAAGGATTGAGCTCACAACCCTGGGTTTAGCAGGCCAATGCTCAAACCACTGAGCTATCCCTCCCCCTGTAAGTGTGTTGACATAAAGCTGCAGCAATTAATATATCACTTGAGCACATGCATAGTTTGCTTTGCTTTTGTTAGCTCTCTACATACTCATCAGGACTGCTCACTTTGATGCACAGTGCAGTGTAGGTAGGTATCCTAGTGTGCAACTTGCCACCATCCAGCGCATTGTCTTTTGGGAAGTTTTGGCAGTGCGTGGTGGGGCAGAAACAAGTTGGGTAGGGATGACTGGGACTGTGGGGTCAAGTCTCTATCATGCAATTTTCACCACCCCAGAATGCCATCTCTACCCATAATTTTCATGACTATTTTGAAAATCCCATGAACCTGCATGGGACTCACCCGAGTCCACTGTCTCTGACAGAAGGACAGAGCCTGCACAGCTCTGCACTATTATGAAGAACGTTGCAAGCACAGGATAGGATGCATGATCCTCTGGTATCTGCAGAGCCACATGAAGAGCCACGGGGAATATGGTGATTTCTTGGAGGGCAGACTGCTGTGGGACATAGCAAAAACCAGTTCAAGGTTCTTGATGACATTTGTGGAGCACCTGCAAAATGGTGGAGTGCTGCTTCTGGTCCTGAGAAACAAACACTGACTGGTGGGGTCTCCTTGTAATCCAGGCTTGGGATGACAAGTAGTGGTACAAGGCCACATTCCTGGATCTACCTGAGTTTACTCCAGCCCTCCAGGACAAGGCCATCAAAATGATAACTGCCCTGATAGTGAAATGAGTGGCAATTTCACCATTAAAACTTGTGATGCTGAATTGCTACTGGTCAGTGGGTAATGATTTTTGGAGCTGGACAATCCACCGTGAGGGCCATTGTCATGCAAGTGTGCAGGGCCGTTAATCATCTCCTGCTATGCAAAACTGTGAATCTTGGCAACATTCAGGACATAATGGATGGATCTGCAGCCATGGAGTGCCTGAACTGCGGTGGTGTGACAGCACACATAGTCCTATTTGGCACCAGACCACCTTGCCACAAACTACATCAACAGAAAAGGCTATTTTTCTGTGGCAAACACTGGTGGATCACTAGGGATGCTTCACCAATATCGGTGATGGCTGGTCAGAGAAGGTGCATGGCATTCACATCTTTAAGAACACAGGACTGTTCAGAAAGACACAGGCAGGGACTTCCTGTCTCGACCAGCAGATCACCATTGGCGATATTGAAATGCCAATAGTGATCGTGGACGACCCAGTCTACCTCTCATTCCCCTAGCTCATGAAGCTGTACACTGGCCACCTCAACAGCACTAAGGAAAGGTTCAACTATTGGCACAGCAGGTGCAGAATGACAGTCAAATGCACTTTTGCCAGACTGAAGGTGCACTGGCATTATTACTCACAAGACTTTATCTCAGTGAGAAAAACATCCCAATGGTTAGAGCTGCCTGCTGTGTCCTGCAGAATATCTGTGAAGCAGAGGATAAGTTGCAACCGGGGGGAGGTGGAGCAGCTTTCTGCCGAGTTTGGGCATGCACACACAAGGGTTATTAGAAGAGCCCAAAGCAGAGCTGTGCAGCTCAGTGAGGCTTTGAAAGAGCACTTACACAGCGAGCCACAGTAACATGTTACGGTATCCTGTACTCTACCCAGCCCTGCAGTTTGGGGCACCTGTTAGGAATTGTGTGGCGTTTGGTGCACATCTATGAATGTAACACTAACAATACATCTATTGATTTTGTGATGGTTGCTGTACTTCTGATTATTACACTGGCTTTATCACTTTATCCGATGAGCTGTGTCAGAGTGTACAACAAGTAAGTAGGTGCTGTCATTATCACCAGCCATTCTGCAGCATATGTTGGGCACTAATAAACACAAAATTATTTTCCGAACAAGAGTTTTATTGCGAAACAAAAACACTTCAAAAAAAATTCTGTTCAAGTTAAAAGCAAATCTATTAAGACTTTAATAAATCTATGGAACAATGCTTAGAGAAGGAGAAAGAACATTCATATCCATTTTAGTTACACGTACGACAGCCATGGCTCTCCCAGGCCAGTGTATGTGAACCTGCGGTTGTCTTTAACATCCCCTGGTGTGGAGTAGGAAGGATGCGGTCCCTGTCACATGGAATGCGGAGGGCGTGGAAATGCAGTTCTCCATGGACTGCAAAGGGGGGCGAGCACATGACTGTTGAACCTCAAGCCCTATTATGTCCTGGTGCATCTCCCTCTCCTTCTGGAACTCTCTCCTGTCCACTCCTTCCATCTCCAGGCTGTCTGCAGTATTTATCCTCCAGGCCCTCTGCTCCCAGTGTCATGCAGCACTGGCTTGCAGGATCTCGTTGAACATGGCATGTCGAGTCCTCTTCTTTCACCTTCTTATCCGGCTCAGGCATTACACAGGTGGGGAGGGGGAACCCCTCAACATTGCCACAGCAGCGGCTGCCTATAAAACACAGAGGTAGAATTGCCAGTACAGTCACAATGGAAAGCGAAACTTAAGATTCCGAACTCCCTTCCTTTGCTCCCTTAAAGCTTTAAACAAGACATGCTTATTGACATTTCTGCTTTGGAGTGCTTGTGGGTGGCACCACTCATAGCACCAGCCATGGTGAGTATGGCCTGCCAGGGATGAGGAAAATTAGGAAGGAATTGTTTATTTGCATGAAACTATGAGAATAGGGCACTGGCACTGAATACTGGCACCACTTTCCCCAGGCTATGGGGACTTCAGCAGCTCTCTGAGGGTAACAAAGGGAAAGAGAGCACAGCTGCTGCTGCTGGTGTCCCAAAGCTGCCTAGGCCAGTACGTCGCTAGCTTGTTTACTACAGTGGTAGCTGCTAAAGTTATCACTGACTGGTGTGGGAAAGTGTCCCACTGCAGAAGAAATAATAAGGCTGCCATCCCTAGAAACTTTCTGGAGAGGACTGCAGAGTACCCCCATGAAAGCTCCATCAAGATCTCGCAGGAGGATTCACTGGACATCTCTGTGTACACAAACAAACTACTCTGTAGGACACCGCTCCCCCCACCTCCGCAAGGGAATGAAAAGCAGATTTCATTGTTGTATCGCTGTGTAGATGTGTCTTGCTAAGTTGGGGGGCACCATCACTGTAATGGGAATTACATTTACACACTTACCCCATGTTCCTTCCCTTGCATCAGGCTCTCCCGTGCTTGATTGCCAGGACCGCAATCAGGTTCTGCAATCAAGGAGTCCCAAACAGGTCCTGGCTTGTCGTGCCGCTGAACCTCCCAGTCGCACGTCCCCCATCCTCCTCCTCCGCTTCCTCCTTGTTCCCGGCTGTCTCCTTGGCGGTATCCACAGGGGAGTGTAGGGTGGTGGTGGGGGTCTCTGCCAAGCATGGCACGCAGCTCTTTGAGTCTGGAGTGTGTAGCTGGCATGGTCAGCTGGGCAGTTCCACACATCATTTCAAAAAAAATTAGGGCTTTAAAGGGCAGAGGAGGTGCTTCTAGGCTTCATGACCTCCAGTCATTGGAGCACTCCACTCTGGGCTGAGCAAACAGGAAGGGGAATTTCAAAATTCCCAGAGAATTTAAAGGGAGGGTCTGACAGCTGATCACCTGAGGGCAGGACAATAGAGTTCAAAGTGATGACCAGAGTGGCTAGAACAGGCATTGTGGGACACTTCATGGAGGCCAGAGTGCATTAATAAACCAGGGTGCCCACACTGGCACCATGGGCACTCCAGCCAGGGCGCCGCAAGCTTTATGCATCACGTGGAGGTGGATTACTAGGGGCGCTCCAGCCGTGGAGTCCTGGCGCTCTACATGCCTTGCCAGTGTGGACACTTCAGGAATTAGAGTGCATTAAATCAGCCCAGGGTGCCCTAACTCGCAAGTGTAGCCAAGGCCTTAGTCATCACACATACAGGGTTTCACAGAAGCCACACCACTGGCATAATGCATGGGTACTAAATGGAAGGATTATTCAATAAAAGGAGGACATACATTAAACTAGACATGTCAAGTAGCAGTAACTGAATCACCACCTCTTCCTTACATGGACAGACGGAGTGGTGGGTCACATGGGCAGTGTCTCAAACATATCATGCTGGTGCTGAAGAATATTCTTGTGGTTAATGCACTGGATTGGGGCTTTGGAGATCACAGTTCTGTTTCTAGCTCTCCTGCTGATTTCATATGTGACTTTGGTTAAGTCTCTTAATCTCTCTCAGCCTGATTATTGAAGTCAATGGGAATGAGTTTTGGATTAGGCATCAAAAGAGAAGAGGTGGACATTCTAGAAGTCCTGACATTCCTCAGGCCTGCTCATCTCCTACTCTCTCCCCTCCATCTCAAGGTGTTCCTCTCTTTCTTAAAAACCCACCAATGGTCCAATGATTTCTTCAGGTACCTCCTACTGTCTATAATGGTTAGGGCATATGATCAGAGAACAAAAACGATACCATGTGATTTAGGTTACCCACTCCCACATTCTAACAACAAGTTAGTGGGTACTCAAAAGGAGAATTTTCTTCAGACAATTCACGAACAAGTCCTGGGCCCAGATCTGTTAGCAAAAGCTATTCCTTCAACCATGATAAATAAGGAATATATTTATAAAGATCTTGATCCGTTTGTGGAGAACAGAGGCAAGGATGTAAGCACTGCACATAATTGTTATGCACAACTAATTCAACCAGTTCTACTCAGGAGATGTTCTTTGACCTGGTTTGGCTCAGAGGTTGTGTGTGAGTTGCTGAAACGGAACACGCCCTGCATTAACAAAGGGTTATTTAGAAGCTGACAACCTTAACAAAATTTAGACATGCTCTCTTCAAACAAGTGAACAGATATAATCTTCTTTCCTCTTGACAACAAGAATCTTACAGTTCTGTGTTCGCAGGGAGGCATAGGTGCAGAGGAAGCAGGGCTCTTTTGTAGCCTGTACACTGACAGTGTGGTGGTTTGTTTTCCACGCACCTGACACCTGTTTGTCAGCTTCCGGGTCATTAATAATATAGCTGCAAACCCCACATTGGCCTAAAACAAAATGCAACTGATTCACATCTCTATGTTTATAAATTTTCTGCTGTTAATTAAAACCAAACCTTTCATGTTTCATTGAAAAAGTGTTCCTTTCTTTAAAATTTGACCAAGCTCCTTAAAGTTTTATTAATTCTACATCACAAGGGCATATGAGGAGTGTGTACTCTCAGCACTGCCAATTCTCACAATATTATCACAAGTCTCATAATATTTGGTATTTTCGTAAAGTGCCAGCTCCTGGAGTCAGGTGATCTCATGAGATTTTTCAGGTTGTTTTTTGTTGTTCTTCCCCATTTTTTTTAAAAAAAATGCATCTAGCATCCAGTGCTAAACAGTACAGAGGACAAGAAACTCTAAACTTAGACTGTTCTGGCACTTTATCTGTTGTCGTGGTAGTCCCTGAAAGAGCAGGGACATTTTGCAGCAAGATATTTCTTCCAGGGAATGGAAATAAAACTAAGACCTGAAATGGTGGTGTGTCTTTGTATGTGCTCTGCAAAGCTGACTTGACACTATTCACCCCACTGGAGCTGCCAGAAAGATCTTCTCTCTCTAGAATATGCAAAGCAAATGTGGCTTGGTATATATAGGGGCTGATGTTGAAATTCAGACCTACTCCCTGGATCTCAGTGGAGTTGCTCTGGATTTATAGCAGTGAAAAAGAGATAATAATCCCATTTTTAATGTACCTAGATAGTTTTCAGTAAAGCCAATTTTAAAAATTTCAGTAAAGCCAATTTTCCCCTCATCAAGGCAGTGCATATATAATTTAACAATTAAACATGGTAGGGGACCGTTCCTCCTGATGTGGTTGTATAGTGCCTGGCAGAATAGGCCCCGCCTCTGACTGAAGCCTTTGGGTGCTCCCACAGAATAGCCTCCATCTAGTGGGCTGGTCTTCTTCACTGAGCAGCTGGCAAAGAGTTAAAGGTATTTTTAAGAGATTGATGATGCCTCACAGAAGACTGGAACGTTTTGTTTAGAAACAATTCTGCTGACATAGCATAAATGTCCTGGGTTTATTTTTTAATTCCTTTTTTGTTACTATCCTCACTAAGGGCATCTGAGCATAAATAGGCAGTTTTAATAGTCCATCCACCTCTGTTGCTTTTTTGTCATGTTTTTGCAATGGCTGGAGGCAGAACTACTCTTACGTTCTCATCTACTGCAGTGCTAAGCACTCTTTTCTACAAGGGGTTCTTCACCCTACTCAAGAAAAAAAAAAATCAAAAAAAAAAAAAAAAAGAAAGAAAATCACACTCTTCAGCTTGCGACTTCATAAATTGGTCTCTGAAGAGTGTGCGGTCAAAGGAAGTTGAACTACAAATGAGGAATAAACAACAGGGCCAAAGGAATGCACAAGCCAGCAAGAAACATCCTCTTTTCATTCAAGTGTCCTTGGTAATATTTTTAAACTACTGTACAGATGTATCTGACCATGGACATGTGGGCAAATCAGTTCTATAGAGTACGTCTACATGGGGATAAAAACCCACAGTTGGCCCACATCAGCTGACTTAGGCTTAGGCTCGGGGACTGAAAAAAAAAGATCACTGTGTACACATGCAGGCTCGGGCTGGAGCCCAAGCTCTGGGACCCTGCGAGGGTGGAGAGTGTCCTCTACATCACATTGGGTTAGCCTGAGCTACAACAGTTAGATGATCATTTGCCAGTACGCCACTCTGAGTGTAGGTAAAGGCCCTGTTTAAGTGGGACTTCTTTCCATTGATGCAAATACACCTCCACAAACCCCACGAGTAGATGAGCTGGACTGGTGTAGCATGTCTACATGAGGGGTTTGCACTGGTGGAGCTACAGCAACATAGTTACCCTACTGCAAAATTCTTGAAGCAACGTATAAGCAAGAATATACTTGCCAAACTAAAACATGCTACAGAAGAGTGGCTGGCTCCTTTCTCACCAGACTCTGAGCCTCTGAAGACATCACACAGGGAGTGAGTGTGGGTAGTTTGTTAGAAAGCTGCTGCTTCATAGGTTTCCGCGAACTAGTGTGAGGGAGTGCCTAAGTAGTAAAATGAAATTTCACTACAAAACAAATATTTTCATGATGAAATGAAAGCTTCATATAGGAAACAAATTGCATTTCTACAATGAGCAAATAGAATGGGGTACAAGATGAGGGTGACCAGATTTCCCGATAAAATTGGGACTGTCCCGATATTTAACTCTTTGTCCCGCATCCCGAGGGTGGTACAGGGGCAGGTGAGCTCCGCCTGGCAGAGGGGAAGTTGGTGCCAGAGACAAGTGGTGGGAGGGGGTGAAAAGGTGAATGGCAGGCGGAGAAGGTGAAGAGGTGAGGGTTGGGTGGGGGACTGAGGTGGGACGCAGCAAGCCACAGGAGGGCTGGGGGATGAGAAAGGGCACGGTGGCGGGGGGCTGAGCAGAGGGGGGTGGGATCTGGGGCAGAGTGGGAGCACAGCTGGGGGTGCAGGGGGTGGACTATGAGCAGGGCTGACGGCATCCCAATATTTCAGTGTTGGAGGGAGGAAATTGTCGACAGCATCTGTTTAATCACCTAGTTCTACCTGTAAGCCAGAAGTAAAGTTAGTACTAAGCTGGGAACTTGTGTTTAGATATGTTCAGATCAGTTCAACGGCCAAACCCTAAAGCTTCAGGTTGTGGCCAGTCTGTGGGCCTTGAGTAGGGTTAGAGTTGGACCGCACTTGTAAGTCCCATCTAAATTTTGGACTAGTTCATGAGCCTCAGTTAAGATTAGATGTGTCTTCAATTTTGGGAATGAGGTGGTCAGGGTGACGTGGGAGCTGGGACTTTGGTTCAAGATTATCCTAATTTATTTTCCCCTCCTTTGCATAGTCACAGACTGGCTTGTTACTGAAGAGCTCCTTCCCGCTGGGCTTCTGCCAGACTGTGGAGTGGAGAGAAGAGCCCTGAAGCTTTTGTTTAGACAAAGGGTTACAAGAAGTCTGCACACAGGAAATACAACCAAAATCTGCTGCCAACAGGAAACTTCCCAATTTCCTTCTAATTATCTGTGTTGTGACATTTCACATTAAGCAAGTCTGGGATTCACAACAAAAAACAAACAGATACAGGTACTATGCAATACCTGGCTACCATTTCAAGAGACCAAGTAATTTCCTGAATGTGGCCCTTTCAACCTCAATCACGTTCCTCAAAGTCAGAGGGGCTAAACACATACAGGGAAATGAATCTGACCCAATGTCAGTGGAATAACAACCATGGATATGATCTTTGATTTTCACATTCCATTAATGGTCACTAGTACTTCAATGTAATAAACACAAAACAGACTTCTGTGTCATGCCTTTCAATTGGCTTAGAGCACTCAGGACATTGACTACAGTCCAGATCACCAGTTGATGTAAATTGACAAGGGCCCTTGAGATCTGTTCCTGTGACTTAATGTGTAACTTCAGTTCACATAAGTACAGTTAAAGTGAAGTGCTTTGGTGAGGCAAAAAAGAATGCAGCACAATTCTTACCTCGTCCTGGTATTCTGCCTGAAATGAAAACAGGGACGTTCACTCCATTGATCAAGGATCAAAGTATCATCACCCATCTTAAGGGTGCCTTTCCCAGACTGTAAGTTTACTTGTGTGTACAGTGATGAGACAATACTGAGCTGCGCACTTGTAAACTTTTAAATTTAAAGGACATCTTGTCTGGGTTACTAGCTCCAGTTCAGCGTGAGTCAGTGGTGACCTCAAGTTGTTACTATTTTACAACAGTTTTGATTATCTATTTGAAATGAGTGGATGATCTCAGTCCACTGTTTAATGGTCAGTCATGGTTTAGTTTGGCTCACTTGGCAGAAACGGCAAAAATTGAAGGGTGATAGAGATGGAATTACCCACTCATCTCCAGGCATGATCTCTCCAGAGCTGGCTTGAGGCACACTCAGTGACAGAGTGGGGAAATAGCATTGATCAGGACTTCCAAGTATCTATTAATAACCTATAGGAATTCTGTAACATTTTAAGGCTCCTGTTTGGATTCGTTGCAACAGGTCTCAGCACTGCTTTTAGCAAAAAGTATATATACACACCCTTCATGCTTACTTGCTTTATTTAAAGTACAAATCAGAAATAGTTGTGTTAGACAAATTCCAAAGTTTTGTACCTTTACAGCTGCCAAACAGCACATTGCAAAATAGAACAAGCAGAGCTATAATTTCCCTGCTTCATTTTATTATTTGACCTTCACTTCTTGGTTGTCCATGAACTAAATATAGTCTTTTCAGTGTTGTTTATATGTTTAACCCAAAACTACCCTTGTGTGTCAAGGGATTACTCTATAATAATGGTTGTTCCAAGTTGTTTTTAACAGCTTTGTTTTAATTGAAAAATGTGACTTTAAAAAAAAATCATTGTCAGTTCTTTAGGATTCCACAAACTTCTACCAAATCTCTTGTGTTTTATAACACAATTTGCTCATAGCCCACAATGATGAAGATTCTAACTTTCTCAAAGACAGCACTGAACCGCCCAACCCCTGCAAAAAGCTGTAACGTTCCTGCAATGATAATGACTTTGCATTCATATATAGCTGGAGGCCAATGTAATTTACAAAGATCAGATATATATGAATCAATTCACTCATCACTGAAGTGGAACATGGCAACTGTCAAACAGCATACTGTAATGTCACAGAACAGCTTGGAACAGGAAATGAAGATAACTGAAACAACAATATAGTTTAACACAAAGTCATTCCTCCCAAACTGGCCAACACATTTTCCAGTCAATCAAAAGCCCTTGTATTTCCAGGCAAAGTCAAATGCAGGTGCACTTCTTAGCACATGTGTAACGTGCCTCAGATGGCACGTGACCAGGATTCATCACCGAATTTTGTTCCGCTGGTTGGATCATTAGCTTCCCTGGCTTGGGTGGAGTACTCACAGGGACAGACATGAACGCTGATCCATGCATTAAATCAACACTATCGTGATCCTAAAGCATTTGAGAGCAGATCTTTGGCTGGTGTAAACTGTCATAGGCCTGCTGAAGTCAACGGATCAAAATTACACCATTTGAGGATCTGTCCAGAAGGGGGGCAGGGTGGACAGCTAGATGGCCACACACTGTCAGTACTCCTCACACAAGAGTGATTTTTGCAGCAGCACATCAATTCTGCAAACAGCCAAAATACCAGGGGCCTCTTATTTACATAACTGGCGCAAAGCACCTCAGAGAAAGAGAGATTTATGGTGCCTCTTCTCTATGGATTTACCTCTTATCACACCAATATTATGTTTAAGCACATTTTTTCACAGGAAAAGGTCTGTGTCAAACTGGAGGAGTAAGTGGAGGTGGGGATTTCAAAAGTACTCAGACATAGAACAGCTCTTGTTTTGTTTATCACTGATCTAAACATACTAGGCCAAATTCATCCTTGTGATTTTAAATGGGGTTACAACAGAGGTGAATTTGTTCTCCCAATGTTATTATCCTTTTGATAAACCTGACTAGAGCAGGTTGAAACTGAAATTTTTGGATGAAAAATAGGAATACATTTTCCAGGAAAATTTCCTTGAAAGTTTCTCATCCTCCCAACCAGCTATACAACTGACACAAAAAGTCTCAAAGAAATCCAACCATTCTAAATGACATTTAAACCAAGATTTCCATGTGTTCAACGCCCATAATTGAGGCCACATTTTTCAAGACAGTTCAGTCCCCAGCATGCTGAGCTCTTTTGAAAAATCTTGACCGTAATGTTTGTAGTAATGACACACTAATCTCTCTCCTCTAGTCTACATACACCAGAATTCAAATTCCAAGAGTGGCACAGGCCTACCCTACATTAAGAGCTTGATACATTTAATGTAGGTGTTAGCAAACACAGTAAGAGACATGTTTTCAGACACAATTTGGGAGGGATCCATTGTTGGCAATGGCTGGTGGCAACAGGTCAGTTACATAACATAGAGGGACCTTTAAAGGTTTGCTGAGTCTGGTGAGTTTCATACTAAGCCTTATTGGAATTCTGTTGATATCACAAAGCTGATGTACCATGCAGCAGTTTTTATACACAGTACCACACAATAAGACTCAGAATGAAGCTAGACAAGGCAAAACCAAGATGGTGACTAACACAGGTATAATTTGAGAACACTACAGTTGAGGTTCCTATTAAAGGCGTTCTAGATGTTTCACCCACCAGACACTAGTTACCAGGAATTATATGGCTAGCCCTTTGTGCAGTGGGTTTGCCTTAAGGATCCAGTGAGTCTAGATTAAAACAGAAAGTTCTGACCAGCTCTGTTCTTCCTCCTTTATAAAACTGCCCATTCATAGCAATGTACTGCAGAAATAAATACAAATGTATAAAGAGCTTTTCAGGGTCACTGACTGCTGTAGCAAGATTTTTTTCCTCTACTGATAAAGCCAGTTCTATTAAAAAACCAGAGCCAAGTTTGAGACACCTTCAGATTCACTGTTTGAAACCCCCTAAGTCCCAGAGACTCCGTACTAACGCAGAGGGCTAGAGTATATTAATAGAGGGGAAACATCTAGTGCAGGCCTGCACAACATGCAGCCTGGGGGCCACATGCGGCCTGCCCGAGCTCATTGTGCGGCCCGCGAGGGGTAAGCAGGGGTGGGGCAAGCCAAGCAGTGGGGTCGAGGGAAGCAGATGTGGGCGGGGCAAGGGCGGGGTTTTTCAGCCTGCAGCTCTTTTTTTTTTTTTTTTTGCAGTAACATGGCCCTCTCTGCTTTCCGAGTTGTGCAGGCCTGATCTAGTGAGAGGGAGTGACATTTTGAGAACTCAGCAGATTTGAACCCAGTCTCACAACTGTCAGTTTCTATTTGCTGCGGTCAGCATCTTGGTTTTGTCTTATGGAACCTTATTCTGAGGCAAAGACAGCACTGCTGTGAATAAAGGGAATTGTAGATTAGTGGAATCCCAGGTCTGAGTGGAATCATCAAGTCCCTACTGAAGAAACTGGCAGATGTGCAAGTGTGGGTAAGGCAAGTATATCCAGCAACCACCCACAGGATGGCTAGCGGTCAGCAAGAGAACTTGGTCCCTCTTCAGTTAAAATGCACCCCATATTTGCCACCCTGTCCCATCCCCATGTATAACCCAAACTAGTCACAGTGAAGACAGAGTGCTTGTGACTGCAGTGCTCTTGCTGTCTCTCATTGCTAAACTATAGGCTTTTAAATAACCAAACCTCTCAGCTCTATTAGTAATATTATTACAGCATTGTAAAAATCAGTATTTATGATGGAGCGGCAGCAGCTGCTGTCTGGAGGAAACCTGCGTTCCATGCACGCAGGCAGGCACATGCGTATTTCATATGGTGCATTGCAAACTGCATGGAATAGAAAGCAGCTGGAGGAAAATGGCTACAGAGAAATGGTTCTCTGGGGCACCATCTCTTGATTTGTTTTGTTTATAGAAGGAATGAGATTTTTATCTCTGCTCAAAATATAAAATGCTGCCATGGCACAGAGCTCACTGCTGGTGATGCTCTCACTTAGGAACATAAACCGGGGTGAAAGGGGAAGAGGTGGCTGTGTAGAATCCCTAAAAATGTCAATATTAAATAGAATAGGATTCTTCAGAGAAAACAGTTTATTAACAAGCCCCTTAAGGAGTTCTCCATTTCTTTAGTAGTCAGGGACTCTGTTCTGGTTACAAACCCATCAGTAAACACTGAGGAGATGGTTTAGTGGACAAAGCACGGGGTTTGAAACACCAGAAACCCCTAGCCGCGCAGATTTGAATCCCAACAACAGGATCAACTTAGACCTTAATGTTTCCATGGTAAATATGCTAATCTCCATACAGCTTTTTGGTTGTTGGTGCTATGGGCACTGGATTATTTGACCATCTTATGCACACAATATATCCCTGAGATTCCACTATGGCACTGCTCCAGGGGAAGACCACAGCCTTCTCCCTCCTTTGTGACTCATATACAGGATATCACCTTCTCCCCTTCTGCAGAAAGAATAGTTCTGTTTTATTTGAGAACATCAGCCAGTCATTTCCCCAGATGCCAGTCAACACCAGTTCTATTTAGACTGAGCAAAAGCATTAAATACTAGAAACAAGTAGGAGTGAAAGCAGAAATAATGAAAATATCTACATTAAACACCTGGAAAAGGAGACATCTAAACCAGTGGTCTTCAAAGTTCTTCCTCTGCAGCCCATTTTCACAGAGGAAAAACTCGCGCGACCCCCAGGGGGTATGTCCGTTGAAATGCCATCGCAGAAAGTGGAAAGTTCCACTTTCTGTGGCAGCATTTCGGTGGGACAAACATAGACCACCCAGGAGTTCGGCGGTTTCCTGGGCAGGATCGGGGGTGGCACCAGGGTCTCGCGCACCCCACTTTGAAGACCACTGATCTAAACAACACTTGAAACTAGCCCCCTCCCCATTTAGTTTCAGAATAGCTGTAGGTTTTTTTCTGAATTACTAAGTGTTTACTCTCTCACAGCTGTGCCTGTCTCTCAGCCAGAGCTCTGGGTGCAACATGCCTCGAGAAAATGTTGGTTCAGTTACAACACTCCAAGACTTTCACAGAAAAGTGTAACAATCTAGAACAAACTGTATCCCACCGGTCTTTTCAAAATCCACCAGTACACAAAAGAACAGTTTCCATTTTTTAATACTACAGAACTTATACTGTGATCTGATTAGCAAAGATTCCTTTACCTAAGCATGTTTCTGACAATTTGTCACTTTCCTTTTCTTTGAATGCCTCTGACCAGCTGAATAAACATAACAAATAGTGTCTTTACAGTGCTCTGACTGTAGACAGATATAAGGTTGCAAGTTACCCTTGGTGTATGCGTGTGGGGTGAGATTTGTCAAAGGAACTTAAGAAAGTCAGGCACACAAATCCTTTTGAAATTCAAGGGGAGTTGGGTACCCAACTTGGACACCTTAAGGTTAAAATCTGTGATTTTCATTCTGCTTTGCATTGCTAAATTATTCTAGTTCACTGGCACTGCCATTAACATGAAAGTATAGAGGTCACAAGCACAGCTGAGCGGCAAGACCCTTCAAGGATACACTGTTAAAAACCATAAATGCAGATATATTTGTTAGCTTGACACAAACCTTTCAGGCCAAACTGAAGTCCCGTTTGCTCTCATGTGATCTTTAAAGATTACAGAAGTTTTCCCCCCAAGAACAGGATTAAGGCACCACCATCCTTGGCCACAGTTCCTCCCCTCATCCACTGTCATGCAGCATGCTACTGGCTTGCTGCTCCTTCATCCCTGAGGTGGCTGCCTTGCAATGTCTCTCTCACATTCCATATGGTAAATCTCTAAGTAAGGATCAATATCTTGTTACATCTCTATCAATCACAAGAGTATTTACAAAAAGCTCTTTTGTGATAAGAAGCATCACAGGTGTGGACTATATTGGATTACAGCCACTCCTAGCTGACTAGTGCTTCCTCCACAACTAGCCACGTGACTCACTCCTCCATCCTCAATCAGCATCTTCCCTCTGTCTCTCCCGACATGGCCTTTTGACTTTTCCCCAAATGATCAATGTCCACAGTGCTCTTCCTCCCCAGCCATCTACTTCCTCACGCCATTCAAGAACAATCACCTCGTCATTACCCAGCCAACATTTTTAGCCCCAATAACCCTCTTTGTTGTACCCTTCCTGCCTCCTGATCATTTCCAAATCTATCCCTTACATTCCTGAATTTTCCAGGGAACTGAGAGGAAGGGGGTACATCAGGGTTGGGGGGGAGGGTTACCATAGTTATAAGCAATGGGTACACTCCACCACGCAGATACCAATGCCTTGATTCGCCATTGTCCTACCCCTGTATAGTCATTTACATTCACAGAAAGCGGCTGTAAAATGCTACCAGATCAGAACAGAAACTGCACTGACATAAATAATGACACAAAGTGTGTGGCCCTAGAGGACTGGACCCTAAAATCTATTCTTTAAACCTCTTTTCCTAGGAAAGTTAAAAACAAAAATAAAGTGCAATTCTTTTTAATATAACCTCCAAAATAAAATTACTTTGCGCGCCTTCTGCTGCCTGTTTATCTGTGGGTATCATACACTAGAGACCCTCAAAACATGTTCTGATTTTTTTTTCTGTCAAAAACTTTAGAGGAAAGCAAAACATTTCCATTTTCAAAGTTTTTCAGGTTTTTATGAAACAGAGAAAACATTTGTTTTCTGTTAAAAAAAAAGTCATTTTTTGACAAACATCCCCCAAGATTTTTGACAAAAATGAAAATTCTCATTAAGATTTTAGTTTTGTCCAAATAGCCATTTTTTGAATTCGCAAGGAAGTTTTCACCAGTAATTTTCAAGCAGGTCTATCAAATACTGCACAATTATCTACTTCCACTTCTCTCTGAGAAGGGGACCTAGACCTGATTCGCTAACCGCAGCTGAGCCAGCAGAGAGAACAAAAGAGAAGGAAACATTTATGAGGGTTCATAGCTGGATTTTTTTAAATATTTGAGAGGGTGGAGGGGGAAATAAAATTTGCCGTTGTTAAAACACTGTGGAATATATGTGAAGCAAGGACATGACACAGAGAATTTTTATGTTTACCGTTCAACTTCTCAGAAAGTCCGGTCAGTCAAGGCCAAATTACCTGCTAGATTAAATCCGTTTAAAATCAGTGGACTTAGGCCAGCGGAGAGGTTGGCCCAGAGCATTTCAAATCATTTAAGGGCTGGTCTTCACTAGGGAGGGGATCAACTGCAGATACGCAACTTCAGCTACGTGAATCACGGTAGCTGAAGTCTGCGTATCTGCAGCTGATTTACCTGCCGTCCTCACAGAGGCGGCAGGCGGCGGAGCGCTCCCCCATCGACTCCAGCTTACACCTCGCATCAGGCTGGAGTTCCAGAGTTGACGGGGGCAGCGCTGGCGATCGATTTCTCGCGTCTTTACAAGACGCGAGAAATCGATCGCTAAAAGATCAACAGCTGCCCACAGCAGTGAGGACGTACCCTGAACTGCAAATCTATATCCCTTGAATAAGGGCAACTGGAGCAGGGGAAGGGAGGTTTTTATCCCAGGAGAGAGAAGGGAGGCAGTGGTGCTGTGAATATCCTTCTTTTGGCAGGGGCATCATAACAATTTTTAGAGTGGGGGTGCAGAAAGCTCTTAAACAAAACTGTAAAACATTTGGTTGCTATTGTTACTTGAAGCCCTTTCCCCCCTGGGGGTTCAGCCAGGGGAAATCACAGTCTTTAAAACAGCTTATTAGGTGCACTGCAGTAGTGCGTAGAGGCCCCAACCCACACACTCTTTACGTTAGCCACTATATACAGGCACAGACATAGACAGTCCCTGCCCCTAAAAGCCCAAATGCACAACACAGACAGAGTGCAAACAGACAAAGAGAGGCAAGTCATTTGCCCAAAGCCACACAGCAGGCCAGTGGCAGAGACAGGAACAGAATCCAGGTCTCCCTACTCCCAGGGCAATCTGGAGAGGCTCCACAGAAGCCCCAGTAGCAGAAGCTTCCTGAAAAGGGAATTGAATTAACTTGTCTCCTGCAAAACCTGGCCCTGCCAAAAGCTAGACCAGCCCACATCCAAGCCCACAGTGGAGCAATGGCTGTGGGCAGCTTCTGCAGTCACATCCCTACTCACCAGAAATGAAGGCCAGCAGCCTAGCCGCTGCCAGCTTGTGCCAGGGTGATCAGGCAGTCGTGACCTTTTTGTTTAACTAACTTTACAGCATTGGAGGGCTATTTCCCACCTGGGTTCTAAAAGTTTTCCAGTGGAGTCCCAAGATCTAATGTATTCTGCAGGATGTGTACCAATCTCCTTCCTCTAAATCAAACTTTATGCCTGAATAATTTGTCTCCTATTTATTTATTTACCTAAGACTACATAACCCAAGTATGGATCCCTTGACCTGACACTAATAGGATGCAGTTCATTCCTGTGCAGAAAGTCAACTCAAGGCCTAAGTCCTATTCTGAGGGCTTAAAATGGGGCCTAGGCCTTGTGCTGGTCCTCTCAATGTCACCCTTAAGGAGAGAAATGAGGGTATCAACGTTACACGGCACTCAGGGAGCGCACAGGTTTATCGGAAATAAAAAAGGGCCTTTATAGTTTATCCTATGAAGATACTAAAAGTATTTTGCTCTGAAGCTACAAAAACAATTTCAAGGAACTCGGAACCTCACCCAAAAATAAAGAGACCTTTGTTTTCAAAAACACAGTACAAATCAATATTGTGATAGAACTTCATACCAGATAATCAGATCTTCCTTGTTTTCAGGACAAAAGATATTTAGTCATCAGTGGCCTGGCACTCTTCCAAATCAGAATTCATTAGCCTACTCTGCTCCCTTTCAGGCAAAGCTTGGTCTGGCCCACCCAGACCCAACTGCTTTTCTCAGAGGGGGAGTCACACATTGCACAGTTCCAATCTCGTATTATATTTGACATTTTAGTGGAAAACCCAGATTTGCTTGATGTAAGACTGTATGACAGAAGCAATGAGAAGCTGGAAGATTTTCTGTCATGAGTGCGAATTTGCCCACATTTCCTGTTCAGTCAGATCCTTGCAACCTCAAGTGGTAAAACCTTTGAACAATGCAAAGCGTTTCCTCCAACTTAAAAGCCATTCTCTGAAAAGCAGCCAACAGGGCCAGCTGATGATAAAAGGAAGGGTTTCACCCAGCCACCACCTGTCAACCTGATTACTAGTATAGTGGTAACCACACTCTAGTGGTAACCACACTCTGTGAGGTTGCTAAACTATATAACATGGGTCACTCAGCCCATTAGTACTAGTAATGGGAGAACTGCAGAAAGGATCAGAGTTTTGGGGCCCCAATCCCACAAGGTGTTCAACATCTTTTGCAGTGGTCTAGATGCTGTGGTCATTCATTGTATAGCTGGTCATTCACGAATTGAACTGGAGAAAGAGGATCAGATTTCAGGAGAGACATAATTTAGTGAGGGACCAGAATGCAAATTGGGTTCAGGCTGCTACCACACAAACACGAGGGCCTCAACATATTACATTAGCCTCTTGGCATGTTAAATAGACTTTTGTTTCCTGCTGGATCACCTTCCTAGAGAAAACCACTTCCCAGCAGCCCAAGGTTCAGATGCTTAGCTGAATGTCTTGAATCTGTGAAGCTGGCCTGGAAATCTTGTAAAAGCATGCGCTCACAAGGCTTCCAGTTAGCCTGAAAATATTGCAGAAGCCACTTTCAACATGTGGTTCAAACAGGAACAAAGAAGAACAGGGATGGAGGGGGTGGGGAAATCACTTGAAAGAAAAAGAAAGAAAAAAAGGTCTTCCAATCTTTGGATAAAAAGCCTGATTTGTACAAGTTCTTGTTTTATCCAAACTAGTTTTTGCACCCCTACTGATACAGAAAAACTTGTGGTAATAGCCAGTAAAGCGCTTACTGCTTTGAAGGTTTCAGAGCCAACCCCTTGCCCTAATATCTGATTTGATAAAATTTCAAAAAATAATTTTAGTACTTTTTATTTAAATGGACAAAGTCACATTTGGCTCATACTTTCAAGAACTTCACCCTGAAACAAACATGCACTAAGAGAACAAAACTTTAGCAAGACCTGAAAGAGAAACAGTATACCACCATTGCCTCCAAAGAAGATTAACTAAGGAGGAAGCAAACCACCACTAAAGCACTGTAATTTTTTCCCCTTTTATACCATGATGGAAGATGAATTTATTCAGAAACAAGTAAAATTGCTTCTTATCTGGGTTTTTAGTACCTTGCTAATGCATAGGGTTTGTTGTATTCAAAGACAAACAGACCACGTGAGTCACTAGATCCTGATTTCATACCATTTGCAAACCAAAATTAAAAAAAACAAAACACACACACACACACACTCAAAAAGACATCCTTTTAAAGAGTTAGACAAGAAACGGTTTCCTTCCATTAGCATTTGTTCCTTTCCCCCAGGAATGAAGATCTTTATTTTTAAGTGGAAAATTAAAGTGTTGAGATTTTAACATCTCTTTTCTCTCTTCCTTTCCTTTGGTTGATCACATTTTCTTGACTTTGTCCAATTCCTACAGCAACTTTCTCTGGGAAGTGTATCATCTTCAAAATTTCCACTCCCTCTCCCAGTCAGTTATCCATGAGGCAGCTCCCTTATTGAGGGCAGTAATTTCACTAGGTCATCAACAGGAGCAACTTATACTTTGCCTTTTAACTGAACATAATGCACCCAGATACAACAGTCACAGACACGATATGAATACCTTAGCTCACAAAGAGACAGCACACACAGCAGCAATATCCCTGAGTGGTATTCTTTTCATCCTTCTGAGATATAGCACTACTGTAACAGAGAAATGAAACATGGAGTCTTAATACAATTCCTGTGGAAACGGGTGCATGTCTCAAAACCATCACATTCAACATTCTTGGCAGTCTCAGCAAAGTAGTTAATCTCCATGCCCATTCAGATTATAAGGGCTAAAGGGCAGTTCAGAGATAGGCCTTTCAGCTAATGAGGACTGATGTAGCTAGGAGAAGCTGGCAGCACTGCCCACACAACATCTGCATCCAGTGGGTAAGTACAGCGAAGAATTGTACTCCAGTTTCCAGTCCTATTAAGCTGGTACCTTTCACAAGGCACTACAGTTTTAAAATTATAAAGTTACGATCAGTTCATTTTTATCCAGCTTTCAGATTACACATTATTGGAGATAGGTGAGAAGAGACAGACAGTTTTGGTTTAAGTTTTGGAAAGTCTTATCTGGGCTTTGGTTTTGCAAAACTAGGGCTTGGATTTTAGTCTTTTTTTTTTTTTATTTTAAAACCTGTATTCTCTGGGACCTCACCAGAACCCCAGATCTAAACATTCCGGACATTAAGTGGTTGAAATATCTGAAACTAAACTGTCCCAAAGTCTGTGTGTTCTAAATTGGTCAGTTAGAGTTTCAGCTGTGAACTCTGATCCAAATCCAGACCAAGCTTTAGTTGTTGATCCAGCTCTCAACTTTATCCAAACCAAAATTCAGGGGCAAAGAGGGTTTAAAAGAATTGTTCTAGTTCCAATTCTTCTCTAGTTTATACAAACTGTAAGCTTTCTGGGGAAAGGATTGTCTTTTTATTACATGTGTGGACATTATCAAAACTAGATCTCTGATCAGCACCTCTAAGAATCATATAAGCAATAAACAATTGTAAATGTAAAATGGATACCTTTTGAATCCTTTGGATTTGCAGCACCAGGCAAGGACATCATAAGAGCCTGTTTCACAAAGGGTAAAAGCTAAGCATGCAATGACAAATGTGCCTGTGTGTCTCTCTCTCACACACAAACACACCTCCCCTTCAACTTCCAATTTTCTAAAAATCAGGTTTGTTTAGACAAGCAGTTGAAAAATCTAGTTTGAACACATGCATCAGAAAGCTATGACAGCGTCTTCATAATGCAAAGCTTATGGTACATTAAACTTCAAAAGAAAAGATGAGTTCCTTCTTTCATTTTATCAACAGTTTCACAGACAGCAAAAGGAAAGCCACAAAATAATGTTTGCACCCACAGCCAAGCACAGGAGACCCAACTCAGCATTTCATTAAAATGAAAATGAGTAATAATACTTTGCACAGCTATAATATAACATCTTTCACTGTAGCATATCAAAGGGCTCTGCAGATACTAATTAAGCCTTTGAGATATTATTATCCCCATTTTGAAGATGAGGAAACTCAGCCACAGAAAGGTTAAGTGAATAGACTGCTAGTTTCCACATTGGGAGTTGGAAGAGGAAAGTCTGCTTAGGAGGAACTTTTCTGATAAATTACTATGATTAATTATTTGAGTCTTTGTCATAGATCAGGACCCTATTGTGCTAGGTGTTGTGCAAACAGAACAAAAAAAAGACAGTAATTCATCAGAGTATCCATTTTGGTTATCAGAGAAATGGAGGGGGAAGAAGAGGACAGATTTTCAAGAGTGCTCAACACCCAGCAGCATTCTGTGACGTCTGGCCAGGTATGAACAGAATTCAGCACCCAATGTGCTGAATGAACACTGAAAATGTGGCCAAATTAGTCCTTTTCGTATTTTGTAAAACTGTAAAGATTTCATTGGTTTAAAAACACAGGTTGCTAAATGAAGGACAAAAATAAAAGCAGGTGATAGCCACTATAAATGTTACCCACTGAATTTTTTTATTTTTTATTTTTTACAAAAAAAGAAAAGCATACTTTCATAATGAGATAAAGGTTTTACATCAGACTTGTGCACTTTGGGAACCTTGTTAAAAAAAGGTGGGGGGGAGAGAGAATATGTACTATGTGCGGGTAGAGGGTGATTTTCAAAGAGTCATAACTCAGTAAAATCTAAAACAGTTTTCTTCAGAAGACTGAAGGCAGCTCCGCTCATTGAGGGTTACTTCCATGGAGAAGCTGTGGCAGCCTGGACCACCAGACACTGACAAGGTCATTAGTCCTTTTATTCTAGACAGTCACCCCCATGTGCAGACTGGCTGCTTGCTCCAATCCTTCTGGCCCTACCTCCCTCATAGTCACTCCACTTCGGCCGGACTCCACCTGCCCTCCATCCTTTCCTAAATTTTTACCCAGTCTCTTCTTCCCTCCCCAGCTGCCTGTGTACTTAGTGCCCTAACAAACCTCCAAAAAGGATTTTAAAAACGTTGTAGAACTAACATAATATTTGCCAGCATCCCGTTATTCACTCTGTTCTTATATCCCTTTGCCTCACCGGTGCTGACTTCTGTTTTTGCCGGTGTGTGCCTCTCTGCCCCCTCTCTCACATCCCCCATGCAAGCAACGTGCAGGGGCCTCAGGGGAAAGAGGGTGGAACCAGGAGTTTTGGGGGGCAGAGACACGGTCCAGGTGCCAGGGCCCACAAAAGATTAATTAGGCCCTGTGGGTGCTAAGCACCCCCCAGTGGATACTTGAGCCCCAGAGTTGACACATATGCTTTGCCTGCCTCTCCTCCTCTTCTCTTTATTTTGTTTATTTAGATTTAAGCTAATCTTCGGAGGCCGGGTCTATCTCTTAGGCCTGGTCTACATTTATAAGTTAGGTTGACAGGGGTCAGGGGTATGAAACAAACCACCCACGACTAACAGTCATATTGACCTAACCCCCAGGGTAGACACAGCTATACTGATGGGAAAGTGCTTCCATCAATGTAGCTGCTGTTGTACAGGGAGGTGGTGTTGTTACAGAGATGGCAAACCCCCTCCCATTGGCGTAGGCTGTGTCTACATTAGGAGGTTATGCCGGCATAACTACAGTGACATAGGTATGCCAGTATAGACATACTCTTACCCTCTGTTTGCATAGTGCCTAGCACAATGGGCCCTTATCTTGGCTGGTCTATAGGCATTACTATAAACATAAATTATACATTTCTGCTGAAGAGGTGTTTGAGATACATCACAATCATTTCCCACTCCTTACATGCAAAATGGCTGAACCATTTTCACTCAAAATTAAACAACAAACAAATAAAAAGCAACCTTCAGGCATAGGCCACGCCTAACAAAATGAAAATTTCATAAAGTTCTAAGCAAATGAAAATAGAGGATTAAAATGGAAACATTCATGGAATCTTAACTATGTAATTGCTCCTGCCATTAGAGCCATGTGCAGTGACACTACAAAGGAGCTGCACAATGGCATATGCCGCATGAATGTAGCAAGTGCATGCTCTCTAGAATTATGGACACATTTCTATTAGCGACCATATGCGTATTAATTTTCAATAATTCCCTGCTTGCAAGGTTTCAGCCCTGAAGTAGTTTTTATAACACACAGCAGAGCTAACAACTCCTTATAAATAGCAGCTAGGTTGGAAGAAGTTGATAGGCTTCTAACAGCAGCAAAAGCCACTTCTTTTTTTACGGTTGCAGATGGATTTCAAGCCAGTAGCCCTGCAGCTTGAATCATTACATTTTACTGAAATAAACAACAAATGGATGATGAAAAGATTATGTCCGCAAAGTGAACTTTCACCAGACAGCTCAGAGAGGGTGCCCAAAACATTCTACTGGAAGTTTGAGAAACACACTCTCTTTTCATTGAAATAATGGTCTCGAGGCATCTATATCCTTTAATTATCTAAGCTTGCATTAATACATCTCCACGGATCAACACCAAAAGTTATAATTGCAATTGCACTGGTAGTAAGTACCATATCGTCAGAACTGCACACACAGTCCAACTTCTTTCCCACAGGCTTATATCATCACAAAACATGCTTTTTTTCAGAGGAAAACATTGGATACTTGATCTCTAACCAAATGATGATTCCCTCTCAAACACACATACATTTTCCTGCTTCACACAATTCTAACTACGCTCTTAAACAAATCTATGCCCAAAAGAAACGAAGCCTGAAAGCTGAAGTTCAGCACAGGCTGGGGGTCAAATCCATGACTGACAAAACAGGAAACAATTCTATTGACTTCATTAAGTCAATAGAATTATGTGGCTACTGATGCCAACAATGAATTTTACCCAGGACTTAGGCTTGTCTAAACTACAGGGGAAATTCAGTCTAAGCCAGGGGTTGGCAACCTTTCCAAAGTGGTGTGCCGAGTCTTCATTTATTCACTCTAATTTAAGGTTTCGCGTGCCAGTAATACATTTTAACATTTTCAGAAAGTCTCTCTCTCTAAGTCCACAATATATAACTAAACTATTGTTGTATGTAAAAGTAAATAAGGTTTTTAAAATGTTTAAGATGCTTCATTTAAAATTAAATTAAAATGCAGAGCCCCCCAGACCGGTGGCCAGGACCTGGACAATGTGAGTGCCACTGAAAATCAGCTCATGTGCCGCCTTCAGCACCTGTGCCATAGGTTGTCTACCCCTGATCTAAGCTATGCAATTTGAGTTGTGTGACTAATGTAACTGAAATCGATGTAGCTTAGACCTACTTCACCATGGGGTCCACACTACACCATGCTGACGGGAGACACTCTCCGGTCAACTCCCCATACTCTTCTCAATCGGGTGGAGTACAGGAATCGATGGGAGAGTGATCTGTGGTCGATTTAGCAGGTCTTCACTAGAACCACTAAATCAGTCACCGATGTATCAATCACCGCTTGTCGATCCCCCAAGAAGTGTAGACAGGCCTTTAGTCTCTTCACTTAATTTGAACAAATGATTGCTTTTGATTTAACAGAGAGTTAAGGACTCCTGAAAAGCACACATACTGGACAGGTTCAGCATGTAGATTTATTGCATCAAGAAATGCACATGTGATGGCAGATGCATGCACTATTCAGAACTGTGCATTTTTGGAGGCTTGTTAAAAGCAGTAATTGTGGCTCTGCCTGCAACCTCCCACCCTAACGGGGCTCTCCAGCCCCTTTTCTAGCTCCCTAAATTGTAGGGGGTGGGGGTTCCCCTCCTTGCAGCTGGAAGTGATCTATGGTCTAAACAGCATGAACTAATCTGTGGGCCTAATTCTGCACTCCTGATTCAGGTAAAATCCCCACTGACATCAATGGGAGTTTTGCATTAATAATGATTATGAACCAGATCGTGGCTTTAAAACCACAATCCACACTGGACATTGGGTGTGCTACAGCAAGAATCCTCAGAGCGATTTATCTGGATCTCAAAAAACAGACTACAAAACAGATAAGTTGGACTATAACTTTCAGAGGAGGTTTGGGTCAATTATTATTTTAAATCAAACTGGATCACCAATGTATCTATTTAATACATTCTCCCAAACCTCCTAGGTCCCAACCTCACTCCCTTTAAAGCCAACAGGAGTCCCCCTCTGCCCATTGACTTAAATAGCAATGGATGAGGCCCCAAGAGATTCAAGAATCAAGGCACATGCAGGCGAGCATCTTTCATTAACGGTGTTATTACTGTGTTTTATCTTCATCTTTGCTGGTGGTCTAAAGACTGTATTTAGCTTAGATTTCCAAACATTTTCCTGTAATTTCTTCCTTGCACACACAGAAACAAAGAAGAATGGCTGATGATGGGGTGAGTGGGGAAGATCTGAGGCACAGCTCTAGTAAAAACAGAGATGGCACGTAAAGTATTGCTAATTTGCCTAACAGATAATCAGCCCACGTAGGCAAGGTTCTCTGTCCATTATAATCCAGTTCTTTCCTACTTTATAAGCCGCCCTTCCCATCCCCCTACTATGTTTATGATTAGGTTAACAATCAGTCTATTATGTACTCAATGTGAGAAATAAAAAAAATTAGCAAGGGAACTCAAGTAGTGTTTACAGTGCCTGTAGGGTTGAGTTGAAAAGCCAAGCAAAGAGAGAAAAAGGTCTGTCAAGATTCTGCAAGTGACACTACACTTCAATGGTTCTCAAACTTTGTACTGATGATCCCTTTCACATAGCAAGCCTTTGAGTGCAACCCCCACCCTTATAAATTAAAAACACTTTTTTATATATTTAACACCATTATAAATGCTGGAGGCAAAGCAGGGTTTAAGGTGGAGGCTGACGGCTCATGACCCTCCCCATGTAAAATCCTTGTGACCCCCTGAGAAGTCCCGACCCCCACTTTGAGAACCCCTGCTTACTTCTTTCCTTTTCAAATCTGATCACCCTCAACATCTCTCACTTGGAAATTTAATGGGGATGAAACCAGGAGATATTAAGAGAAATTTGACAGGGGTCTACAGAAATTACTCAAAACTTTAATAAGGAAATTTTTAAAAAACAAAATTTTATTTAAAAAAAACTACTATAGAAAAGACAAAATTCTCTCTCAAATTTGACAAGACTTTCTAAAAGAATAAAATAGACACTTGTTAATCTCTGCATCTACCTCCACTCAAGCCTCTTAAATGAAACACTAAGATATTTTGATTGAGGGGATACACTGCTGCCGAATTCCTGCTGGGATCGTCTACTCCTGGAGCTAATTTTTTGGCTGGCTTTCAGTATTACATAGGTCTCATATTAGTATCAATACACTTACCAACAGAGTAATACTAGGAGGATCACCAGCAGAGCCACTGTTACTGTTGTTCCATTGATTTCCAGGAAGACAAAATTCAAGAGATCTGCGAACTCCATTTTCCTTCACTACACAATGCTGGCCTTGAGGTTGATGGGGAAGTCTCCTCAATAACAGATACAACCATGCAGTTACATCAATGACAGTCTGTAGTGAAACAGGAACCAAGGGAGCAGAGTCTGTCAAACCAACTCTAATTGTGAACTTTTCCTGTTCTCACTGACTGCACTCTCAGGGAGAGGCAGAAGTTAAAGGTTTCCTGTGTAATGGGATGAAGCAACTCTTTTTCCCCCTTGATGACTGTCACACTAATAAATATTTACATAGCTGCTGCTTGAGACATCAGAGTTGGCCCATAGGTTTGCAGCAGGAGGGGGAAAAAATAAAAGGGTAAATATCACGTGTATGTGGAATAGATTTGGAAAAAAAAAAACACACCTCAGTGAAGCCACTGTGCTCTGTAAATAGAAATACAAATAGAAAAGTTCCTTTAAAACGTGAATAATCTGACAACAGACTGCTCATGCGTGGGAAAGTTGCTCAATAGGCAGCCCTGGAAATGGGCTGTCCATAGGAGAGATGCAACAACAGCGCAAGCATCCCTAGTGTCCCTCTAACATAACACAACCCTGACTTGAATGACCATCTCAAGAAGCAAAAGGGTAATTCTGCTTCTCTGCCAGTTCAGTCCTTGGTATCTCAGATTAGGCAGCAAGCAGAGTGGAAACTAGGGGGCGTCTCTAGGATGGGCACACGACTACTGATACATAAGCTATCAAATGCTAGCGAATTTCAAATCTCTAACGGTTTGAGCCATAGTTAAAAGTGACTTTCAAGTGAGACACATCTGCCAACACCCATGAGACTCCTGGTTGATAGGGCCATCCAACACATTTTGTTATTATTTAAAGGGAAAAAAATAGATATTGCACACAACCTATTTGAAAGTTATGCAAATTAAAATATTCCCACAGAGAACTAGGTTTGTAAATTATCTAGTAACCTTAAGAACTAGACATTCTGCTCAGAATGTTATTCCCATAACATACAAGATGAAAAGTAGTTTTTTCTTATACAGCACCCTGAGATAACAGCTTAGATATGTGTGATGCTTCTCCAATATTTTTTTTTACATTTCCTTGTCTTATCAGAGAGGTTAATAATATAAGTATCAGAAAAGTAAAAATCTCTAACACAACAGAGTTTAATTTTAAGAAGATCTGGCTCTATTATAACTGAATCACTGCTATTTTAGTTCTCGGTGCTTCACAACTACATTAATTCCTTTCTGGCACTGGATCCTTACAAAGTAAGTAAAAGGTGTTAACCAACTCATCAGCTCCACAGAATAGCACAGTAATTCACAGAAGATTTTGCTTATTGTATTAATAATGCCACTGCTTCCAGATGCTACTCTGGGTCAATAATAGCTCTGCCGGTTTGCTGTTGCCAAGTTGTCCCAGAACAATTGCATCACAGTTCAAAACTGGAGACATGAATGATTAATCATTGGGCACACACTGATCCCAAATAGCACTGATCTCACTGAACCTTAGTTTATATGGAATATTTCTTAAAAGCTTCTTAAAAAAGGAGGAGGATTAGTCACAAATTGAGAGCGAGACATTAGATATTTTGACTTTACTGTACTTCTTTGTTAAAGAGTGCATATAGTTATCCACTGTAGGCCTAATGCTTCTTCCACTGAAGGCAACGGCAAAATTCATGTTGAGTTCAGTCAATACAGAGTTGGACCCAGATCTTGCTTGATGATTTTTAGAAGCTCAATGGAACTTTCCAGGATCATGCTTGGAGTAGGATGGAATGTATGGTTCTTAAACACACACATAATGAAGAAAAATGGATTTTCAAATCAGCATCCCATTTGGAACAGAATGAATAAACACGTAGTTTGTTGTTGGGCACCACGTTTTTACACCGCGGCACCTGATTATTGCTAAAGTTTTTAACTTGGCATCTTCACTCAGGTAGAGGGGAAGTCGTACAACACTAATCTGGAGCATGCCTCACACACCCATTCGCTACGAGGTATTTACAGTGATACCACAGTCAAGTTGCTAATTTCCCAAAGGAGACTTTGTCTCAAAGTTCCAGCTGATGCCTTGTGGAAAACTTTGAGAAACATTCTATTTATAGGACTTGTTTTCAGTATTTCTCTTCCCTCACCTCTTTGTTACAAGAGTCGTTTGCATAAGAAACATCGTCTTTATTGAAAAGTTAATAGGAGACTCATTTTTCCATCTCTGCTCACAATCCTCTGCTGAGTGACACCACATCTGGTTGGTATGAAGAGTACTATGATGTCAGTCAGGAGAATGTGACTTCATAGAGAGGCAAGTTCCATTCCTCTCAGTCAAATGCCTGAGAAGGTTGAGGGAAGGTAGAAGGGGGAAGGAGTCCTCTGCACTCAGGGAGCTGCTTACTGCATGGTCAGGGCACAGCAGGGCTCCACTCAGGTTGCAGCTCATGTATTCAGGGACAGACAGGGGAAATAGATCCACAAGCATCACAATCCATTGACATTTATACTGTGCTCATCACTATGGCATCTTCTCCCATCCCAAATTCCCCTCTTCAGCAGGGAGAACCTACACAGAGCTCAGATCTGTTCCACACAAACCTCTGCTTGGGTGCTTCATATCCGGACCCTTCCCACCCTCAACGTGCAGCAGAATCACATAGTTAGAGGAACCCAGCAGCAGTAGAACTGAAGTAGAGGAAAGGGCAGGATTTGGCCTGAATTGCAGAAGCAGCTGAAATCTTACAGAGCAAGAGAGCCAGTTGACATGTATGTGCTTACAGCAGTAAAAAGAAAGCAAAGAAAACACAAGGAAGTACAAAAATTGCCTGACAAATACTAGAAATTGAACTGTTCCTCATCTAAAAAATAGTCTAAGTTTTCCAGGAAGAGTTAATGATTTTAAAGCCTTGACCACATGAACAGGAATAGTTTTTAAACACAGTTGCAACAGAATTAGTTTCTAAACTGGAATGCAGCATAAATATTCTACCATGATGAAAACCTTCAAAATGCTTGCCATAGATTGGTGTAGTGATGACACAGGAGACATGGAATAAAGAATTAACAACAACTTTATAGATCTCAAAACATAGGCCAGAATGCCTGGCCAAATTTAGGCCTAAGCTTTTAAAACATATCAAACAGCACATACTGTTTCTGTGTTTCAAAGACAGGATATGTAGGTTGAGTAAAAGCTAAACTAGCTTGATTTAACTATAAACTGTTGCTAAGTTATTAAGTAAATTTCTTCTTTCTATTTTATATGCTTTATGTCTATACATTTGTAATGGACACACTGTAGAACTATGTTATTTGATATAAATTCAGAAGGTATAATTTTATTACTAAATATAGGAGATCTAAAAAGGTGTCACTTAACATTTAAAAAGCTTAATTATCTGATATAACTATCTAAAGTATTCTTTAATAGACCCCTTCAGTTCAAGGAAGTTTTGTAGCATAAGCCACCTGACCACAAACCAGTGCAAATAGTTCAGCCCATACTGTTTATTTTAAATAGAAATGGGATCAATAAGATACATACAACTAATCTAACAAAAAGGTGTTTGTGTGCAATACAAAACAAATACCTAATATATCAGGGTCAACCTGTGGTCAACCTGTGGCTCCAGAGCCACATGTGACTCTTCAGAAGTTAATCTGTGGCTCCTTGTATAGGCACTGACTCCTGGGCTGGAGCTACAGACGTCAACTTTCCTATGTGCCGAGGGGTGCTCACTGCTCAACCTCTGGCTCTGCCACAGGCCCTGCTGCTACTGCACCCCTTCCCGTCCCCTCCCCTGAGCCCGCCGTGCCCTCACTCCTCCCCCTCCCCTACAGATCCTCCTGCACACCACAAAACAGCTAATCGGCAGGTCTGCTGATGGGTGAGAGGTGCTGGGAGTGGGGTGAGGGAGCTGATGGGGGGCTGCTGACATATTACTGTGGCTCTTTGGCACTGTACATTGGTAAATTCTGACTCCTTCTCAGGCTCAGGTTGGCCACTCCTGTAATATAAAAAGAAGCAGATGTAGTGAAGTGGAATATTGAGACGGTAATGTGAAGTGCAAATCTTTAAGATGAACTAACCAAAATGTTCTAAGATCATAAAGCTTGATCAACAGTGTGCTTGGCAGTTGCACAGAGAGTTTCACACTTGAAGCCATCCTACTAACTTTATCACAGAGGTGTAGGGAACATTCAAGTACTGGTAGAGAAGTGTGTGTTTCATATTATTGCATTAATTGTTATCTCCCATTGGTGACTGACCAAGCAAATGACTTTCTGTTTAGCTGTTCATCATTCAGCAATATAGACAGGACCGTCCAAGGCTGTAAAGAAACTTTACATAAAAACTCTTCTAAACTTCAAAAAGGACATTTCTGCAAACAGTTAAAAGTGCTGTTGGAAGAAAGTAATGGAGTTGCACAAAATCAACCAGATGACCACACTAGAGAGGCCCTATAGCGGGGTGGTTACCTGCTCTAGTCCTGAAAGGGTTGAAAGCCAGCCATTGGAGAGGGGAAGGGCTGAATATAAGAGCTAGGCTGATTGGGGAAGCGGCCACAGCTGGGCCATGCCTCAATCAGGCCACACCTAGCCTGTTATAAGGGCTCAGGGAGGAGCTGGGTAGAGCAGTCTCCCTCCAGCCTTGAAGGAAGATGGACCTAGCTGCCTGAAGGGAGATAAGGGTACTGAGGGTGGAGCAATGCTGGGGAAGGGGCAGGATGAGTTGGGGAGCTCAGGCCTGGCGTCCTCCCAGGCTATGGCCTGATATGAAAGCCTGCAAAGGTACTAGGCTGCAGGGAAAGGCAGCAAGTCAAAAAAACCCTTGCCTATGATGATTGGCTTTTACACTGCAGTCTGCCCCAGGGAGTGGGGGCTTAATAATGACTGGCAGTAGCCCTAGACTGAAACAAGGCGGGGACAGAGGGTTGGGGGTCCTCCAGGGAAGGGAGAAGGGTGTTGGATGGGGCAGCAAGGGGCAGTCAGGGTCAGGGAGAAAGGGTGGTTGGATGGGGCAGGAGGCTGGGGGGAGGGCAGTCAGGAATGAGAGGAGGGTTTGGATGGGGTGGCGGGGGGTAGTCAGGGTGGGTGGTTCAGGGGCGGTCAGGGGACAGGGAGGGGTTGGATGGGGCAGGAGTTCCGGGGGGGGGGGCTGTCAGGGGATGAGAAGTAGGTGGGGCGTCAGGGGATGGGGACGGGGTCCGGGCCATGCCTAGCTGTTTCGGGAGGCACAGCCTCCCCTAACCAGCCCTCCATACAATTTCGGAAACCCAATGCGGCCCTCAGGCCCAAACGTTTGCCCGCCCCTGCTCTAGTACTTAGGCTTCCAGGCAGCTAGAGGGAGACTGCAGTGTGTGTGCCCAGAGGCAGAAACATAGACACTTAGGAAACTTTCTTCCTGAAAACATAGGCACTAAGTGAGTTTAGGCACTTTCAGTGTTCAACAGCAGCTGAGCAGGCATTTTGTGGATCACGGAGGAGACCAGGAATGGGACTTAGGTGCTTAAACGCCAGTTTTAGGTGCCTAAGTACCTTTGGAGATCAGGCTTAAGGTACATGAATAAGGCTGGCCCTAAATTTAAGACATCTCAAACTGGCTGTCCAACAGTTCTCTAGCCAATGACCAGGGAGTTACAGTGCCCTGGTTGTTTTTTCCAAATGATTAGCCATACTTGGAGACTTATCTTGTATTTATAGTCACCGGATCCCTCCCTGAACTCTCTAGATTACAAATTTAAAAACTGACAATCTTCCCCTGTTTCAAACAGAACGAACTCCATTAGCGAGCAACTGCAGGCAGCCTACTTAAAAGTAGGGCAGTGGGTTCAGGGAGAATTAACCAATAATGATTGCTATTCCTCAGACGAAGTAGCTGTGTTCTTCGAGTTTGCCAGCAATAGATATCCGAACTCTTATACAGTTCACAGTGCCCTAGGGTGACCAGACAGCAAGTGTGAAAAATCAGGATGGGGGTGGAGGGTAATAGGAGCCCATGTAAGAAAAAGATCCAAAAATCGGTACTGTCCCTATAAAATCAGGACATCTGGTCACCCTACAATGCCCCCAACAAAAACAGTTCCATGTGCTGCAACAAAAGATGTCATAGGAGAGAAGAAAAGAGGCGGGGCAAGGCAAGAGGAATAGATAAGGAAACTCGGATTAGAACAGGTTGTCACAGGGCACTGATGGAAGGAAATGTATGTTAGCATCACAATGTGCCATCATTTGCAACCAGTTTCTGCTTGTGGGGAAAAAAAATTGATCAGACCTTGAACTGAAGAACACAATTGCTTCTTAGCCCACTGAAAAGAGAAAGAGATTGCAGGACTGGCCACATGCAGCCTAACACTGACATCCTGGAAATGGGCTGAATCACCAAGGCCTAGGGCAACCAGAAAGTTATTAATTATTGGGAAATAAAAGTGCAATTACAAAGTACCTGGAAACAGCAAACACACAACAAAAAACTCCCAGTAGCCTATAACTCTATAAAATGAATGAAAGGAGGACAGGGAGTCTGGGGCCTTTGATGAGTAGAAGGACCATTGCTTGGCCCAGTTATGTTACCCTTCCTTACATCATGTAGTACATACTCACAAGAAGTCCCATTGATATAAATAGGTCTGCTCACGTGTAATTATTCAATGTGAATAAGGGTTGCAGAACTGGGCCCAGCTAGATATCCAACCCCAGTGATTCTAACACCCACAGCTGGAGGTAAAGCATGAGTGAAGAGGGTGGGGAGAGAGGGAAGAATGTATGATTGGCTACATAATGCAAAAATGATGCTATTCACTGGCCAAAGAGGGGGAATGATAACTCTAGAACTTCCATCCAACCAGCACACACTAAAATGGGTGAGTGGACTGGCAGAGAAAAGAATCTAACAAAGTCATTGGTCTAATACTATTGCTGCAGGAACTTTTTAAAGATCAAGAAGCATATAAACCACAGTGGCATGCTGTTATGCTATTATCCCACATGTATATATTTAAAGGAAATGCTATTGCAAAAAGATTACATTCAACTGTAAGGTGTAATCAGGAAGCTGTCAATTACTGTTCTTTTTTTAAGCCTTGTCAACAATAGCCAGTTAGAGTCTATATGAGGCCATAAAAGTAACTCCTTATTGCATTAAAAGGTTCTACCGGTGAATAAAAGATATGGGGAGATTTTCAACAGCACAAAGTAGCAGATATGGACCTAACTCCCCTCAGAAGTCAAGGGAAATTAGGCACCTAACTGCTATTTGTGTCTTTGAAAATCTCCCACACAATATATACTTAAAAAACAATGAGTGCAATGTGTAGACATCACAAGCTTTTAGACACGCATATACAATACAGAATAGTCACCACATTCTGTATTAGAATGGATATAATTGTCGTAAGAAGGAAATGGGGAATAAATTCTTTCATACAGTGGGGCAAAGTCAGAGGCGAAGCATAAAAGTACTATAAGTCAGGATGCCCTTATGTTCACTTAGGCCCTGGACCTGCCACATTTATACCTGCGCTTAACTCAGTGCACCTCATACATGTCATGAACATAAAGTTAAGAGTTAAGTGTTGGCTGGGTGGGACTTAAGACTCCCTGAGGCCTATGGAAACCCGCTTACCAATATGTAACGGAGTCTCAGTTGGGATAGCTTAAACAGTGAGGAGCAGAAGATGTCAAATAAAGTAGGGGTGGTCTACTTTAGCTTATTCGACATCGTTTTCCTGTTGCACTCCATTTTTATGGCTCCTTGGCATGCCAACTATACCAAAATAGAACTCCCTTCGGCTTCTGCGCACCCATTTTAAGTAGACCCAATTCAGAGGCGATGTGCATGAGTAAGAGATAGGGGAGGGGAGGGACGTGCCAAAAAGAGAAGAAAATGTAAATTACACAGTAGTAAATGCAGCATTTCCAACTCTCAGGCTTTTATGGTGAGTCTTGGGATACCTGAATGGGCTTTTTCTAAAGCCCCAGCTCCTGGAGTCATGTAATTATGTGCAAATCTCACTTTCACTAAAAAGGAGGGGAGGGGTAAATTTTCTAGCTATCACGGCATTAGAGAAAAGCTTAAAAGCTGTAAAGTCTACAAGCTCCAAAACAAAAGGCAAATTAGATCATTTGAAATTAATTGTTTTTGTAAAATCTCATGAATTTGCAGGCCTTATGCACAATGTTAGAACATAAGCAGCGATGATGTCCCTAGCCTCTGTTTGCCAAAAGCTGGGAATGGGCAACAGGATGGATCACTTTATGATTACCTGTTCTGTTCATTCCCAGTGAAGCACCTGGTATTGGCCACTGTTGGAAGACAGAATACTGAGCTAGATGGATCTTTGGTCTGATCCAGTATGGCCATTCTTATGTTCTTACAGTAGCTGTCAAAGAACGAGAACATTTTTGCCTATTTCGGATCACATTTCCAAAACAAGAGAAACAGTTTTGCCAATAAACCAAGAATTCAATCTACAGGTTTTATTATACCCTTTAAAAGCGTCTTTTTACTCTGCCCCTTCCTCCACTAAGACTTTCCTGTTTGATACTCACGGGATCAAATGACTGACTCCAGCATCAAGATGGCAGCAGCTCTGGCAGCCATCTTGGAGAAACAGTTGCCAATGTGCCTCAGCTTTGAATTGCTTTTCCTTCCTCACTTTCCACTTTAAAGTTTTCATTTTTACTCAAAACATTGACACTCTATGTACTCCCCCCGCCCACCCAAAAGGCTGCTAAGGTAGCAACTGGATTCATAGGAAAGAACCTCTATGCCCGCACAAAGCCCCCTCCTCTGTTGAAATCAGTTGGGCTCTAAGCAGGGGGTCATCTGAACAGACCCTGCGGAGGGATCAAGACCCAGGATGGAATAAGTTTGAATTGGTCTTTAAAGCTGTCTTCGATCTATTTTTGATGAAGCATCAGATAACTTGTTCTGGAGCTTCTCCACTTGGGGATGCAGGGCACAGGATGGGTCAGGGGAGAGAAGAATCCTGGAAACTGGAAGATGCAGGGGCCAGTGAAGATGCATTCTGTGGGTATGTCCACATTGGAGCTGGAGGAGTAATTTCCAGCTTGAGCAGACATACCCACACTAGCTCTGATCAAACTAGTACACTAAACATAGCAGCTTCACCATAGCAGTATGAGTCATAGCAAGGGCTAGCCACAGAGTACCTACCTAATGTCGCAGACAGGATCATACTTGGGAGGGCTAGCCACTCCCACCACCAGTGCTCCACTTCTATTTTTGGTGCACTAGCATGGGTACATCTACTTGAGCCGGAAATTACACTGTCTGGCTCCACTGTGGACATGCCCAGAGTCTCCTAACCCAACCCTGCTTCCCAGCAAAGAGAAATCATTCCGCCTCCTGGTGCAGTAGCCCTTAGGGATGGAATCCATGAAGGTACTTAGGCACTTAGAGCCCCAGATTTAGGTATCTAAGTCTCAGTTTTGGCTCCACTGCAACCCACAAAACTCCCACAAACCTTGTAGGCGCCTGCACTAACTCAGTGCCTAAGTATTCAGAATAAAAGTCCAATAGTCCCCTCTGGGCATGCACACCATTGCCTCCCTCAAGGCACCCCCATACCTATCTTCCACCTACGCCTCAGAGCAAATTACGAATCAGGAAAGACGCGGCCACCTAAGTCACATGCAGGACCCAATGTGGTAGGCATGCTTAGAAGCTTCCTACCAGATTGGGTTCTAGTCAGAATCCAGGAGCAGGACATGGTGGTGGTCATATACTGTTGCCCACTTTATAACTTAGCCCAAAGGTTAGAGCATTGTCCTGGGATGTGGGAGACACAGGTTCAATTCCCACCCTTCTCCTCAGGGAGTGAAATTTAACCTGGGTCTCCTCCATCCCTGGTGAGTACTCTAACCTCTGGGATAACAGTTATAAAGGTACGCACCACCACCTGCTCCTCCTGATGTTTTGTGAGGGGCCAGGAAGGCACTTAACTCACGCTTTAGGTGCATAAGCCACCTGACTCCAGGCAGTGGGTTCCCATTCATGGATTGCTAGCAGAAATAGGTGCCTAAGTCTGGGCTACAAGAAAGTGCCTATCTCAGACAGAGGGGAAGGGCTTAGCCCCTCTGGTCAGCATCTCCCATTGGCTAGCTTAGACAGTGAGCCACTTAACATGCTGGCTTTTGTGGGTCACATTTGTAGACTGCTATCTCTTCCCATTCATTGTTCAGGGAACCGAGGGATTTCGCTCAGCTTTTTGGAATGCAGCACTACTCCTGTGATTTTCTAGGTGACTGAAAGTTAGGGACTGTGATGCTCAGCATTGCAACACCTAAATCCTTTGGTGGACCCCAC
>ML677350.1:10413452-10440167 GCA_007922305.1 Dermatemys mawii
TAGGGTGACCAGACAGCACATGTGAAAAATCAGGGCGGGTGGGGGGTGGAGTAATAGGGGCCTATATAAAGAAAAGACCCAAAAATCGGGACTGTCCCTATAAAATCGGGACATATGGTCACCCTAATATAATCAAAGGTAAAGAAAAGTGGAAAAGAAACATTAGTGGCAAAGGAGCTCCCAGATGTAATAAGAGGAGTGGACCCAGAGAAAGACAGGTGTCAGAAGGGACATAAATTTGCAAGAGACCTGAGGCTCAGGGGTGTAAGCCGGAGGGGCTGCATCCACATAGAGAGAAAGAGCAGAGCTGGAGTGTGGAACACCACTCTCGTGGTATGTTTAATAAAGCCTGTCTCTTTCAGCTCTGCTGCGTCAATTATTGCTAACAAAAACACTAAGCTCTTCTGCCCCAGTTAAGATTTAGCTGAATTAATGGTGAATAGTTCTTGGGAGTGGAAATACATCTAATGGCTACAGCAAACGACTGCAAGTGGAGTTTTTGCTGAGCTCTGTTCCTAACTGCCACCAGTTTCCTGGTTAATTCAAGGCTAATTATTTATTATCTCTGGGCTAGATTTTCAAAAGGTATTTAGTCAGCCATTTGTGCCTTAGCTCTGTCATCTGTAATATGGGAGAGAGGGTGAAATGCTACCACCCACCTTTGTAATGCTCTTTCAGAACTCTGACAGAGGAGCATAATTTCAAGTGCAAAATGCTATTGTCCCCTTAATATGTTAATTTTACTGGAGCATGTGTGTACACTGAGCTTACTCTCCTTCATATGCAGTTACAGCTGTTTTCTAAATGCAACATTGTATGTTCTCTGTTAGAGTTCATTAATCTTGTACCATTTGTTTTAAAAGCAGTTATACATCTCAGAAAACATGGGTTTATAATGGAAATACCGAGACAGTTAACTATAGCAGCACTAGCAGAAGGGGAAAAGAACTATAAATTCAGCTTAGTTTTCCAGTGTATACATTGACAAGGTATGAATAATACATCTCTCTGCACTTCCAACATACAGATGTATACTTTACTCTTTCCTGTGAGGGTTACACTGAGCAAAGTCTCTAAACAGACCATTCCAAATGGGGGCAGGAAAGAGTTCAGAGAGAAACTTTGTCTTGTCTCTTAAATTTCAATTACTGTTTATTTCTTGATTGTAATGTATTAGTGTATGCATTTGTGCTTAGTTTTAAACACACACTTTTTTGTGGGGAGGGAGTGAGGAAGAGGCTTGTATTTCCAGGATCAACAGAAGGCAAGAAGTTATCCTTTATCCTCTTATAATAATTAGCTATTTAGATACAGTTAAAGCCTTTCACTTAAAAAAGTAATTCGAGTTGCATTTTAAAAAAAAAGTAAATTTAAGTAGATACACACAAAATCAACTCACCAGCTACAGCAAACGTATTGATCTTCTTGTATATCAGCCAGGGTTTTCCCTACAACCTACCCCTCCCCACACACCCAGTTTTGTGAACTAGTTACATGCCAGTTTTGAAATTTGAATTGAAATTGAAACATTCATACACACTTTCCACACAAATTCCTCCAGGAATTTATCTAGTTCTTTTTTTAATCCTGTTATAGTGTTGGTCTTCACAGCATTCCCTGGCAAAGATTTCCATGAGTTGACTTTATGTGGTATGAAGAATTACTTCCTTTCGTTTTTTAAAAATCTGCTGCCTATTAATTTCATTGGGTGACTGCTAGTTCTTGTGTTAGGTGAAGGATTAAATAACGTTTCCTTATTCACTTCCTCACACCAGTTAAGATTTTATAGATCTCTATCATAATCCCTCTTAGCCATGTCTTTTCTAAGATGAAAATTCCCGGTCATTTTAATCTCTCCTCCTGTTTCACACCCCTAATCATCTTAGTTGCCCATCTCTGTACCTTTTCCAATTCCAATGTATCTTTTTTGGGATGGAGTGACCAGATCTGAACACAGTATTCAAAGTGTGCACATACCATGGATTTATGTGGAGGCAATATGATATTTTCCGTTTTATTATCTATCCCTTTCTTAATGATTCCTAATAGTCTGTTTGCTTTGTTGACTGCTGCTGCACATTGAGTGGATATTTTCAGAGAACCATCCACAGTGACCCCAACATCTTTCTTGAGTGTTAACAGCTAATTTAGACCCCATCATTTTGTATGTATAGTTGAGATTATGTTTTCCAATGTGCATTACTTTGCATTTAGTTAAATCTTATTACTTAAATCTAATAAAATGGTCATTAAACATTTTTCAGTTTTTACTATGGTGCCATACAGCCCACCTTCACCCTAATGATCTCACCCATCATCGGCCCTTACATCCCTGTATAACAAGGTGATTACCCTGCTCTGGCCCAGAAGGGGTTAAAAGCAGCCCATCAGAGGACTGCAGCTTGAGAAAGCAGTGGGGGGTGTGGATGGCCACAGCTGTGGCCAGTTCAATCAAGGCCCAGCTGACCCTTATAACAGGGCTGTGAGCTAGGGGCAGACAGTCTCTCTCTAGGCTGGGAGAGAGCAGGGCCTGGCTGCCTATGTAACAGGTTACTGAGGGTGGTGCACTACTGGGGAAGGGGCACGCTGAGCTGAGGAGCTCAGGCCTGGTGACCTCCCAGGTTGCAGACCTGATACCAAGGCCTCAAAAGGTACTGGCCCAAACCCCCTTGCCTATGATGAGTGGCTTTTACATTGCAGTCTGCTCCAGGGAGTGGGAGCTTCATGATGACTGGCAGTAGCCCAAACTGAGGCAAGGTGAGGATAGAAAGTTGGTGGTTCCCCAGGGAGGGGAGACCCAGTGTGAGGGTATTGCTAGGGGGCAGCACCCCACGTACAAGGGCACTGGGGTCTGGGAGAGGCATTGGGGCCAGTGGACAGTGAGACGCCGGCCTACAGAGGGTGCTCTGAGCTGGAAAGAGCTAATTCCTGGACAACCAGCAGGAGGTGCTGCAGGGGTGAGTCATCATGCTGCTACACCTCCCCCCCCTCACCAAAAATTCAAACACTCCCCACAATTTCAATTTCTGGGGAAAACACTGAATCAGACCTAGTCTCTAGCTACTAACCACTCCAATCCTGGCTTCTGAGCACAGCTTTGTTAACCGATTACTGTAGTTGCTAAAGCATATTAATGACCAACAGACTCCAATCCATTTAGCAAGTGAAAGACAAGCAAGCTAATATATTATCAGTTGTACTGTGACAGTGGGACACTTCTCTAGATAGTAAGAGCAACCCAATATGGGATTACATAATAAGGTTATCCACATGTTTTATAATTTTTGCATGCATTGGCAAAAACATACAGCTGCCTTTTCAGACAAGTATTTTGAGACACAGGGTAATAGAAACCCTGTGTCATTTCAGAAGTTTGAGATTTGCTTAATAATGAGATGGTGGAGAAAGGACCTAGAGAAGACTGGGTCACTGCTAATTTAAACCTTATCTGCTGCAGTAGGAAACCTAGCCACTGCAGATTATAGGAGTCAACTACAGGTACAGCTGAACATGGTTTGTCCTGATCTACACACCCAATTAAGCCATGTTTTGCTCCAGTTCAGCAACAGGTGATTTTTTTTGAGTACAGACAAAGCTTCAGAGTTAGATCCTGCTCTCCTTACCCAAGTAAGGTTCTCACTGGCTTCAGTTTTACCTGAGTAAGGACCATAGAATCAGGCTCCAAGTTTGTCTGAAGGGCATGTAGTAAAATTTAGTACTCCCAGGTGAAAATATATTCACGTCCAAGCTATCCATTTTTTTCCGGAAAAAGAGCTCACTTTAAATCACTGTGGCACATGCAAAAGCCTTGCAAGTATGAATAGCTTTTTCCTGGCACCTTAAAAAGGTGCAATAATGAGGGTAAAGGGACTCAGCAAAGTAAGCCTCAAACTAATGCTCTGGCTGCCTCTCTCTCTCTTATTTTGGTGTGTAGCCTGCTGAGCATAGCAGAGCTTCAGGAATTGAAATGGTTTAGCCTTAAAACTGCCTTTGATTGGGTGGACTGAATTGGCATACATACATGGTGTTTGACGAAGCACAAGCAGTGAAACACCCAAAACACTGTGACTTTGTAGACAAACATTACCCACATTTTATTATTAGCGTTGCTTACCTCGGCAATATTTCTTTAATGTATATGAGGTACTTAAGACTCAATCTTACCTACTTCCCACGCCAACCTTATGCTACTATGCTGTTTAATACAGAAAATAATTTAAGACATTAGAAATGTCAAGTCTATGCTGAGTATAAAGGACTGAACATGAGAAGTACCTGACAAATTCTATGCATTGGCATGGCATCTTTTTGGGTCATGGATTACTTTACACACAGGGAATTAATTTAATCTCACGCCATTTGTCCCTCATTTTAGGTCTGTCAGAGTTTTGCTGTGGCAGAGAAGGAGACTGGTGTTGGTTCTTTTATTTGTGTTGCATTAATTCAAAGTTCATGACTGGTGACAGTCCTGAAGCTTTGTGCCTTCTGCTTTCTCACAAGACATCTTCGATAACTGTGTCGAGTATACAAGTCCCACCCACATGTGCCTCAATGATCTAGAGGCTCCAATTCTTGGAGCGGGAAAGTAATTTATTGTCAAAGCCCCTCCAGTATTTGGCACCTCTCTGGAGATTAAGAATGGAGCTGCTTTATCACACAGTTTAAAAGAATGAGATTTTGATCTTGGTAGACCTAAGAACTGTCTGTCTGTGTATTCTTTACTAATAATCAGAGCTTGTCTTCTCTGCAAGGACATTAATGATCCCATGCTATTTTTTCATAGGAGTACGGATTTGCCCCAGTAACCCTGGCCAAATCTTCCCTTTTAATGGCACTGCTCCACATAGTTCTGGGTGCCCACTGATTGCTTCACCCCAGAGTTGGCTGCACTCCAGTGGTGCTGCACATATGCCTTGTGTAAAGCAATTCGTAATCCTTCAGCAGAAACTGTTTGCTATGATCAAAACATTAAAAATGTCCTAGACACCAACTAGTCAGAGGATGAAGGCCAATATTTTCAGGAACATTCACTAACTGTTCATACCTGTCACTGAGCACCATCCCATCCCTTGTCCTCTCTCCATTGATTGCCTCTGCTGCTACTGCTCAGCCTTCCCAAGCAGCATCAGCATAAAATTGACAGGTTTCTGGGGAGTTTTGCTGCCACCACAGGATTTTGAACTATGGCAGTATTGAACAAGCCCTGACCATTTATCTTGGCTACTGCTCAAACTTATCAGAGACCACAGCAGCACTGGAACCATCAATAGACGTAGGCAGACGCTGCTGCATCACTTTACTCCAAGTTCACGTTTGGATGTTTCTAGTTCTTATGGTTGTGGCAATAAAGGCTTTTTTAAAAAAAAAAACCCACAAAAGCTTAAATTCAGCAAGAGTTCATGGGATTGATCCCTGACACCCCGCAGCAAGCTTTGCTATCACTGTAGAGAGCAGACTTTCCCCTCAAACTCTTATTTTATTACTGTTAACCTCTAGGCATATGAGGTTCCATGCTACACACCTAACCAGAGCCACAAGGCAGGTTCCCCCCAGTCCACAGGTGTCCTACCTGCTACATCTGCAAGCACTCCCCCCACCCCAAACAAAATCAGACAATTGCCCAAACTGAATGAAACGTCCCAGACTCTTAGCCAGAAAACATCAAAGAGAGCTAGAACCCCAGCAAAGCCTAGCATGTCCTTACCTTTAAATCTCTCCCATGTGGCTCTCATCAGTTCCTGTTTGGCTTGTTATCAAGCAACTGCAGCGTGACAGTCTCGAAGGGAGTGGCGGAGAATGTAGTTCAGCCTCCCTCCAAAGGCACAGGTGCTTGGAATCTACCTTCAGCTGAGGAAAAAAGGGGAAGTAGCAATAGAACTACCATTCCCAGAACCCATGCGGCAGACCACAGTCCTCCCCTTTTCACTGTGCCCTGCCCAAAGGATTGTGGGGATTGTAGTTCCCGCTCTACAGGCAGCGCTCGTCCGGGACAGTAAAAGGGCTAGAGGCCGTGACATTCCAGGATTGATTCCAATGCACTTGTTGGAGAGTGGGGTTTCATGGTTTGCTTTGAGGAAGAAATCAAAACAAGTTGCATTGTGTTGAATTGGAAATGAACCCCCAACCCCAATGTACAAAAGCTACATGACTGGAGAATAATTTCACCCTTAAATTTATTGCAGGATAATGTTAATATCTTTTTGTGGTTTGTGGGGTTTTTGATGCAAACAGGTATTGCAAAAAATTTTTAAAAGGTGACTGGATCTTAATGTTCCCATGCATTAATGAGTTAAGTGGTGTCTTCTTAATTATGCTATCAGGCCCCAGTCCTGCAAAGGCACAGAGGTCTAACTTTATCACCCCAAAAATCAATCAGTCTACCGCTCAGCTGTTTAAAATTAACATGTGCAATAGTGCCAGCCCTATGCATTCAAAAATCATGAGTGAAGACCTCAAAAATCACAAGATTCTCTTTAAAATCATGATAAATTCTGGCTTATTATTTGCCTTCTGGCTTTTGTGCCTTTAAGGATCACATGTTGAAGCTACTTGTCTGCAACCATGGGGTCTAAAAACTTCCTGTCTTTGAAAAATAAAAGCTGAGATTCTTATGTGATCACATGGACTCAGAAGCTCAGACATCAACAGAAATACCAAATATCATGAGACACACAATAAAATTGCAAGAGCTAATAATGCACTGTTGGGGACTAAATTCTTGCTTTTTTTAAACACACAGGGATAAATTATGCAGAGCAGATCATTTTGTTCTCTTCAGACATCAAGCATTGCTTCCTAGCATGATGCACAACTTAGGGCTAAACTCTTCACACAATAGTTAGTAATTACAGGCAGATAATTTTAATGCTATAACTTGGTGACTAATCTAAAATTTACCTTCTGTTCACAATATACTGAAAGCTCTAAAGTTTTGGCCAGGTTTGGCTCCTTGCATACCCACCAAAAAATGTGAACAATGAAATGAATGTATAACCAGTCAGACAAATTCCTTCTACACCAGTAGGCATTGAAGATTATGATGTATGTCATTTGGAAGGTTAATTTCCCTATATTTGCTAGAAAGTCGTAGTTTTGACCTAGGGCTTTTCTGCTAAAACATATTAGCAATCTGTGTACAGATAATAAAACTCGAGAGTATGTTCTTTTGGAAAATTACTAGAATTTTAATAATTTACAAAAATTGCTTCAATCAGCACAAGGCACATTTATCTCTAAAATATAATTTACACTGAAAATACCCTTTTTTTTTTTCACCTTGCATCTGGAACTCCGTGATCATTGGACTGCAGAGCCCAGTGAGATCTTGCTGAAAGAATGGGAGAAGTTGTTTTAAAATGTAAATGTTTTATTTTGGTTTTTTTTGCTACAGTTTGTTAGCATTTGATGACTGACAGAGCAATGTCTTTTATAAAAAACGTAAGTAGAGTTTTTGTGAACATGATGGATTATCACAGGCTCAGATCCAAAAAGATATTTTGGGTCCTAACTTCCACTTAGTTCAAGTTAGAAGCCTAAATAAATTTGTGGATCTGGGCCTGATTCTTTTATGTATTACATTACGCCCACGTCCTACAAAGACTTACGCATGTGTTTAACTTTTATGTCCTTTAAGAAATCCTATTGAAGTCAGTGGGGCTACTCTCAGTGCAACATGGGGGCCTTATTCTCATGATCTCTTCTTCTTGCTGTTTCCCCAAATAAAATAGTCTCGGTCATCCCCCCATAGCCACAGGCAAACCTACAGAAACAGGCTCTGGGGGAGGAAATCGGTGTGTGGTTCCCCCAGCAAAACTCTTCCCCTATTGTTCCACTGCAGTAGAGGGTCTACAGGAGGTGAGAGCCATCCACACAGAGGCCCTGTCGCTACACAGGTTCTCACCCATGATGCTCTTCTCACCCTATCCTCCCAACAACATAGTTGACTCAAGGGCACCTTGGACTACCTCATTTACATCATCTCCTCTTGCACAGACACTGTAACACCAAATGTCCTCTGTGAAGACGGGAGCACTGACCCCACTGACTGAGATAGCACCTAATTCTGCTAGCCTTCCTCACCTTTAATAGGTTTCAGAGGAGTAGCCATGTTAGTGTGTATCAGCAAAACCAACATGGAGTCCTTGTGGCACCTAAGAGACTAACACTATTTAGGCATAAGCTTTCATGGGCTAGAACCCACTTCATCAGATGCATGGAGTGAAAAAAAAGTAGGCGGGTATAAATATACAGCACATGAAAAGATGTGAATTGCCTTACCAAGTAGGGGGTCAGTGCTAACGAGACCAATTCAGTCATGGTGGTTGTGGCCCATTCCCAACAGTTGACAAGAAGGGGTGAATATCAACAGAGGGAAGTTACTTTTTGTAGTGATCGAGCCACTCCCAGTCTTTATTCAGGCCTAATTTGATAGTGTTCAGTTTGCAAATTAATTCCGGTTCTGCAGTTTCTTGTTGAAGTCTGTTTTGAAGAGTTTTTTGTTGAAGAATTGCCACTTTTAAGTCTGTTATTGAGTGTCCAGAGAGATTGAAGTGCTCTCCCACTGGTTTTCGAATGTTACCATTCTTGATGTCTGATTTGTGTACATTTATTCTTTGGCCAAATCAAACAGTCTCTGTGCAAATGTACATGGAAGAGGGGCATTGCTGGCACATGGTGGCATATATCACATTGGTAGATGTGCAGGTGAACAAGCCCCTGATGGTGTGGCTGATATGGTTAGGTCCTACGATGGTGTCCCTTGAATTGATATGCGGACAAAGTTGGCAATGGGGTTCGTTGCAGGGATTGGGTCAGGTGGGTGGGGGGAAGAATCACATGTGCAAGCACAGGTGGTGGGTGTGCCTCTCCAAACAGCCTGGTGTGGCCTCACCCATACTCCGCCCCCCAGACCCCGTTCTGCAGTTCCCTGTGCTCTGCCCTTGCCCTGGCTGGCTGGCTGTCGCTCTGGGCTCCTGCAGAGGAAGGGAGAGGTGGAGCTTTGGGCACAAGGGGAGGGACCGAGGGCCTAGCATCTCCCAACAGCCGGATCTAGGCCAACCAGACAGGAAGTGTGAAAAACTGGGACAGGGGCTTGGAGGTAATAGGAGTCTACATAAGAAAAAAACTCAAAAATCAGGACTGTCCCTCTAAAATCGGGACATCTGGTCACCCTAGCTGGGTCATTGGCTGCTCATGTGTGCAAGCTAGTGTTTTGGTTTGGTTTGGGGTTGGGATTTTTCTTAGTGTGTTTGTGGCAGAGGTAGAGTAGGCTAGGCTGAACTTGCTCTTAGAGAAGATGGTAGTGTGGTTTTTGATAGCCTTTAATTTCAGGCAGTGTTTGTTCCATAGCCTTCATCTGTCCTCTCCTCACCCCCCAAGGAAGTTCTGTCTCCTGCACAGTGGAGCTTTGTCCTGGGGATAGAGAGTTCCATTGTGCCTGTTGAAGAAAGTTATTAGCCACAGCCCCCATCCCAGAGATTTAGGCAATCTTTCAAATGTGCTGTGCCCAAGTCATGGAGTGTCTTAAGAATATGGACCGAGTCCATGAATTTGACTCAGTATTCCAAATAAGGCCAGTATAGACAGCTCTGATGTGCTAATGGTAGCCCACTACCTCCCTCCTTATGCCTTGACCCTCCCTACTTAGGTTTGAAGTTGAAACTCAACCTTATCTATAGAAGACTAACTGTTGCAGCCCTTAGGCTGGTATAATATTATCCAGCAGACTTCAGCAGTCCTTGAGTGTATAGCTAGGAGGGAGGGGTTCTTTAACCTTACAGGTGGTGGAATTTTCAGAAGTGTTTAAGTGACATAGGAATGTAACTCCCATTGACTTTCAATAGGGATTGTGTTCCTAAGTCATATGAATGCCTTTTGCAAATCTCAGCTCCATCAATAATGTATGCTTCACAAGTTAAGGATCTGTCCTCTCCTGGATAGCATGTCCCAAACCCATTGTGTAATTCCCACAATGGGAGTGCCAAGGGCACATCTGAGTGGATGAGGAATGAAGGTGGGGTGAGAACAGAACCCGTGGTCTGTTTGAAGTTGAATACATCTGATCCACCCACAGCATGACCTTTCTCTGGGTGTGATTCTGCTGCCCTTATTCCTGTGGAGTAGCTTGGCTATTTTCAGTCGGTCGACTAAGGCGCTACCCAGCATAAGTAAGAATCTGGGCCTCTAAGTAGGCATTGTTCCCGCATGCAGTAGTTGATTTAAAGTCAAAATCTAGCTAAGCAGCTCTTTTATGTTCTCTGACTGCTGCACTGGTGTCCCTTTCTTTTGTTGTTGAAAAATCAGAGACATAGAAAATCTTAAATGTCATGTCTGAAAAGGAGCTACAAGAAATTGACACATGAGTTACATACCACCTTTTCTTCTTGTGGGAGAGAAAGAGGCCCTGCAACAAAAAATGCCATTTGACTGACTTGTTTGACCCACCTGCTAGGTAGGCAACAAGCAACAGCATTTTACTGGCTTTTTATGGGCTACTAAAAATCTAAAGAAGCCAAGTTTTCTGATGGATAAAGTAAAATATAAAAGGGCTTGAACAGAGAGACTGTCTGTATTGAAGTGATCCCACAGTAATTGACAGTGTGTGTGTGAGAGAGAGATACATTCTTTGTTTCAGTTCCATTACCATTCTTTTAAATATTTATTTCTTGAATGTAAATTCTGTTGAAAACTGAGGACTTTGCTCTGGAAAAAGCATACAATTACCTACCACTGGTGTCATTGCTCAGTGAATATCCAAGTCTCTTTTGGAAAAACAAAAGGATTCAGTTCTATAAACAAGTCCCTGTGTTCAATTATATTTTTTTTAAAAAAAACCTGGTGACTCCTGGTTGAACTACTGCTCTATGTGTGAGCTGAAGTTCTGCAGAGCTAGTGAGAAGCAGAAGCACTGGTAAAATAAATTGGTTACAGTGGAAATAATCTAGCAGTCACATACAGAAGTATGTGGCATTAGGTATCACTGTTTTCAGATCCGTTTTTTCTCATTTATCTTTATTTTGAATGTACAACATTAATAAGCTCCTTAGCAAGATTGGAGGGGGGAAAAAACATTGGTTGATCACCTGAATGCCAAGAAAATAGAAAAAGTTCTCAAATTGCTGCATGAAATAACAAATCAGAATCAGTTTATACCTTTTACATGGCTATGAGAGCTTTTCTTCTTGATCATTTCCAGACAGCAGAAAGTTATTAAATTCCACCAAGGAAAAAAAATTCCACATTTATGCGTTTTATTGAAATAAAATGTATTTTTGGTCCTCAGTACGTTACCAGTATTATGAAAAGTATTGTTTGTCAAGAAGGATGTACCAGGACCACACATCCTATCCCCCTGGCATATTGAAGGGGAGTTATCATGCAATCGGTCTGAGGAAACTGCATTCTTGGAAAATTAAAATGTATGTAGAACAGAGCGTATATTTCTAGAACCCAATGCAGATACTTGTGTCACTTTAAACTTTATTGTCATTTTAAAGGCTATAAATAGGCTTGGCAGGATTAGATTATTAGAAGGATTAGATTAGGATCAGTGTCAATAGTCATCTGTTCCATCCCCTTGCACACCACTGGCCAGAGAGAAAGTTTTTCAAATGTTGTAAAATGTTGCTCAAGATGTTATCAAGAATATAATGCAAATAAAGCACAGGGCTTGGGGAAGATAAATACTACAGACCCAGATTCACAAAGGTACTTAAGCACCTACCTCCCACTATGGTCAAGGGGAGCTAGGTGCCTAAGTACCTTTGTAAATCTGTGCCTTTGTGCCAGCAGGTTTAGGGCACCATCACGAGGCTGATTCAGTGCCCTCATGGGCTAAGTTTCCCCCTTTCTCTTCCAGGGCATTTAGGTAAGAAAGGAGTCAGGAAAGGATTAATAAAATTGAAAGGATCTAAATTAGAACAGTCCTGCAACACCAGGGAAATGGGTGTGTATGGTCATTGCTTTGGTACACCTGGGAAAGGGGTGTGCCTGAGAGGCCAGACCAGAAAAGAGGGAAGCCCTTGGAGTACACAGAGGGGCTAGACGTGGTGTAGTAAGGTTTGGGTGGCCGGAGTTGGGTCACCTGGCATAGCAGGAAACCAGAGAGCCCAGGGCAATAACCAAAGTCTGAACCCGAAAGAGAGCTAGCAAGAAACTGAGAGACTCTTTGTGTAGGGAGCCTGAAACAGGGCACTGCAAGGGCCCAGCTCCTTAAAGGAATTTTGGGGCCTAAATTGAGGGTTTAGGCACTACAGTGACAGACAAAACTTCCATTCATCTGTTACCTAGTCCTGTGGGCACCTAAACTCACTTGGTGTCTAAATTGCCACTGTAGGAGTTCCCTCGGTGCCTAAGTGTCTGCCTCTGGGTACCACCTACACAGTGCTGCCTCGCTCTCCAGGGTTCTCAGGGCAAAGAGTTTGGTGGCCTCAGAGCACAGCCACCAACTTGTGCTGTGGCCACACTCATGCTTTTTCCTAAAATAATTAGCTTTAGGAAAATCAAATAAACATGCACATATACATGGCCAAATCCTTGTAATTTACTTAGTGCTAGCTAGTAAGTCTGTTGTGAAAAGTAATATTAACAAACATACAAGTATCGCTTTTCACAGTAGGCTTACTCAGCCCCTGCAAGTCCCCAGGGACAAATTAACCCCTGGCTGGGAGTTACGGGGAGAAAGTGAAGACTAGGAGTGATGAGGGTGGGTGGCTGGGGGAGGCAGCAAGGGACCAGCCCCAAGCTTCGCAGCCAGAACCAGTCACCCTGCCACCCCAGGGCTGAAGCTCAAAGCCTATACCCCACTGCCTCTGGGAAGGTAGGGAACTCACTGGCTGCCTGCTCCTCCAGCATTGTGCCCCAGGCATCTCCAGAGCAGGGCAGGGCCAAATCCTTGCTGGCAGCCCCAGCAACCAATACCAAAGCAGTGTATCCACGAGCAACAGGGAGGGCAAGGGGCCGCTACCCGCCCTCTCCCATGACAGCCCAGGAGACTGTGGCCACAAGAAAAGACTCAGCACCTAGAGACTTACCTCCAGCCTAATGCCCAGTGCAGTCTAAGAATGGGGAGAAGGTAGGGGCTTGCTCACCTATAGGAATACAAGTCCATCTTAGACCTGAGTGAATTCTGGGTTTAAATTGAGTTTAGACATCACCGTGAGCAATGGTTCCAAAGCACATGACCAAAAAGAATGAAATCATGAGAAAGAAAAATTGTTTGTGTTTAACATGCAATGACCCTTGACATACCAGTTTTCTTTTATTTAAGGTGTGAGTTGAGAAAACATGGATAATTGGATGCCGGGTACGGTATATGATTGCCTCTGGTAGCCCTTTTGTTCCCATCTCTCATAGTTCTGAATAAATGAGTTTTCATCTACTTTCCTCTATTGCATTTTACTTCATCAGGAAGCATCTGAAATGGCCTTGGTTTATAGCACAGACTGCAACAGCCTGCTTACTGAATGGCACTTCTGACATGTTGCACCTGTGTCTGGTAATCTATGCTGGAACGCTGCTTCCCCGCCCCCTCCCCCAGTCCCGCCTCTCCCCTGTGGGGGGCTGGCATCTTCATTCACCCCCTCTGCACCGCATCCCACTTTTTTGACAAAAATTGGCATTTGTCCTGTTTGCTCTTGCCAACTGACTGAGCAAGTCAGCAAGGGCAAACGAAACTAATGCCTCCTTTTGGAGGGTGAAAGGGAAGAGTCAGGATGGCCAGGAGAACAGGGTTTTAAAAAGGGACTGTCCCAGCCAAAACAGGACACATGGTCCCCCTAAGTTTAAGGGTCTGGGTTTTGACTTAAAAAGTCCTAAATGGTTTTGATCTTGGCTAGGTTAAAAGCCACCTCTCTAGTCACCCAGTACAATGACACCTGCTATAGCGGCAGTACTCGTGCCTCCAGCCCCCTGGTTAAAATGGGAAGGAAATAGTTGCAGGGGTTTTTCAGTGAGGTACTCTGAAACCTCCACTGTACTTTGGTCTGAGACAGCCTGCATTTGTTCACTTTCAGGCCTATCCATTTTCCCAGGCTTTCCTGAATGGGGTGGAACTGGGGTGAAGGGGAATTTTAATTGCTCTGCGTGAGGAAGATTTTCCTCCTTGTGGCTATCAGATCCAGCTAAGTTTAGAATATGTTTACAGTCATGAATGGTGCCTAGAGGTCAGCTAGGAGCTTTTATCGCATTTAACTAAATACCCTTGGCCATAGGCTAGCCTTGAAGAAAGGAATGTCCTATATACTAAATCCAATAAGCTTGTTTGTAGTAACTTCTTCACTAACGCTGCCCAATGACTGGAGTAAAAAAAAAGGACAAAATTCCCAGCACTTTCCTTGGGTGTTTTCCAAAGTTTACTTTCACTCTGCAGCTGAAGAGAGCTTTCCTACGTATATAAGAAATCAACGTTTATATTTTGTCCTCACGTCTCCATTTCCCCCTTTCATTTCCTTTGGAAAATCAGGGACATTTTTGTACTTCTCCCTCACAAACTTTTGATTTCTTTTTTAAAAAATGTCTCTGGATTGCCCTGTTTTTCAGATGCAAGAAATTCAGGTCCTCTTGTCTGTAGCTTCGGCTCAGAGTTCAGACACTTTCCCTTTCCTCCAGTTCCGCTCACTCCTTCCCGCTTGCTGCTCCTCACTTAATTAGTTATTTGTAATTATTTCTCTCGTTACGTGGATGAGTATTTTTCCTTGGAAGCTGCTGCCTGATCCTTTGGAGTCAGTGTAATCTGATTCCAGCCCCTGTGCAAATCTATTGGCGTCATGCCGCTTGGCTGCTGCAGCCCTGAGCAATCAACTGGTAGAATCATCGGGCCAGCTCAGCCCCCGCTTGCTGTGTGCGGGGTAGTTGGACTTTAACAGAAGTTGTTCCAATAAAAGATATTACCTCACCCATCTTTTCTCTCTAACTCCACTTGCTGTCTGCCCCGTGTAGCAACAGTCAAAAGCAACCTGGGAATCCACCTGGCACAAGCAATTATACAGAAGTTCTTATTTGGCAAGGGGCAGTTCTTGTCCTTTTTCTCCTTATGAGAATGATTGTCCCTTCCAAAATAGTTGGCAAATAGAGGCTGAGAATAGAAATCTAAAAGCTTCAAAGGCCCAAAGACCACAGCCTCCTGGTTAGGGCAAGGGTAGGAGGAACTAGGATCCCCTGGGTTCTAGTCCCACTTTTGTGATTTATTTGGTGTATGGCTCTGAGTAAGTCATTTAACTCCTCTGAGCCTCTGTTTTCCTAGCTGTAAAATGGAATTAACACCACTTACAGAATCAAGTTCAAAAGGGTGCTGTGAGGCAAATTATTAGTATTCGTAAAGTACTTTGAAATCCTTGGCTGTGAAGTGCTACATAAAGGCAAAGTATTAGTGAAAATGCTGATAAAATGTACTTGGAACTTTTCCTTTCTGGAAAATTTGAGGATAACAAAATAGCTTTAAAGATAAACAAGGAGATAAGCCTATTTTCACAGCATATTCCTTAGCTATATATTCTCATACTGTGTCTAACACGGCTGCTGTCCTATAAGCAACACCTATCTGTAATTACAACTGGAGATGTCCAGGCCGATCAGGATTATTAGCTTTCATCTCCCCAAAGACAGCACTAGGTCACACGTCGGTGACTCATTTCCTCCACCCTTCTTTTTTTTACTGTTCCCCCACCCTCTTTGTTTTCGTAAATTCAAAATTTGAAAAGTTTCAAACAATTATAGAGCTAGTCAAAAAACAGGAGGACACTTTCACAAGTATTTTGTCTTAAATTTTCCCTATTTTTTTTTAAATGTCAAAATTAAATTAATAATAATATATTCCTCCTAGCTCAGGCTCTGATTGGATTCCCTCCTACTTCTCAATAGCCAAGCAGTGACCATAACCGGTCAGGTCTTCTTCTACCTACAATTTGCAGAAGCTTACACCCCTTCCTCTCAGAGGAGGACCTAGCTATTCCCATGAGTTTCAATTTGTCCTCAAGGCTAGACTCCTCTAATTCTCCCTCTTTTCTGACTGTTGGTCAAGGTCATTCAGAGGATCTAGTCTGTATGTGTAGAAAATTGCCTGTTTCATGGGAGTAGCCTCCAAAGCTGATCACACTAGTGTTCTGCACTCTCCATTGGCTCCTTATTCACTTACAGGTCCAGGGCAAGACTCTGGTTCTAATTGGTAAGGCCTGCAATGGTCCAGGGCAGGACACATTTGGGACTTCATAGGAGGCCTGGAGTTTGTGCCAGATAAAATTTTGACCATGCCATTAGTCTTTTGAGTTTCAAAAAGCATCTCTGTCCCTTCATATTTTTTAAATTGTAGTAGGGCTGTGGATTAATTGCAGTTAACTCATGCGATTAAATTAAGTGAACTCCTTGGGGGATAATTTTATATCCCCTGCTCTGTTTTACCCTGATCTGTTTCTGCCATATATTTCATGTTATAGCAGTCTCGGATGATGACCCAGCACATGTAGTTCATTTTAAGAACACTTTCACAGCAGATTTCACAAAACGCAAAGAGGGTACCAATGTGAGATTTCTAAAGATAGCTACAGCACTCGACCCAAGGTTTAAGAATGTGAAGTGCCTTCCAAAATCTGAGGGGGACGAGGTGTGGAGCATGCTTTCAGAAGTTTTAAAAGAGCAACACTCCGAAGTGGAAACTACAGAACCAGAACCACCAAAAAAGAAAATCAACCTTCTGTTGACTCAGAAAATGAAAATGAACATGCATCGGCTTGCACTGGTTTGGATTGTTATCGAGCAGAGCCTGTCATCAGCATGGACGCATGTCCCCTGGTATAGTGGTTGAAGCATGAAGGGACATATGAATCTTGAGCGCATCTGGCACATAAATATCTTGCGATGCTGGCTACAACAGTGCCATGGGAATGCCTGTTCTCACTTTCAGGTGATGTTGAAAACAAGAAGTGAGCAGCATTATCTCCTGCAAATATAAGCAAACTTGTTTGTCTGAGCAATTGGCTGAACAAGAAGTAGGACTGAGTGGACTTGCAGGCTCTAAAGCAGGGGTGAGCAAGAGGGCCACATCTGGGTTGTGAAACTATATGGAGGGCTGGTAGGAAAGGCTGGGCCTCCCCAAACAGCATGGTCCCCGCCCTCTATCCAGCTCCTGACTGCCCCCCTCAGAATCCCTGACCCATCCAACCCCCCAGCTCCCTGTCCCCTGACTGTCCCCTTCTGGGACCCCCTGCCCCTAACCGCCTCCCGTGCAGGACCCCACTCCCATCCCAACACCCCCCCCCCCTCCCTATCCCTGATTATCCCCTCCCGGGACCCCCTACCCTAACCACCCTCCTGGGACACCACTCCCATCCAACCCTCCCTGCTTCTTGTCCCCTGACTTCTCCGACCCCTATCCACGCCCCTGACAGGCTCCCCAGGACTCCCACGCCTATCCAATCCCCCTCCAGATCCCCATCCCCTAACCGCCTCCACCTTAGAACCTCTTCTCAATCCAACCGCCTCCTGCTCCCTGTCCTTTGACTGTCCCCCAAGATCCTCTGCCCCTTATCCAAACCCTCCCCCTGCTCCCCCCCCTTACCATGCTGCTTAGAGTGGCAGGACTGGAAGCCGCACCGCCCTGCTGGGAGCCAGCCACGTAGCCTGTGCAATGAGCTGAGGCTGCTGGGGAGGGGAGACAGCAAAGGAGGGGCGGCAGTAGCCTCCCCGACCAGGAGCTCAAGGACCAGGCAGGACAGTCCCATGGGCCGGATGTGGCCTGTTGGCCATAGTTTGCCCACCTCTGCTCTAAAGATTTACATTGTTTTATTTTTGAATGCAGGTTTTTTTAAATATATATAATTCTACATTTGAAAGTTCAACTTTCATGATAAAGAGATTGCACTGCAGTACTTGTGTTAGGTGAATTGAAAAATATTATTTCTTTTGATTTTTTTTACAGTGCAAATACTTGTAATAAAAATGAATATAAAGTGAGCACTGTTTACTTTGTGTTCTGTGTTGTGACTGAAATCAATATATTTGAAAATGTAGAAAACATTCAAAAATATTTAAATAAATAGTATTCTATTATTGTTTAACAGTGCCATTAATCTTGATTAATTTTTTTAATCACTTGACAGGTCTAGTTTGCAGAAAACCAACCCTAAAGGTCTCAGGTCTTCCCCAGGTTCTATTCCCAGTGTTTAAACAAAATAATAATACATGGCAAAAAGAAAAAACGGGCCCCTGGCCTTTGAGTCACCCAACCAGGTATTTTTCCCATGTCTCTCTTCAGTCCCTTCTGCTCCCCAGTAGAGACACTTTTATTAGGGAAATAAGATCCAACTGCTCTTAGTAGGCCCTGCATTAGTCACAACTACTCTTCTCCCTCCTACAATCAGTGCAGATGGAGGAGAGTAGCTGTTCCAGGTAATCCCTGCAGACTACTTCCTATTTTCCCCTATCACTGGGAGTGTGGTCCTTAAAAGACCACTTCTTTATGAGTAACCGAATTAGGCAGTTGTAGTCATTGAGGATCAGAGGCTGACTCTGCCTTTGGTGAAGCTTGTGGGCCCAGAAGTTATTACACTAGGACCGAGACTGGCAAGCCCTGCTGACAGAGATCACAAATCTGACTGTTTTCAGAGGACAGTGTAAACTGCATCTTTCCTGCAAAGCCTAGCAACTATGAGAAGGGGTGATGAATGAAGGTGAAGGGGAGATAGCAGGAGAAGGAAAAAAATATCCAGGTATAAGAGGTCAAACTCTAGAATGGGAAGAGCAGAGTCTGTGTTCAGTAAATTTTATGCTTATCTTAGTATTGTACCTGGCACCTGGATATTTTAGCAACCGGCACCCCATAGATACCAGAGACAGATTGTGATTGGCATCCCATAAATACTATAAACAGTTAGGTTTTCCTGTAGGAACCATTACGTTTCTCATAATGAACTGGCCAAGCAAGTCTGAAGGTGAAAATAAGAAGCAGATAGAAAACATACCATTTGGAAAACAGAGTCTTTGCTCTTGACACAAACTCATAATGGAAACAGGGCCTAATATAGCAGTCGTGTGTTAGCTTTAGGATTCCTAAATACCTACCCCTGACAGTCCATACTGGACTGACAAAAGGCAAGCTTATTGACTAATTGCAGATGAAGGCCTGCCTTCTAGGAATACCATAGTGTTTCGCAAGGCCAGTGCAAGGATATTTTGCACCCTAGGCAAAACTTGCACCTTGCGCCTCCCCTCCTACGCCCCTCCCCCCAGAGCATCACTTATTATAAACTTTCAAAATACTTTCAAAAATACACCCTTTTTAGTCACGTATACTTCCTTCCTTCATTCTTTCATATCAAAATGTACTACATTTTATTCTACCTTTAGAATATCCAATTATTGTTATGTATAAAATTAGAATGGCGGATACTCCATCATACAACAACAACTGACAATATCAATATGACAAATTTCAACAGCCTACACATGCATATTTGCACATAAACATATACACTCAAATACTTAATATACACACACAATTGACACAAAGTATTAGGGAAATGATGCAGCAGCACTTGCCAGAGTCTTAGATCTGAAACAACTCAATAAAAATAGTTAACCTCAGTCGACAACCTCCAAAAACTAGTAAACTTAGCATTATAAACAGCCTGTCAGAACAGGTAATGGCTCCGCATGACGAGAAAAATGACATCATTGCCACTTTGTGCCGCAGTGAAGCAGTACACTTGTGCCCACAATGCAGAACTGGCATAGGCTATAGCTGTAATATATGAGAGAACGACACGTTAAAATGCACATTCAATGATGTCCGGTGATGTTTCTCTTTTCTTTCTTCATTTGTTTTCCAGCAATAGTGCAAAAAAAAAGTTTGGGCACTGCTTTTTGGTGCCCCCAAATCTTGGCGACCGCTCCTCCAGCCCGAGCTTGCGGCTGGATAAAAATGGCTGGCAGGCCGCATATGGCCGTAGTTTGCTCACCCCTGTTCTACCAACTGAGCTAAGATACTATGAACTCGCTAGTTAGAAGCAGTAGCAGACTCACAAATCTCTGTGGGGGAGATTTAGGGGGGCCATGCAACCTACATCTGCCCCCACTAGATCTCCCCCACTAGATCTGTGGGGGAGATCTAGTGGGGGCCATGCAACCTACATCTTCCTCCAAAGAGGATATAAGACGAGAGTTGAACAAATAACAGGTCTTTTGGGTTAAAGAGAGAAACTGAAAAATCCAGGAAAAAAAATCAGTTTGATATGAACCAAAACAATTTTTTAAATTGGAAAACTCAAGAAAAGAAAAATTGTTCTCAAGTGACTGATATGTTTCAGGTCAAATGCCAACATATTTCTTTCAGGTTATTTTTTATTCATTTTATGTTGGATGAACTATTTCAGTCAACGCAAAGCAAATATGTTTTTAGTTCATTTTGATTGTGTGTGTGTGTGTGTGTGTGTGTGTAAAAAATATTTGGCCACATTTAAAATCGAAATGCTGATTCAAATTGGAAAGTCAAAACAAAATGTTTCTAAATGGTTGAAAACAAAACATTTTAACTCTTTTAACATTTTTCTGCCAACCAAAACTATTTTCCAAATTTGGATCAAATTTGGCAAATACTTTTGGACCTTCAAAAATGCACTTTTGACAAGAAAAATCATCAAAAAAAACTTACCGAGCTCATCATAAGACACATAGTGGAAATGATTGCTGCTATTTGCAGTGTTTAATTCCATTGGCTTTCACAGCAGTATTTCATCCAGGGTCGTAGGGAGGCATACAACGTGTAGCATGTTCATCGTTCATCCATACCTTCAAATGTTAGAGTTGTGTACAATTACAGTGTGTTTACAGGAAGAGTCTTTTTGGGGTTGGGAGCTGTCTGCCAGGCAGGCTGTCCTTCCCTTCCACAAGCTTCAGGTCCTTTCTGCCTCCAGTTCTGCTCTTGTGCTCCCATCCATGCCACACACTAAATGAGAGCATCTGGTCTTAAATTACTAGCACTTGGTGCTTCATGAAGCCAGACCTGTTACCAAGAATTTGCTGGAGGGTGAGGTGATTATACATAAAGGGTCCTGGTCAACAGAGACTTAATGTGGGAACTGGGAATGCAATCCAGACAGCTGGCAAGCTCTTTGGCAAAGCAAGTCATGTAAACTTACTAGACAGGAAAGTTGCTTCAGTGCAACATGAATAATCTCCTCTGTAATAATGGCGAAAGGTGGAAGAATGTGCATTCTTCAGCTATATTTACCTGGCTGTTGTGAAAAATGAAAAAAAAACAAAGTAGGAGCAAAGTAGGAGATTTCAGCATTAGTGCCTGCTTCTTGGGTTCAAAATCATTGAGGTTACTTCAGTACATGTAGTCCTAGCTCTGCTGAAAGCTTTATGGATCTCCGCTGACTTAATTAGGACAGAATGCATGAGCTGGAGTCATTATAACCTGCTTTGTAGTGACGTGAACATATGTAAGCCCTATTCAGATGACAAGAGTGTCCAGATTTTGCATCCACACCTTTGAAAACAAAGCTGTGTTTGAAGGAGAGGAAACCCGCACCAAGTTGCCCAGCTGATACAGCTAAAACAAATGGAAACTGCCGCTAAACCTTTCACTGCCTTCAACCCTCCCAATAGTTTCATTACTGTGAACAATGCCACACTTATTTGAAAAGTCAGTTTCACAATGCAGGGTGGATTCTGAGAGAAGGTAAGACAAGATCCCCAAATTCTGAACTAAGTAGCTTGTGCCAGTGCAACCCTTGTCAGTGTTTGAAGCAGCTTTTATTATTATAATAGATATAATAATAATTAATAAGAGAAAGCATAATAGAAAACTGTAGCACAACATAAAAGATATTCTGATCACTACAGCTAAGTATGAAGAAAAGGAACACAATTTAAGAAATGTTAGTACCTTAAATGTATATTTTTTAAAAACAATCCTTAACCAGGAAACTTCCAACATAACGGTCTGTGTTAGAGCAGGAATCTGTCTCAACATTTGAATGTATGGGAAATAGGAGACATTCAAAGACATTGTAATGACAATTTTAGTGTTTAAAAGAAGACCTGGATCTTGTCATCATTTGTGCATGTGAGTAACTTTACAAATGTGACTAATCCCTTTAAGCTCAACGGTACTAATCACTTGTGTAAAATTGCATACGGGCATAAGTGCTGTCAAGGTTGGTTTGGCTAATTTAAAAGTTAATTTAATCACTATTAAAATACAAAGAAAATTCAAAATTTACTTATTTTTAGAGCTAGTCAAAGGTTGGAATTTTCCTTACAAAGGAAATTCCCAAATTTTGAAAAATAATTAATTTTTTTCAGCATAAAGAGAAGAAATTTTGAAATTTTCTGTGGAAGAGAAATTCATTTCAAGAAAAAGTCTCAAAACAATAGAAAAACTTTGTTTTGAAAATTTTGAAATGAATTCCAGCTGGGAGCACTGTCTTTGAGGCTCCCAACTCAGTCACAGCTTCCAGGCTCCTTGCTCCGTGGCAGGAAGACTCAAAGGTCTGGTAGCATCTCAATCTGCCAGGCTGTGGCAGGGAAGTCCTAAGGTCCCTGACTCTGAAGCAGTCTGCCAGGCAGTATGCTGAGGAGTGGGGCAGGAGAACTGGCAGGATACCAGGGAAGTTGCTAAGCAGGTGATGGCAGTAATACGGTGTGTTCAGCGTGGTAGGAAAGGGCACACATGTCCTAGCTAACCCAGGTAAGTGTTATTTATATGTCCCAGCACCAGCAACATTGGCTTCTACTCAGCATGATCAATCTCAGCAGCTCACGGGGAAATATCATTAAAATGTCAGCCAGCAATGAAAGACAGCACAGCATCACTCACAGCTGGGTTGCTCCTGACAGTGATGGGTTTTTTCTAATAAACTGCTTTGACAATCAGTTTACATATATTCTTATTTCAATTAGATGAATTAGTAAACAGTGGTAAAGCCTTTTGTAGAGGGAAATGCTTAAATGTTATTTTCAGAAGTAATAAATATTTATGTAGCACTCTAGAGAGGGTGGTTTGATGGGGCTCAAGACAAGACCAACACAATTGTCAAAACTGTGGTCACAGACTATGGCTAAGTCGGGAAGCCAAGCTGTGCAAGATATAGAACATTACTGGGGAACACCAATGCTGCTTCCTGTAGCAGGTTAGCTATTTTTATTTGTATGACATTAGCACCTTGAAGCCATAACTGAAAACCAGGCCTCATTGTACTTGGCCCTGCAGGATCCCAATAAGAAACAGTTTCTGCCCCAAGATGAGAGGGAAAAGGGGAGAGAAGAAAGAGAGGTGAAATAACTTGCGCAAAGTCACATAGCAGGTCAGTGGTCACATTTGAAATAGAACCTATGTCTCCTAGTCCTGTGCCTGATCAATTAAGGCTCATGTCTCTCAACTGGGGGTTGTGACCCAGGGGGTCATGAAAGGCAACGGGGCGGAGGGAAGGTTGCGAGGCAGTAAAAAAGTATTACACCCTCAAGCACAAAAAAATCTTCCTTTCCTATGCTTGCCAGGAAAACACTATCTGCAGTGGGTACAGTACTAACCTGGGCTGTGAAAGACCTAGGCTCAATTCCTGCTCTGCAATAGACTTCCTGTGTAATCTCGGGCAAGTCATTTGGTCTCTGTGCCTATGTTCCCTTTCTATAACCCCGGACTAATAGTACCTTCCCGCTTCATAGGGCATTTGTGAGGATAAATACAATAATGATTGTGATAATATGTTGATGGAGGCCATCCAAGTACGATAGATAGACCCTTTAAAATCAAGTATTCTATGTCAACCTCTTGAAAAGTAAATTATATGCTTTTACAACTGATATATAGATTATATGTTTTGCGTTTACAGTGAAAAGTCATGACCATTTTTGACTTTGAAGAAGGGGGCTGTCATCCCAAAAAGCTTGACAAACGTTGCTCTAGGTGATACTGTCTAGGAATCCCAAGGTTCATGTTATCTCATCATTTGGGTGCAGAAGTGGGGCCTGTTCCTGGAAAGAATGCGGTGGCTCTAGTCCAGTACCTAAGGTACGATAACTAATCAGTGCAGTTATCCTTTAGCCAACATTTTGCCTCAGCCTGTATCAGGCTCGTTGTCTTCATCATGGCTTCCACTGTAACAAAAATAATGAATGTTACCTTTTAAATCAGTTTCTTTGACCAGGCTGTTTCACAGGCTGCCATGTTGAGAGAGATCCCTTCAGCTATTTCAGAAGGAAAGCCACATCTGGAATGAAACACCGTAGCCATTCTGTGCCAATGAAACCACACAATGGGGCTCTTAAGATGGAAAGTGAAAACTCAAACAGAATTATGTGTGGGGCAGGCTAGTGGGCCAGAGCATAGTTGCCCAGCTGGAATTTGGCTAACACTCCTTGTGAGAAGCACTGTGGAATCATTAATGTTTACAAGTGGGCTGGACGTCTTGTAACACCACATCAGAAAGAGGATGCATCTAGCTGCACAATTGCCCCCCTACTCACACCAGTGCCATGCAATACATGTTACATTTTGCCTTATTGTGCTTCTAATTACAGATTGCTTTGTATGTCACATTTATAATTATGTAGCCCTTTTGATCTGAATGGCACTATATTAATCTGTCTCCATTCTTCACTTAGATTGACTTGCAGGGATAGAATTTAGGAATGGAAGTTAAATCCAGACATTCAGTTCCAGAAAAGCAGGATAGAGAGCACCTTCCCTTTCTTCCTTATACGCTGCAAAAATTGCTGGAGAAGATATTGATTAAAAATGCTGGGTCAAATTGTACTTTTGAGTGGCTATTATGAAAGAGCCCAGGCCTTGTCTGTACCTGGGGCTAGATCCTCTGTGCTATGTATCCCTGGGTCCAGATCTAATGCATTCGAGGGTGCTGAGGGAGTTGGCTGATGTGATTACAGAGCCATTGGCCATTATCTCTGAAAACTTGTGGCGAATGGGTGAGGTCCCAGATAATTGGAAAAAGGTAAATATTGTTCCCCATCTTTAAAAATGGGAAGAAGGAGAATCCGGGGAACTACTGGGGACCGACTGGCTAAGCAGCAGTTCTGCAGAAAACGACCTGGGGATTACAGTGGACGAGAAGCTGGATATGAGTCAACAGTGTGCCTTTGTTGCCAAGAAGACCAATGGCATTATTGGGCTGCATTAGTAGGGGCATTGCCAGCAGATTGAGGGAAGTGACTATTCCCCTCTTTTCCGCACTGGTGAGGCCTCATCTGGAGTATTTTATCCAGTTTTGGGGCCCCCACTACAGAAAGGATGTGAACAAATTGGAGAGTCCAACAGAGGATAACGCAAATGATTAGGAGGCTGGATCACATGACTAATGAAGAGAGGCTGAGGGAACTGAGTTTATTTAGTCTGCTCAAGAGAAGAATGATGGGGGATTTGATAGCAGCCTTCAACCACCTGATGAGGGGTTCCAAAGAGGATGGAGCTCAGCTGTTCTCAATGGTGGCAGATGACAGAACAAGGAGCAATGGTCTCAAGTTGCAGTAGGGGTGATCTAGGTTGGATATTAGAAAACACTATTTCACTAGGAGGGTGGTGAAGCGGTGGAATGGGTTACTTAGGGAGGTGGTGGAATCTCCATCCTTGGAGGTTATTTAGGCCCAGCTTGACAAACCCCTGACTAGGATGATTTAGTTGGGGTTGGTCCTGCTTTGAGCAGGGGGTTGGACTAGATGACCTCCTGAGGTCTCTTCCAACCCTAATCTTCTATTATTTTATGTAAATTGTCATAGCTCCATTGAAGTCATAGAGCTATTGCCTTCAATGGAGCTATGACAATTTATACCAGCTGAAGTTCTGGTCCCTGGGTTTCTGCAGTCAGAATCCAATGACCAGTGTAGCTGTACCATTGCAAACCTTATTTATAGTCAAGGATGGCTGCAGTTTGTACTGGTTGGGCTTATCCCGATTACGAGACTGTGTAGTGTGGAGTTTATGAATCTGTGTAGTGTGACAGTTCAGCTGAGGAACCCAAAGAATTGTGAAGGGAAAATCAGGTTGAAATTTCCAAAGGAAACATTTTAAAATGTTTCTTCTGCAAAAGTTAGTAAAATATTTTTCTCCAAAAAATTGCATCTAACATTTATTTGTCCTCCATAGAGCTTTTCTGAGTATGGAGACTGAATTCAATCCTTAACATGTGGAACACATGGTTTTATTTTTTTGTCGTGCCTGAAGTGTAAATCTTAATGCAACCCTTAACTATGGAGTTACATTTGACATAATAAATCCATCATTCTCAGAAACTAAGAACTGCCTTACCTTTCCCCCCTGTCATATAGATGAGAGGTTTTCATTAAGTTTTGTACAATAGAAATCCCTCAGGAATCTCTCTGTTTGGGTACAAAAACCACATAACTAGCCATCTTCACCCAGAGAATTTTCTTCAGTGAATTCCCCCTCCCCCAACCAAAGACACACCTCTGACACTAGCTCACATTATTGTTTGAAGACAGATTAAAATCTTGCGATTCAGACATCATTTTGTTTTTAATTTCCACACTGTAAATGTCAGGGAAAAAATACCTATAATTATACTGTAGAAAAGACTATAATTACTTCCAATTAAATCAGCGCCCTGAATGTTGGAAAGATTTGACCACAGCTAGAATTTCATTAACTGATAACCAATTTTCTCATTTCAAAGTTTTATTGTGAAAGAAAGAAAGAAAGAAAGAAAGAAAGAAAGAAAGAAAGAAAGAAAGAAAGAAAGAAAGAAA
>ML677350.1:10440177-10476802 GCA_007922305.1 Dermatemys mawii
AAAGAAAGAAAGAAAGAAAGAAAGAAAGAAAGAAAGAAAGAAAGAAAAAGAAACTAGACAATAATAACTGAACTGATTGCAGAAATTAGAAGAGAGGAAATTGTGTTTATGCCTCAACTAGAGGGGCCACATCAGTTTTAGGCTATTTATTTCAGTGTTACTCCTAATAGGGAAGTGAGGTTGAGAAATCTGATCATATATGGCTGTGTGCACGTATGAATTGACCTGATCCTCAGCTTCCCTTGAGTGATAATACATTGCCCTTGCATGGATTTCAAAGCATTTTACAAACAATGGGCGTGATTCTTCACTGCCTTACTGCCTTATTTATGCTGGGGTAGTGAGTGTAATGTGATGGAGAATCAGTCCTATTAATGTCAATTAAGACTAATCAATCCTGTATTGCTTTAGACCTATGTGTGCAATGTGTGCTGCCACACAACCTGAAGACATTAGAAATCCGCTTCTTATCTGTAAAGGGAGCAGTTTGCATCGGATTTTCTTCAGTGCAGAAATGTTAGTGAAGTTCAGAGTGATAATGATTATGAAAATTATAATAATAATTGTTATTTACACTATCTGATTCCTAGGATAATTATACTAAGGATTTTTGAGGGTTTTTAAACTTTTCATCATTTTTGTTGCTGTCCTGTGGATTTTCTCCAGTTTTTTCTACATCTTTCCTAGAGTGTGGCACCCAAAATTGGACATGATCCTCCAACTGAGGCCTCACCAGTGTCAAGTAGAGCAGGACAATTACATCCTGTGTCTTACCTATGACATTACAGTGAATATACTCCCAGAATTATATCTGCCTTTTTTGCAACTGCATCACACTGTTGACTCATATTCAATTTATGACCCACTGTGACCCCACATCCTTTTCAGCAGTACTACCACGTAACCAGTTATTCCCCATTTTGTATTCACGCATTTAATTTTTTCTTCACAAGTGAAGTACTTTGGATTTATCTTTATTGAATTTCATCTTATTGATTTCAGACCAATTCTCCAATTTGTTAAGGTCATTTTGAATTCTAATCCTGTCCTTCAAAGTGCTTGCAAAACCTCCCAGCTTGATTTTATAATCAGTGAAACCTGCAAACTGTATGGAAACTTTTAAAAGAACAGCACTATAGAGGCTCAAATTAAAAAACATAGTAATAGAACAAAAAAAGTGTCACCATGGCTAAACAATAAAGTAAAAGAAACGGTTAGAGGCAAAAAGGCATCCTTTAAAAGTTGGAAGTCAAATCCTATTGAGGAAAATAGAAAGGAGCATAAACTCTTGCAAGTCAAGTTTAAAAGTATAATTAGGCAGCCCAAAAAAGAATTTGAAGAGCAACTAGCCAAATACTCAAAAACTAAAAGCAAATTTTGTTAAGTACATCAGAAGCAGGAAGCCTGCTAAACAGTCACTGGGGCCACTGGATGATCAAGGTACTGAAGGAAGATAAGGCCATTGCAGAGAAGCTAAATGAATTATTTGCATCAGTCTTCATTGCAGGATGTGAGGGAGATTCCCACACCTGAACCATTCTTTTTAGGTGACAAATCTGAGGAACTGTCCAAGATTGAGGTGTCAGTAGAGGAGGTTTTGGAAAAAATGGATAAATTTAACAGTAATAAGTCACTTCAAGAGTTCTGAAGGAATGCCAATATTAAATTGCAGAATTACTAATTGTGATATGAAACCTATTACATAAATCAGCTTCTGTAGCAGATGACTGGATGATAGCTAATGGGATGCCATTTTTTTTGGAAAGGCTCCAGAAGTGATCCTAACAATTACAGGCCAGTAAGCCTAACTTTAGTACCAGGTAAATTAGTTGAAACTATACTCAAGAACAGAACTATCAAACACATAGATGAATTTATTGGGGAGGAGTCAATATATGGCTTTTGTAAAGGGAAATAATGTCTCACCAATTTATTAAAATACTTTGAAACCGGGTCAACAAATATGTGGACAAGGGTGATCCAGTGGATATAGTGTACTTAGATTTTCAGAAAGCCTTTGACAAGGTCCCTGACCAAAGGCTCTTAAGCAAAATAAACAGTCTTGGGATAAGAGAGAAGGTCCTCTCAAGGATCGATAACTGGTTAAAAGATAGGAAACAAAGGGTCGGAATAAATGGTCAGTTTTCAGAATGGGGAGAGGTAAATAGTGGTGTCCCTTCGGGGTCTGTAGTGGGACCAGTTCTGTTCAACATATTCATAAACGATCTGGAAAAAGGGGTAAACAGTGAGGTGGCAAAATTTGCAGATGATACAAAATTACTTGATTGTTAAGTCCAAGGCAGACTGTGAAGAGTTACAAAGGGATCTCGCAAAACTGGGTGACCAGCAACAAAATGGCAGATGAAATTCAATGTTGATAAATGCAAAACAATGCAGATTGGAAAATATAATTCCAACTATACATACAAAATAATGGAATCTTAAATTAGTTGTTACCACTCAAGAAACAGATCTTGGAGTCATTGTGGGTAGTTCTCTGAAAACATCCACTCAATGTCCAGTGGAAGTTAAAAGTAAATCTGGTCACCCCATTTAAAAAAGATATATTAGAATTAGGAAAGGTACAGAGAAGGGCAACAAAAATGATCAGGGGTATGAAACAGCTTCTGTATGAGAAGAGACTAAATAGACTGGGATTTTTCAGCTTGGAAAAAAGACAACTGAGAGGGGATATGATAGAGGTTTATAAAATCTTGACTGGTGTGGAGAAAATGAGTAAGAAAATTATTTATTCCTTCACATAACACAAGAACTAGGGGCACCAAAGGAAATGAATAAGCAGCATGTTTAAAACAAACAAAAAGAAGTACTTCTTCACACAATGCACAGTCATCCTGTGGATTTCATTGCTGGGGGATGTTGTGAAGGCTAAAACTATAATAGGGTTCAAAATACAATTAGATGTTCCTTGAGGATAGGTCCGTCACTGGCTGTTAGTCAGGATAGTCAGGTATGCAACCCCATGATCTGAGCATCCCTAGCCTCTGTTTACTAGAAACTGGGAGTGGATGACAGGGGATGAATCACTCAGTGATGACCTGTTCTGTTCATTCCCGCTGAAGCATCTGGCTTTGGTCATTGTCAAAAGACAGGATACTGGGTGAGATGGACCATTGGTCTGATCCATTACAGCTGTTCTTATGTTATGTAAATATAATCTCCAGTCCATTATCCAAGTCATTAATGAAAATATTGAATGAAACTGGAGCCAGGACTGACCTCTCTGTGATCTCACTAGATATGTCCTCCCACTGAGAACTACTGTGAGTATGACCTTTCCATCAGCTGTTCACATACCTTATAGTATTTCATCTAGACCCCATTTCTCTAGTTTCCTTACGAGAATGTCAGTTTTTGTGTTATGGGAAGGAGTAAATAACACTTCCTTATTTACTTTCTCTACACCAGTCATGATTTTATAGACCTCTAACAGATCCTCCCTTAGTCCTCTGTTTTCCAACCTGAAAAGTCCCAGTCTTATTAATCTCTTCTTATGGAACAGCCATTCCTTACCCCTAATCATTTTTGTTGCCATTTTCTGAACCTTTTCAAGTTCCAATATATCTTTTTTGAGATGGGGGTGACCACATCTGCACACAGTATTCAAGATGTGGGTGTACCAGGGATTTATATATAGGCAATATATTTTCTGTCTTATTAACTATCCCTTTCTTAGTGATTCCCAACATTCTGTTCACTTTTTTTTGGACTGCTTCTGGACATTGACTGGATGTTTTCAGAGAACCATCCACAATGACTCCAAGATCTCTTTAATGAGTGGTAACAGCTAACTCAGACCCCATCATTGCAGTGCCATAGCCTGAATGAGGGGCAAAGGAGAAGCCTACACCACAGCAGCATTAATGTTTGAAGGGGATAGAAGTGGGCCCCATGTCCACTTGAGCAACACTCCTCTGAACCACTGCTCAGAGGCCCTCTAGTTATTCATGTCTGCAGACAATACTCCATTACTAACCTAGGTAAATTACACACACACCTGTGGAGACAGGACTAGCACCCTGTTCCTCCAGCTCCAAAAACATGGGCTTCTCCCATAACTCCTCCAGCTAGCAGGTCCCATATGCTCACTGTGGGCAGCCCTAGCCCTTAGAGGGCATAAACACTCTCCTAGTCTGCCACGGCTCTTCTGCACTTTGTGACAAGCCTCTTCCACTTGACTATGGTCTTCTTTTCATGGCCAAAGAACCCGTGATGGGAACAGCTAGATATCTGTTGTACCTAGGACAGGCCCACACCCCATCCAGCAGTGAGCTTTCACAGTTGCTAGCCCTACTTCCCCTTGGTCACAGGTTAACACTCACAGTTGTCCTCCTGCCAGGGAGCGTCACACAACCTGGTGCACACCCTGGGGCAAGCTTTGGTGGTGTGTCTCAGATGGGCCCAGATGGCTGGGATTGTATCGCAGTAGGAACAGATTATTGCTGACCATTCCTCCACACACCTTACCAGGGGCCTATTTGTGATCACCACCTGGGCCCACCAGGAAGTGAGTCCAGAACGTGAAGTGGTGTTGTCTGCCACTCAGCTACAACACAAATGGCTGCACTCTGCTCCTATTCTACTGCTATGTTTGTGCGATCAGCTTCATCCAAGGGCCATTAAAGTCAGTGAGAATCTTTCCATTGACTTGACCAGGATTTGCCTCATGCCATGTACCATGTTCTGACCCCCATGTATGGGAATGAAACCCTACAACCATGTTTAAAAATGATTTCCCCCCCCAAAAAATAACAGAGGTGTTACAATATCTTTTTTTTTGGTCTTTATCGCTATTTCTGGGCAGAAAAACATGTTGTATCCATACTTTAGACTAGGAACCTCTTACCATTTGTATAATTGTAATATTTAGAGGCTCCAAGCAGTACAAAGGCAGAGGAAGAGACAGTCCCTGTTCCAACTGGTTTACAGTCAAAATAGACAAGTCACATAGATATGATTATCTCCACAGTGGGGAAACTGAGGCACAGAGACATGGAGTGATTTGCCCAAGGTCACCCAGAATTTGCATGGTAAAGTCAGAAACAAAACCAGTTCTTCTGAGTCACAGACCAGTGCCCTAACAAGACCATCTCCCAGACTAAGTATCTCCTGCTATTGCCTATGAGTAATGGTGGACAAAACTGATGATGCTATTGTCTGGGCAGTTCCTGAGGTTCTATGTATATACTATATTTTATTAGTATTATCTATTTGTAAAATTATCCAGAGCATAGGGGTGCTTAGGACGAATTCAAAGCAATCAACAAATGAAAATACATAATACAACACATTCAGATGTGCTTTCCTAACACAGACTAGATTTCTGCTTCTTGTAGAAAACCTGTGGGAAGGGACTAAAGAGGAGAAATACACTAAGAGGGTCCTTTCTGGTGGGCACTCTTCTCCAATGACCCATGTGGAGGTTATTGGACGATCAGGATCCTAGGTTTTCATCCCACCTTTTCCATAGAATTTGCTGTCACTTAACCTTTCTCTGCCTCAGTTTCCTCATTGGTATAATGGGCAAACAGTTATTTGCCTTTCTTTGTGCAGTACTGAGGAACCACTGGATGAAAGATGCTTAGAAAATAAAGGCTTTACCTACAGCATATGTCAACATGCTGATAACAAATGATTTTGAGAGGACTGGCATTTCCCCGGCAATAACTGAGGGAAAGAGATGGATCTGTTAAAATGAAAACAGGAGGAAGGTCATTAGCTGTCAGTCTCCATTAGTAAACACTTATTTGATGTGGTTCTTTAAAAAGAATAATTCTGAAAGCAACAAGGTATGTTTGTTTTAAATGCACCCTCGAAATATTTACACTTCAAAACCTGGATTTAAATGGAAGAATGGACTTAAAAACCCCCAGAACTTTTGTCAGAGAAACAGATTGTGAAATGCCTAAAGGGAATAGAAGATTTATTTGGGGAAGGGGGGGGGGGGGAGAGGTAGGAATTTTCCATGCTATTGTAAAACAACAGCTCAAATTAAATGATCCCCACAGCCAGTGAATCGCAAAGCTTCAATCAGCTGCCTTTTTTTCTTTTCTGTAAAGAGAGAGAGAGAGGGAGACAGAACTGTTTCACCAACTTCTGTTGACTGTTCCTTTTTTCTTCTGATTGAAATGTTTTGTTAAACAAGATCCCACATAATCTCAGTAGAGGGTTTCTCTCTCTCTCTCTCTCTCCTTCTGGGAAACTGCGATCGGTGCCATCGGTATTTGATTATTTGCAAACTCCCTTTGCTTTTTTTTTCCTCTCCCTCTCTCTGTCTCTGTCTCGCTCTCGCTCTCGCCTCCAATGCAACTTTTGCAGGAACCCCCAACACACACAGACATGTTGAGTTGAGAGCTAGGGGGATCGGCCGAGTCCCCCCTTCCCCGACCCCAAAGTCCCAAATCTGGGGGGGGGCTCTAACCACCTCTCCCCCCCACCCTTGACCTGTCCACTGTGCATCGACCGTCCCCACACCTCTTCCACTCCTGCTCCTTTTTTTGGTGGTGTTTTTGTTAGATGGACAGGCTCAAGGTTGGATTTTTCTGTCTCCCCCGTGATGATGTGAGGCGGTGATGCAGGAGGCTGGCAGCTTCGACTATACGGAGAGACACAGGCTCAAGATGGCAGATTTGTATTGAGTTTGGGGGCTGAGATCTCGCTTCATTTTTTTAATGTTTTAATATTTTTTTTTGCCATGAATAACACATTCTTGCACCGATGGCCCCTATGTACGAAGGTAAGGCAGCTCTGGATCTTTTATTTCCGTCCATCCCTCCCCATTCCTGTCCGCTGGCCATCTCTTGGCACCCGGCACCCCTCACCTCCCACCAAAAAAGAGAGAGAAAATGACCACGGAGCTGAAAATCAACATTATAGCACACAGCTCATGGTCGCTGTTGTGAGGTGAAATGCATGGCTCTTTGCCTTTAAAAAAATTAGTCTTCTTAGTATTTGAATGGAGGTTGGTTTTAATTTGCTCTTCATTTCTTCCTCTCGTCCACCCGTGATTGTCTGTAAAATTCCTCACCCCCTCTTTATTTTATTTTATTTTATTTTGATCATTTCGGTCCGTGGTGATGAAGGGAATCGGTGGAAAAGTCCATTTCAGTGCCGAGCCGAACAATGAAATTGACTAAGATTGCCCTGTAATTGCTGTTTGTGTGTGGTGTGTGTCTGTGTGTATGAAATGTAGTTTAAATTCAAGGGCTGACCACTCTATTGCGTTAGCCTGTACTCCAGAAAGCATTTGTTTTGGGGTTTTGCTGATCAACTACATTTTTAGGTTAAAAAATAAAAGCGTATCTAGGCATATATGTCACGAAAACATTCTAGCAGCAGACTGTCAGTTCTTTCAGTTTCTAGTTAAATCCAACCGGGGATTGCAGTGAAAATTGAAAGTGAACTTAGTTTTTTTTTCTTTTCAGTTTTTAAATCTCTCTCTTTCTCTCTCTATTTAGGACTCGTGTTTAAAAATAAATCCGACTTAATTTAAATCACCTAGCGTTGTATTTATGTCCTTCTTTTCCGCACCCCCTTTCTGGGTGAGAATTGGTTAGAGAGCATTTATATAAACTGGACAGAAATCCCTGGTTTATTTTATTTTATTCAGAAGTGTCTTGACGATCGATTTATAGAGAGGAAGATTTTAATGTCTGGCAGGGGGAGAGGCATGCGGGAAGCAATACTTTATCTGTAGCGTGTCTGATAAAACTTATCTGAGAAGAAAATCTAGTATTAGTTGGAGTGTTCTACATGAACCAGCTTTCCTGCCAGTGTAAAGTTACCGATGTGCTTATTGATGGCTAGGATGCTTCAGGGTGGTTGAACATTGTATGGCCTGTAAATAGTCTGAACTCTAAAATAAACAAAGGGGATTGTTTGTAGGCAACAAAAATAAGTATTATTCCAGTCCTTTCTTCCCTGATCCTGAAGAGCTTAGGTTTAATGTAGCTATTATTTTTTTCTGCAGTTTGAGCTAATGAAAGGCAAATGCAACAGATCTGCTGAAAAAGGAGTGTGCCAAGCAATGAGGGACATTTATTATTAAATTGTCCTCTGTACAAAGGGGCCAGAGTCAGTGCTGGAACTGTCTGGGGTGTTGAAATGAAATGAAATAATGTTTCTCTTTAAACACCTCCTGAACTCGCCCTCTGCTGGACGTTTAAGGTCTGTTTTAGAAAAGAAACTTGTCACTGAATGAAGAACTGTTCAGAGCAGGCTTCACCCTTTCATGGGGGAAAGAAGTGTCTCTATTTGGAAAGCCTTTCTTTTGAAATGCTCACGTGCCTGGTTGGATGTGAGGCTTGTAGCAGTGAGATGCTAACAGGAATTGCTAGAGGCAAGTAGGTGCCCACCCTGTTCTGGCCTTGTACCTCCATCCTGACCTCCATGATTCCCTGCTGTTCCTGTCTGGGCTCCATACTTCCCAGCTGTGTAAGGGCATCCAAATCTTTACCTGGTACACTTCCCTGCTAGTCTAGATTTGGGGCCCAACAGATGGTAGCACTGCCAGTGCATTTTAATCCTGACCAAATCAGTTCTCGGTTTTTCCAGCACTGGACTCCTTACGCAGATAGTCCAATGCACCTTAGGCCTGTCTGACATCACAGTGCCTGCTGTCCCTGTCCTGAGCTTCTCCGCAACAGAGTCTACTAATCAGGTTGGATTATGCAGTGATTTTGTGATGTGAGCTAAAATCCACTGTGGGGTAGGACGAATCTACCAAGATCATGTTCATTTATGCTGTCCCCCAGGTCTCCAGAAGAAGAACATTTAGCTTATTGTCCCACTCACCCCCTTGATCTGAGGATAGAATAATGAACAGTGTCTATCGGGTAGAGGGAACATGATTTTTACCTTATCTCCGGTGTGGAAAACTGTGCTCATTTCTGTAAATGTCTCATTCAGCATTTTCTGCGAAAGAGCATGGCACCATCCCCAATTGTGAAATATTATAGGAAGAATGAGTCTAATGGACATCAGCCTGATGTGAGGCAGCATACAGGATTCTTCTCTAGATTCCTGGTGACACATTGAGGCTTTTAGCAGGAGTTTAGCAGTTACTGCATTCCCACTTCAGCTGCTTCAAGGCACTTGGGTGATTGAAAAAAAACCCCAACAACCTATAAAGAAAGCCTGTTTGGAGCCATCTCTAACAATCTTGCAGCAGGGAAGGTCCCACAGCAAAACTTTGCAGCCTATTAAGACATCTTAATCCTTAACGCTGGAAAATCTTCAACATCCCAACTTTCAGAAGTCAACATAAGGTGCAAAAGGAGTTGAATTTTTCATTAAAATAGGTTTGTGTGTTGGACTGTTTTTGCAGGGGTGAGGGTTTAATGGATATTCTGTCCTCCCTAATAGTCATGAGAGTTCTTCAGAGTTTCTTGACACATTCTAGGGCAAGGATGGAAACTTGTATTTATTTGTATGTGGAATGTGAATCTAATCTTAAAAGGAGAGTGCATGGTTCTGGTGTATCCTTCCAGAAATGATAATCTGCATATCACAGGCTCTCTGGAGCCTTTCTCCGGAGCATCAGGTACACTTAGGCCACTGACTAAGCACAATTGCAGAGGTGTTGGATCAATTCTGGAGTATGTAACAGCTCCTCTGTTCCTATTGTTTGACTCTTGTGTGGTCAATGGATCACTATTGTAGCACACATAACCCCCCAACTCCTCCCCACACCCACCCACCACCACCACCACCACCACCATCACCAAAACGGAGGATGGAATACATGAGAAGATACCTTTCCTGGACTTTCCCAGCAGTATGGGTTTGAGAGCAGGAGGCTCTTTTACAAAAACCTGTTGTTAGGAAATGTGACACCTTCAAGGATTTATTAAACGATTCCAACACATCTCTGTTTAAGCGAGCTATGTACAAAGACCTTACTAAACTGCTGGTCCAAGTGGCTCTTTTGAGCCAGACAGTGCATAATAAGTAAACACATAGGATGAAATTCTTGCCCCAGTGACATTGAGGAGAGTTCTGTCATTGACTTCAATAGGGTCAGGATTTCACCTGCCACATTCCTGTTCTCCAGCCTCTCTTGTTCTTTTTCCTTTTTAGAACTGAAGGGGTAAAATGAAGGAAATAAAATAGACCGAGCAGAATAAAAATAGAAAGGCAACAAAAACTAACGTTCAGTGTCTGGGTTCGATTTGAGTCGCTTTCATCTGAATGGAGATTGGAGAACATATTAGGCTAAATGCAGGAATCACTGGGTGAGGCCTGTGTTATGCAGGAAGTCAGAGTGGAGATGAGCAGAACGATCCTCTCTGGCATTAAAAATCAGTTGTCCAGTTTCAGAGTTGGCACTAGTTGGTGCAGTTCCCCTGACTTCAGCAGAGCTATCCTGAGTCTCACCTATGGAGCATCTGGCCCCATGACTCTGGGAGATGATGGCATCTCACCCTATATCGACCTTACTGCTCAGATCAGTTGTGACACTCTTGCTGGGTGAAATTCTGCCCCATGCAGAGGTCAAGCACAAAGCCTATGCACCGCTGAAGTCCCACTCAAGCCCTATTTTAAGGGTGCATAAGCTGGACTTAAGTGGAGCACAGACTTTGTGCGGCCTTCTGCATAGAAGTGAATTTCACCTGCCCTTTCTTGGGTGGCTCACCAGCACCTAAGATTGGCAGCCTTCTCAGAGCACAGCATAAAGGGGTGTTCATTTGCTTTAACCCTTATTTTTAGAATGATTATTACCTCCTGTTTTGGTGTTATGCTGTTTTGCTTAGCTTATTACTTATCTTTGACAACTTTGTTGCAATTTACAGTGTATTATTAGCATCAGTGTCAGTCGTTCTATGTGTGGGTGGCTTATAAAATTAATATCTGTATTTTCTGTATATTCTACCTTGCCACTCCAGGGACATTAAGGGAGCTTCATGCTGGCAGAAAGGTTTGCCCGCAGGAAGCTCTTGCAGGATCAGGTCATTGGAGGCATGAAATTCTGACCTTGAGGATAGGTCATATCCTATTTAATGGGCTAGTGTTTTCCCAGAGCTTCTGGGACAGGCACTTTACAGAGGCAACATGTGATCATTTTTAATGGATTAACCACTGGCACTTTGTGAAAGGCTTTGCCCCAAAACTCTGTGCGCTGAGAGAATAACTGAATGGCACTTCCCGTTTTTGAGGGAATAACCAGCACCTGAGCTAAATCAGTGTTGGGACCAAAGGTACTGGTTTTTATTGGCTCAAGAGATGGTTGTTTCCAAGATAACAGAACCCCCCTCCAGTTATAATGATGGTTGTTCTCATGCTGCAGTGTCTAATGATTAAATATTATTGAGCTGTTATGAGTGAGAGATGCTGTTTTACTTCCTGAAATGGAAGAAACCTCGTAAGGGCTAGGGCAGTGTGGACAGATACACAATGTGTTCTGAGGGGAATGGCCACTCAAATGCAGGGATGTGCACGATGGCCACACTTTAGGCTCGGGCTAGCTCCTGCAGGGACTTCCACATGGCTTAAGTTAACACAAGTGACAAACCCCATTGACTTCAGTTGGATCTCTCCCCTTGCTTGTGCAGAGATAAGCACCTCCATAAAGGTGTGCGGCATCAGGCCCAAATTTGAAAATCATGATCAGTTTGCAGAATAGGGGCTTAGGTGCCTAAAGGTTGACCTTGCGCAAGTCACCGTCCCTCAGTTTGTGCATATATAGCACAGAAAAAGCAAAGGCACTTTATTTCCTGTGAGCATTTACAGCTGACCGGTGGAGACAGTGGGCCGGATTCTCCTCACACCAGGGAAAGGCCCTGATTCATGAAAGTTCTGGAGCATGTGTTTAAGAACCATTCCCGAATACAGATGCTTTTCTGAATTGGGACATGAACTAAAAGTAATTCCATTAAGGCTAGTGGAGTCACACTGAAGTAAATGAGCTCCCAGTGTTCCAATAGCGTGGTGTGAGGGACATTTTAGATCCACACTTATAACTTTAAAGAATCAAAAGTCAGGGTTAAAAAGAATAAATAAACCCTACTGTTTATTGGTATAATAGTAACAATAATAATAATAATAAATTATCATTATTAATATTATTAATAAATTCCCACTCTGCACTTGGGTAGTTCTTTACATGTTCAAAGTATTTTATAAACTAGCTGATGAATCCAGGTGAATTTCAAGCCAGTGGAGGAATGTCAGCCCTGGAGAATGAAGTCCTTTACTTACCTACAATGTGGGTACAAAAAGGGCAGCAGCTTTATGAGCTTCCCCACACCCAAGTTTCTCCAGCCAGTTCTGGGCTTGATTCTGATCTCACTGACACCAGGTGTAGATCAGCAGGTATGCCACTGAAACCAATGGAATCACATCAGTATAACACTGGTGTAAGTGAGTTTAGAATCAGGCCCCATAGACTGAATGGCCCCATAGACCGAGTCAGTGGGAGTTTTGCTGAGTTGAGGACTACAGAATTTAGCCCTGTATTTTTAAGGTCTCCCCAGAAGTTTGATAATGTAGCAGTGTCTGACAGGTTCCATTGAACGGGCCATTTGATTAGAAAAGTTGAGCACTGCTTTTAATCATGTGCCTTTCTCTTCCCTGGTCAGCTTCCAGTCTCTGCATTGACATCTGCCTCTAGAAGGAGAAAGGGTAAAGAGATCACTTAAGGCTGCTACATTTAAAATGTGATAAAATAGTCACACCACAAGGTGATGATGTTATGTCCCAATGATATTCCAGGATGCTTGGCAATCCCAGGAAACTCAGGAGGTCAACAATGTTTCCTGTTCATTACAGTCTTTACACTTAAGGGGATTAGCAAGGTTTGGTCATCTGGAATAACATTTCCACAATGCATAGCTCCTCACTGAACTCCTCTAAAGACTGACAACTTCATTGGGACATAGTGGTTGTGCTTAAAGGGACATGCCCAAATTTCACCTTCCCCCCTGTTCCTTCTTAAAAATATCAGCTTTGTTTCCCACGGTGCTCTCCTGATCCTGGAAAACTAGGGAAAGGCAAATAGGTTCATGTAAAATAGGAGCCAAACCTTGGTCCAAAACTTGAGCAAAGTTCATGTAGCAACTTCCCAGACCTGTTATTTTTCATTTTCTTACTTCCTGGCACTTCCTGGCTCTAGCTGGGAATGGAAGCAAAAGGGATTGCATGAGAAATTCCATTCCTGGGAGATTCCTTGTCCAGTTCCACATGCTCAAGAAGTTCATATAATCTGGGTAAACTTTGGCGAAGTATTAGAATTTTTAGAGGTTTAATTGATCTGATTCCTAACATTGAAATTCTTGGGGTTCCCCCGTCACTACTATCAGCCACTCCAAATCGAGAGCTCAAACAGAAGCAATTCAGATAGACCCACTGGAAGACCCCTACAATCCCTGGGTGCTGAACTTTTCTGCAATCTTATGTCTGCACTTAATGCAGCAAAGGCACATATGGCTGACACGTAATCTTTTCTCTCCGTCTGCCCCATTCTCGTGATCAGGCCAGGTGACTGAAATGTATAAAAATCTAGAGGTGCATCCACTGAGTGTGTGTGTGTATGTGTGTGTGATACTTAGTAAATAGGTGTGCATGGCATGAAAGCTGGATGGCTTTAGACAGTGTTGGTCCCAACATTCTCTTTTTTCTAACATCAGGTCAGCTGTACCAATGTATTTGCCATTGTATCAATGAGGTTCTGCTTTTATGCTTGCGTAGGAGAAAAAGAAAGGGTGCTTCTTGCTTATCATTTTAGGTTAGTGAGTTTTTGCTATGGGATGTAATCCACTTGTTTTTTTCATAGGTGCCAATGCTAGAAGTAACCACTCTGTTCATCTAGTCTGATTTCCTGTAAAACACGGACCACAGAACTCCCCCAAAATAATTCCTAGAGTAGATCTTTTAGAAAAACGTCCAATCCTGGTTTAAAAATGATCAGTGATGGAGAATCCACCACATCCCTTGGTAAATTGTTCCAATGATTAATTACTCCCATTGTTAAAAACTTATGCGTTATTTCCAGTCTGAATTTGTCTAGTTTCAACTTTCAGACATTGGATCATGTTACACCTTTTGCTGTTAGACTGAAGAGCTTATTATTAAATATTTGTTCCATGTAGATACTTATAGACTGTAATCAAGTCATCCCTTAACCTTTTCTTTGCTAAACTAAATAGATTGTGCTCCTTGAGTGTATCATTCTGAGGCATGTTTTCTAATCCTTTAATCCAGTGATACTCAGAGTGAGGCTTGCAAGCTATAAGTGGCTCTTTAATGTGTCCCCTGTGGCTCTTTGCAGCACATGATATTAAAACATGGTGTGATTTAATTATTAACCAATCAGATGCTTTTACTATGTTATTAATCAATTGCAGTTGATAAAATAATACTTGGTCAGTCATTTTGCTGTGAGAATAATATATTTCTGCTGTCATAAATATGAATATATAGTACTATAGTAAATGAAACAATGCATTCACATTGCTGTGTCTCTTTTGGATAATGTTAATTGCTAATTTGGCCCCTGAACCAATGAAGTCTGAGTATCACTGCTTTCATCGTTTCTGTGGCTCTTCCCTGAATCATCTTCAATTTCTCAACATGCTTCTTGAATTGTGGGCACCAGAACTGGACACAGGATTCCAGCAGCAGTCGCACTAGTGCCAACTATAGAGGTGAAATAACCCCTCTACTTCTACTTAAGATTCTTTTGTTTATGTATCCAAGAATTGCTTTCACCCATTTGGCCATCACACTGGGAGCTCATGCTCACCTCATTGTCCCCCATGATCCCTAGATCTTTTTCAGAGTCACAGATTCCCAGGATAGAGCCCCCATATCCTTTAAGTATGGCCTACATTCTTTGTTCTTCGATATACACATTGAGATTTGGCCATAGTAGAATATATACTTTAGATTGCATCCAGCTTGCTCCTAGCAATTCTGTATCAGTGCCTAGTCATCTTCATTGTTTATCACTCCCCCAATTTTTGTGTCATCTGTAAACTTTATCAGTGATGATTTCATGTTTTCTTTCTGGTGATTAATAAAAATGTTAAATCGTATAGGGCCAAGAACTGATCCCTGCAGCACCCCACTAAAAACACCCTTGTTTGATGATGATTCCTCGTTTACAGTTACATTTTCAGACCAATCATTTAGCCAGCTTTTAATTATTACAAGGTGATCCATGTTAATTTTATATCTTTCTAGCTTTTCAGTCAAAATGTCATGTGGTACCAAGTCAAATGCCTTGCAGACATCTAAGTATAGTACATCAATACTATACCATTATCAATCAAACTTGTAATCTCATAAAAAAGAAAAATATCAAGTTAGTATGACAGGATCTATTTTCCATAAACCCCAGTTGATTTGCATTAATTATATTATCTTCCTTTAATTCTTTATTAATCAAGTCCCACATCAGCCGCTTCATTATCTTGCCCAGGATCAATGACAGACTGACAGGTCTATAATTATCTGGTCATTCCATTTATCCTTTTTAAATATTGGCACAATGTTAGCCTTCTTCCAGGCTTCTGGAACTTCCCTAGTGCTTCAAGCCTTATTGAAAATCAACGTTAATGGTCCAGTGAGCTCCTCAGACAGCTTTCTTAAAACAACTTATCTGGACCTGCTGACATAAAAATGTCTAACTTTAGTAGTTTCTGTTTAAAATCCTCCTGAGATACTAGTGGACTGGAAAGAGCGTTAGCATATAATATGAATACATCACTTGTTTTTCTCTCCAAAATATAGAACATAAATATTTATTGAACACGTTTGCCTTTTCTGCATTACTATTGATAATGCTACCATTTCTTGTATAATAAAGGACCAATATCATTGTTATAATTCTTTTTGTTTCTAGTATATTTTAAAAACTCATTATTGTCCTTAACACTGCTGGACATAGATTTCTTCTTGTGTCCTTTTGCTTCCTTTATCAATTTTCTATAATTCCTAGATTCTTATTTACATTCCTTACTATCAACTTCCTATTTCTTCTGTCTGGTATATATGTGTGTGTGTGTGTATATATATTTATATATTTATATATTTTTTTTACAGCTACCTTCATTTGCCCACTAAACCATGTTGGTTTTTTAACCAATGTCTTTCTTCGTCAATTGTGGGATTGTGGCTTTTTGGGCATCTAGTAAAGTAAAGTTTTTAATCAATTGCCGATTATCATTTACATTTTTTTCTGTTAAAATTCTTCCTTCCAGATGATTGGCTCATCATTGTTTTCAGCTGAGTGAAATTGGCCCCTTTAATGCACCAAGGATGTATATCCTTGGTCTGAACTATATTCTGCTTGCACAAGTCAAGATCACTGGTTGGTTTGAACTAGAGTAAATGGTGGGTTCTCTGGAATTTGAAGTCTTGAAGTCAGGATTTGAGGCCTTCAGTATCTCAACAAGAGCTTATGGGCCTACTACAAGGGTGGGTGAGTGGGTGGGTGAAGTTCTGTGGCCTGCAATGTGCAGAAGGTCCGACTAGATTATCATTATGGTCCCTTCTTGTCTTAAGTCTATGAGTCACTTGTACCTAAATAACTATTAATGTCTAGTTCTGTGATCAATTCCTTTTTATCTGTCAAGACAAGGTCTAATATAGAATTCCCCTGTGTTGGCTGCAATACTTTTTGAATTAGGAAATTCTCATCTATAATGTTCAGAAAGGATGTTTTAGTAGTGGGTGCATGAGATCTCCACGATATGTCACTCATATTGAAGTCCCTCAGGATAGCATGTTTTTTCCTACACATTCTAGATAGCTGTCAAAGGAGCCAGTCATCCTGTTCCCTAGTGTGATTTAGCAGTTGGTAGCAGACACTCTGTGCTTTACCTGTTAGGACATTGACCCATAAGTATTCAAGAGCATTTTCTTCTGAGTTATCAATGTCTTTGAAACAGGTTTGGAAATTCTCTATTGATTTCTGATTAAAGATCAAAAGGACCCATAAGATGGTAGCCAACCAACAAGATCCCTACCGATCAGCCATATTGTTATACGTGCATTATGCCAGCACTTTTGACGGGAGTTCTGTGAGGGAGACCCAGCCTCAGTTAGTGAGGCTGAAAAAATACCCTGCACAAGGAAACTTGCAAAGCATTTCTGAGAAAAACTAGCTTTGGAACATGCTTAAACAGCTTTGCACAGATGCTTTTCTCTTCTTGGGACAAAATCTGTAAGCACCTTTTTATTTTAAAAATGATGGGCCAAATTCTGTTGCCAGTTACAGCGACATCAGCACCACTGGTTTGTTCATTTTCCATTTCATGTTTGTTGTTCCTGGAATGTCTCCTACTCAGCAGCTGTTTGTACGTGTCCTTTTCTCTCCCATCATAATGTACCTTTTCTTCCTCTTCAAGGCATCCATAATCCTCTCTTTGTGACATCATAGTTGTTTCCGTAGCAACAGATTATGATACTAGAGCAGAGGATAATGTCAAACAGGAGGAGGAAGAGATAAATTATGGTGTATGTGTGTGTGTGTGTGTGTGTTTGTGAGAAAAAGAGAGAGAGAGAGAGGGAGAGAGAGAGAGTGCATGATATATTCCTACACATATTCCAAGAATGCTGTCTGTCTGATTTCTTCCGCTTTTCTTTCCTTTGAAAGGTAGAACTCCCCGCCTCACAGTGGATAGCACAATATGTGCACATGTTATGGGTCAGCTCTGGTCTGGTTTGCTGTGCTTTATTCTTGATATCAGCTATAGCCTCTCCTGCGTGTCTCTTAAAGGTGCATCTACACTAGTAAAAATTGGAAGCATAATTCACCACTGATGCAGCTTCACAGTTATTATTACTATTTGTTATGTGTATTACAATAGGAGCTAAGGACATAAATCAAAGGTAATTGTGCTAGGTAATGTACACAAAGAAGGCAAGTATCTTTCCCAAATAGCTCACAGTCTTATGTCAGAAAGGACACAACAGGTGGCCACATCAGACAAATAGACTGCGCGTGGTTGGAAGGATAAGGCAACAGATTGAACAGTGTTAGCAGAAATATAGACATCTCACCAGTGGTAGAAATGGTGGAAGTTTCAGTGTAGACAGGGCTCAGACATTTTTATCACCAGCACTTCTGGTCCAACTCACTAGAGCAACAACAGTGGTAAATATGTCTGAGCCCTGCCTATACTTTAGCTTTCACCTGTACTGTTGCTGGTGGAGTTGCGTTAGTGGTGAATTAGACACCTGGTTTTTGGCAGTATAGATGCACTTTTGGTGGCTCCAGATTTTTACCTCAGACATCTTCTGGCCATGCCCATAACAGGATTGAAACTGCTGTACTAATGTCTGTGGTGTTCTCTACTTCCATGGGTAGAAGGGATGGTCATGTGTTTAAGGCTCGACGCTGGGAGTGAAGGCCATTTAGCCAGGTGCATTATGGACTTTTTTTTTACCTTCCTGTGAGGCATTTTGCACTGATGGATTCCAAATACAGAATGTTGGCAGAAAAGGTCTTAATATTTTTAAGTGGGCCTGCAAAATGCTCTCCCTTCTCCAAGTGTAGTCAATGGCTAGCCACCATTATCAACCTCACTATGCAAAAGATTGGCCTCAGAAGTTGGGGGAAAGTTGGTAAGAAGATTCTTGGGACATGTCCCTAGCTTAATGGATACATTTTACATTGAAAGTGTGTATGTGATCTTTAGATTCGCCTCCTCTCAGTCTAACAGCCAGTTCTGGGTGCTGAAATTGCCAGATCCGTGGTCTGATTGGACATGGCAAGCCCTATGTGACACTCTCATTGTCCAAGCAACGGTGTATAGCAGGGATGGCCAAATTGTGGCCTGCAAGCCATATGTGGCTCTTTTACCATTAAAGTGAGGTTCGCAAGCCCCCTGCTGCTCCCCCATTCTCCGCCTACCAGACTTGAAGAGGGGGAAGCTTGGAACCTCTGCCTTGCAGGGGGTGGGGGATAAGAGCTTCTGTCCAGTGGGGAGGGGGGCTCGTGGCTTCAGCCCTGCGGGGTGCACCTGCCAGGGCTCGGAGTTTCAACAGGAGTGGGGCTGAAGCCCCAAGCCCTGGCTTTTGGCAGGTGTGCTCTGACTCTCGAACTTCTGAAGATTGTGGTATGCAGCTCAGAGGGCCAGTAGGTTTGGCCACCCTTGGTGTATAGACTCTGTAGGCCAACATGTAAGGACTCAGCTAACACAGCGATTAGTGCGCTCTAAGAACCTGAACAGGATACAACGTGGCGACCACTGCTGCATTACCATTCTAAATTGCTCTCATGTAAACTGAATGGCAATGGGATTCTTTTCCTCTTCAGGTTCTCTGCGTGCATCTCAGGAGCATGACAGTGACACAATTTACTTAATATTTCAGTCGTCTTTTACAAACCATAACTAACTAATCCTCACAACACCCTGATGAGGTAGGGAAGTGGGTAGTGTTATTATTTCTATTTTACAGAGACTTTAAGGGATGTTCCCAAGGCCTCATAGTAAGACAGTGGCAGTGCTGGGTTTAGAATTCTGGAATGCCTGGTTCTTAGCCCTGTGCTCACTCTACTAGACTACACCACATCTCTGTGACTTCTGAACTTTGGGTCAGGGATCTGGGATGCACATAACACCTGGGAAGGACAGATTTTGCTACCATATTGAATGATGGTTCTGTTGAGCCATTAGGGTGGGGAGGACAGACAGGGAGTTGAAGTGTCTCAGTCTGCGTGAAGTGTAGTCCGGGGTTAAGGTAGTTTGGAGTGTGCCTGAGTACAGAGCACCTGACTGGGAATCAGTGGGGAGGACTCCTGCATGGGTCACAGAGAACCCAGGTTTACATTACCACGTCCTGAAGCTGTGATACCCCGCATTTGTGGGCCTCTCCTCAGGGGTGGTATTTTAGACCAGCAGGGCTGGTGCTGAATGACTGTGGAGGCTGATGTTTTTAATTCCAATTTTGATGAATGCAAGTAAACAAACTGGCCTAGTGGTGTCGGAGGGCATCATTCCATGGGACTGAAACACGGTCCTTTCTGTCCTGGTGAAGAAGACGAGGCGGGGAGTGTGGTGGAAGCAGCACCTCATGTCACTCTCAGGCAGCCCCCTCCAATTGAGGCTGCTGATGAGAGGGGTTGACAAGCCCTGGAGGGAGCTCTATTTCTGTAAATCTCTGATGAAGCACTTCCTATGCTACGAGTGCCTATCCCGTAGTTTGGAGTATGCAATACACTCTAATGTGAAGGGCTGCCCATGCATAAATCAGTAACTGCCAAACCCAGCCCCTCTCTTCAAAGCCCAAGAGAAAACACAGCCTTTTCTTCACGCCCAGTACGTTAGGAAGACCAGGTTCTTGTAGACCAAGAGGGGAGCTCCAAGCTCCTCGACCTGTCGCGGAGAACACCCTGCTAGAAACCCCCTCCGTTTATAGTGAGAGAGCTCTGGCTGGAGCCCCTTCACTGGTTTTATTTCAGCTTTGTCAGTAGGACCAGGTCAGTAGACCAGGTCCCAAGCAATATTGGTTAAAACCAACATGCTGAATTCTACTTATTGCTTATTGACCCAGCGTACTAATTTAATTGCTCCCACGTGTGCAGCTCCATTTAATAAGCAGCTTATGTCGTGCTGCACTAACCTCCATGTCTCGGTAGTCTCAAGATGTGGTCGCCTCTAGAATGCATGACGCCAATCAAATCTCAAGGCTGGTGACAACTGTGGCAACATCCTTGCGTAGGAGGAAAGGTTGCACCTTTCTCGCCAGACTTAGGAGAAAACGAGCGACCTGGGCCACAACCACTACACAGGCGTCCAGGAGCAGCCTAGGATCTAACAACATACCAGAGTCACGTATCTTGTGACAAACGGGGTGCCGAGCTCACTGAGGCAGGGGTGAAAATCTATGTTCCATCCACTTTTCTGGCTGTTTTACCAACCCACCAGAAACCTGCATCCCCATAAAACTCCCTCTCTGTGAACATCAGACTGTGTTTGCGCGCCACAAAGAGGATGCAGTCATGTTATACACCTGCTGTAAAGTACCTATGCGATATGACGGAGAAGTTTTTAACCCACACCTGAGATGATCCCATTGGTGGTGACCATTTTTTTCCCCTTGTGCTGTCATTTTCTCATTGACTGGAAAGGGAAGGATGTGAGTTCCACGAGGATGAAGGCTGGCAATTTCTTATAGCCTGAATGCTGGAGCAATCGGAAAGCACGTGTGAGTATGAAGAGGAAGGAGAAGATGTTCTGTGTGTATGTGCCAGCACAAGTGACAGTACATATGTCAGGCCGTGGCACGGGATGTGGAGCACAGGGCATGGAGGGTTCTGTCAGCTTTGGATAGGGAGGGCAATGTGTGCCTGTTTCCCATTAGGACCTCTTTATACTGCACAGTCAGTAAACTACATTTGAAGCCACATTAAAAAATGCTAAAAAAGGAAGTGCCAGAATGCAGGGCACTGGGAGGCCCGGTGGGGGAGCTGGGAAGAAGATAGGGCCAGTGTGGGCGCTGGGGGAGGCTGACTCCCCGCAGAGCCTGTCCTGTCCCTACCTCCTTGGTATCTGTGCCCGTCTCCTGCTCTCCATGGGGGGCTCTGCTGTCCAGGCATCTTCCTGCCCCGTGCTCGGCCCCTGTCATAGGCTCCTAGTGGCTCCAGCTCCCACATTTCCCTCTACAGTTCCGCCTGCAGCATCCCCAGCTCCCCCCTCACTGACCGACCACTCAGCGATGCCCCCAGGTCCAGTACTGGCACCTGCTGGCTCAGGGGATGCTCTGAAGCTGGGGAGGGAAAAGAACCGCCTGGCCCTGGCCCAGCAAAAGTACTGGAACGCTGTTCTGGCTGCCCAAAACGGTGTCGTCATGGCATTCGTGAGTGTTCCAGCACGACTCCAGCACTCCCGTGAAGGCCCCTGTACGCTGTCAGCAGGTGCAAAGAAGTCTGAGTGTAAATGTGAATCAGACCATCAGTGTGCATATGTGAGGCTCTGTCAGGATGGGAATTGGTGCCGGGAGGATCCTGTGTCAGTGTGTTTGGTGACCGTATCAATGTGTGCACTGGACGTGTGAGGTTGCTTCAGGGTTTCTGTGTGTTGGGAGGGAGGTCAGTTTGTTTATGTAGGGGGAAGTGGTGATAGCGTGTGTGAGGATGACTGAGTGTGTCTTGCCAGTGAGAACCTTCTTCAGGAGCGATCTGTAATCCTGGATCTGCCAGGTCACCTGGCCTGCAACTTCCACAGCCATAGGACTCAGCCCACTGCTCTGCTGATGCATATCAGCCTTGCCTGTGATTCCAGTTCTGGGGTTCTTCTGCAGCTCTGCTCATGCACCCGTCACTATTTCAGTCCTGGACCAAATCATGCCAATCATACTGAATACAAAGATAGTTCAGCGATATAGACAAATGCAGTATCAGTTAGGGGATCAATATTTATCTGTCCATCCACCCATACCATGCGATGCCATGTCCCGTTCCATGGCATGCCAGTCACTATGGTAGCTGAGGTAAACCCATTCCAACAGAGGAGCTGAGTCTTTTCCAGAACACTCCTTAGGCCTCTGAGCCATCATTATGTTCCACTTCCAGTGTGGATGGTTGCATCACATGGACAGTGTGTCCTGTCTCTGGAATGCCTCCTTTAGGATTGGGTTTGGCCTTATACTCGACCTGATTTAGAAGTTTTTCCTTTCTTCTGAAATCATTACAGTTTCCCAGAGGCGCACACGACTCATTATAAGTCCTGTATTTCCTCTAAACTATGAAAGACTGAAGGGATTTCAGGCACAGGATGCTTTATGAGGGGATGTCTGCTTTTCTCCTGCTGTTCTCCATCACACATGCAGCCTGGGTTGTCCTTGCCAGAGAACTTTGAAAACTGTGTGGGGAGAGCAAGGGAGGAGATGATGGAGTATGAGTGAACTGCAGGGTAGGGCGGGTTTTCAGGTGAGATCCCTGTGACTTTTAATACTGGGAGCAATAAAACAGATGTTTGTGGTTGTACTGGGGATGAGAGGGAAAAATGTGCGTATGTCATTTGGCATTGCTGGAACAAGTCGCAGGTCATCGATTTTCAGTTGCGTTTAATTATGTCCCCACAGCAGCCGTCAACAGCTGGAAAGTTCCCTCGAATGCTTTGCAGATGCAGTCAGTAGTCCTGTCCACCTCACTCTCTGTCATTGCATGTGTTTGCAAAGGGGCCTGATCTTTTCCTTTCCTTTATTCCCATCATATATTTTGCAATGTTTCTGTGGCTCATTAGCACAATATTCTCACTGTCTCTCTTAGGGTATGTCTGTCATGCGATAAAAAACCCACGGTACTGAATCTCAGAACCCAAGTCAGCTGGTTCAGACTTGTAGGTTCAGGCTGCGGGGTTGAAAATTGCTGTGTAGACATTCAGGGTATGTCTACACTGCAATTAAACACCCATGGCTGGGCCATATCAGTTGACTCGGGCTTGCAGGGCTTGGGCTAGTGGGCTGTAAAATTGCAGTGTAGACATTTGGGCTCAGACTGGAGCCTGGGCCTGAGACCTCACAGTGGGGCAGGATCATAGAGCCTGGGCTTCAGCCCAAGCCTGAATGTCTAAACTGCAGTTTTGCAGTCCTACAGCCTGAGCCTTGTGAGTCTAGTCAGCTGACACATGCCGGCCACGGGTGTTTAATTGCTTTGTAGACATAACCTCAGGCGTGGGCTGGAGCCTGGTCTCTGAGACCCTTCCCCTTTGCAGGCTCTCAGACTTTGGGCTCCAGCCCAAGCCCGGACATCTACCCTGCAATTTTATAGTCCTGCAGCTTGAGCCCCGTGAACCCAAGTCAGCTGACCCAGGCCAGCCACAGCCTTGCCATGGATCTTTTGTTGCAGGGTAGACATAGCTCTTCTCCACTAACTTGGCTGAATGCCACTGACAGCCAATCACTGTAAAGTACATCAGGCTGTGGGAGGAGACAGGAGGAAAGGGGAAGCCTTGAGTCTGGAGATAGGGGAGTGTTAGTGGGTGACATTCTTACTCCTCAGTGCAGCAACCATTAAAGCAATAGCTGAAAGTTGCCCTGTACTCAGCATATGTGTGCATTTGTAGGTATGGTACATTGCACAGCAGCTCAGGTGGAGTGCTTTCAGTGCCTTCTCTGCCAATGCCTTCTCTGTTACTAAACCCCAACTCAGACAGGCCTTTTCAAGTTCCAGCCTGAAAGACACCACTTAAAAAAGTTGCTAAAACTAAAGTAGACCATTTTTATAATTATTTATTATTATTTTATTTATTGTTTATTTATATATTAATTTATTTATTCTGTTGTAGCAGAATAGGCGCTCTCAACCAGTTCTCCTCCTCTGATCCCACATTCAGCCATTCATGACCACTGCTCTTCAGGTGCACCCTGTGACAGTTTCTATGGCATTGTATAACAGACACAATGCCTTACTGGGTATTTCTAGCATCTGTGGCTGGTTGTAGAGCAAATCTACCCCAGCGCAAGACTTGACACAGAGAAAGCAAACAAGTTCCCAGCTCCCAAGGATAGCCAACTGGAGATGCACAGCCCACAGTTTGGGAAGCAGCGAGGTAGATGTGAGGGTCACCCCATTCCTCCAGCAGCCACTGGGATTACTGGGGTTTATTTATGATTGTATTTGATTGCAGAACTAGGGTTTTGCAGACAGAAAATGTCTCATCGGGGTTTTCAGTGAAGTGATAAGGACATTGCCAAAGCATTTTAGCACATTGAGAGAGAGCTTCTAAACATCCAGGCATAGATTTCTAGCCCATCCAAGGTTTTCATGGCAATGACCTGTGGATGGCATTTGCCCAGGGACATAAAGGATTCAGGGTTTTTAAATCCATTAATGTTCAATGGGAGTTGGGCACCCAGCTCCCATAGGCTCCTGAAAAAAATTCAGCCTGTATGTATAGAATTGTGTGCGTGTGTGTGTAAAAGAAATCCTAGCTATTATGAAATAAAGACAGTAATACTGGAAGACTCTAAAACTAGAGTTCAGGGGAAAGCCTGGGAATATAATCACTAGGTAAACTGGGCACAAGCAAACAATATGTATTTTACTGTGGCTAAATGTAAATATTTATATCTAGGAACAAAGAATGTATGTCGTATTTAGGGTGACCAGCTGTCCCGATCTGATAGGGACATTACTGATATTCAGGGCTTTTTCTTATACAGGTGCCTATTACCCACCTATCCCTGGTCCCAGTTTTTCACACATGCTATCTGGTCACCCTAGCCATACTTACAGGATGGGGGATCCCGTCCTGGATAGCTGTGACTCTGAAAAAGGTTTGGGGTTATTGGTGAATAATCAGTGGAACATGAGTTCCCAATGTGAAGCTGTGGCCAAAAGGGCTAATGTTATCCTTGGATACATAAACAGAGGAATCTTGAGTAGGAACAGAGAGCTTATTTTACCTCTGTATCTGGCATTTTTGTGACCACTGGTGAAACACTGTGTGTGGTGCCCACAAATTCAAGAAGATTGTTGATAAATTGGAGAAGGTTCAGAGAAGAGCCACGAGAATGATTAAAGGGTTAGAAAACATGCCTTAAAGTGATAAACTCAAGGAGCTCAATTATTTAGCTTAGCAAAGGAAAGGTTAAGGGGTTACTTGATCACAGTCTGTAAGTACCTACATAGGAAACAGATATTTAATAATGGGCTCTTTAATCTAGCAGACAAAGGTATAACATGATCCAGTGTCTAGAAGTTGAAGCTTGACAAATTCCGACTAGTGTAAGTGTTTATCAGGGAGAGTAGTTAACCATTAGACCAACTTAACAAAGGGTGTGGTGGATTCTACATAGCTGACGATTTTTAAGTCAAGGTCTGTTATGAAGAGGACTGTACTCATTTGTTCTCCATGTCCTTTGGAGGAAGGACAAGAAATAATGGGTTTAATCTGCAGGAAGGGATATTTGGTCAGATTTTAGGAAATTCTTTCTTTCAGGGTAGCTAAGCTCTGGAACAGGCTTCCAAGGGAGGTTGTGGAACAGGTTGGACAAACCCCTGTCAGGGATGGTCTTGGTTTACTTGGTTCTGGCTCTCTGCAGGGGGCTGGATTTGATGACCTCTCAAGGTCCCTTCTAGACCAACATTTCTATGATTCTATGACTAGACAATCGGCTCGCTCCTATTATCCAGCCCATCTGCATAGATTTAGCTATGTATGTTACTATATTTATCTACACAGTGAACATCTCTGTCTGTCACACACACACTCTCTGTCTCCCCATCCAAATAGCTTCTCTCTGCTGGCATTAGCAATGGATACATCTAGTTGCTGGTAGCAAATAACACCCCACCCCCCACCCCCACCCCCACACCCACACACCCTGCAGATTCCCTCCCTGCAAGGAAGCCAGCCTTCTACAGGCAGCTTTGCTGTTGCAAGGGGGCTCAGACAGAACCAGCCCCTTACTCCACTCTCATACCCCCTCCCCTCCCCTTCCCTCCCCCACCCCTCCGCAGCTGCTCTTTACACAGTCACTGCCTTCATCTGGCGCCCGTGCAGCCACAGCTCCTGACTGGTCGTGATGCCAGGGGGCTGGAGTTGCTTGTCTGAGAATACAAGGTTCAGCCCGTTACTGGCACCAAGCGCTCTTCAGCTTATTGATAATCACTCCGGGCTTGGGCTCGTAACTTGTCTCTTTTCATTCTTATTTATTTATTTAATTTATTTGTAATGACTGTTCTTTGAATTTTTCAGCAAAGGAATGTTACAGGCAGCAAAGAAAGAGCCTTGCTGCAGAATGGGGGCCACATCCTTAGGTCTGGGCCCCAGTGAGCTCTGCACCTTTTCCCGCCAGCTGAGGGTCTGGCTCCGTCTGTTCATCTCATTTCCCAGGACTTCTGCAGCCTGTAGTAGTCAGTTTATTTTACTTTAGAGGCTCTTCACTTATAGACACTTGTGCTGTTGCTTTAGGACAAACACATGGAAGAGAAACTAGGCAGGCCGAGCTTTGAGAATGGAGGCAGGAGGTGTGCTGAATTACTGCTGAGTTGCTTTAAAGGCTGACTTGTTGTTTTAGGAATGCGTGTGTTGTGGGAGTGCATATATACGTGCCTGTGTGTATTTGGACAGGTGTGTACACATGTAGCGGGAGGAGCCTGTAGGCTGCTAAGAGCTGCCGGTGACATCCTGCATCCCCTCAAATTTCCCCAAAGTCTGTGGGAATTGAGAGCCATCAGCATCTTCTCAGGATTTTGTACTGTGTGTCTGGAACTGGAGAAGGGATCATAGGTGACTGTTGACCTTTGTAGGAAGACAGATGGTTTATTAACCAAGTCTAAGAGAAAAACACAAACTGAAGACTAGGAGATGAATGTAAATCCTGAATCCTGTTTGTGTAAGTGCATTTCGTTCCAGAGTTAAGGAGATTTTTCCTTCCCCCAATTATGCACTGACTTCACAAAAGGGAGAATTTAGTTTGGACTCATTCTGATATAATTTTGCAGTTTGGTCAAGGGAGGCTTTCAGTTTCTATTTTGCACATTATTTTGGGAGTGAGGATGAAGATTTTGGAACCTCATGGAATTAGAGATCTATGGATTTTTTTGTCTTTTATATGCTATCAGAAGAAAAAAGCAGAGGGGACTAGTTGTCTCAGGGGAGTGAGAATGGAGTGAGGCTAGGTCTACAGTTCAAATTTATCCCACCCTGGCAGTAACCAAAAATTATTGCCATTTGGTAGCCTATGTGCAAGGAGTTTTGTGGGCTCACCCACATGCTGGTGGGCAGGAGTCTGTGTCACAAGAAACAGGAATACAGTTGGCACTTTTATTGACAATCCTGCAGAGATATCTGGGACTGAAGATCCCTCTCACTTCTGAAAGGAGTCCACCCTCCCCCACTCCCCACCCCAAATGTAACTGCAATGCATTGGCAATGGGGTGTGGAGGAAACTTGCACTGCTCCTTCCTATGCTGTATCTGTTTCGGGAGGAGAGGACTTTCTCCCCAGAGCTTTCAATCCTAAATCTTTTATCTGCACTGATTCACTTGAAAACATTACAATTTACAAACTGGGCAAAATCCCATTTGTTATTTTTCATCTCATTGTCCCAGCATCACACCCCTCCCTCAGATGCTGCGTACAAAGGGAGAGGAAGGGGGCGGAGTCCATGTGGTAGATTTATCTCAGCTCCAGTTTTGCAGACAATGTGCTTGTGACGATTGGGGCTGTGACTTCCTGCCATGCTCTCTTGCCACACTGGTGGCTTGCCTGACACCATTTTTAACACTAGGGCTGGGTGTGAAGAGCAGAGGGGAGATGGTATCCACTAATACAAGACCCAGTGGGAGGCAGTGACAGCCAGTGTTATTTCAATAGGTTGAGTCAAAACTTTCCCTCTCTGGCTCAGTCTGTCTTTCTTCAAATTTTATCTTAGTGTCACTAGCACTGGAAAGGAGGAATTGGGGAGCTGTTGTTCATCATCCACTTGGTGGTAATGAATATGCTATTCGGTGCCATAGTCCATAGCCCAGCTCCAAGGTAATTCACTCAGAATTTGCAGGGATGACATGGATGCCATAAGAATCCCACTGGTAGCATTAGTCAGGCATTAGAGAGAGGATATGAAAATAAATGGTGAGCTGTAGTTTTGTATGATTCATTCCAGGCACATCTTGCCTTTGCCTTGCCCCCAATCCGCTTGGGGAAAGAGGGGCCTCTACATTCCTTTCACTTTCACAGCCCTTAAGATTTCTTCCACTTTCAGCCCCACACCAATGTACAACTGTCCTCCTCCCACCACTTCCACATCTCACACCTTGACCACCAGCTTCCTGGCTGAAGAAGATTGGCTGGGGCTGACATTGGAGCCCTGGCAAGGCTGCTCTTTAAGCAGCTGCGGGAGGTCATTGCTGAATGACATGGTGCCAGAGCTGGCCTGAGCCCTTTGTAGTGAGCCCACAAAACAATTTTTTGTCCCCATCCCTCACAGAAAGTAACCAACTCCCATGCACCGTGATCTCAGCTAGGCATGGGGTCATCACGGTGATTCTTTGGGACACTTCTGAACTTTAAGAAAGGGAGAAGGATGTTCAGACTGTCACCAGTCTTGTGGTGCAGGAGTGGAGCTGAGCTGCTCGAGCATTGTGCCTGTTCATAGTTGCCATCATTACAAAAAACTGTTTAAAGAGGTTCTGCGGACCACTAGGTCCATAGCTGCTAGAGTAGGGTGACCAGGTGTCTGGTTTTCAACTCGGTCGAAAAGGGATCCTGGTGGCTCCAGTCAGCACAGCTCACCGGACCATTGACTTTCCAGTTGGCAGTGCCACGCAGTGGGGCTGGCAGGCTCTCTACTAGCCTCCACTTCACGCTACTTCTGGGGAGCAGCCGGCGTGTCCTTTCCCTGGCTCCTACACATAGGGCAGGTGTGGGGAACCTAGGGCACACGGGCTGGATCCGATCCCGTGGTTAATTTCATTCAGCCTGTGGTGTCCCCCCAACAGGGCAGGAGCAGCGAGCACTGGCTCGCCCTGCTACGGAGAGGGGTCTTGGCGGCCCCCCGAGGAGCTGGAGTGGGTTTTGTGTACATGCCAATGGGCTTTTATTAACGCTTCTGTAGAACTTTATACACATGAAAAAGTTAATCATTATAGTGAACAAATTGGTTAAGTATTATTATCCCTATTTGTATAGATAGGCAGGGTGACCATTCCTCCTGGTTTGGCTGGGACAGTTCCATTTTTAGGCCCTGTCCCAATCATCCTGACCTTTTTGTCAAAACTGGGCACTTGTCCTGTTTGTTCTTGCCAACGGATCATCAGAGCAAATGGGACAAATTTGAGTGAGTAGCGCTGTGGCCTTCTGTGTCAGGTCACAAAGCCATTCACAGAGATTTGGCGCAGATGGTCCCAGATCAGGGGGCCCGGGCCAAATCTGAGCCGTGTTGTGACCACAGAGGTCATAATGCCTGGAGTGAGGAGATGATCCCAGCCAGCCCCGCGGGACCGGAGCTGCAGCAGCCACTGGTTTGGAGAAGGCCTCTACAAACTCCCTCAACAGGACCCACTCCCCTGGGGCAGGACCCAACTCTCCAGAGGGCCTCCCCCAGGTGGGGACAAGGCCCAATCCCCCCGGCCTAATTACTGGGCTGTCATAGGTCATCCCACCGAGAGGGGCTGGACCCAACCACTAGAGCCCTGCAAATCCGCAATTATCTGCTTTATATCCATGGACCGTTTCTGCGGATAGCAGCCCGGGGGGCCTGACGGGCAAGGACAAGGGCCGGGGGCTGCTCAGGCCTCATGCCCAGGTCAGGTGGAGGGTCCTTCTTGGCTCCACACAGCTGCCCGTCTACCTCTTACTGTGGCTGGGCTGCAGCTCCGAGCCGCCCCCCTCCCCAGGGAGAGCAGCGCTGGCAGCTATGGGGAGCCTGTGTCACTCCACCTGCCCTTGGTGGGGGGCTGGGACACTGGGCAGGGGGCTGCTCGGGCACCCAGCCCAAGGCAGGTGGTGGGCCTGCCATGGCTCCGCACAGCTGCCAGCGTGTCTCTCCCCTACCGGGCTCCAGAGGGGGTGTGTCTCAGAGCCTCAGTCCAGTCCCCGGTGCAGAGCCCTGCAAATCCACAGATAATCTTTGCAACTCGTGGATTGGATACATATTTGTGTATCCACCCGGGGCCCTACGATCACCCGCTAAGACTGCCCATCCCTCTGGGGGCAGGACCCGACCCCTCCTCCTCTCCCCTATTTACTGGGTCACGACTGGCCATCAACATTTACAAGTGCGTCCATCCAGAGCCCCGAAGGGTTGAGAACCACTGCACCAGACCAGACCAGTCCGTCTCTCATGCTGTTGAGCTGCCCTCTGAGTCCTCCATCCCTTGTAGCTATAGACCACACTGACTGCTCAGCAGAAGAGTTGGCTCAGCTGCTGTAGATGGCTGGGCAGGAGCCGGTGGTGACCTGCTACCATTGAAGACACATTTCCCCTCAGTGCTGCAGAGTGGTCTGAGGTCCCCTTCAACGTCAAGAGACCCATTTCCTAACTCCCACAGGCCAGCCCTGGTGATTGTAACCAGGGTAATGAATACCCTAGTTTCTGAGGGGAGAAGGCAGGTGACAGATTCTGGAGCACTAGCCACTAGTTATAATCTCAAGGGTCTCTCTGTGGAAGATGCAGCCGTGGCCTTTGTGGGAGCAGAAAGTCAGCTGTGTAGAGGACTGTGTGAAGGCCATTTCTCTTTCTCACTCTTTGCCTTGCTCCATACCGCAAATGGGGATTGATCTAAAAGGTCTGTAGGAAAAAGGAGCTTTCTTATTTTTCAGTTCATTGGCATTGCGAAATCCAAAGGCTCTGGATTCCACCACCTACCCCAATGTGTGTGCTGTGCGACCCTCTCCACACAGCAGGCCGAATGCATCACAGTGGGGAATGACCTATAGCATTTTCTCCCTTTCTAAGTCTGCCTCTGCTCCAGTTCTACCTGTGTTGCTCAGTCCTATCTTGACCTACAGCACTCCCGGCTATTTTAGTGCTGATCACATAACCAGCCCTCATCAACACACGTCAGTGCTATCCTGTAGCTCCCAGTGCTGCTCTAGGAAATGGAGCCCTACGTCACTCTGCCAAAGCACTTCAGTCCTGATATGCAGCCCTGGTCCTAACTGGGCATCTCCCGAGCCACAGACTGATGGCTGGCTGCTATGGGTTGGGCTGTGGTTTTGCGAAGTGCACAAATGGGGGATGACACCATCCAGCTCAATTTCTCTTGTGATCCAAGATGGGTTTTTAATTCAGACCTCAAAGGGCAAGCTCTGTGATTTACTGTGATGTTACCAGCAAAGGCATATGACCTCATGGTATGAATAAGCAAGAGGAGATTAGCAAGGGGGAAGTAAGCATCTACTGTACATAAATGTCCACAGAACAAATGACTTAACAGGATTTAGCAGTCTGTGTAAAAGAAATCTGGAAAAAGTGACTGACTTACTCCTTTATCTTACTTTTATTCTTCCAATTCGATTCCAGTTGTTCATTTTTGATCCAGGTTTCCCTCTGTCTTGCGTTGGCTCTGTCTGTTCTTTCAGGGAGAGAGAGGGAAGGAGAGGGAGAGGGAGGACTCAGCAGTGTAAGAGTTGATGGGATGCTCATTGGGAATTATAAAACAGCCAGGCACTGGGAGATATTTAAGAAAAGAGAAAGGGCTCTGCCAGGAGGGTGTGTGGAAGTGGAACTGGTGGTTTCTTTTTATGTCTCCCTACCCGGTACTGCAGAAGGTTCTCCTAGAACGGGTAACAAGGTGAGTAACTATGAGGGAATGGGACAGATGGGAGTACGGGGGCTTTAAAAGTGGAATGAGGAATGGACTCCCCAGTATTCCTGCACCCTTTCAACAAATGTCTCACTGAGCCTTTAGTGGTGTCAGTCCCGTCAGCAATGCTAGGAATTACGGCCCACAGTGAGAGGGAACACTCATATCCTGAGGACGAGAAATACTCTTGTGTATTTGATACAAGAGGCAGGGCAGTGTCCCCCTGGTGTCACTAAGCTGTGTTTTGGAAAGGTGTGTGTAGTGAAGTCAGTGCTTGTGAAAGCACAGAATGGGTAGCAAAATACTCCATGGAACCTGAGTAAGGGTTGTATCATGAGCAATGAGTGGTGCTAGTGGTTGTCCTTTGTGAGTCTGCCTGGTTGCAGAAATGTTCCAGCACGATCTGATGACATTGTCACATGCTGCTATGACATTGCATTGATTCACACGGTTACTTTTATTTATATTACATCAGTGCAGCAGTGTCCAATACGTTCGCCACTAGCCCCATGTAGCTATTGAATTGTGGTTAATGCATGTGTTTTTTTTATAATGTGGCTTAATGTGGCTTTTTTATAATGTGGCTAATAAGAAAAAATCAGAACCACGTGTGTGGCTAGCAGTGAATTTCTGTTGGACACTGCTGCATTAGTGCCTAGATACCCCAACTGAGATTGGGGTCCTGCTACCTTAGGCACTAAACACGGACATAGCAAGAGTCTCTGCCCTGAACAGTTTGCTGTGTAAAGAGGCAAGTCAGACAAAGGGTGGAGGGGGTAATACAAACTCACAGAGGTGAAGTGACTTGCTCAAGGTCACAGAGCAGGTCAGTTGCAGAGCCAGGCGTAGAATCCAGGTCTCCCGAGTCCCAGTCTGGTGCACTATCCCCAGGACCATGCTGTTGGGGACATTTCACTGCTTCCAAATGTAGTGGCACACTCTTGTGACATAATGCCATGCCCGAACTCTGCTCAGGTGCTTTAACATCCTAAGAGCAAGTCATATGGCTTGCACTGTGATAAGTGGGGCTACCCCATGAAATCTCAGCTCAGCTTTCACACTGTTCTTCACCCCTACTACATTGTCACAGACCTTGACCATTGCACTGGTATCGTGGAATGACTGGATACCCCAGGTACATTCAGCTGTGCTCTACTTGAACGTAGTTGGAGTGCGCATCTGCAATCATCCATATATTGCAAACAGAATCATTTTCCGCACGGGTGAACCAGATGCAGAGTGAAGGGAGGTGGGTCTGTCGCTTTACAAGTGTCAGGGATTCTGAGGAAACAGCAGGAATTTGCTGGCTAACATCTGTAACTGAGTCCAGCATACCAAGGGCCTGTGAAAGATAAATACAGATGGTAAAACTCCTTCTTTGGTTTCTCAATTAAAACAAAATGTTAAAAAGAGAAAGGAAGGGGTGTGCAGTCGCTAATCAGTCCTCTTCCCTCCCCCCACAAAGTCTTTGTCCCACAGCCTGGTCATTCCTCCTGAGCCCGTATTCCTAAATTAAATATTAATATGAAAGAGTGGCCTTTCACCTCTCGATTATCTGCGCACGCTGGTATGACTCTAACCTAATACCAGCTGATGACTATTTGGTGGCCTATAGTACGTGCAGTGAATTGTGGTGTGTCTTCAGTCCAGTGTGCTATGGACAGGTATCCACACAAGCAGTACTAGCTAGTACCTTTCAGGCCAAGAGGGCAGACACTGAGGTGTAGGCTGAGGTACACGGGCAGAGCAGTGTGGAGAAAGCTTGCACGGCTATTACACATGCTGTACTTGTTCTGGAGAAAATATATTACTATAACTTTTATTACAGTAGGGCCTAGCCCCAACCAGGCTGAGAGTTGGGCTAGGCACCCCTGCAACCTGCCCCAAAATCTTACAATCTAAGTCCTTCAGCTAATGTTCTAAATTCATATTTTTTTGTTATTTGAGGAAATGGCAGAGTGAGTCTCCAGCTGCAGCCACCAATACCCCCATACAATTCCCAGCTCTTCTCACTGCTCCCATTCATCCGCCCCCACCATAGACCCCCAAAAAACCCCATTGCGGCAGCCCCCACCCCGTCCCTCCCACAGCTCCCTCCCCCTCCTTTAACTTCCCTCCCCCTCCCTTCAACCTGCCTCCCGCAACCCCACCCCCAAACCCTCCACTGCTCACCCTTCCCCTGATCTCCATTCTCCAATAAACCCACTTCTTAAAACCTCCCCTATTCCCCCATTAACACCTTCACCAAACCACTTTTCTCCCACTCCTGCCTCTCTCTACATCCCTGCTCCCTGCCACTCCACCACCCCTTACTCCTCCCAGGATCTTTCTGTTGACCCCAACATTCAAGTCCACCTACCCTACAGATCAGCCTAAAGGCCCCTCCTGGCTCCCTTCTTCAGTTACTGTGCTTCAGTCCCCTCTGGCTCACCACGAAACCCGCACAGGGCCCCTCACTCTTTTAGCCCTGACATCAGTGTCCTAGCTTTAGTTTGGAGTGTTTTGCATGGCTGGTGACCTTTTCCCCACTTCTCTTCTCCCCTCCCACTCCTTGTCTTCTTGGGGTGATCAGATGGCTAACCCTCATTCAGAGGAGCCCGCCAGAGCAAATCTGCAAGTGGCAAGAGCCAATGAGTCAGAGTAGGAAACCGGGCCCAGGCCCAGCCCCACAGGCCATGAGCCATTGCTGTGAGGTGAGTGTGGAGCAGGATCTCTCTCTAGCCTACTCCCTTGGGCCTCTCCTTTGTACTAGGCTAGGATAGAGATAGTGACTCCCCACCCCTTCGCCACACACACACACAGACAATGGAGAGCGAGGCCTGGTAGATTTACTCAATCCCCTTCCCCCACCAAGAATATTTCCTGTGCCAGTGAAGGAGCTAATCCTTGAGGTTCCATTAGATGTATAGCGGGGGGAAAGAAAGACAGGACCCAGCACTCAAGGGACCATGTTTAGTGCATCTGGATAATATTTATCAGTTTCCTCCCTTCTTCTTTTTTTATGGGGGGGAGAAAATACTTATTTTAATGGACTGGCTCCTGACCTGCTGTGTGACTTTGGGTAAGCCTTTTTATGTTGCTGTATCTCAGTTGCTGCATCTGTAAAATGGGTATAATGAGACTTACCTTTCTTTGGAAAGAGTTTTGAGACCTCTGGATAAAAAATCTTTGATACAAGCTCAGGCTTAAATGTGACTAGTAATTTGGAGTGCCTTAATTTTGGGTGCCCAACTTGAAACCTTTTGAAAGGACCCGATTCTCAGAGAGTGTCGTGCTCAGCTCTTTTCTGAAAATCAGATTCCTCTAAAATTCTCAAGTTGGGCACCCGAAAATTGAGGCAGCCAATTTCACAAGACACTTTTGAAAATGCAGGCCTAAGTATATTATGTAACCTGTTCTATGCTCCATCAAAGCCTGGCTCCCTGACCTGTTTACCAGGACAGTTCAAGTACCACATTCTTCCATCATAAATACATTCCATGAGCCTGAACAGGACAGAAGCTGGAGGAAACAGGCTCTCTCAGCATGGGCTGCTGCTTTCCCAATATTAGCGTGTCTCATGCAGCTTGAAAAACTAGGTTATATAGCAGCTTTGATAGGGCTTTTTCCAGACACTGATTGACCTGATTCCTCAGACCAGCTGTTTTATTTATTAAGCAAAGTAGGAAAAAAAATATTAGTCTCTTACAGAAATTTGTTTTATGGGTTTGGGGTTTTTTTAATTGATGTACATATCTTACTTTGTGGAGATATTAATTTATGGGGAATGGGGAAGATTTGCATCTTGGTTTAATCCCATTTCTAGAGAGAGATTTATCTAATGTGCAGTGTTATTTGCGTAATGTGCAACTCTGTATGTAGTGGATACCCAGATCCAGGAGAAACAGCGGGTATAATAAAAGAGAGCACTGTAGTGCACTGCTCTAAATCCCCCTGTAATTAAAAATGATACATTAGTCTATGTGAGCGGAGCCAGGAGACTTGATTGTAGCTGTGAGGCAGGAATATGGAGTGAGGTCTCGGAACAGGACACAGAAACTAACCATGTTCATTAGGGGGTGTGTGTGTGGTATGAATGATTGGGGTACGGGAGCAGCACATAACGTTATTCACCAGGAATATAACTTGGGTGGCAAAGGGAATCATCAGGAATTATTCAAGGGATAGACCTTGCTTATTCATGAAGTGAATTGGCTCCTCCACCAATTCCCTTGCTAGCACACTCATCATCTAACTCGATCTCTGAGTCTTGCACACACTTGATGGACAGTTGCAAGGCTGGATTTTATGCTTCTAATAAAGTAGTACTAAAAGTAATTTATTGTTCTGATGAACGCTGGCACCTGGGGCCTGCCTTTCTTTCTTTCTTTCTTTCTTTCTTTCTTTCTTTCTTTCTTTCTT
>ML677350.1:10476812-10503579 GCA_007922305.1 Dermatemys mawii
TCTTTCTTTCTTTCTTTCTTTCTTTCTTTCTTTCTTTCTTTCTTTCTCATCACCATGGTACCCAAAATGCTTTTAATTTAACTTCCTTTCTCTTGCAAACAGAACAGGAGGCTAGACAGAGTTAATACTGTAAGCAGAAGCTGCTGTTCAGATTTGAGTAACAAGACTTTGTTATATGCATTAAGATTAGAAATAAATGATTCCTGTTTATCTGAACAGAACCAGGAAATAAAATAGAGCTTTATCTGCAATTTGCATCTCAGTTGGGCTTCATTGTGTCTGTGTAACATCTGGCATATGTGGTTTCTTCTGTAACTGGATAACACAGTATATGAAGGAAACTTTTGCATGTCTTTTTATATTATTTATAGGCAGGGCTGGTAATGCCCCTTTTTATTTGCCCAGCACTTCCCATTATAAGACCTTGTTTTCTGATGCTTTTAACTTTGCCAAACTGTAATCATTTGGGCTCAAATTTTACATGCTGAGTGTCTGCCACAGGCTGATTTTTCTGGGGAGAGTTCAACAAAAATAATTCAACTGTTTCAGAGAACGAGGTTAGAGAAAAATAAGTTATTCCCCTCATGTTAAAAAATTCTGGCAACCTTTTCTTTGAGAAGCTTTAGTGCCTCCATACTTTGGAGCAGGGACTTGAATATGGCTTTTATGCCGGGGATTTTCCTTTTGCATTCCCCATGAAAATTCCCCCAAATTTGGCCAGGTTATAAACCTTAAAAAAAAAATTTCAGATTGAGCATGCTCAATAAAGATGTTTTAAACTTTAGCAGCTAAATTCCCCCAAAGAGTCTTTCCCCACAGAGCATGCTCCAACTTGGGGCAGAGCCAGACTTTCTCTGCAATTGCAGTTCTGGGCTGCTGCTTACCATGCTGGGTCTGCATCCAGGCACCTGAACTGAAAGAAGGGAGCCTGTCTGTCCTGTTCCCTCAGTGATCCTCCTGCTGACACCCAGGCAGTAGGGAAGAATCTGTCTTCTTCAAATGCAGAGGGGACAAAATCCAGACCTGCAAGGGTGGTGAGGGAAGTAGACTGGGACAAGAAGTCAGGTGAGGAAGAGAGCCTGTGACTGGAGGTAGGTGCAGGTGGGAGATGGAGAGAGGGTATCTGGGCCTGGAAAACTGAGTAGGGAGGAGACTGGGACTGGTTAGGCAAGAAGACTAGGGGACAAAGAGACTAGGTCTGGGAGCCAGGAAGGGAAATACGTGGCGGGGGGGATGAGATCAGATGTGGACCTGGGGAAAGACTGGGACTGGTTGGACAAGAAAACTGGAACTGAGAACCAGTGGGGCAGGGGGAAGTAGAAGGGGATGGGGGGATAGGAGATAGATCTGACAAGGAGCCAGGGTACATGGAGAGAACTGGGACAGGCTAGGCTAAGAGACTGGGACAAGGATCTGGGGAGGAAGATACTGAATTTGGCCAAGGAGTCTGGGGAAGGAGCTTGTGGGAGGTGGTACTGAAGGCCAGAGTAGAGGAGAAACAGATTGGATGAGGATACTGGGGGTACTGGGATCGCATGGGTAAGGAGACAGGAGAAAAGGAGCTGGGAGGTTGAGGGGAATTGGAAATAGCAGGGGAAGGAGACTGGGACTGGAGAGGACAGGCACTGGGATGGAGAGTTGAGAGGGTGAGACTCGGACTTGCTGGGCAAGGAGACTAAAACTGGGATAAGAAGCCTGAGAAGTGGAGACTGGGATTGGCTAGGGGAGGAGAATGGGACTGAGATGAGGAACCACGGGTGGGGAAGACACATGATCAGGGCAGGAACATGTTGCAGGGGATGGGGCAGAATAGGACAAGTTTGCTGGGGTGGGAAGAAGAATCTGTGCCCACTACAGCACATTCCCCTTCAGAGGCTGGAAAGGAAGCCAAGATTCCTGAGTCTCATCATTCCTCTGCTGTCAGCCAATGTTTTTCAAACCCCACTGGCAAAATGCCCTGTCCCCCTCTAGTGCGTGTCCACACAGAGTATGACAACCTACTACTGCTATCAATTATTTCATTAGCTCAAGTGGCAGAGGTCTCTATTGTGGAACTAACGGTTCCAACAGTGCTGCTGACCTGTGTGGGTGGCAGTAAGATGTCACATGTTTTTTTTCAATGCACTTTTTTTAAATCCAAGAAAATTACAAAAATGACATTAAAAGAACATGATTAGGGTTGCAAAGTCAAGCACTCACATGTCAGGAAATGCCAGAATTAAGGTTGCCTGGGCAGTCACCTACTATTTTTTCCACAGTTCCCCTACCTCATTCAGCGTGTAACATGGACTTGCTCTGTGGATGAATCAGGGTGTAGTGAAGGAAACTGTTGTCTTTAGGACCTATGACTCTTTTGTTGCTGAAGTTGGAGGGTATGTAGAGAATACAGCAGGGAACTGCAGGACGAAAAAGAAGATTCTCCTGTGATCATGTCATTAAAGACTGTATCATAATGCCTATGCACCAGGGAGCCTAATTAAGGTTAGATAGGACACTTTAATTCTGGCATTTCCTAAAATGTAAGTGCTTGATTTTCAATCTTAATAATATTCCTGTAATGTACTTTTTGTGTGTAATAAATATATATGCAGAGGTGAACGTAAGCTGGTACGCTGTATCAGGGACCGGCTTCTCCAGGCTGCAGCTGAAAGGGCCTGGGGCTCCCAGCAGCGGCTGGAGCCCTGGGCCCTTTAAATCACCGCCAGAGCACCACTGCTGTAGCCCGTGGCTCTGCTGCGATAGCAGTGGCTGGGAGCCCCTGGCCCTTTAAGTCACTGCTAGAGCCCCACTGCCGCCACCCCAGGGCTGTGGCAGCAGGGCTCAGGCGGCAATTTAAAGGGCCAGGGGTTCCCAGCTGCTGCTACTGCAGCAGAGCCCCATGCCCTTTAAAGCTCTCTAGAGCCTGCGGGCCCAGGGTAGTGGCTGCAGCCAGGAGCCCCCGGGGCTCTGTTGGTGATTTAGAGGGCCCAGGGCTCCGCTGCGGTAAGTTACTTTTACCCCTGTATATATGTGTAACATACACAAGAATGAGTAAACAGGTATCACTTTTGGATCAGGAAACAAAAGGGCTTTGCTACGCCTTCAGCCTCTACATCAAAATATTCTTGGTGAAGCTCTGCACGAGGAGATTAAGAATTTGAACACAGATGCACCCAAAAATGGGGCAAATTAGAGAATGGAATAAAAAATGGGATTTTTTTTCTTATAGGGGCTATTTAGTTTGTGTTGGCTTTCCAAAACTATTCAATAGCATTATACAGTAATGGCCTGAATCACCACATTTGATCATTATTTTAAATCAGGATAAGATCAGAAATGTAGCTATTCGATATGGTTGTTATAGGACTGAAATCTTGAGTTTTACCAGGGAGTATAGAATTCTGATTTCTTCCCTCAGATCCTTCCCTCTTGGAGGCCTGGATGGCACATGAATTAGTGTTCTAGCCTCTAAATCCTCGAGGTTTTAGCTCAAATTATGGTCATGTCACTGGTGAAATGTTAGATGGCTTGATCATACTCTTAAGGAGATGTTTGCCCAGGTCACATAAAGTGCCACAAAGGCTGGTAAATTTGGCTGTGTCTTCTTTGTTGGCTCAGTACTGGAATAGAAGGTCATTATAAAACTCTGTGCCAGACTAGTAATGGAAGAGCAGGGGATGCTACAAGTCAAGATTTAGATGCATTGCCACAGTTGTATGGCGCCTTCATGTGCTGCAGTTCAAGACCAAGGTGTACTGCAGATCTGTAGTATGCAAGAAGGTTGCATAACCTCTGCCTATGTTATGAGTCAAACTGGGATTTATTAATTCCTCACATCCATAATCCCTAAAATCCATTCACTGTTTAAAAACTAAACTCAAATAACTACCAGGGGCTCTTCTCGTTGTAGTCCTCTGATTATGCTACATTCACTTTTTCCCATGCAGTTTCTGCATAAACTACATTTCTGTTTACTTTTTACCACTGCAGTTTTCAGAGAGCAAAATCACTCAAACTTCATTCTTTTTCAGAACAAAACACCATCCAGGTAATTTGTATATTTTTCTCTCTCTCGTTTGTGCTACCAGCTTGTAAATGAAATTGGTTTCCCTGCAGAAACCTTTCCTTCTTCCTTTCCATGTGAATTCACACACAAGTTTGTCATCGTAGTTGTGGGGCTGCAAACAATCGTTTGTTATTGTAGAGTTACTCATGAGTATTCTGCTACTTGTTTGGATTTTGCCCTTCAACCAAAAATACCAGTATTTTTTTAAGGGGAACCCCACCCTCGCACACACTAAAAGAATGATATGGAATTTGCAACCATCTAAGGGGATAAAAGCAGGCATAGTTTTGAGCTAATTGACCATGAGAATATCCCATTGTGGCTTCTGAACATCACTTGATATGTAATGTTGTTCTGGCAATTGGAAGGAAGGTCCTTTACTAGTGGAATAACAAACTACGGACCCTGCTTTTCACAGGCCTCTGACAATTTCTCACTGTACCGGGAACTTCCCATTGACCTGGATATTTAGAGAGAACACCACATCACAATACCTCACTCCACCTTCAAGGCCTATCTCTGAGCCCCGTGCATCCATTGGCAGTCAGTGGACTACTTTACTTCATGATTTCAGCCTGTGGCCAGAGTGGAAGTCAGGTTGCAGTGCCATGGTGTTTTGTCCCACCAAGAAACAAAATAAATGGTGATTGGTCTGGGAAGGACTATGCAGTAGTGGAAGCTGGTTGTCTAGTGTTCCAGTTGAAGAGAACTCTGGTTGTTCTTCTCTAACAGGGTTCCATCTCTCCCCAACCTTTCGGCTCACAGAAGAGATCTGGGACCGTTTCTTAGCATCGTACAACCACTGAAGATGAAGTAAAGGGGAGGAGATGTCTGTTAGAATCTTTCTTACCAGAGAAAGGATTGACCATGGGTCAGCTCCCTGACAAGAGCTAGTGACTGGGCTTGTGTGTCTGTATACTGATGCCCTCTGCTGGAATGAAACTAGCTTCAGTATCTGTCACTTCCATTGACCACCTAAGGCAGCGGAACTGCTTCTTTAGCTCACCAGGTAGAAGCTCAGGGGGTATTTTTTGGTGTAGAAAGGTGGTGAATTCTACTTCCCATGCTTCAGCTATGTAGTTGGTTGGTAACTCTTGTGTGAATGAATCAGTCTAATGCCTGATCTCTATTTGTCTGGGAGAGGAAAATCCAAGGTCATTCTTAAACTTGTTCCTGTTGCAGAGTTAAAGAAGCAATGCCATGCTGGATTTTTGGGTGAAGGCTGTTGAAGGAACTGGCCTCCTCTGGAGGCCAGTAGCAAGCCCATGAGCCTGAAGAACTCAGATTTAGAAACAGAAGCCCAGATCCTCAAAGATGTTTAGGCATCCAACTCTCATTGATTTAAATGCAAATTAATCTTCTAAACCCTTTTGTGGCTCTGGGTCAGAGTCTATAACAGCAGCCCCTGGAGTCAGCAGTGATCAGTTCTTCGTTGTAACGCTCCTGTGTATCACACCATTACCACAGGGTCACCATTAGCTTATTGTAAAAAGTTCAGTCCTAAGGGTATTGGACATCATAAGTGCAGAGGGTGTTTTCCTCTGAAGAGCTACTAAAATTCCAGCAGTTGATGGCTGAAGTTGGAGGGTAGGGAGGGAGCTCGTCCCCCTTGAGGATCCAAGTCCTAATGCTATATATTACCTGTCTAGGACTTGGCCTTATGTAGGAGATTTCATTTCATTACTGCCTCTCTGAAAATGTCTTGTGAACATCCACTCTCACGTATCTTAGCATACTAGTCAGGTGCATTGTCTGCCAGGTCAGAGCTCATGGCTAGAGCTGCAATGGATCTAGTTCCTGTCCTTTTCATAAACATCCAACAGGCTGGCGCCAGTACTACTTTAGTTTAGTTCTGCTTCTGGTTATGGCTATGACCTCTGCTTTTCAGTACATGTCTGGATGGGGGTTGAGATGGAGGGGGTTGTTGTTTTTTTTTTTAAACAAAAATTTACATTAATAAGTGACTTATATGAAAAATGTCTTGCAGAACCATGGGCAGCATTTCCAGCTGCTTGTGGATTTATGAAGCATTTGGAAACACACAGTATGTTATTTCCTGAGAGCTGTTTCTTCTGCACAGCAACAGTGTTTGCTCACTCTGGGACAAGGACAAGACACAGAGGTCTTAAAAATCAAATGAAAAAAGGGTCGTAAATACATATTCCAAAGGCTGATGAAGCCAGTTTGCTTTCTTAACACAGTGGAAACAAAATGAAAGATCCTTCAGTGCCTGTTGTAGAACTTTGAAAAACATTCTGTGTAGCGAAAACTCTGTATATTTTCATATATTTTCGATATTTCTCTTCACATGACTCTCTCCCTCTTTTTTTTTTTCTGCTGTGAGGGTTATTTACATCAAAACAGGATCTTTGTTTCTGAAGAGTTCATCTGGTCCTGCTGCTTATTTTCCAGCTGAAGTCACAATGGTCTGTCTGTGATATCACAATTGGCTGCAGTGGAAACGATGTGTCATAAAGAGGATTTTGACTCCAGGTGGGGAATATGCAGCAGGAGCAGGTGAACTTTTCAGTAATCAAAGACCGTGTTATACACATCACTAAAGATAAAGAAAGAGGAGAGGGAAAAATAATATCAGAAAATTCAGGACAAAGGGCCCAATCCTGCATTTTTTACTAAGGAAAAGCTACTTGCTGAGTCATTGAATTTTGCCCGAGTAACAAGTGCAGAATTTGCAGCATTTCTATAGAGAAAGCATTTCAAAGTTTTCCAGAATAAATCAATGGCTCTTTAACAGCTTCAGAGGATCACGTGTTTTACTGTGCATACATAGCCTCTTTCCTCTGTTCCTTAAAGAGAACATTTATCAACTTGAAAACTATTCAGTTTCAAAAAGGGAGTTAAAGTTGTTTCAAGTGCTACTCCTGTCCCTCGGCCCCACCTGCCAGTTTTTGTGGTAAATGTTTTTCTCTCTCCTGTTGCTGTGTGAAAGACCCACGCACACAACAGGGGAAGCTGACTAATGCCCTGATCCTGCAAACACTTACGCATGCGGTTAACTCTGAGTACGGGAGTCGTCTTATTGAATCAGTAAGACAACTGGTGTGCTTAGTTAAACACATGCGTAAGTGTTTGCAGTATCAGAGTCTAACTGACTACACAGGGGAAAAAGTCAAACTTAGGATATACAAAATCCTGTCAAATACAAGCACAGTCCCTGACCTGCAGCATTTGCTGTCTAAGGCCCCAGTCCTGCGAATACACTTACCCTTTTCCCTTACCCTTGGTCTGTTGGTTCATTTAATTTCCTACAGTTACTGCAATTACTGTGCTGTACTGTTAGGCATGTCTGTGAGTGTTTGCAGGATTGTGGCCCATGAGATTTTGCAAAGTTTTGAAAGAAGAGAAATATACAACTGTCTCCAGTTGCCCCTCCAGCTGTGTGTTATTAGTTGACTAACTTCTTGTAGGCATCATCATAGAAGTGGATCTTCTGGAGGGAGCTGTGCGTGGATAGGGAGGTGGTCTTATGGAACAGATCAAAAAGGGTGTAGGAGACAGCATGGAAGTAATTTAAACTGCTATCTCCACGCTGGTTGGCTCAGCCTCACAGCTGCAGGAGCAAGTGTGGGAACATGATTAGGAGAAAGTCAGCGCTGCTTTTGCAGGGCTGCTTTTGTGCTTCAGTCTCCACAAATTCAGCATCAGGAGGAGCAGCACTGGGCAGACACCTCTTAAAGCAGCTAAATAATCTCTAAGATGTGTTCTGCAGAAACCCCAAGCAATCCCATGATCCTCTGTGACAAATAAGCAGCCCGAGACATGAGTGTTCCATCTCTCACAAGCTCCTATGCAGCCAAGGTTTTAACTTGACAGGTCTTAAGATTTTCAGTGGGATGAGTTCAGCTGTTACCCTAACCCCACTCAGCCACTTGTAAAAGTCTCCACGTGTCAAAAGTGTCAAAAGCCAGGGATATATATATAAAATATGTCATTGATAAAACATCTGAATCCTGTGATAGCTGTGGCAAAAACGCAGCTTATGGGTGGGATGTTTACATTAGTTTGTGGTTCCAGGGCTGGCCATGAGCATGAGGCTGCACACACTGGTTTCTTGTAGCAATACACACGAGTTAGAGGTTGCTATGGTAAGGTTGCTTTCGAATAGTGAACTGCATGCTCTGGTTTGTTATTGTAATTATGATGAGCAAACTCCATGCTCTGATGTGTTATTGTAGGGTTGCTCATGAGAGCTGGGACCTGGATATTGATTCGTGGTAGAGCTGCTATGAAAATGAGTTGCCACCACTGACTTTTTAAAATAGAAAGAGCTTTGAAGCATCGGTTTAGAAAGTTTTTAAAAATAACACAGAGAATTATAGGGACCTTGGAACAGCTGGACAAAAGAGAGAAACCACCAATTTTGGAGCCTACTGATTTTGCCAAGCTCCATTTCATATTTATTTACAATGTAGAGGAATAAAGTCTGGAGTCTTCAGGGTCAGGCTACTTTCCCTCTCAGGTTTTCACTTCCAGCATCTGGCTTTGAAATGTTGTGTTTGGTGTCAGGATGGAGGTGGTATTTGTCACTACAGGAACTGGGAAGATATTGTTATTTCATGTTAACAACCTAAAGTCTTTCCTCCACCAAGCCTTTAAAAGTCTAGCTGCCCAGTCACACCTGCTCCTTTTTGACATCTAACTTCCTTAAGGCTTAAACAGTGTCCTGACAGTTTGGGTCCTTTAGTCACTGAGATGTCTGTTTTCTTTCTCTCAGAGATCTTTCTTCTTGTAAATAAAACGAGTTTGTCAGGGCATCAGGGAACAAGACTGTACAATGCAGCACATCCTGATTCTTTCCGCTGATGCAGAGAGAGCAGATTGCAGATGGCTGGGCACAGCGAGTCGATGAGGGGGCCGCAGCACAGTTCAGCTGAAATCTGGAGGTGGGCTGGAGAGAGGGACCCTCTGAAGCTCCTAAGGGAAGCTGTCAGGGAACTAATGACTGGTAAATATAGAACAAATCAAAGGAAATACAGTTCTGCGTCATACCATGTACAGTCACCTGGGGGGATTTGCTAGTGTGTGATATCATTGAGTCCATCATATATTGTGGGGAACTGTTTTAAAAAGGGATAAATGATCTTATGTTTCAGATTTAAGATAGTCACATGTAGAGGTCAGAAAGGGACTCCGCCCGGTCCCTTCATGTGTAGCTGGCCAGTTGCATTATGGGTCACTATGTTTCAAGTATTGCCCAGATCAGGATGCAGAATACCAATCTAAACTTAATAAACTAATGGTCTAGCCTGGCATGGCAGATTCTTTATTCCTTTTTTCCTAAATTTGGAAGTGGCAACAGTTTTCAGAAAAGACTATGAAAAGAAGACATTTTAAATCCCTCACATCAATCATTTAATGCCACATACAGCAAAGACCCTAGAAATGAAACTGTTATATTAACAGAGACTGTTAGAGTCATCAAAAGTGTAAACTCCACACTCGAGACTGAGAGGCAGAGCAGTTTAGTGCTCTGAAAACCGATGAGAAATTTCACTTTTTTGGAAACAAGTGAAAATGTCTTTGGAGAGTAGGACTTGCCATAATGGATCTGCTCAGTTCTCCTAGTTCAGTATCCTGTCTTTGACAGTGGCCAGCACTAGATGCTTCACAGAAAGAAACCCTGCAGTGGGCAGTTATGGGTTAAATTTACCCCCGTGGAATGTGTCTTCCTAACCCTCAACGATTAGATGTTAGCTTATGTCATGAAGCTTGAGGGTTTACATCACTTTCAAAACATATTTATTTTTTAATATTTATTATAATATGGGTTATTTCATTATCCATATAAATGTCCACTCCTTTTTTGAAGTCTCATGAGCTCTTGGCCTCAATGATATATTGTGGCAATGAGTTCCACAGACCAATTGTGTGTTATATGAAAAAGTATTTCCTTTTATTAGTTTTGAATTTTTCTTCAATTGAATATCCCCTAATTCTTTTGTTATGATGCAGAGAGAACAGACATTCTCTAGAGAGCTATCTTCTCTAAGCATCCATTATTTTGTATAGTTTCAGCTTGTCCCCAATTATTTGCCTCCTCTGTAAGGTAAACAGTCACAATCATTTCAGTCTCTTCATATGAGAGGAATCAGAGGGGTAGCCGTGTTAGTCTGGAATTGCAGAAGTGATAAAGAGTCCTGTGGCACCTTAAAGTCTGACTAAAGGTTTGAAGCATAAGCTTCAAACCAAGTGGGCATTAGCCCATGAAAGCTTATGCTTCAATACTTTAGTTAGTCTTTAAGGTTCCACAGGACTCTTTGTCACTTCATATGAGAGATTATCCACGCCTCTAAATCATTTTCATCGCCTATCTCTGAGTCCCCTCTATATTTGCTACAAATCCCATGAAGATAAGGAGTCTTTTACAAAACATGGACAAAGACAAGATCTGTGACCTGAGGAGCTTACCGTTTAAACCCCAGATTCTGCAAGCACGTATATATGTTTTTAACTTTATATGGATAAGTAATGTGAATAAGTAAAGATAAGCATGTGAATAAGTGTTTGCAGGATCAAGGCCTAACTCAAATCAATACAATATTTTCATCTTAGTCCATTCAGACCTATTACAGAATTTGTCATATAGTGGTTCATGATTGGTAGCTTCTGCTCCTAAGGATGGTATAGCAGGTCAGGATCATGGTAATGTGTTCAGAACTGAAGCGCATTGTCAGATGTATGTGTGGGGTGTATGGAAGCTTGCACAGCATCTGTTCCCAACATGTCTAGCTCAGGCCAGTTCTAGCCACCACCCTTTTTCATGAGCACTCCACTCCCTCACAGAACTTTTATAATAATCATAAAAGAGACTGTAAGACCAATACATCTTTGGTGCACAAAAGCAATTGTTCCTGCTCGCTTTTGTTCTGAAAACAATAGACTTCTAAATTAAACACAGACCTGTGCTTTCAAAAAGGTGACAATTACACTGCACTCAGGTTGGTTGTATTTTGAACTTGAAATAGGTTTTGTAAAGATTTGATTGGCAGTCTGGAGAAATGGAATTAATTGGTGTTTTGTCTGTAAAAGTGTGAAGAAAGGGATTGCCAGAGATCTGGTGGACAGAAAAGGAGACCATTTCCGGGGTGGGGAGCTGTTCTGACTGGTGTGGGGAGACTAGGTGGGAAAGGGCCATTTGTCAGCTGCAGACCATGTGGCCAGTGCTTGTTATCTGTCCTGTTGGTTTCATCTGAGCTCACAGAATCATAGAGCTTAAGACCAGAAGGACCACAAGATCAGGCGCTACCTCAGCAGGATGAGGTAATAGCTAGCAGTGATGCCAACCTTCAGTTCCTTCTGGTTAATGCATGACTAGTTGCTAAGAAGACTGACATCATCCACATTCTAATTGCGTGGATATTTTCAAGTCTTGGTTGGATGACACAGCTTGTCCTGTCATGACTCATCTCAATCCAGCATGAACCCAGGATGGGTTGAAGAAGGAGTGTGGCTATTCTACCCAAACCCAAGGAGCGTGTCTGCCTTGGAATAAAATGAATTTGGGATTTTGACTGTGTGCAGACCTCAGCTCAGTGGAGTGCCTTCCTAATTTCCTGAGTTCTTGTTGGACCTGGTTGCTTAGTTCCTCTTGATCTGTGTCCACCTGGAAGAGAGTTTCAAAAGCATCCATGGGTTTTGACTGCACAAAGCTTGTTAAAAGTCAATGGGATTTTAGCTCCCAAATCCCTAAGGGCTCTTTTGAAAATCTCTCCCTTAGTGCATTTACTTGGGTTCACCTGCTCACTGTAGCAACAAACATGGGACTACCCCTGCTTTCTCTCTCCTGTGATTCTAGTGGTAGGCAAAGGTAGGATGTCCAAGATTCTATTCGATCTATCAGTAACTTTGAATATATGAAGTGTTGCTAACTTGTCTGCAGGATCTTGTGGGAGTGGATGATGTGGCTTTTCAGTGGGTTTGTTCTTCCCCATTAGATAAATCCTACAGAGTGGTGCTGGGCAGTGGCTGGTCCTCCCAAAAGACTTCCTGAAGATGGGAGCGGGGTTCTACGGGGTTCTGTCTTGCCACCCTTCCTATTTAATGGTTATATGATCTTCTGGATGTTTCCTCTTCGGAGCCCTGAAATCCATCCTGAGACTGTGCGACAGTTTGGGTGCAGTGTCACTAATATGCTGATTATATTTAGCTCTTTGTCTGTTGTTCATCAAGCCTAAATACTACAACTTCATTACTCTTCCGGTGTCTGAAAGAGAGAGGGGTTCTGGATGAAAGGGGGATGGCTGCAGCTTAAGTAGGATAATAATGAAGGGATTATTATTATTATTGTTAGTGGGATAAGTATTAGAGGAATGGGTGGTAGTAAGTGTCTGCCCCAACTACTGCCCACCTGTTGTTTAAAGGGGTCACTTTGGATCCATCACTGCTCCTGTTTCCTCAGATGAGACTGGTGACATATTGTGCCTTTCGTCATCTATAGCTGGCCATGGGACTACGGCTAATCCTTTCTAACGTGAATTTTGCAGTGGTCAGTTGTCCATGCTTTCATTATGGCCTGTGTTATTCAGGAGGTCAGACTAGATGAGCACAGTGGTCCCTTCAGGCCTTATAACCTGTGAATCTCTAGGCTTGAGTGCTGTACTTGGGCTCTACCCATGAACACACAAAAACATAAGAATGGCCATACTAGGTCACACCAAAGGTCCGTCCAGCCCAGTATCCTGTCTACCGACAGTGGTCAATGCCAGGTGTCCCAGAGTGAATGAACCTACAAGGTAATGATCAAGTGATCTTTCTCCTGCCATCCATCTCTCCCCACCCCCCGACAAACAAAGGCTAGGGACACCATTCCTTACCCATCCTGGCTAATAGCCATTAATGGACTTAACCTCCATGAATTTATCCAGTTCTCTTTTAAACCCTGTTATATTCCTAGCCTTCACAACCTCCTCTGACAAGGAGTTCCACAGGCTGACTGTGCGCTGTATGAAGAAGAACACCACACAGAAACTTTTAAAGAATGCAGTTACCCATTGCTTGAGTAGTGCGCAGGTCTCTACACAAGCTTCTTGTTCCATTCTGAGTGCAGTCTGAGGTGTTGGTGTTGAAGCCCTATTTATGGGACCTGTTTATCTGAGAGGTAGTCTCCCACCCTACATCGTACTGAGACAGTTAAAATGATTGCTGTTGGTCCATAAAGTATGAATATCCCATGTCTGCCAGCAGGGCTATCTCAGATGGGGGCCTTGCTTTTGGGAATTCGCTCCCCTTGGTAGCCCATCAGAGCTTGAGTTTTGTAACCCTTAAGGCAAGCTGCAAAAGGTCAATATTTTGCATAGCACTTGATTTTCTGCTTTTGCTTTCTTCCTTTTCTTTTGTGTGATAATTTCTGTAATGGAAGTGGTCTAGCTGCCATGGCATTAAGCAGAATAGAAATGAGGAAATAAATGTCAATAAATATAACCTGCCTGAAAGAGAAACTTGGTGCACAGATTGAGGGCAGATAGAGAGCTCAGCTGATCCAGGTGAAGGATTTTACTATTTTCTTTCTCTTAACGACTTCCCTTCCTTTGTTTTCTTTTTCTTCAGAGATTTGCATGGTAGTACTTAATAGTCTCCCTGAACAGCTTTTACTGAGTTGCTTCATCACACTGAAGGGTCTTATATCCTTTCCCCTCAAGTCAGTTATCTTTTCTTGATCATCTGGATGTTTCCTCTTCAGAGCCCTGAAATCCATCCTGAAGTTCATCCCCAGCCCCAACTCGGGTTTTCTTTTTGGGGCTAGAAAGAGCTTCCTGGATCATCCGGTTCATCCCCTGTAGTTAGACAGAATTGTCCTCCATACTGAACCCTACATGACCGATGCCCTGCAGTATCTTATTTCAAACAGAGCAGTACCCATCAGTACATCCCAAAGGATACAGATCCAGTTTCACTAGGAGTATACAAGTGGAGTGGAAGTAGGGGGCTTGTATTTGTGTGTGACTAGAAGTTAATCTGATGGGATTGCTCTGTTTGGCTGAAGAATCTGACACGTCTTTCTGGGAAAGAGATGTCCCTGCATGCAGTGCCACATCCCGTGGCTCTGCAAGTATATGGACGAGAGAGAGAAAGAGAGAGAGAGAGAGAGAGCGCTTACATTACCTAAAAGAAGATAAACAATTGGGATGTTCTGTATTACACATTAATAGGGGAATCCAAAGATGTTCTCTTTGGCTGTAGCAGTGTGTAATGTTCTTACTTAGGTTGTTTCACCTCAACGTCCTTTCAGTCTCCCTTAAACTGCTCAACATACTCTGGTGGAAGAAGGAATTCTGGGTATTGTTTAGTTAAGGGGAATCTTCTAGTAGGGTCCTCTTTTTAGCTGCTGCCGCTAAACGGCTGATTCAATTTTGTGTTTTAAGGAGAAAACACAGAATCCTGGATCCTAAGCCCCGGGATGATGGGGATGTTGGGATGTGGCCTGACTCTAAATTTTGTCCTTCAGCCCCAGCTCTAGTTCTGAGTTCTCCAGGCCCTCTTCCTTCTCATCTCCAACCCTTTTGGGCCCGACAGTCTTGCAACAGTCACCTTAAAAGACAAAGCAAAACAAAGGAGATTGCTGAGGATTTGGCCATAATTTTCACTGCACAGATTTGTATTTATTTATTTATTATTTTGGTAGAATAAAGGCTAAGGAAATGGAAAGAGAGTAAGAAAATACAGGTTAGACAGGTGTGTTTCCCTGTGGAGCCAAAGGACTATTTTGTGTGCATGCATATTTATAGCATTTTTTTTATTACTTAAAATGAAAGCAAGTTGACTAACCTGATGAGTTCTCATCCTTAGCTTCCCAAAGTATCCTGTATTTAGCTGGAGAATCTTTGTGAGGGATTGTAGTAAGCCTTGTATTTAGCAGCTCTTATTTAGCCGTGAGGTGCTGATACAGTTAAGTTAACCCTGATCATGTGACAGTTAAACGTCTCTCTTTCTCTGACTCCCAGAATTGTCTGAGATATGTGTAGAAGGCTTGAAGTAGTGTTTTCTCCTTGCAGAGTAATCCATGCCCATACAGCCGGGTTCTTGTTTATCCTACTAACCTTACCCAGAGGCTAGTCTCTCTCCACTAGGTCTATTTCCTGATGGAAACAAACGGAAGGGAGGGACGTGCAAACAGGCAAAGTGACCTTTTCAGCCCAGCTAGTGGTTGATATGAGGTTCAGATCTCATAAACGAAATGAAGTGCAGAATGTCACGCAATGGCCTCTTTGGAAAGGAAACACTTAAAACTCCTGAGCATAAGAGGCTCAGAAAGGGACTGCAGAAAACTGCCCACATCTTGCTTTAAGTGAGGGTTCGTGCTGGTGACAGTGGCACATGGCAGGTGCTGTGGTTTCACTTCGATTAGGGGAGGGCTTTACAGGTGGAAAGTCACCAGGTGAGGAGGCTGTGGTGGGGGAAAGTAGCCACACCCTCCCTTCCAGAGAGGACTCCAGTAACACACAAATGTGTCAGTGCTGGGCATGGGAGGGGTCTTGGGCAGGACAGAAGAGGGATGCACTGTTGCAGTTCTTCCCCTTTGTAGATTCTTCTGGATCTCCTGATGGAAACCAAAGGCACTCTCTCTTCTGGATCAATCCCCACTCACGGGTCAAGAGCGAGACCAGATGGATCTAGGCCATAAAATAATTAAGGAGCATAACCTCCCAGTGAGATAGGTTAGTACTGTTAACCCTGTTTTGAAGATGGGAAACTGAGGCAGACAGGTTATGTGACTTGTCCAAGGCTACACAGAAAGCCAGTGCTACACGAGGATTCTTCTGTAGGGTATACTACTCTCCCAACCCTAGGTACAGGGCATATCTCGTCTTCAGGATATCAGCGGATTAAATCTGCCAGTCCATCCCCCAGCTGGGTAATTTTTAAGCTCCCATGCTCTGCCTTGCCTTTTCATTATGAAACTGAAAGCTGAAACTCTTGAACAAAACACCCCCATTGAGACTTTTCTCAGCGCACGCCAAGACCTATGACAATAAGGCTTCAAAACAGAGTTTCTGTATGTCACAATTACGAGTTTGTTTGGATTGGCAATATTCTCCCTTCCCACGCTATCTGTGCTAAGGGGAGTCTCTCGTCACCTCCTTAAGACCTTAGAAATCCCAATGTTTGGTGGCAGCACTGTTTGTTTCTTCACTGAGATATGCTTTTCTAAAATGTTTTTGCACTAAGCTGTTTGTGTGGGACTCTCCACACCCATTTGTAGATCTTGATTGCTTTCTGCTGCTGTTGTCCCCTCGTTCTTTACCATGTTTCAGCTGCACCTGATCCTGGCATTCTGCTAAGTGCCTAGCTCCAGGAGTCATCACGAGAGCTGGAGGCTTCCTGCCCTGAGTCTAGAGGTTTTTGCTCAGCAAGATGAATATGGCAAGACTTTTTCATTGTTAAGTCATCGAGACCTGCCTCAGGCACAGTGGATGGCCAGATATCCTCTATTTGTCTGAAGAGCACTTTGATGGCCTGGTGGATTTCCACATAATTTCCATGATTTCCATAAAGGTGATGGTCTTGCTGCTGTTCTTGAAGAGGATTGGCTTGCCAGAGTCTAGCTCCATTTTGTCAATAGCATAGCCTATCTGATTATGCACTTGCTGTCATCCTTTACTTCCTTTTAATAATATTAATTATATTTAATATATAATATATATTATAATAATAATATTTGAGGCAGACCGAGGAAAGGAAGGTGAGATGGCTTCTTAGAATTTTCCATTATCCACACTGCCCAGCTCCTGCCTCTAAGACAGTAGCTAAACAGTTAAGGGATGTCCACACATCCTGGGAATGCATCTCTGAAAGTTGGGCCCTTGTCAATTTTCCCATACCAAGTCTCTGGCAGATCAAATTGTTGGAGAATCTGCAGAGAAGTAATTAGAGAGCAGAGACTCTGATGAGGCATATTTTAACCTGCATTCTCAGGTGTTACATTACTAATTAAGTAAAATGTGAAACAAAAACATAGCCCCATGATTTACTTAAGAAATATATAAGATCTGTTTCCATTGTGACAATTCAGATATGAAGCGGGAAAACCCCCAAGGAATTCTCAAAACACAATCCTTTGCTAAGTTATAGTTAAGTTTCCAAATATAAATATATTGATCTGCCCCTGGGATTCTGTGTTAAGTGCCTAGATCAAGAGGATGTCAAAAGAGCCTGGGGCTTGATACTTTGGATCTTGGGTACCTGGACCACATCAGGAGGATGAATACAAACAGTGATATTTCTAGTGTATATAGAGGGTAGATAGGGTAGTTTGGACGTTGTGGCTTATAGTGTATTGTTTGTGAGTTGTAATTAGATGATAGGATGTGACAATGTGTCTCTTGATGCTAGTGGAAAAGTTTGATATGGTAAGGACAGATCTTTGACATATGTATGGAAAGAAAAATATGAAACAGTGTAGCTGGGGCAAAGGAAGGGTGAACTGGAGGAGTATCTGTGATTGGGTGGATGGCTCATAATTAGTAATTACAGGCAAGTATTTTGCAGTAGTTACACCTAATGGTGGGTGTTTCATACATTAGTAAGCAGAGTGTGGGACAGTTTGGGGGGGTATATTGCTCATACTATCAATGCAGGAGAAGTCTGGTGTATGAGGGTAAGTATACCACTGATATATAAGTGTAGGTCAGAGGTTATAGAAAGGGGGCAGAATTACGGTTGTTTTTGGAATCATAACAGCATTTCCTGACTTTCCTAACTGCAGCATCTTAATGAGATTATTTTTGTTCTGGTACAGCGTTTATATGTGTGTGTATGTGTGCAAGTGAGATGTATTCATGTCACCAGAGTCTGATGAAATTCATCCTAGGTACTCTGAAGCAATCTCAGATTAAGTAATAATTGTCTCTGAGAACTCATGGAGAACAAGTGAGGTCCCAGAAGACTGGAGAAGGGCAAACATAGTACCTATCTTTAGAAAAGGGAACAAAGAGGAACCGGGGAATTATAGACCAATCAGTTTGACTTCAATACCTGGAAAGGTACTGGAACACTGTGTTAGTAAACAATCAGTTTGTAAGCACTAGAGGATAATAAATAATAGCCAAAGTGGACTTATCAAGATTGACAAACTAATCTAATTTCCTTCTTTTTACTGGCCTAATGAATGGAGGGAAGCTGTAGATGTGATATAGCTTGATATTAGTAAGGCTTCTGACACAGTCCCACATGACAGTCTCATAAGCAAACTCGGGAAATATGGTCTAGATCAGGGGTAGGCAACTTATGGCACGGGTGCCGAAGGCGGCACGTGAGCTGATTTTCAGTGGCACTCACACTGCCTGGGTCCTGGCCACCTGTCTTGGGGGCTCTGCATTGTAATTTAATTTTCAACAAAGCTTCTTAAACTTTTTTAAAACCTTATTTACTTTACACAGAACAATAGTTTTGTTCTATATTAAAGACTTATAGAAAGAGACCTTCTAAAAACATGAGAATGTATTACTGGCACGCGAAACTTCAAATTCGAGTGAATAAATGAAAACTCGGCACCCCACTTCTGAAAGGTTGCTGACCCCTGGTCTAGATGAAATTACTGTGAGGTGGATGCAAATTATTATAAGTAGGGTCCTACCAAATTCATGGCAGTGAAAAATGTGACATCTGGTCTTTTGTGTACTTTTACTCTATACTATACAGATTTCATGAGGGGAGAACTGTTTCTCAAACCGGGGTCCCAACCCAAAAGCAGGTGGTGGGCGGATTGCAAGGTTATTGTAGAAGGGATGCAGATTTGCTGCCCTGCTTCTGTGCTGCCTCCATGAGTCTATATAGCTATTTCTGGGTCTGTAAGGTCTGGATCAGACATACAATCCTAGAACTGTGCAACAGCTCATCTGTCCTGGATTGATTTAATTACTTGTCTTTAAGGGTGTCAGCCTCCACCTCAGGGTCATCAATCTGCCCCTCCTCAATCATGTATGCACGTTGATGGTTCTCTGGTGACGATAAGTCTTGTAAGCATCTTTACTCCTCCTTTTTTGACCATCTGGTTAACAATGGCCTTCATACCTTGTCTTTTTCTGATGCATGCATTCCCTATTCACACAAACAAGTCTTTCACAGAAACCTTCAAAGGCATACAAACAGCAGTATTTTATATTGAGCAGAATACACTGTAAATCAAGCCTTGCTAAATTTTATAACTAAAATAATTCAAAATGGGGCTTCAGGCCCTCAACATTTCTTTTATTTATTTATTATAGAGACAGTACAAAATCCTGTCTCTTGCTAACTAAACTTTGTAACAAAAACTAAAAGGGCCTATCAGGTCCTAATTGTAATGCATATGGGAAACAGTATCCCATAGTCTCAAAGGGACATTCCTTTCTGTTATTCAAAAAAGGTGGCTGGTCGGATAAAACAAAGTTTACATCAGTTCAGTGAGTCAACAGCTCTGCAGGTATTGCAGAAGGTCTTATTCCCTGGTTAATACAGGGCAGGGTCTTACTCTCTTGCCACCCCTAAGGTCCTGGTTATACATAAGCAGTCAATTCAACAAATAGAGAGGAAAAACAGCAGTGTCTTTCAAATTGTTTCCTGTTTAGCTACCAGCTGTAGTTCTTGCAATTTGGGGAGAGGTCTGGGGAGGAGGAGCTGTGATCTTTCCCCTGTTTGCTTCTCTGGAATCTGTTGGATTTGATATGAATTATACAGAGGCAAGTCTATGATTTGTGTATGTAAGAAGGAGAATGCTGTCTGAATTAGAAATTACTATTTGATGAAGACTGGGTAAGAGGGCTGGGTGAGACTCAAATCTTTCAACTAAAGCTCTCTAATTAGTTTTAGAATTGTCCCCTCAATGCACTCAACATACGTTAACCATACGTTAACTCCTATTAATGCTAGGGGGAGTTAACACGACTCATATCGAGGACAGAGCAGTCCCCATTAAATCCAGTTACTATCTATTGCGTGAGAGCCTTAAATGACTACACTAAAACTCATTATCAGAGGCAAGAACTATCAGCTTTATTTAATGCATCCTATCTGACCTCATTTCTGCATATGACTAACTAAAATTCTCACAGTTGTGACACAATATGCATAAGGTCTTATGTAAGACCAGATATTGATTGTCCAGGGGGTGTTTTTATATTCCAGTGTCTTCGCTACCTCTTGACTATCTAAATCAGAGGTGGGCAAACTTTTTGGCTTGAGGGCCACATCAGGGTTCCAAAATTGTGCGGAGGGCCGGGTAGGGAAGGATGTGCCTCCCCAAACAGCCTGGCTCCACCCTCTTTCCGACTCCCACCTACTTCCCGCCCCCTGACTGCCCCCTCAAAACCCCCAACCCATCCAACCCTGCCTGCTCCTTGTCCCCTGACTGCCCCCTCCAGAGATCTCCCCACCTTAACTGCCCCCCCAGGACCTCACCTCCTACCTTCCCCCACCTGCTCCCTGTCCTCTGACTGCCCCGACTCCTATTCACCCCCCCCACGCCCACTGAAAGACCCCCCAGGACTCCCACGCCCTATAGAACCCCCATCCCCTGACCGCCCACCCAGAACCTCCGCCCCATCCAACCGCCCCCTCTTCCCTGTCTCTACTGACTGCCCCCTGCCCCTTATGCAACCCTATGGCCCCGGCCCCCTTACCACACTGTGTGGCTTGTCCTGCTCCGTGTGGCCCACAGGAGCTAGACACACTGCCCCGCAGAAGCATGGAGCGCACAGCGCCACCAGAGCCACCAGCAGGAGCTACGGGTCAGAACGCTGCCTGCTTGGCACACTAAGGCTGCTGGGGAGAGGGGACAGTGGGGGAAAGGCCATGAGGAGCATCCCCAGGTGGGAGCTCAGGGGCCGGGCAAGAGGGGCCCGTGGGCTGGATGTGGCCCACGGGCTGTAGTTTGCCCACCCCTGATCTAAATGGAGTGACAGGGAGTTACCCTGCATCTGTGATTGGAAAAAGGCCATGTTTATGTCCGGCTTAGTTTGTGTGTGTTAGGCAAGCCCAACCTAAAGGCAATCGTTTTTCCTAGTCAAGACAAAGCCTCTGAGAACACAGGTCGAGCTCCTGAGACTAACCTCAAGGTAGCCAGAAAGCCCTGTAAACATGGCTGCCAATTCTGTGCTGTGGGAGAAAAAGGCTGCCCCTTAAACTCTTCCCTTTCTGCACTTTCAGCTCACCTCAGCTATTTCATAAAAGGTTCCTGGTTTCTGTCTCCTGGGAATGAACTGAAAGATTTGTGTATGTGTTTGCTTAACTGAGTTCTTTTCTCTGTGCTAGTTACTAGGAAGTAACTATATATATATATATATGTATATATATATACACACATACACACACACACCTGAACCTAAAAGGATTTTAGAACATAGCAATACACCCGAGAATGAGCTAGAAGAGAGCTGGTTTCTCTCAGAAATTATGAGGAAAAAACGCTGAGTATTGTGCACCCTGAATCCTCTCCTCTCCGTGACACATACCCCTAGGAGAATGCTTCAGGTCATCTGTGTATGTGTTGATTTTGTTGCATTTTTCTTAGTGAAACATTCAGCCTTTAAATATTTTCCTTTTAAACTGAAAACAAGTCAAGGTATGTTTGCTCTTAAAAATTCGGTGATGGTGGAAGATCAGCTTATTGTTTTTTTCTCTCTCCCCTGTCTTGGGGTTTATTACAAAACAAAGATTTGCAACACTTGATGGAAAGAGCTGATGGGGTGGGGAGCACAGCTTTCTGCTTTAACTCATTCCTAGTGTCGGCTTCTTAAATACAAATCCACACTCAGCTCTGTGCGATTCACTAGTTCTTCTTGCCAGGCCTATAATCTCCACACTGGGAGGAGAAACCTGGGAGAAGTTCTGTACTTGGTCTTCCACCTTCTATGGATCTCTGGGGGGTTCCCGCATTTGTGCCTTTCTAACCACAAGGTTTAGGTTTGTTTTTTTTTAAGTACCTGGGTAATTAGTTCTGTTTTGTTGTTTGTATAACTATCTACAAATTGCTAACATTTTTAGATTCAAAGAAAAAGATTGCAAGAAAAGAGATTTATGTCTTTATTTTTAAATTTTGCGTTAATTTAGAGCTAAATTCTGCTACTCTCTTACTCATGCCAAATTTTACCTTATTCCAGGAATAGTCCTTTTAACTTTCAGCAGGATCTACTTTCCAGCTATAGTACTATTCAGTGTGAATGTGAATGGAAAAATATTGCCCATCATAATTTATATAACCAAGGGAACTGATAGCAGGAGCTAAGGCTAATCTTTGCATAATACCTGTTTTCACTATCCATAAATGCTGACAAGCATTATGCAAGATTCCCACATACCGTTCTGGCAAGGGACTTTAATTATGGCTTGAAACATCAGCTATTCCAGGCGTAGGTCCACAAACGTCTCTGTCAGCACACCTCAATTCTGACTTTCAGCACCTCTTCCTATTCCCATCTTGGACTTCTCCTGAGCACAAAACATGAACTGTATAGTGGTTTTATGTGTACAGAAAGAGAACTTGAGTGAGACCCCCTCTCCCCGAAACTATGTTATGTATGACATACATAAGGGGTTGAACTTTGGTCCGCAGAGGTAAAAGACTATTTTAGTATCCCACTACACCATCTCTCCATCAATGCTAAGGCCTTCTCTACACTACAGGAGGAGATTGATATAAGTTATGCAACTTCGGCTACGTAAATAACATAGCTGAGTTGACATACTTAGATCTACTTCCTGAAGGGTCCATACTACACTATGTTGATGGAAGGTTCTCTCCCGTCGACTCCCCTTTTGCTTTTTGTTCAGGTGGAGTACAGGAGTTGAAGGAAGAGCAATCTGCAGTTGATTTAGTGGGTCTTCACTAGACCCGCTAAATCGGCTGACGATGCATTGATCACCACCTGTAGATCCCCTGGTAAGTGTAAACAAGCCCTAAGTTGTTGCTGGAGACAAAGAGACCAGAAGGATGTTTATTTGCAAAAGCTAAACCTAATCCTTAGGTTATTGTTACTAAAAAATGAGAGAGGGAGACTAATGGTCGCTATTAATATATATGATTCAGTTAGTACTGACCCTTTGTTTTACTGTAATGCACTTTATTTGCAATGGATACGTCTCTTGATTTGTAAGAGCCTGATCATTTTCTAGCTGTTCCTGAGGTTTCCCTCCCCATCATCCCATTTTCCCTTATTGCAACTGAAATGAATAAAAAGCTGAGGAAGGAATCTTGACACTGTTGTTTCTTTAAATGTTATTTCGCAGGTATGGCCTCGCATGTGCAAGTTTTCTCCCCTCACACCCTTCAGTCAAGTGCCTTCTGTAGTGTGAAGAAACTGAAAGTAGAACCAAGTTCTAACTGGGATATGACTGGGTACGGCACACATAGCAAAGTCTACAGCCAGACCAAGAACGTGCAGTCCTCCCAAGCAGCAGCAGCAGCAGCCGTCAACGCCTCCCTCCAGATTCCCAACCCCAGTATCCCTTACGAACAGACCATCATCTTTCCAGCAAGCACGGGGCACATTGTGGTGACATCTGCCAGCAGCACTTCCGGTGTCGTTGCAGTGTCGGGGCAAGCATTAGGCGGACCTCACAACCTGATGCGTCGAAGCACTGTGAGCCTTCTGGACACCTACCAAAAATGTGGACTTAAGCGCAAGAGCGAGGAAATTGAGAACACAAGCAGCGTGCAGATAATTGAAGAGCATCCACCAATGATTCAGAACAATGCCAGTGGGGCCACGGTAGCCACTGCCACCACATCCACTGCCACATCCAAAAACAGTGGCTCCAACAGCGAAGGAGATTACCAGCTGGTACAACATGAAGTGCTGTGTTCCATGACCAACACGTATGAAGTATTAGAATTTCTTGGCCGGGGAACCTTTGGGCAAGTGGTCAAATGCTGGAAACGTGGCACTAACGAGATTGTAGCTATCAAGATCCTGAAGAACCATCCTTCTTATGCCCGACAAGGTCAGATTGAAGTGAGCATCCTGGCCCGGTTGAGTACGGAAAGTGCAGATGACTACAACTTTGTCCGAGCCTATGAGTGCTTCCAGCACAAAAATCACACTTGCTTGGTCTTTGAAATGTTGGAGCAGAACCTCTATGATTTTCTAAAGCAAAACAAATTCAGCCCTTTGCCCCTTAAGTATATCCGGCCAATCCTCCAGCAGGTAGCAACAGCTCTAATGAAGCTGAAAAGCTTGGGACTGATTCATGCAGATCTCAAGCCAGAGAACATCATGCTGGTAGACCCATCCCGTCAACCTTACAGGGTCAAGGTCATAGACTTTGGTTCAGCTAGCCACGTGTCTAAGGCTGTGTGTTCAACCTACCTTCAGTCCAGATATTACAGGTAAGAGAATTGTATCAAATAATGTCAAGGAAGATGTTTTTTTCTGGAAGATCCTATAAAAACCGATATGGTCAGCTGTTTTTTCTTGCAACCTTTTGTATCTGTACTGAATGCTGAACTGGACTCTCCTGAATTTCATTAGGAGACTCCAGCTGAAATGCTGGAGACTCCAGCTGAAATGCTGGACTCTCCTGATGAGCTGTATGTTCTTTGCCAAAATGAAAGAAAAGTAATTTAACATCTTGGGGTGACATGGATTAAAAAAAATGACATCTTTAACATCTTGGGATGACGTGGATTAAAAAAAAATGACGTGGATTAAAAAATTTGTTAATTTGCAAATAACGTTCAAAAATTGACTGATTAAAAAAGGAGTTTGTCAGTTAAAACTGTCAAGATAACTTAGAAAAGCATCCCCCCACCTCCATACTCCTGTGTTTGATTCCACAGTGTGAGCCAGATCCTCAGAGTTGTTGAGTTGTGCATTTCTCTGCAAAGTCAATGCAAGAAACAGCGGCGTGGTTTTAGAACTTTTTTTTTTTACCCTTAAACAATGAATTAGCATTTTAAATATAAATAATCAGATTTACAGGCTTCTTTGTATGGCTGAAATGATGGACTCTATAAAAATAACGTGCAATCTACCTGACAAGGGGATTAGGAGGATAAAGATTGCTAAAGATTGTGAAGTACTGTGAGATATACCAATGAAAAGTGCTACATAAGAGTTAGGTATTATTTGTGCAGCCATTGGGGTGAATTTTGTCCTTGGAGTGTGTCTTAACTCAAGGAAGCAAACCTTCCTCTCAAGAACCTTCCTATTGTCCAAGCCACTTAGACCCAGAGCATTCCAAGGATTTAGAACTATGGTACCTCTGCTATATATAGAGAGAATTAGTTTACAGATGTCAGCTGCATTTAGACGTTTTCAGGGATTGTCTCAGTTGTCGTAAGTCTCTGAAACAGCAGACATCTTGAACGATGATGGCTTCCATGAAATGATAACTTGTTGATGACTGATTTGATCAAAATCTGACATGGCAGCGTGCCTGGCTCATGAGTTAGATGCAATAACTGTTTCTGATGTACAAGCACATTAGTTGCTCCACTTCTAAAGAGGATTTTCATCTTTCACAACAGGAGGGCTTTACAAACACCTTCTCCTCCAAATAACGCAGCTTTCAGATATTACAGGCAAAGCCCAGCAGAGCTGGGAGGTGGGGAAGAGTTAATTTTCACAGTAAAAGGAATTTTGACAGCTGTAGCACTGCAGTAGCTGATTTTTATCTGTTTGTCCTTTCCTCTGAAGGAGGAGAAAAAAAGCCAGTTTATACCCCAGAAGAGGCTTACTAAATGAAATATTCCACCTGATGACAGTCCCATCTTCCAGGGGAGACATGTTTCTGCTATAAATATGCAAAAGCTTTTAGGGTTGCAATTACCTTGCTGGGTGGAAGAAGAAAAAATATAATGATAATACGGGCATTTTGTTGTTGAGTTATCTGAATTGGCAGCCCAGGTCCCAAGCTGAAAGATAGAAGGGACAGCTGTAATGAAATGTGAGGTAGAAAACAGAAATGAAAGAGAGAAACGGATAGTTCTCAGACAGACACAAAGTGTTTTTGTGACAGTCTCTGGGGAAGAAAAAGCTTAATAACATTCTCTTATTATGCTTTGAAATTTTATTCCTGCCCAGACTGAAGCTGCAACTTGTTAGATAATAATTCCTAGTCAACTAATTCCTCTCCTGTTTTCCATTCCTGATGTGAAGGGAAAAGGACTGTAGTTCATCAAAAAAAGTAGTTGGGATGAATTTCATCGGCAGAGGGCTGCTGATGAAACTAAATTCAAATAATGGACAAAATTCATATTCCGCTTCCTTATTTTCTTATGGGGTGTGGTGTGTGTGGGAGGTGGATTGTAAAAAATAAAGGCCTGCTCTATTCCAAAGAGAGACATTTTCATGCTGGGGTAAATATATTGAGTAATAAATCAATTTAATTGATTTTCTTGCCAGGGCTATATAAGAAGTAATGGTGTGACAAGCCAGGTACTTGGCTGGCTGGTTTTTGCTCCAATGCCCAGGGCCTAACTGTTCGCTACAGGAAAGGAATTCTTTTCTGGGACAGATTGGCAGTGACCTCAGGAGTTTCCCACCTTCCCCTGCAGCATGTGGGTGTGGGTCTTTTGCCACAATTTTCTAGGTATCTCTGACTTAATCTTTTCCCTAAGATTGTGAGGGTCTTGAGCATTGGTGCATCTTGGTTCCCCCTATTCTCTGCTAGGGTTGTCTGCAGGCACCTCCCCAAGCACTGGCTCTGCAGCTCCCACAGGCTGGGAACCATGGCCAATGTGAGCTGCAGGGGCGGTGCCTGCAGTTGGGGGCATCGCGCAGAGCCCCC
>ML677350.1:10503589-10624120 GCA_007922305.1 Dermatemys mawii
GGGGGGCTGGGCCTCAGAGAAGGGGTGAGCAGGGGAGGGGCGCCAGGGCAGGGACAGGCAAGGGTGTTCAGTTTTCTGCAATAAGAAAGTTGGCAATCCTAATAACTGCTCAGGAACATAAGATACTCCCTACTCCCAGAGAGTAAGGGCTTGATTCTCTCTTCGTGGAGGTTCATAAATTCATGGAGGTTAAGTCCATTAATGGCTATTAGCCAGGATGGTAAGGAATGGTGTCCCTAGCCTCTGTTTGTCAGAGGGTGGTGATGGCAGGAGAGAGATCACTTATGTGTTTCTGTGGCACATGCAAGAAAGGAGAAGTGGGGCAAAGGTGACATTAAACCACCTTTGCGCTCCCAGTATTGTTAGACTGTCCAAGGCATGCCTAGCCCTTAGCATAAGTTTAAGCTGCCTCAGGGCTGCTCTGACTTGTTTTCAGTGGCTCCGTATGGGCTGTATGGCATCACTGCAGAGTAAAATATTGGTCTTGCCTCCTCTCACCATTGGCACATCCTTACAATAGGGGCTGCAGGGGGAATCTCTGTAGGCACAAGCTGATCAAGGTAATCTGCTGCTCTAGGTAAAACTTCAGTATGCCACCCGCCTCCTATCCTCTTGTCTGCATGGCACTGCAGACCGGTCTACAGGGACGTGAACTGCAGCGCGCTCTAATGGGTTGTGCTCTAACTGCCCCATGGAGCCCCTGTTGGCATGAGTTAAAGGGACCTAGTATGCGCTATCATAGAGTTTGAAACAGGGCTACCTCAGCGAGAACTGTTAGATTGTGCCAGTAGGGTCTACCCGGGGCTGTTACACTCAGCACAACAGTTCATAGAACTCTAGAATTCACGCCCCTATAGACTGGTCTACAGTGCTGTATAGACAACCCCAAAAGTTGCTTCTCCCAGAAATCTGCTGCCCTAGGCAGCTGCCCAGTGTGTCTATATCTAGAGCACCTGCTATGTGTGGGGCCGTTGTGGCGTCCCTCGGTGATTCCTCTCCTTTTATGGAGGTGCCAGAGTGCAGCCTCTAGGAATGCAGCCCTTGTTGACCCAAACCCATGTTTCTGTCACAGTGATGCAGAAGGAGCCCACCCGACAGTGCCAGTGTAAAAGGGTAGAATGCTGGGATGTCCTCTTGCCTATGTATTGACTCACATCTAAGCAATGGGAAAGCCCCAATGCCACTTACACCCTGAGCGCGCTCCAAGTGAAGACAGCGGCAGAACGACCTTTACTGGGAACGAACTGAGATCTTGAATGAAAAGTGACGGCTCCAGGCTTGGTTGCTCTGTCAAATCCTAAGGGTTGGGTTTAAATGTTTGGTTTTGGCTGCAAGATGTCCCCTGCCATTCCCACCCCCATCCTGCATGGTTGGAAGCGATATCTAAGCTGCTAACACTACCAGTTCATCAGTATAAGTCCCGAAACCTGATGGTTTCATAGCCAAAGAGCAATTACACTTGCATACTTTTTTTTTTTTTCTAAATCATTGATCAGCCATTCAGGGACAATCCCACTTTGTTCTAATATTAGTTGTAAGCCTTTTATATTATTAGCCTTTTCACCCCAGGCAGAGATTTTGTCAGTGTTGTGGTCAGAGATATCAGTGAAAAGGGGAGTGCAGTGTGGTGAGGTGAAGCCTTTTTTCTCTGCCACTTCTTCACTGCAATATAAATCATGCCGTTTCAGTCAGACCAATATACATCCTATATCATTCCTACCCTGCCTAATGCCTGAATATATAAAATATATATATATAGTATATAAAATGGCATCCGTGGATGTGGCTGGGTGCCGCTTTAGCTTTCTAATAGAAACGGTTCCTAACCTGCACCCCAATAAACAGAGGCTCTGTTCTTGCCAAGTGTCATGAGTTAAGGAGGTTTGGGTCTGACCAATGAACCTTCAAAGAGAAGGTTAAGTGGGGACTTGATCATAGCCTTTGGGCATCGCTACACTCGAAACTTCAAAGCGCTGTCGCAGGAACGCTCCCGGGGCAGCGCTTTGAAGTGTGAGTGTGGTCGCGTGAGCTCTCCTAATGCTGCTGGTAATCCACCTCCAGGAGGGGATTAGCGCCGAGCGCTGGGAGCATGACTCTTTGCGCTCGGAGCCTGTCCACACTAGCACTTTAAAACGCTCAGACTTGCTGCACTCAGGGGGGTGATTTTTCATCCCCCTGTGCCAGCAAGTTAGAGCGCTATCAAATATCAGTGTAGCCAAGCCTGTAGACTTTAAGTACTTACACTGGGAACAGAAATATGACCAGAGAAAGCTCTGTAGTCTGGCTGACAAAGGTATAACAAGACCCAACGGTTGAAGCTGAAGCTAGACAGATTCAGACTAGAAATAAAGTGCAAATTTTTAGCAGCGAGAATAATTGATCTTTGGAACAATATTTGAAGGGATGTGGTGGATCCTCCATCAATGGGCATTTTAAAATCAGGATCTGATGGTTTTCTAAAAGCTCTGCTCTAGCTCACACAGGAATTAGTTCAGGGAAGCCTCATGACCTACGTTATGGAGGAAGTCAGACTAGATAATCACCACAGTCCCTCCTGGACTGATAATCTATGAATCCATAAACAAGATGCTTTCTGGGAAAACCTACATTTTGTGGGGAGTGGTGGCCGTGGTGCAGTAGGTGTCTCACTGCTCCAGCTGAGTCAGCACTGACGCACTGATGTTAGGGGTCACTGTATTCTTAGAAGTGCAATCTTTTGGATTAGACATAAAACTGAGGTCTTGATTCCAGGCGGTCATTAAATGTCCTATGTCACTTTGCTTATGAATAGGGATGTTCACTCCAGTCAAATTCCAGCATGGGGAATTAGATTATGTATGCCTAAATTCCCCTGTAGTTTCAATTGGATATGTTCTTCTCTATTTCTTGTCTGCCAAATGGTATTGATGTGCCTTGCTAAAACAGCTGCTATGTTTCACTGCAGGGGTGGCTATATTTCACTTGGGGGGGAAAAAATGACTTTATGAAGTGTGTATGTATATATATATATATATAACGCATAACATGTTTTGCAATCATTTAGGAGGCAGAATACCATGAATGTAAGATTATGACTATCACCTCTGCCCTATAAACAAATACAAATAATTGGAATGCTTTGTTTTAAAAGCATTCAGAATATAGTGTAAGTGGCTAGGGCTTTGGATGCTTATGTTGGAGGTTAAGTGAGAAATACTGAAATATCCAGGCTGTTGAGAATGAGATTTGTGAGCAGTTTGGAAAGATGGTTTCATTGTTGCCACTATTTCAGATGCTATAGGGAAATGTATAGATATTGTGTGCAAAGCTTTCCTGCTGTGTCTGGTAATACTAGCGATTTGATACTACACACATATTGGCTGGCAAATTTCTAGACTATTTTAGTGGGTAAATGGCTCTCTAGCTATTTTACAAGTTTCTTTTACCTGAATTTGTTGGATTGGCCAGGTAAACATTAGTATTTGTGATGGTGAGAACTGGACGTAGTGTTTCCTGACCCTTAGCTCTGTCAAAGCCCCTTATTCCTGTCCTGCCACACCTTGTGCTCCTCCAGTCTCCTCAAATGGCAAAGCTAATGCACTTAACTTGCAAACCCTTCTGCAATTCTGGACTCCAACACTTCTCTCCACACATACCTCCAATTTAGATCTGATGCACCTTCTGTTCTTCTAGCAGTGGGATCTGCATAGCTCTCTCCAAGTGCGCTTCAGTCCTTCTCTGCTTTGCCTGTCGTGTGTGTCTCTGAGGTCCAGACTGTCAGTTGTGCAAGATTACCTGATGGCTTCGAGAGGATGTTCCCTCTCTGGATTAGAATGAAACCACCAAGATCATCACTGGCAATCTAAGGTCACAAAGTCTTCCTGAACTGAATGCAAAGTGCATAACTCACTACCTACAGGGCACTTCCTGCTCCTCCACTAAGCGGCTCCTCTCACTGCTGCATCATTGAATTTTCTTTGTGTGCCTTTGTTTTCAGGTCCTCATTGTAAAAAGTGAGAAGCCTGAAGAGCCATTTATAGAGTTCTGAAGGGATTAGGAAGGCCATGCGTTCTTCACCCTTTGGCTAGCTCCAGGGGCTCATTTCAGAGCCAGCTAGCCAGCTTTCCTGCTTTTCAGAGATGGAAAGCCTGAACTTTTTCATTTTTGTTGAACTTATGAGTATGAAGTGAAGGTCAATCTAAGTTCTTACATGAAAAGCATTTCCATAATCCCCTTTATGAGCATATTTATTGCAAGCTGATGGGCAGACTGGTGTACAGATGTGGTCCTAGATACAGGACTGTAAACATCTTCCTTTCCCGGTGGGTTGGCTGTAATATAAAGGTACTTTGGACTAGAAAGTGTAGCCAAGACAATATAGACCAGTACTGGATTTTATAAGGGTCAGTGCAAGACTGGAGTTCCTATTCACAGTTGGTAAAGTCTGGTCTATTTAATTTCTCCTCCCATTTCAGGGATAGAAAAATTTCAGGTTTCATGCAGTGACTGTTGGGTGCCACAGTATTGCAGAACAGCGAGTATATTTTAGAAGACTTGTGAGGTGGAGAGGAAACAAACATCCCATTTAAAACAATTCTGCATCTATACCAGACACATACCAAGGAGGCTGGAGTTTGGATTGGCTTTTGCAGAACAAAAGCTCAGCTAAAGAAGTTTTCAAAACCAATACCAGGATTAGCTGAATCTTGGTTCCATTTTATCTAAACCACCAAAGTTAGGAGGGAAATTGAGGTTCCAGCTTGAAAGCTTTTGGCTTTCTCCCAGCTCTTGATGGCCAAGCCATGATGGCTTTGGTTTTGCAAAACCAAAGCAGATGTGGTTCTAAACCAGGTTCCATTTTATCTACATGACTACAGAATGGGGATGAAAAGCCAGCGGAGCTCCCACCCTGCTCTGAACAGAGATTATGCACTCTGTATATACTAAATTTACCCTCTCCCTGGGATTTGGTTTTATTGAGAATAACAAAACCTTGACCTCACCCTAAACTTTCTCTTCAAGCCTGGCTGTACCTAGGGGATTCCCTGAAAATGCTCCCCTGTTATACTCCTCGTTTCCTCCTCTGAGAGACAGACATTCTAGCTCCTCTTTTGGAGTTAACTGTTGGAGTTAACCAGCAATGGACCGCTTTCGCTTTCGGTGTGACTCAGCAGTAATTAGACTGCATCTCTCAGCCTGGGGCAGGCACCTGACATCAGGATGACTTGACAAAGGAGCCTGGTATCTGTCCTTATGCAAAGTCTTAAAGGCTCCCATTCTGTTCCAGGGAGGTTCAAGAAAGGATTGTTTATGTATTTATTAATTAAATGTATAAAATATGTCCAGTTGTGCATATCACAAGATACACAATAATCATAAAACACACTTCTCAGAACACTGCTGATCTGAACAGAGACACTTCTCATCCAAACATCCCCACCCCAAACCCCTAAAGCCTGAGGAAAGAGAGCGGTCTTATGCTTTGTCCTAAAGGTTAATCCAGGCTTCTTCCTGAGCCGAAGAAATGAATTCCAGAACTGAGGGCCCTCTACTTAGAATGCTGTATCTAATGGTCCCTAAGGCAATGGATACGCAGAGGTCTTCCAAGGGTTACATCAACTCATCTAGGTATTTGCCTTGTTTTACAATAGACTACATAAAAAGCACTAGCGCAGTCAGTACAAACTAAAATTTCATACAATGACTTGTTTATACTGCTTTATATACTGTACACTGAAATAGAAGTACAATATTTATATTCTAATTGATTTATTTTATAATTATATGGTAAAAATGAGAAAGTAGGATATACTGGCATGAGAAAAGGTTCAGAGAAGGACAACTAAAATGATTAGGGATTTGGAACAGATCCCATATGAGAAGAGATTAAGGAGGCTAGGACTTTTCAGCTTGGAAAGGAGGAGACTTGGGGATGGATATGATAGTGGTATATAAAATCATGAGTGGTGTGAGAAAGCGAATAAGGAAGTTATTTACTTGTTCCCATAATATAAAAACTAGGGGTCACCAAATGAAATTAATGGGCAGCAGGTTTAAAACAAATAAAAGGAAGTTCTTCACACAGCACACCATCAACCTGTGGAACTCCTTGCCTGAGGAGGCTGTGAAGGCTAGGACTATAACAGGGTTTGAAAGAGAACTGGATAAATTCATGGAGGTTAAGTCCATTAATGGCTATTAGCCAGGCTGGGTAAGGAATGGTGTCCCTAGCCTCTGCTTGTCAGAGGGTGGTGGTGGATGGCAGGAGAGAGATCACTTGATCATTACCTGTTAGCTTCACTCACTCCAGGGCACCTGGCATTGGCCACTTTCGGTAGACAGGATACTGGGCTGGATTGACCTTTGGTCTGACCCAGTACAGCCATTCTTATGTTCTTAAGCACTTTTTCAGTAGCAGTGTGCTGCGACACGTCTGTATTTTTATGTCTGATTTTGTAAGCAGGTAGTTTTTAAGTGAAGTGAAATGTGGGGGTAGGCAAGACAAATCAGACTCCTGAAAGGGTTACAGTAGTCTGGAAAGGCTGAGAGCCACTGCTCTAGGTGACTAAATCTAGGGTCCCTTAGATAAAACACCCCAGCACATCTCAGCTTCCTGGCAGCTCGTGAGAGAGCCGGGCCCCAGACCAGTTACTCTGTAGAGTTTGCTTTATATAGAGCCAAGTCAAAAGCTTGAATGGTACCAAGAAGCAAACAAGAAGACAGCATAGTGGTTAGAAGACAAGTCTGATATGTTCCCCATGGCTAATACTGCTGTTCAGGTGAGCAGGCTCATTCTACAGTGGCTATAGATGCCAAACATTGCAATGATCCAAGGAGACACAAAGGCATGGTTCACAGATCTGAAAGGAAAGGTTGCAGACATCCCATTGCACACACAGATGGAAAAAGATTTTTGCCCTCAAAGTCACTATTAAATGGAGGAGCACCCAGAGACCCGAAAGTACTGTACAGTCTGGGCTTTAGCCCATCTGTTAACTATACCCTTGTATTTTCTGTATTTCTTTCCCATTGTTCTTCGCTTGGCGAGTTATTTGCATTAAAAAGGATGTTTGTTTCTGAAGAGCTCATAATTTCCAGCTGCTTATCTCCCTGACCTGAAGTCATCCCTGCAAGTTAGCGGCATCACAATTGGTTAATATGAAAATGGACAGAATTTCCAGAGTGACAGAGGTGGATTATGACTTCACGTGTGGGAATAAGCAGCAGGAGCAGAGAAATCTTTGCAATTTCTAAGCAAAGATCCTGTTTTTATGAAAATGGCCATTGTACAAAAGAACAAGAGAAATACAGAAAATAAGAGAAATGCAAATTGTTTCTAAAAAAAATGAGTGTTTTTCCAAAGCATCAGCAGCTCTTCAAATGTCAGTGATTTGCCATCATAGCAGGTGCAAAGCTTTAAAACAAGCAGTGTCTTCTGAACTATGCCTTCCCACAGTTTTCAAATATATCTGTGTATGTCTCCTTTAAATGGTCAGATGTTTTTGTGGTTCAGGCAGTGGCCTGGGATTCAGAGTTCAATTCTCAGCTCTGACACAGACTGCCCATGGGACGTTGGGCAAGTCACTTCATCTCTCTGTGCCACAGATCTGCAATTGTAAAATGTTGGATAATAACATTTCCATTCTCCTACCCTTTGTCTGTCTTGTCTACTTAGATTTTATACTCTCTGGGCAGGAACTTCCTGTGTGTTTGTACAGTGCCTAGCGCAGTGGGGCCCCAATCCTGGGCAGGACACTACCATTACACAAATAAATGTAGGGATTATTGGGTGATATAGGGAGACTCTGTGCCTGGATCAGGGTGACCAATGCAGCAGCCTCTGGTAATGGTATCATTTCAGACTAGAGGTACTTATCCTGATCACCTCTGTATTCAGTGGAGTTGCAGTGCCCCAAAATAATTACAGGGTAACATCTTGCCATTATATTATGACATCTGCATCACTGTGATACAGCGCCATATTCTGAGCAGGTGCCATGCTACAATGTAACATCAGGGCATTGCATCACAGATGTTTTGTGCATTGGCATGAGTAGGGTTACCATTCGTCCGGATTCCCCCGAACATATCCGGCTGGTCTGGTTAAAAATAGCGTCTGGGGGGGGGGGAATTTATAAATATCTAAAAATGTCCAGGGAAACCCCCATGCAGAGCGCAGCAGCTGGCAGAGCTGCTGGCTGGATTCAGCTGCTTTCATGGAGCTTCGCAGCCACAGCCCACCCCTCCCCTGCAGCTCCCGATCACTGCCCAGTTCCTCTCCCTCCCCACCCCCCGCATTCTCAGATCGCTGGCTGCCCGGCCCTTCGCTGAGCACCTCCCCCCGACTCCCATGCTCTGCTGCATTCTCTTATCGGGGCCTGCGGCAGCTCGAGAGATCCTTCTCCCCTGCTGCGGGGAGCGTGGCAGCATGTCGGGCTCCGCGTGGAGCCCGACATGCTGTTTTGAGCGGCAGGGTAAGGAGTGGGGTGGGTTTGAAGAGGCAGAAGGGATTGAAGGGGTTTCTAGAGGGGGCGTTCAAGGGACAGGGAGTGGGGGAGGCAGTCAGGACTGTTAGGGGGTAGGTTCTTAGGGGGACAGTTAGGGTGGGGGGGCCCTCATGAGGGGGCAGTCAGAGGACAAGGAGCTGCAGGGAGGCTTAGATGGGGGTGGGCTCCTGGGGGACAGTCAGGGGACAAGGAGCAAGGAGGTTTAGATAGGGGGTGGAGTCCTGGGGGGCAGTCAGGGGACAAGGAGCAAGGAGGCTTAGATAGGGGATGGAGTCCTGGGGGGCAGATAGGGGCAGGAGTCCCAGGAGGGGGCAGTCAGGGGACAAGAGGGGGTTGGGAGTTCTGAGGGGGGTGGGAAGTGGGAGGGAGTGGATGGGGCTGGGAGCAGGGCTAGAGTCCCCCCCGTGCCCTCTTTTTTGATGGCTGAAATATGGTAACCCTAGGCATGAGGCAGGGTGAGGATCCACCCTGGTGAATGGCCTCTTTGCTGATCGCCAGACCTGGGCAAAAACTATAAATAAAAAGCCCCATGCATCCCAGTTTTGAAACAAGGATACTTTGGCAATGTCCGCACACTTCTGGTATCCAGTTTCCACAGACACACTAGCAAATGAGTATCCTGGCAGGAATGATTCCAGATTTTAAGGGCTGTGGAGGAGAAACCACAGAAAGCTAGTGTTGACTATGTAGACAGTTTCTGCATTGGAAACTTGATTGTAAATTACACGTACCCAGTCAGGGAATAGGACTGTACTCCAGGGTGTCATATCAAAATTAAGCAAGAGCTGACATTTCCAATAACCACAAGCGTTATTTGCCAAAAGTTGTTGGTGAATAATGTTAAACACCACATAATTCGAGAAAAACATCAATCTGATCAGATACCTCGTGAAAAGAAAAGAAGACAGCAGTCAAATAGGCTTTGTTAGCAGTTTGCCCAGCCCCACTTACAGAAACCCAGGACCTAGAGCACTCAGTGAATTATTCACCTGGTGTGGCATCGCAGGGTAACACCAAGCATCCCTGCTTTTGCTGCCAAACTAGTTTTGGTAAAGTTGTGAGGACTCATCAGATTTCAAGGTTACATTCCTCAAACATTAGACTTAGCCACATTCTTTTCTGCTATTCTGTCTCTGATATTACCACAAGAACGAGCAAGTCACGGGATTTCCTGCCTTCTGTTTTCTTCTTTCAAGCTCTATAAGCACAAGTCTCTTCCTGGGTTGCAGCTTGATAAGGTGATATAAAATTCAAGGTCACTGTGCTATTTACTGTAGCAGGGCAGGCTCTGAAATGGCTATAAAGAGTTTATTTTATTTAGCAGCAGCTGTTTAAATAAATAAATAAAAAAAAGAAATCCAAACCATCCTGTTTGAGCCCTTGGCTGTGGTACTTTAGGGTATGTCTACACTACATTGTAAACAGACTCGGGCTTGTGGAGTTGGTGTTTCCAAACTCATGCTCAAGCATTCACATTGCATTGTAAACCTGGGTGTACAGTTGCTAGACCAGTCTCACAGGGGTGCTAATGTGTCCATACTGCACTACTGAGCAGCATCCCCATTGCAAAATGAGAGGGCTTGGATCTGAGTATTCAGACACGTGCCCCTACAAGGATCCTTGGACCCACATTCTGCGTGCTGAATGTGTTCTGCACATTCAGCACACAGAATGTGACTGTGTCTGTGAATGGATGTGTGAATGTGAATGTGTCTGCGTTCTGTCCAATACAAATCAGTCAGACTGATTAGTATTGGACAGAAGGGAGGCTTGGGCTCAGCCCTGAGTCAGAGCCTAGCTTAGTATGCAGTGTAGACGTACCCTTAGATTAGGTTTGCCAACTTCCTGAATGTAGAAAATCGAATGCCCTTGCCCCACCCCCTACTCCATGGCTCCGCTCCTGCTCCGCCCCTTCTCTGAGGTCCCCCCCGTCACTCCTGGCCCCCTCCCTCCATCGCTCACTGTTCTGCACGCTCGCTCACTTGCTGATTTTCATTGGGCTGGGATGGGGAGTTGGGGTGTGGGAAGGGGTATGGGTTCTGGGCTGGGGTTGCAGGCTCCAGGATAGAGCCAGAAATGTGGGGTTCAGGGTGTGGAAGGAGGCTCTGGCTGGGGCAGGGGGTTGGGATGTGGGAGGAGGTGCAGGGTGGAGGCTCCTGGAGGGAGTTTGGTGTAGGAGGGGACTCAGAGCTGAGGCCAGGGTGTTGGGGTGTAGGAGGGGTTTTTGGGTGCAGGCTCTGGGTGGCATTTACCTCAGGCAGCTCCCAGAAGCAGGCAGCATGTCTCTCCAGCTCATAGGTGGAGGCGCAGACAGGCGGCTCTGTGTGCTGGCCCCATCCACAGGCACTGCCCCCACAGCTTCCCTTGGCTGTGGTTCCCAGCCAATGGAACCTGCAGAGCTGTTGCTCGGGGCAGGGGCAGGATGTGGAGCCCCCATGGCTGCCGCTGTGCCTAGGAGTTGGCACGGAACTGGCAGGCTCCCTTCTTGGCTCCAAATGGCTCGTGGAAGTAGCTAGGGTCCCTTTTCGACCGGTCGAAAACTGGACATCTGGCAACCCTACCTTCGATTGCTGGTCCCCACTGGTGAGAGGTGTAGTGCATGGTAGTAAAGATACCAATAACCCTCTGGTGGATTGGGAAGAAACATGTTAAAATACACTGTGAGGTACTTTCCTATTCATTGTTATTTCCTAGTCACAGCACAATTAGCAGGGCCTACAGAGGAGCCGAAGTAGGAGTTAGCTCTAAACTGAAATGGGAGAGAACTTGAGTTTGATTTTTTTCTCTTGGTCCCTCGGGTGTTTAGATCCCTAATTCTCAGTGAAATCAGGGGAATCAGAGGCCTAACTACCTTTCCATGGCTGGAAGCACTACAGTTTTCCATCTCCTCCCTGTCAGGTCCCTCCTTAAGCATGAAAAAGGGGAAGAACGGAGAAAGGACTCATTTTCTCAGGCATTGTAACAGGGTGGTGGCAGCTGTTCTTTAGGAACAGCAGAGCATGGCAACCCATAAGCACTGCTCCAGGAAGAGGTGGTTGATGAAGGAGAAAATGCCAAAATAACATGTCATTTCATGATTCTGTGTGTCATTTGCCACTTATTTCAACTCTTGTGCCAGGTCATTGTGCTCGCTGGCGAACGGCCAGGGAGAACCACAATGAGCTGACGAACCATTGGCACTAGATCAACACCCAAAGTGTGAAAATAAGATTAGTTACTAGGGAGATTTATCACCCATGCCTATTGAATACAAAGGCAGCACTAAGGACACCATTTACACAGGACATCAGTAGGTGTTTTGACCACACTGGGATTTGGTACCAAGTGTCTAAATACATCAGACTGCACCTTAAGTGCCCCCTCTCCCCACGGCATTGGCCACAGTAATCAAGAGCTATATGTGTTAATGGAAAATATCATTCACTGACCAGGACTTAAACCCAGGTCACTGCAGTGAAAGGACTGAATTCTAACCACTAGACCATCAGGCAGGTTGCATGTGTTATGCATAGGCAGGTGTATTAGACAAATCAGTTCTCTGATGTAGTCCATGTGGACTAGTCCCCAGCACAGTGCAGTCAGGCACTAAATTACACTGTTCCTATGGTAAAGAGCATTTTGAAGTTGTGGACAATATCTTCAACCCTATTGCTTAATAGGAGTGTTGCTAGGTAAGTGATTGGAGTTGGTTTATAAAAGGATGCATCAGAACAAGTAGAGTAAATTACCTGAAGAGAACTTGATCAATATATACATATAAAAAGAGGGTTATAGCTTCATACCCTTCAGACTCCATCAAGACTGACTTTGGTACCTAAAGTTTCTGCCTCAGTGCCTGCAAACTATTTCTGCACCTGTGAGGCTTTAAATTAGTCCCAGCTGGAGGTAAAGACAGCTGATTGTCAGGAAGTAGCTAACAGCTGCAGTGTCTTTCTCCAGGTCAAGCTGGAGGAAAAGAACATTTTCTGTCAGGTGAAAGTTTCTACTTGGCTGGGTAATACTTGTGTCCCTCTGCCTGACTTAAGCTGAGCTGTAGCTATTTAGTTAATTGTTTAAATAGGGAAATAAGGACAAAAAGTTTTCTATTCCCTTTGGGGAAGGGTAGTGAAGAGTGAACTCTGTGATGCTGAACAAGAAAAAGGACACACAGGTACCCTATGACAAACATTCAGTGCAGAGGGAATTAAAGATCAAAGAGGAATGTGTCTAGGGTCCTGGAAGGGGGAGACACTTAGCAAGCAATTTTCTCCCTAGTATGTTGATTCCTGAGAGTCTGTCTTCCCTGGGTAAAAACAGGCATGGGGAGGAATTTAAGGCTAGATTTTGCCACTCTTATTCACTGTGAGTGGCTCCTCACTCTCTGAATCATTTAATTGATTTCACCAGACTTGCTTGTGGATTTACCATAACTCCTGAGTAAAGGACAGTGGGTAGTTCTGCTGCCCCAGAAGCAGATCAGAGAACAACTTGGGATGAGAGCTAGGCAAAATATCTTTAAATAAACAGTAAAATTTGCTTTAAAACAATTTGGGGGGCACAGAAACTCCTAAATTTGGGTTGAATTTGGCTAATAGTTTTGCTGCTCTTCATACTCTCCCCAAAATTTGAAAGCATCTTGGTGAAGCCCCCCCCCCCCCCCCCCAAAAAAAAAAAATCAGTTTGTGTGTGTGTGTTTGTGTCCAGTCACTCTAGGGCAGAAGTAATATGTGTCAGACCCCCTACTTGGCACAGCTTTCTGACCCCTTTACGCCAACTTGGCTCTCCTGGCTGGTGTGTGGAGGGTTGAAGTCAATGTTCCGCCATTTCCCATCCCTGTGTGCCCTCCCACCCTCCATCCATTTCCAGGGGAGGGGGAGTAAAAGCTTCTACGCATTGCTCTGTCCCATAAAACCCTTTACAGTCCACAGAGCTGTTTCTCAAACCAATTTTGTGGGGAGGATAGGAGCGGTCTTGATGTATGAGAATTTATCTGAATCTTACTGAAGCAAACCTGAACCAAAAAGTCTATGGTTCACAGAATCAGGTTTATTCTTTCTCATTATTCTGCCTTTTCACACATCTCTGCAGTGCCTAGTTCTGAGTGGAAGTAGACGTTCCAAAGTACAAGAAGGAATGTTTTGTGCTGCTTTTAGCCTGAAGATCAGCGTTCTCAACAGGTTCAGATGAATATCTAAAATTTGGAGTGCTCATCAGAACCCAAACTCAGGCAGTTGGCTCACAAGGCACTGTTTTTTTTTTTCCTTGCTAAGTATTCAGAAAATAGGGAGAACTCTGTATGCTCCTGTAATTGATTCTAATGACAGTGCAGGTTCTGAGAACAAAAATCAGTAATGTTCCAGCCGTCTGATGGTCATATTGTAATGAGCTGGCTGCTTGCGTTTTAACTCTTAATAATTATGCTTAGTCCATTGACAAGTTTTCTTTACTTGATGCAGTTCGTATTTCTGTAAATAACATTTCCGCTTCTCCCTCACACATGATTTTTTAAACTTGAGAAACTAGGATTGCCAAGTTTGTAATATTTAAAAACCGGACACTCCACCAGGAATGCCAGAACCTCCCCTTCCCTGCTACTCCCCCGCCACACTTTTCCCCTCTTCCTGTGTGGGGCAGGAGGGACTCGCCTGCAGAGCTGGGGCTGGGAGCTGCAACTGCACAATGCAGGTAGGAGGTGGCCCTGGGTGAGTAGGGGCTGGTGCAGGTGACGACTCAGTGCCTCCCTGCCTTCCCCACCCACAATAACCAGACTCTGGGTATCTGGTCAGTAGATTTGACCAGACACCATCAGGTCCCCTTTTCGATTGGACTTTCGGACTGAAAACCAGATACCTGGCAACCCTATGATAGAGGAGTGGGGGTGGCCTCGCTTCCTATAGAGAAGGGCAAACAAAGGACTGTCACAGCTATTTATAAACTGTTGCTCCATAAGGAAAAAGTTACATCTTTGTGTCTTTTCCTCTTGACACAACAATAAACGACTTGAAGACACTACATATGTAGTTGGGTTCTAAATAACTGTGCTTATTGAATATACTGTACACAAACATGGCAGGCCTAGCTGCACACATATGGCTGCTCTGACTGGTTTCTAGCAGCTCGTAAACACAGAACACAGTAAGTATCATCAGAGTGCTCACAAACTATTTAAAGAGAGTTTACCCTGTTCCTATTCACTACAGTCTTAGAGAAAAACATTCTCTGTGACAAACTATCTGACTTGAAGAATCAGAGGGGTTGCCGTGTTAGTCTGGAATTGCAGAAGTGACAGAGTCCTGTGGCACCTTATAGACTAACTAAAGTATTGAAGCATAAGCTTTCATGGGCTAATACCCGCTTCGTCGGATGCATGCAGTGCATGGGTGAGTATTAGCCCACAAAAGCTTGTGCTTCAGTACTTTTGTTATCTGACTTGAGGCTCTGGGTCGGATGTGTGTGTGTGAATAGAGCTGGAGTGGAGTTGTGTGAATGTATCTGATGGCATTTATGTCTGTGATTGTGAGGACTGGGGTGTATTTTTCTGTGTGAAAACTGTTACAGATGGTCTTTTAATCATGTTTAACAGGTAAGCATTCAAATGTAAACTAGTTGCTGCTATTTACAACACTGAAGGCTATGGATGCAGAAGAAACTTCTGGTGGAACAGGGGAGTATTTTGTCTCTTAGACACAATAAATTAAACTTTTTAAGAACAATATTTTGACTGCCACTGGGGGACTAAAAAACATGGAATCCTCAGTCAAGAGGAAAATGGATTGTTTCATTTTGAGTGTCACAAATGCTATTAAGAAAGACAGATGAAATCTGCAAGGTAAACAGATTGGCTCATTTTTCCAAGCTGCTACACTCAGATGTGGATGATGAAATATTACAAGTTGATTTCAGCAGGCAAGAGGCTGGGGGGCGAACTCCTCGATTAAAAATAAAAATATTCCCCATGAGAGAGAGTCCCCCTAGTTGCCAAAATATAGCTGTTGTTGTTAGTATTGTAAATCAGTGGAGCTGATTCATGGGATTGCCTGGGTACAAACAATAGTAGAATTTGGCCATATAGCAATTTTACAAAGGTCTCCTGGAGACTCAGTTGAGACTCATCTCTTCTTCACAGATGCAGGAACATGGGTCAAATAGTAATCTCAGTTACACTGACATACCTCTGGAGAATCTCACTGAAGTCAATAGAGTTACTCCCAATTTACTCCTCTGTAAGTGAGTTCAGCGGCTGGCCCCATGTATATAATAATGAAGGAAGATAAAGAAAGGCACTTGTAGCTGATCTGAAAGATAACAAAACTGCTTTCAGGAGACATAATGTTATTAGCGCTGATATCATTTTCAGCAAACAACTATGCTGTAATTACAGGAATCTTCCTTCCCTACCCCACCTTTTGTTTAATTCCTGTTCTCAGATTTGTTGTACACAAAGGAACATATATCAGTGGTTTTCAAACCGTGGGTCATGACCCAGAACTGGGTTGCAGAATGGAAGAGACAGCTCTGGTCAACACCGCCAACTGGGCTGTTAAAAGTCCTGGCGGTAGTGTTGTCTGGCTAAGGCAGGCTAGTTCCTGTCAGTTCTAACACCTCACTGACCCCGGAAGTAGCCAGCGCCAGCAGCAGGTCTGTCTCCTTGGCAGGACGAGGAGGGGAGGGGCACAGGGCTCCATGCACTGCCTCTGCACTTCCATTGGCCAGTTCCCGGCCAACGGGAGCTGTGGGGACAGTGCCTGCAGGTGGGAGCTGCTTGCGTGCCTCTGCCTAGGAGCCAGACCTGCTGCTGGCTGCTTCTGGGGCGCAGCGCGATCCACAGGGCCAGGAGAGAGGGAAGCCTGCCACTGTGCCATTTGTGGGAGCCCCCAGAGGTAACCCTGCACCCCAACCCTGCACTCCAATCCCCTGCCCCAGCGCTAATCCCCCACAAAAAAGCCCAGAGCCCCTTCCTGCATCCCAAACCATTCATCCCCAGCCCCACCCGAGCCTGCACCCAAACCCAGAGGCCTGACCCCCTTCTGCACGCCATACCAGAGCCCCCAAAACCTGGAGACCCCTCCTGTACCCCAAACTCCTCACCCCTAGCCCCACCCCCAGAGCCTGCACCCCAGCCCAGAGCCCTGACCCCTTCCCATACCCCAACCCCTTGTCACAGCCCTGAGCCCTGCCAAACTCTGAGCCCCTCATTCCTGGACCCACCCTGCAGCCCTCACATCCGCACCCCAACCCTCTGCCCACACCCCAAACCTCTCATCCCCAGCTCCGTTGAGTCACTGGCATCAACAATTTTCTTCAACTGCGTTGCCAGAAAAAAGGTTTGAAAACCACTGATATATATGGACTAGCACCAAATTAGGTTTACTGTATCATTTAGAAAAAGGTTAGTAGTCATGTTTTTGGCCCTTGACAAAATTATAAGGGCTGTTCTTGAGAGTCTAAAAACAAACAAAGCAAAAGCCAAAGAAAACACACCTTTTTTGACTGGCATAATCAGTAATCCTTTGAGTCTGATCAGTGGTGTTGGAAGTAAGGAGACACAATATCAATACTAGAAAAGCCATAAAATGTCTGTGTACGTTTTTTACAAAGTATTCAAAGTCTTTCACTTATTTTTATCTATATATTTATGTTCATATAAATACACAGTAGGTATATGTTTAAAAAGTAATTCTGGTTTTAAAGCATTTGTGGTTCCCACAATCTTACCAGGCCTTAAAGGCCCCATCCAGTGCAGCATTTACACACATGCTTAACTTTAAGTGTGTGAGTAACCTCTTTTGGCTTCAAGTGCTGTGAATTAAAATTAAAGTATGTGCTTAGTGCTATGTGGGATGGGGGCCAAAATGAGGAATCCTAGTAATAGATCTGAAATGTGTTCACTGTATGTATGTATACTGGATGTGCATATCTGCGTGCACAGAGATGGGTATTATCTTAAATAAAATCCTGCGTATTGTGTTGTTTGCCAGCTGGTGCCCAGACATAGTGCACAGTTGTCCTGTCTGCTGTGCACACATCCTGCGTGTACTGCAGCAGAGACTAGAACCTGCCCAGAGCATGGGAGCCTCTCTGACAAGGGAACTGACAGGGAGCTTCGCCCTGGTTCCGCTGACAGAAGCCGTGCGAAGCTGGTCCCGTGTTCCTGGTTCTCAACGTGATTGCCGTAGAAAGACTGTTTTCTGGGAGGTCTGACACATTGGCCAGGCTCTGAAGGGTGGATTTTTCCCTTACACCAAAACAGATTTGAGAGAGAAGCAGCAGAAGTACAGTGGGGGAGTAATAGGTCAGAACAGAGGGAAACTATAGAATGGCATGCCCAGGGGTTGCTGCTGATATGCCTACCAGGGATGCAGTATTCACTGCCCAGTTCTGTGGGGTTGTCTTCTATACGGATTTCTGGAGAGAGTCAGATCCAGTTGAAGGGGTGTGCTATTTAACAACCCCTGAGCTCTAGCATCTAGACACAACTACAGCTTTTACATTAGCCTGGGGCTACTGAAACTAGCATTCCCAGAAATGGATCACTGACCTGGAAATGGGTATTTTAAGTTTTGTAATATGCTAAACACCAAGAATAATTGTAATCCTTAATTCTGTGAAGGACAACATTCAGGCGGTTGGATGGGAGGGGGAGATTGAAGAGGGAGCTCCTTATTTTACTGCAGAAACCACCTCTGATTTTATCTGTTTCTCTTGCTCAGGCAGCTCAAAATAAATGGCGAGCAGGGGCTGAGTGGCATTGAGGGGTGGCTGGCTTGGGTCTTCCGGCCTGTGGGGCCATTTGTCATTCCCAGGTGACTTTTCTGGATGCCCACTTCTATTTCATTTCCCCTACACCCCTTTCAGATCCAGGCAGGTGTCATGTGTGTCTCCCAGCCAATGGATCAGAATTGTCATGCGTTCCTTTCTCACTTTGTAAGTAATGTGTGTATGTTATCCTGTTGGTTTATGTGGATTTAAGCCTGGGCAGGACATCCAGGATCATCATACTTGTTCCGGCTCTTCTCCCAACAGCAGACATAAGCTTTAGGCGATGGCGTGGCTGGGCTGGGGTTATATCACTTGATGCTTTGTAATGGCTAAAAGCCCTTATTACCAACAAGGAAAGCATGTGCATGTGTCTGTGGCGTGTGTACGTTCCTCCCAGGTGAGCCACAGCTTTTGTTGGCTGACCTGTAGGGCAGCAGGGATGTCAGCAGCTAGATTGCCTTAACGGAGGACTGCACAGACAGCGGGACAGGAGAGAAGAACCACACTGGAGTGGAAAGAACAAGGCAGGGGTTGCTGTGGCTTCTCAGGGGACCTCTAGATACATTGGGAGTAGTGGTGGCACAATGATTGCTGGGTCTGATCCTGCTGTCAGTGAAGGCAGCGGGAGTTTTACCATTGGTTTTGGTGGGAGAAGGATTAGGCCCTTACCCTGTAAATAACTTCTTGATTATCCTGCAGACCAGTGGCAAGTCATAAACAACAACAGTGATAAGGACATTCACTGGGGATCAGAGAATAGTTGACAGAATCTGGGGGCGGGGAGGAGACCTGTAACGTAGTTGTTCAGCCACAATAAGTATCTGAAATACTGCGTTGGAACCTGATTATAAAATCCTTACTCACATTGATGAGCAGTTACACACCTAAATAGTCCCATTGAATTCAGTGCGACTACTCAGAAGAGCAGGGGTGGCCAAACCTGTGGCTCCAGTGCTGCATGCAGCTCTTCAGAAGTTAATATGTGGCTCCTTGTATAGACACCGACTCCAGGGCTGGAGCTACAGGTGCCAACTTTCCAATGTGCTGGGGAGTGCTCACTGTTAAACCCTTAGCTCTACCACAGACCCTGCCCCCACTCCACTCCCTCCCTTGAGTCTGCCATGCCCTCGTTCCTCCCTTGTCCCCCACAGAGCCTCCTGAGTGCCTGAGGTGTGGAGAGAGAGGGGGAGGCGCTGATCCGTGGGGATGAGTGGGAGGCGCTGGGAGAGGAGTGAAGGCGCTGATGGGGGGCTGCTGACTTATTACTGTGGCTCCTTGGCGATGTACACTGGTAAATTCTGACTCCTTCTCAAGCTCAGGTTGGCCACCCCTGCATAAGAATGATCACTCTGCAGTGCGTGTACAAGATCCCAGTCGGACCCTCGGTATTTAACTGAAATGCAGTAACTGTTGTACCAAATGCTATGTGTGTATCTTATATACCTAAAATGTTGCTTTAATTAAAAGTGTTCCCAAGAATTGTTAGCCAATATACGAAGATTTTGTGTGTGTATAAAACAACTAGCCTAACATAAACCAAAAGATCAAATGGTACTGCCTGAAAGAAAAAACACTGAATTGTTGTCCAAAAGGTGCAGCCATTAGATAATAACAATTTTTGTTTGCAATGCAGCTGGGTCTACAGATGCAGAAAGAAAAACCTCCGTGACCTGTTCCATGGCTCCGTTTGTTTAATTTGCTAAAACTACGAGCCGAAAAGCAGACAGGGTCTTTGCAAATATTCAGAATGATTCTCTCTTTGCTTCTGTGAATGTGTGTGTCTGTCTCTCTCTCTGCCTGCATGTGTACATGCTTCAAATGCAACTAATCTTAATTAAATGCTCTTGAATGCCTTCTGTTCCGCATCTCTTGTCTCAATGCTGGAGCGCTCCTCTGCCATTGAGTTACTGTTTGGATCTGGAAAATAAAACCAGTAATTTAAAGTCAAACAGCTACATTTTTATAGTGGTTTTTTTTTTAGCTTTCCGTCCTTTGTATCGAGCTCTTAGTAGCTTGAAAATGACATTACTTTTCTGACTGACCTTAGTATTTTTCTATCTACTTAGCAAATATTGCAATTTGCTATGTTTCTAATGGGCAGAAGCCATTGTGGCTTTTTAAAATTGGATTCTCTGTGTCTGCACAAGAAAATCAATGGTGTTATCTGGCATGTGCACAGAGCTGTGAATAGTCCGGAGCCAGCAGGGGTTGCTTTCACAGAGGAGCGTGGGGGAAGTCATACCAAAATGGTTGCTATTTATTTTTACATTTAGTGACAAACTAGAGAGCATCTTGCTGCTTTTAAATGTAAAGATTCAGGACGCATTCTTCATCTGGATATAAATATTTTTAAACTGGTTAAAATTTGGGCCTAGAAATGAGCTATACCCAGAACCATTTATCCTGCCGCCCAAAACTTTGGGGATTCAAATAAATTGGGATCTGAACCATCCTCTGGCATTGTATAACTCTAAAACAATAGTGTTTGCCCCCACCTTACCCCATTCTCATTGTGGGCCCCTTAAAAGACAAAGATATAGGCACAGCAGCTGGTAAAAGGATTCCTACTCTGATAAAGCTGAGTGTTTGTATGCAAACAAGTGAGCTGTGAACTTATCTGCCTGTGTTTATCTTTTGTGGGGAGTGAACTTGCTATTGCAGAACCATCATGGGAAATTATACTGCAGGAATTATTCTGTGGCATTGGGATGGGGTGGGGGGGAGAACCTTGTGGAGTGTTTCAGCACAAATCTATAGCTGTGGGGAGAACAGAACTGGACTGAATGAGGTGGGAGGAATTGACACTTTACAGATCTTTTCTTTGAGACATCAGGGTAGAGTCATTTAATTAAGTGAAGGTTGGTGCTGGCCTGACAGCACTAGAGACTGGTCTCTATTTATCCTCGAGGCAGGTCTACCACGTACAGAGGATGCTTTCCCTGCTGCCCTATCAACGTGCCCTCACCTGTTCTGGGGGACCAACTCTAATGCTGCAGTGGAAGTTCAGCATCCATTCCATTCTGTCCTTGGCCCTCTGTCCAAACTACCAGATGTGACGTAGACACCTGTCCACTAAGCGGTAAACGGAGATGTCCATCTCGTATTAGGCCATCAAATAGGGTGACCAGATGTCCCAATTTTATAGGGGCAGGCCTGATTTTGGGGTCTTTTTCTTATATAGGCTCTTCATTGGCATAGCCAGGTTTGAACAATAGGGGGAGCAACCACCAAAAAAAAAAAAGTGCCACTTCCAGGGCCGGCTCCCAAGCCGCGGAACTCTCCCCGCCCCCAAAATAAAAAACTTAGCCGGTGGAGCTGCGGCCGAAACGCCGCCGCTGCCGGACAAAGCAGTGAAGCGGGTATGGCCGCCGAAATGTCACCGAAAGAAGTGGAGCCCTTTCGGCAGCATTTTAGCGGACACACTGGGCCACCGCTTTGTCCGGCGGTGGCGTTTCGGCGGCAGCTCCATGAGTCCCCCCTGCTCCAGCCACCCGATCAGTTGAAAAGATGCCACTTTTCAGAATCTGGGCTCAGGGGGAGCAGCCGCTAGCTACACTACGGAGGCTCCTATTACCTCCCCCGCATCCTGATTTTCCACATTTGCTGTCTGGTCACCCTACCATCAAACAACCCTCAGTTTACAACCACTTCCAGTCACTACCAGTCTGGATCAGATTCAAACCAGCGACATTCTTTCCATATGAAAGACTCCATAGCAAGAGCTGTGCAAAGAACTGTTTTTTTTCAGTTCACTGGCAATTTCAAAAACTGAGTCAGGTGGGCGCAATAATAACTTTAACAAAAAATTTCAGCGAACTGAAAAAACTAATTTATTTGGGATTGAACAAAATACTTTTTCAAATTTCAAGCATTCTAAAACATTGTTTAATTTTTTAAAATTAAAACCAGAGAAAGTTTCAAAACAAGTTGTTTTGGCCAAAACTTTGAAACATTTAATTTAAAATATCAAGGCAAAATGTTAAGAATTTTTTGGATTTTGTTCTGTTTTCCAACCTAAACAACTAGGCAAAATGGTCAAGAATTTGCAAAATGTTCCTATGCTGCTGAATCTGCATTTTTGTCGGGAAACAGTTGTGGATAAAATTATTTTGCTCAGCTCTATCCAATCTACTTGGCCATACAGTCACCTTACACAAATGCACATGGCACTGCTGGTTTTAATCATATGATTGTGGGAAGGAAGTTAAATCACCATTCTGAATGACAGCAGTCACCTCTGACTGTGGAACAGGAAACGTTCTCAACTTTCCTGCTAGCCCGCAGACAACAAGCAAGCCTTGAGGAGAAGGAATGTCATGAAATGAAAGCTTTTGTCCAGCAATCTGTTTCACAAAATGACATACTTCTGCTTTGCGGTGTTCTACCTTTCAATTGCACAATAAAGTTATTATGTCAGTATATTTGGCCCTTAATATGAGTTACAGACGATGGAAAGAGAGAGATATATTCTAGAAGTCTAGCAGAACGGGACTGATAGCCAGGAACTTTTGAGTTGTACTCCTGATCCTGACAGTGACTTCCTCTGGTGTTAGTCAAGTGACTTAGTGCCAATTTTCAAAAATGTATTCTAATTTTCATTTTCAATGTTCAATTTTAGATACCCAGGTTCTGATTTTCAAAGGTGCTAGCACCCACGTATGCCACTGACTTGGATGGAACTGTGGATCCTCGATCCCTCTGAAAATAAGACCCTAAGATGGGCATCCAAAGACTGAGAGACCCAAAATTAAAGGCCACTTTCAAAATGTGGGCCTTAATTTCTGTCGTCTGTAAAATAGACATTCTGAGCCCTGTTCTCAGCTACTGTGGTTGAGAATAGCTCCAAAGACTGACTAATATGTACCTATTTCACAGCGGCATAATGAGGATTATTAGTTAATTCATATTTGTAAAATGCTTTGATGACTAAGAAGACCTAAGTGTTGCTAGTGGTAGTGAAGGCTACAAAACTGCTTCCATTATAATCCTCTGTTCTCACTTGCGTACAACTTTTTAAAAACTTCATGCATTTGACTGAAATTTTCAATGCCTGGTCTCTGCTCCCAAGGTGAATTTATGTGTTGACTTTTAAAGTTTGAGCAGAAATCTTTTGGCTGTTTTTTGTATTGGGCGATGGTGATTGTTGTGCCCAAAATGATGTTTAGCAGAATCTAACGGTGTTCATAATGTATAGGTAAACACACACACTCACTAATGTAAGATTACTCTGCAGCATGTACAGAACTTATACATGATATAGGCAAAATTCTTCTATGTGCCAATAGTTTAAAATGGTATACATATTTTTTTCATTCTGTCCATTCAAAAAGCCCATATAATCAAGTGCATTTCAGTAGGGACTGAACAATGTGTCTTCATTCTTCCCCTCCCCACCACACACAAAGAATTTACATATTAATTGCTTTCCAATGGTGGCATTGAGGGTTTTTCTGCAATTTACAATTCACATGTAAGAAGCTGCTTTTAATACAAATGTGTCCAGTTAAGGGCTCACTTAATAGCCATCTTAATAACCACTTAATTTTCATGTGCAGTGCAGTTTTTAATCAATTTAGTGCTGTTTGAAATGTGCCGGAGCGACAGTCTTGGAGACTTATATGCTGGAAAGAACAGGTATGTAATATGCAGGCTTCCATCAGACAGCTTTAATAAGATCCTAAGATGGATCCGTCATTTCCTGTGGAGACCTCCTTGAAGGATGAGGGCAAAAAAGTTTCCATGCTGCTGTGATATTAGATCTCTGTGCTCAGGTTGTCAACAAACTGGTCTATTGTGAATGCTGGCTCCTGAGGTGTTCAACAGGAGTAAGAATAAAAAACCTCCTGCTCTCTAAGCAGCAGTATTGTGTTTTAAAAAAAATCACATGTAAAGCCCCCCAAAATCATGAGACTGGCTTAAAAATCATGAGTTTAAAAATAATAAACAATGGGTTCTTCGTATTTGCCTTCTGTTTTCTCAGCCTTTAAGGTTCATATTTCCGAGATCTTTGCCTTAGTCACAAAAGCTAGAAGCTAACTTTACATAAGCATTACATTTTTGGAAATCACAGGACTCCAGGACCTGAGGGTTTAAGAAACACTTGATGATATCAGGAAAGCTGTCAATACAGAAACAGACATTAGATGTTTTGGGTGCTTACTGACCTTTGCTTGATGCAGATTAGTGACCTAGAGGTCAAAGATTCCAGTTAGGACTAGTTGGGAAGTGACTTTTATTTTCCCCATGTAAAATTTTGCCAAAAGTAAAACGTTTTTCTTGAAAATTTGTCACCAAAACTTTTTAGATTTTCAGGGAAAAAATGAAAACTGAAAACCTGTTGAAAAGTGGAAATGTTCTACTTTTGGGGTTTTCAACGTAAAGAAATATTTTATCAAAAATTAAAAAAAATGGATGAAATCCCATGGGGGGGACGTGTTTTTGTTTAAAAAAAGAGAGAGAGAATTAGACCAGCTCTGATTCTATATCCTATTGCCAAAGTCGACCCCTTGACTCCCCTCCCCATTTCTTAATGAAATAGACATAAGGATGGAGCTTGGGATACAATCTGATCGCTTTTCAGCTTTCCAAAACAGCGAAGAAAAAAGGGGGAAATAGTGAGATTTAAAAATCAGCCACTTAGTTGTCTCGGGATGTGCAATACTGTACTTTTTTCAGCAAAATCTGGATTGCAGCGTTATAAAAATGGACTGGGAGTCAGGTTTACAGTAAGAAAAACAGAATTCATACCAAACAAAGGATGTGGGAAATCATTATCACTGTGATGACTGCAAAACCAACCAGACAAACAAAACCCAAACAGCTTAAGTAGGGGGTTTCCACCGTGCAGAGTAATTACTGAAAATGACTAAAATCCATTTGTTCTGGGACTATGTAGTCTATCAAAGGGTTAAAAGTTTGGGAAATAGCAGATGCACAGCAAAGACCCTGCCATGCTGATAAAGACTCAGTTATTGGCAGTGCAGCACTGCTTACTTATTACATTTGCAAGAAAATTAAAAGAAAGCAAATTAGCTTGGAGCTTCTCAGAACTCTTCCTCCTTTTGCTGATGTTAATGAGATTTTCCCCATACCAAAGCAACCCTAATAACTTCCGCCAAGTGGCTTCTGTAAGCCAGTGCTTACAAAATGAAACAAACTTGATGTGACAGCACCTAAGTGAATGCCAAGGGGGAGGGGTAGAAAAAATAACGGGGGAGGGGAGAGAGAGCGAAAGAATCATGTGAGTATTTTGTAGTAGGATCTTACTTACAAACTCACATGCTAGGCAAATAGACGCACACTCATGTGAAGATACATGTGCAAATTGTGTGTGCATTACATGACACAGTCCTTTCATACACATACCCCCGCCCCCTAACATTTTATACTCCGTGGAGGCTTTGATTAGGATGATTGAAGAGGTAAAAGGTTTGCACACAACTGAAAAAAAACTATCACAAACTAGTCCCAGGCTTGAATTCAGCCACGATGCTGTGGAGACTTCCAGGAAGATGAATTTCCTAAACTGGGGCGGAGGTTGGAGAGGAAGGGAAGAAGGGCCTGCATGAACTCAGCTTCCTGAACAGGAATTCCTATGTTAAGCAAGAATCTGATGCTTTCCAGGAAACCGAGCCTTTCAACATCCACCCAAGCGGAAGCGATCCTTCAGAGAAAGGAGAGCGGGAGAGAATAGGAGTGAAATGATCCATGCATTGGGAGGCCCCTTGCTGGGGAAACACAGAGCTGCCAGGTCACTGTGAGCAAAAGCTCTTGAGCAAGGGGGATATATGGGCTTTCTCTGGGCTGCCACAGATGGGAGATGGCCGAAGATCCTGGGCTGAAGGTGCCTCTTTCGAAGTGATGCACTTGAAAGTCTATAGGGGTTTGCACTCTACAGTATCGCTGCAAAGGTGGTTGAGCAAAAGCTATTGGAATTCCAAGACATTATCACTCGCTTAGTTTTTAGTGTAATAATTCCTCTGACTTGATGGACATATCTGTGTCTGTCTGAGAATGAGGGAAAAAAGAAACCTTAGCTTCCCTTAAAACGAGTGCGCTAAAATGTGTGCAGGGGGCATTTATACAGCATCTATGGCTATATACACACAAATACAACATGGTGTGTGGTAATATTATATTCGAATTTCTGAGGCCTGTGTCCATGAAGTTCTATAAAATATAACTGAAAGCAAAATCACCATGACCTAACAATAGATATGTAGTTTGTGCCTCTACTATAAAACAGAATTTCTGTGTATTTTGCACTTCCTGATAAATTACTGCCAGTTAAATTTCATGTTAATACTTTTATGCTGACAGTGCTCGGTTAAATTTCAGTGAATTCAGAAAACAGTTCTAAAATTATTTTTAGAACTAAAGGCACAATGCACAAATAGAGTAAAGTTATTTAGCCATTATAACTGATTTCCTGGTAAATGATACCTATATGTGCAGTGACAATGGGGCTGTTTCCCTTGGCTGTTTTTTCTTGGCAAAGAACCCTCCCTGTTGTTGTTCTAATGGTAACATCACAACTTCCTAATTATTAAAAGTTGAGTAGGATTCAGAACATTCTATTCCAACAAATTCTGAACACTCTAAATATTTCATGTCTGTCATCTAAAGCAGTTTCAGCTCTTCCAAACGGGAGGAGAAAAAATTATGCATTGTATATGTATAATACATGATGGCTGATCTCTTCTGACATTTATCTTCATTCTTGAGGAGAGACAGGAAAACTCACTCATGGCTATGAAGATAAATGTCATACCAAGATCCCATTATATGTTCTATTTATTAACCCCTTGGATTATTTTTCTTACCAATTACTTTGGGTTTAACAAATGGTCATGTGACCAAAATTAGATTTGCACTATTGTCCTCCCAGTTGGAGGCATAAAAATCTTGCTAGGGATCAGGGCAGAAATGTGCAGCTGCCACAGGACTGATGTCAAACACTGAGGCTGCTGAAGGATGGGTGAGAATACCAAGTTACCCAACCAGGGCCCCACTCACTGAGGTCAGATACAGTGTTGCCAGTTCTCGTGAGTTTTATCATGAATGTCATATTTAGTGGAATTTTTTCCCTTAAAGTCTCAGCTCCTGGAGTCCTGGGATTATGGGGGAATCTTATATTCCACTTTTTAAAAAGAAAAAGTACATTTCTAGCCTCATGATTATGGAGAAAAGCTTGAAAATATGATACCTACGAACTAAAAAAACCATGATCTGTTGCAACCCCAAATCTATCATGATTTTTCAGATGTCAGGAGTTTTGGGGGCTTGACTAATCGTTATTGAATAGTTAGGGTTTTGCAATATTGGAAGAGGATATGCCTAGCCAGGTGACTTGCCCCCAGATTGTCCTTGTCGTCGCCCTCCTCCTCCTCCTCACAAAGCCTGCTTGCTTATTGTGATTCTGCCATTCTTGTTCACTGTTCTGAGTGCAGAATCCTGCACTCGCTGCCAGTGATTGGAAGAGAATGGCATTCCCTCCCCCTCCCCCAGTCTTGACTGATTTGAAAGGAGAGCACTTTAGCTTTCCCTTCTACTTACTATCTTCCCCTACAGAAAGTCTCACAGATATAGGACACCATGGGCAGAAAGGATTAATGAATAATAATTAATACCATAATATAAAAATAATCCAAGCCTAAAAAAAACCAAAAACAAACAAACAAAACCGACAGATCAGCATTTTATCCCCTGGAAGTCTGTAGTTGTTTTGATCCAGTGGTTTTCCTGAGCCCATTATAAGGAAAAAAGTCATTTGCAAAATCCAGATGTGGATCAGGGAACCCCCGCAAAATTTGTGAGCTAGTGGCCAGCCTAGTCTAGGGTTTTGGTTTGGACTTTTGCCTACTAACAATGTAATTTATTAAGTGCCTTTTTGCTTAGGGATGTGGACATATAACCTACCACGGCTAAAGTACAACACAACATAGTAAACCATGATGAGGTATTTGGGGTGTAGAAGAGCGTTCCAGGCTGGGGTGGAGCTGAGGGGTTTGGAGTATGGGATGGGGGTCCAGGCTGGGGTTGGGGTGAGGGGGGTGATGCTAGGTGAGGGGTTTGGGGTACACGAGGGTGCTCCAGGCTAGGATCAAGGGGTTTGGAGGGCGGGAGGGGAATCAGGGCTGGGGTGTGGGAGGGGTCAAGGGTACAGGCTCCAAGCAGTGCTTACCTCAAGAAGCAGCGGCATGTTCCTCCTACGCAGAAGGATGGCCAGACAGCTCTGTGCACCACCCCATCCACAGGCGCCACCCCCACAGTTCCCATTGGCTGTGGTTCCAGGCCAATGGGAGGTGCAGGGCTGGCACTTGCGGTAGAAGCAGCGTGCAGATCCCCCTGGCTTCCCCTACGTGTAGGAGATGGAGGAGAGACATGCTGTTGCTTCCAGGAGCCGTGCGGAGCCACGGCACGGGGGGAGCCTGTCTTAGCCCTGCGGAGCCACCAACCAGACTTTCAATGACTTGGTCAGCTGGCAGCTCTGGTCAGCACCGTGTCCCTTTTCAACCAAGTCGAAAACTGGACACTTGGCTACTCTAAGTGCAGCTCCACTGAAACTATGCCAGCATGGCCTTCCACAGCCATGGTGCCCCCTCCTCTTCCTTGTGGCGCTGTATGGAAAGCGTCTGCTGTGTTATCTTTTTCGGGGGGCTGGGTAGGGATGCCACAGATGTGGCTTTAGCACTGAGAGAACTTTCCCCTCAGAAGCAGGGAAATTCGCACATGGATGGTCCTCTCCATGCTCAGATCCAAGCAGTATTTTCTGGCCCCTGCAGGTTAGTAACAAACTTTCCAAGAAGTAAACCAATGAAGAAACAAGGGGAGAACATAATAGTCATGGAGGCATTACTGGCAAACTGGCCAAGGGTCAGTGCAAAAGGGTGAGGATCAGGAAGGAAGGGAATTTATGGCCATTGGATTTGAATACAAGGAGGATAGATAGGAAGTCAAGAAGTCCAAGAGAAGTCCACTACATGCTTTGTTGGTTTGTTAGAAACATTTTTTTATAGGGAAAGAGTGTGTAAGAGATCAAAGCCAGAAAATCCAGAACTTGTCAAGAGAGGGGCAGAGACGGAGGAAGTGAGCAAGCCCATCTAAAAGGAAGGATTTTGACAAAGTACAGCTTTATTTCATCGCCAACCTGGCCAGTGTCAGGCAGCACATTGTCTAAAACTGAGAGGAGAAACACATAATGCCATGTAATGAATTGCTTTGTGATCTGTCTTCTACCTGTAGATAGCTGCAACTAGCTTATGAAAGCATCTGAAGGGGACAGGTTGAAAATATCAAACTAATCAATAATCAAAAAATAATCAAACTAATCAATAGTCAAATTTGTAGGATGCCTTTTCTAGTGGTTACAGGAGAGCTGGAATTGGGATCTGTACTACCTTCCCTATGAAATGATTCAATCTGGCAGCCATCTACTGGCTTATTAAGGCTTTATAAAACTGCATGTTCTGGGCTGAAGCTTCTTAGACATCTGTACATGCATTTTTTAAAGGGGATTGGTGGTGGTCTAAACCCAGAATGTATGTCACTTTATAACTGTTATTAGCTAGTTTACATCCTTTGGATTTTAAATATATATTAATGGTTTGTTTTTTTAAAAAAAATCCACTATTTTGCATCTTTAGGGGATTTGTTTTTTTTAAATTTTCTTCTCCATTTAGGACTTAAACAAAAATAATGTGTTATTCCCTAGGTTTCCTGTGTGATGGCAGTTAAATAATAAATAGTGTTTCCACAGAGCTGTTAAAGAAAGAAATGAAAAAGCCATGTTAATTTCAAACTTCAGTAGAAGAGGGAGGAATTAATGTTTGCCAAATGAAGAAGGGCTGAGCTGGTAGGAAGAGAAATTTTATTTTCAGGATTTTGAGAGGGTATTACAGACAATGAAGGGTGAGGATGGGTGTTTAAATCACAGCAGATTTGTACCCAACAGCAGGTCAAATTTTGCATTGATTTATATGTAATCCCACTGAAGTCAATGAAATTTCGTGAGGCATAAATCAGTGCAAAATTTGAACCAGTGACCTTATGGATGGAGGGACGTTTCTGCTCTCAATTTCATCATTGCAAATTTGAAGTCACTCCAATGCAGTCAACTGAGTTATGATGTAACAGACAGAAGAATTTGTCCCACACTATTTATCGTTGTGACTTTTCAGTTCACATTCCTGATTCAGTCAGGAGGAATTCTCAGTACTCAGTTAGTTTATCGACTCTCTGACCAGATGTCCACATCCACCCAGAGAGAAACTCAGACTGGCCTATGTGATCCATGTGCTTTGAGAGAGATTTCAACAAAAGCTGATTAACAATGCAGGGCGTAGTAAACTGGCCCCCGTCCATTGACTATGTGTCTCTTCTGGATCTGTAGGCTTCGTAGCCTGTCCTTTCAGTTTAGTCTTTAATACATATTATACTTGACATGATTTGAAGTCCCTAGGGCACAATCCTGGAGTCCTAACACAAGCAGAACTCAAATTGGAGTTCACTGAAGTTCTACAGGTGCTAGGAGTGCAGCATCAGGCACCCTGGAGACTTTTGGCAGTAGGCTAGGTAGTCTGAGGTCATCCCTGAAGAGGTGTTGCCACCACCTTCCTTTCCTTCATGGCAAGATGTAATGAGGTCCCAAAACCTTTTTCTGTTAAAGTATGTTGTTAGAGTATGGCAAATATTGAAACCCAAAGATCTAGAGCTGTAAGAACCCTTCTCACCATGGGCATAACTGGTAGCATGTGCGTATTTGCTTCCCCATGCTTATTTAGCCCTAGGTCTCTCACTCTAAATTGACCTACCAATGGCAATTCTCATCCCTCCAAGCCTTGGGAAGCACCAAGGAAGGACATTTGTACTTGCTGCATGCTGTGCCTCTGCTGTACTGAAGATAATGGACTTCGCATTTAAAAGATTTGAAGGCTTGACATTCAGCTGGCCATGGGAACATACGGAGGCCCGACACACAAATGGTTAAACTTTCCTACGTGCTTTTTCCTGTGGAAGTGAAAGGCCTGAAACTCCCAAGCCTCTTGCCTCTCTGGGATTCAGAGATGAAAAGACAGAGACAATCTTCTGAAGCTATTGAGTAATGAGCCTCAGTTATGCTTAAATTAGTAAGAGTACCAGGCTGGGCAGCTAAAATATCAGAGGTAAAATTAAACAGCTTTATTGACTCCTGGTGTGTCATTAGGAGGACACAGGGAGTCTTTAAAGGGTCAGGTCTGTGAAATATCTCTTTCTGGGTGGAACACCTCATGGAAACACTGCGGATGGGTCTGTTGGCACAGCTGCTTTGAGAAATTCTTCAGACCAGGCCTCATGCAGGCTTTAGGGAAGATTTGCAACTCCTCAGATGCTGAGCAAGAGCTGCTTACAGGTCAGAGCATTAAGATGAGCTCTGCTTCATTCTTTGTCCTCGGAGGAGCGGGAGCCAGGTCTGTCTCGGTGGTAGTGTGAGTCAGAAGAGTAATACTGATGCTTGCAGAAGGTTCATTGATTGCGACAGCACTACAAGTTGGCTTGGAGGATGTCAGCCTGGAAGGTGTCCTGCCTTGATTTGCAATAGCTCCCTTGTTAGCTCCCTTGAGTGCAAGGAAAATGTAAGCCCAGTGTCAGTATCACCGGGCGTAGTGGATCTGTACTGAATGAGGGAGACAAAGTGAACTCTACTTCTAGGGCAAGGTTTGGAAATCACCTTTTTGCCCACCATTGGCATTTGGTGATGGCCAGCAGTACAGCGAGGCTTCGCTCTGGTGCTAGGTTTGAGCTCTTAAAGAGAGGAGAGCAATTTACCACGCTCTATCGCTGGGCTTTGTGTTGCTCACTGAGTAGAGAACACCAAACTTGTTCCACGGGATGGGGAGAGGATGGAGAAACAAGTGAATGCTGCATGAAATAATCCAAGTATATATTGGACTATAGAAGGAAGTACTGAAATCTGTGCCTGACTTTTATCCTTTAGAGGAAAGAGGGGACCAAAGCCAGACTGCAATTATAAAAGGTAATGGAGTCTGATTTACATTTCAGAATGTATTATCTCCTTTTTAATTGGGAAATAATTTGAATTGCAAGTGAAATAATTAGATTAAAGAAAGCCACTCAGCAATTTACTGCTGGTATTCCCTGGAACTGGACTCCCGATTCATTGAGTAATTGTTAATATTTTGTGAGCTGTACCTAAGTCTCCCCACCTCCCTTTGCCTTCTTTTCCTGATGAATTGTTTTCTAGAGGTAAAGGCACGTCTTCATTAACAACTGTATTTTAAATCAGGGCTTCCAGGGAGAGTGGGGGTCACAAACGACTGTTTGGCAGTTAATGGGGTGGGGTTTTTTTTTTTTTTTTTTTTTTTGAGCTATGAAATTCATGAGAAGTTGTCAGGGAGGGGTTGGGAAAGGTGTAATGGATTTCTCCGAGCTATTAAATCTGTTCCAGAGCTATACTGTAGAGGGGAAAGAATGTTCATGTCGGCCTTGGCATTTGGTCTTGGCAAACAGTCAGTGTGATTCCAGGATTGTTGAGAAGAGGGAAATCTGACCTGGGGTTTTAATAAAAAGAAAAGAAAATAAAGGACCAGACTGACCAAATGAAGGAGGAGATGCCCAGTAGCCCACGGGTTAGGACATTACTGGGGATGTGTGAGCCCCGCTCTGGAATAAGGACTCGAGTTCAAGTCCCACCCCACTCCTTGATGAGCACCATAATCCCCAGTCTATAGGCTGTTTTGGACTGGCTCTCAATCCTGCCATGGTGGGCCATTGGCCGCGCATGCGCGCGAGAGAGAGTGTGAGGGAGTGACTCTTCAGCCAGGTGTTAGGACCCTCCACCTGGGAGGGAGGGCAACTGGGTTTTAATCCCTGCTCCACTGAATATTTATTTAAGTGGAACAGTTTCAACGGGAGAGATTGAGAGCAACCCATCCCAGAACAGCCTATAGCAGGGGTGGGCAAACTATGGCTCGTGGGCCACATCTGACCTGCAGGCCCTTTCTGACTGGCCCCTGAGCTCCTGGCTGGAGAGGCTGCTCCGGCCCCTCCCCCGCACCCCCATCACGGGAGCCTCAGTGCGCTACGTTGCCAGTGCTCTGGCCCGCCGCTCTGGGGCAGCGCTGTAGCAGCAGGGCTGGCTCCAGCAGGGCCTGAGCTCCTGCCACTCTGAGTGGCATTGCAAAGGGGCAGGGCTGAGAGCTCCAGTGGGGCAGCGTATCTCGCTGTGGCGGACCTGAGCAACGTAGTAAGGGGGTTGGGGCTGGGCCGGGGCCTTGGATAAGGGGCAGGGAGTCCCTGGGGTCTGTCAGGGTGTGTGTGTGGATAGGGGTCGAGACAGTCAAGGGACAGGGATGGGGGAGTAGCGCGTGGAGTTCTGGGGGGCAGTTAGGATGAGGGAGTCTCAAGAGGGGGGCAGGGGAGCTTAGATGAGGGGTGCGGTCTCAGGGGGTGGTTGGGGGGAGTCCTTGGGAGAGGGCGGTCATGGAACAGGGAGCAGGGGAGGTTGGATGGGTTGAGGGTTCTGGGGGCGTGAAAAGTGGGAGGAGGTCGGATAGTGGGCAGGGCCAGGCTTCCCTACCTTACCCGGCCCTCCATACAATTTTTAACCTCGATGTAGCCCTCGGGCCAAAAAGTTTGCCCACGCCTGCTCTATAGCTTGGGGGTTAGGGTGTTTATCGAGGAGGGGGGATGACCTGGACTCAAGTCCTTGCTCCAGAACAGGGATTCAAAGCTGGTCCCCCCACAGCCCCGTATGTCCTAACCACAGGGCTATTGGTGGGGTGGGATGTGCCGCCAGCACCACTCTCCCCCTGGATTTTGCGAATGGTGCTCAAGTCTCCATGTGAATCTAGCCCCAAAAATTGGAATAGCTCATTGCTGATTTATTTGTTTGACCGATGGCGTTTGCCAAAATTGACATGAGTTTGCTAAATGTTCCAGTCCACACAACTTTGCATTTTTTGGCAAAAAAGAAAGTTTCAATTGGAAAATTTCACCCACCTCTGTTTGTAGGGTCAGGTCCTGGCTATCAGTTCTTCATTTTACCGCCTCCCCCACCCCCTCATTATATCTATATAATATGGAAGAGATTCTTTCTGATTTGGGGAGTGACCTAGCAGTGCTCAGGGTTATTAATGTTATAAATCACTGTTTACGGTTCATAAAAACCATCTATCCTACATTATAGATCTCAAAAAGACAGTATCTTACAGAGCTTATCCAGAAAGCAATCCATTTACTGTTTACTGACTTCTTTCTCATCGAGCTAGTAGACAGCTGATTATTTTTCGATTACTGTACTTCTCCATTGTACGCCATCAGCATGTGACCATACTGGGTCCCGTGACCTCTTTGCCCCTAGTCAGACAGGAATCCAGTATTGCTCAGAAGAATAACTGAAAATTGAACCCATTGTTCTTTGGCTTGAATAGTAATCAGGTGGCATTTTGAAAAATAATCTATTACTGTAATCCATCATATTAGCCACAATGTCAGCAGAAAGGAACCCCTCATCTTTTTAAGGCAGGAGAGAGTTTGCTGATCTTAGATAATAAATATGGTTGTTTTTCCAATATAAAGGTCCCTTTTTCATATCGCCTCTTTTCCAGCTTCCTCAGGTTTCCACAATGACTGAAGCAAAAACAGATATTGTTAGATATGCAGCTATAAATGATTCTGACAGCTTTGCATAAAAGCATGTGATAAATTATGAGGCAGGTGTTTTGTGCCAAGGTAGTCATCACAGCCAAAATATCGGTGCCACACTAAAAGGGAAAAGTGTATTCCAGAAACTCGTAAAATAATTACCACTTGAGGCACTGGTTTCCAGCCTTAATCTGGTGGGGCTCCCCCTTGTGGGTGTTAGTGAACACACACCCATCCTATGTATCCTAGTCCAGCGGTTCTCAACCAGGGGGCTGCAAGCAGATTTCAGGGGGTCCTTCAAGCATGACCAGTGTTAGACTCACTAGGGCCGAGGACAGAAAGTGAAAGCCCCACCGTGCAGGACTGCAGCCCAGAGCCCCAAGCCCCATCACCTGGGGCTGAAGCCTGCGAAATTTCACTTTGTGGGGTCCCCTGTAGTGTAAGGTCCCAGGCAATTGTCCTGCTTGCTACCCCCTAATGCTGGCCCTGGCTTTTATATACAGAAAAACAGGTGTTGTGGCACAGCTAGGCCGTGGAGTTTTTATAGCATGTGGGGGAGGGGAGCTCAGAAAGAAAAAGGTTGAGAACCTCTGCCCTAGTCCATGCCCTGGCATATTTGCCAGCATCATTTTCTGTTCATTTGCTTCTCCCCTGTCAGTTTATGCCTCTGTTCTCTCTGTGTATTCCTTCTCGCTTTCCTCTTTCCTCTGTATTTTTCCTCTTCTGCACCTGATCCTGCAGCTGAATCCATACGAGCTCGTCCTTATAGGAAGCTTTGGCTTTGTCAGTGGGACTCTGTACCAGTGCAAAGGTCTGCCCACCTTCAGGACTGGGGCCTCGGTTTGTGCTTCCCAACTTAGCATAAGACAACATGCCGCTTGCTGTGGGCTAGATTGAGCTGTGAGATGTGGGAGCAAAGGGCAGAAGCATGAGCAGCCAGTTGCTGCCTGAGCTTGTGGCTTTGTATGTGGGAACTGTTCCAGTGGCTGGCTGTGCTAGGGACCATCACAGGAGTAGGGTGGGAAGCAGGGCTGAGAGTGGGCCAGTACGATGTATCAGTAAGAACCCGTACCGGCCTGTGTGCAGCCCACATTAAAGCCCTGCCACAGCAGCACTTTAATGTCCCTGCCCCTTTTGCCTCCCCTGTCGGGGCCCTGCCTAGCAGCAGGGCCGCTGACTGGATGGGGGAAGGGCAGCACCATTAAAGCACTGCCACAGCAGTGCTTTAAAGTCCCTGCCCCTTTTGCCCCCGACCTTTGGCCGCTAACGGCGGGAGGATGGGGGACAAAGGGAACAGCTGCCCCAACTACAGACACTTACCAGTCTGGAGAGGGCGAGGGCCAGCTCTGACCCCCCCACCCCCACCCTGCCCCTTCCGCCTGAGGACCCGCCCCTTCCAGGGGCCAGAGCCGGCCCCAGCCCGGCTCCATATCGGTAAGTGTCTATAGTTACTTTCACCCCGGATGGGAAGGCTTCTAACGAATCACTGGCTGCTCTACACACAGCTGCAGGTTCACATTTGCATTGCTGTGCACAGATGTACGGTCCAACAATTTCCTCCACTCCCTCTGGTTTCCCTTGTCCTATCCCCACCCCCAACAATGAGATATGCTGACTTGGGGGAATCAGTAGCACCCGTGGGTTAGTGCATTAGGCCTTCATATCTGGTGACCTTCGTTCAACTCCTATTTAACCTTCCACGTGAAGGCAAGTTTCGTGGTTAAATGTTTATTCCTATGTGTGATCTTCGCTAACCTAATGACAAAACTTTGATCCGGCAAATCCAGGGTCGGCACAGCAGGGACTACTGTAGGTTACAACTGAGGGGCATTGACAGTGCTGGATTGGGGCCCAGAGCTAAAGGAAGGAGAGATGTGTGGCAAGTGGCTAGGACTAGGTTCGTTGATAGAGCTGGGGTGAGGGCTGAGAATAATTTGTACAGCACTTGCCCAAGCAAATGTCTCACAGTAGTCAGTGAAATTAATCCCCCAATTCACAAACTTCAGCTTCCTTCATTTTAAAGAAAAATTATTTGTTTTGTGTATTTATTTTATCAAATCATGTCATCCCACTTCAAATTGAGACCAAGTGGATGGGGCCCTACTAATGGAACCCCCACTTCTGTGGGCACACTTCTTCCGCTTAGTTCCAGATGATGTTACCTTTTATTTTTAGATGGAAACACTTGAAAGGCACATAGGGATGAGCTAACCATGTAAGTAATTAGGCTGGGAGTGTAAGCAGAGGGGGCCATCCGCACTCATTATTTAAGAGCCAGCTTCCTTATTTTTGCTGCTTGGATGCTTAGCTTAGCACTGATGACATTTAAAGGGACTCTGCCTTGTAGATTCGATATACCTGGCCAGGTTCCTTTCAGAAGGGAGCTCAGAGATTGGACATGACTCTCAGGAAAATGAAAATATAATATTGTGACTTACCTAGCACTTTTCAATGCTAAAGATCCCAAAGGATTTACAAACCATACAGTCTATACAGGAATCCCTTCACCTCCCACTGAAATGCAGCCACCTCTGGGGTCAAATATGGGAGCTGTTTAACAGCACACAGTAATTTATTCAGATATTTTAGAGTAGGAAATGAAGAATACTGTATCTGTCTGAAACTACAAGAGGAATGTAAGGCTCAAAGGAACTCAGTTTTGCAAGGCACAATACAACTGCGCGCACACAGTCCCTGCCCTGAAGAGCTGGCAATCTAATGACTGTCTTCGATATAATTATTAACCATGTCTGACCCTGCGTAGCTATTAGATGTGACGTGATCACAGTCCCAGGTGGATCAAAATATATTGGCCATCCCTGCTTTTCTTCTTCATGCCTAGGATTATATTTTTTGATGCACTGTTAGGACTTATCCCAAAACCCTAAAATGAGTAACCATATTACTGTATCGCAGTTCCCTTGTCCTTCCTAGCCACTCTTCCTCACTTTGTATCACTCTCCCCTGCTGCCTATTGCATGCACTTTAGCTCTGGCCCTACAGGCAGCTCTGTGTGGGCAGACCCTTATGTTTGCATGCAGCCCGACTGCAATGAGTGGGACAGCACGTAGGCTCAGGGATCTGCCTGCACACTGCAGTTTGAAGGCTCAGGGCCTCAGATCAGGAACCACTGAGGACAGGAGTGCCTGGCATATTTCTAAGCATGACATAATAATATTTAATAATCCGGTCTGATCCCCATTTCTGAGCATTGGTGCTATTTTATTGGAGCCCTTCTCTTGCCGTCTAAAATTACCCAGAAAAATTAAAAGGCTTAGCAGCCACCTTGTCGGTGGGGGACCCATTGATTCTTCAGCAAATGACAGTGAATTAACTGAACCATACGTATCTCCAGGCTGCAGATGAAACAGTCTCACCTTATATGTTCTTTGTTTCCTGGCTACTCTGGCCTTTAGAGCAAACTTGTGCTGAGCTCAGGAGAATTAATTGCTGCGGCTGCCAGCCTTGCGTGCGGTGCTGCTTTGTTGCCATGTCAACTGTGCATGTCATTTGTTTACATTTGATTTGGCAGAACATTCCATGATAAGAACCAAGGCCTCCAGTGACTTTGAACTGGGGGGTGGTTGGCAGGGGATCTGAAGGATGGGGAAGGAGGAAGAGGGGTATGTGTCTTCTGCTCCGAAGTTTTGTTCTGTGGCTACTTGGCCATTGACTCACTAGCTCATTTCCTGGGAGGTGGGAGTGTGGGAAACAAATGCTAATACAACATGGTTAACCCAAGAGGTAAAGATTTTCATGGTTGATCCCAGAAGCTATAAGCCTGTTTCACCTTCAATTTCCACGCCTATTTATTCCAAATTTTTCCCAAAGTCCTCATTGTTTTCAGCATCAAACCTGGTTAGTTTGGAATTTTTCAAGTGTACTATTGTAACAGGAGAGCTAAAGACAGTGAGCCAAATTCTGAGGTCATGACTCCTACTGACTTCAGTGAGAACTTGATGTGAGTAAGAAGAACATCAGGATTTGATCCAATAACAGAGAGAGTGGGAAACTACAGATATTTTTAAAGAAAACAAAGAAACAAACAAAAAAGCCCTAACAGATGTGATGGTCTCGTTATGGGAAGTTGGGGCAAAAAGATTTTCAAAATTGCTGTTGAATTTTTTTGCAAGCCTTGTTTCAAAACAGCCGGCTGGGTAAAGGTTGGTAAGAGGTAAGAAAATACTCCAAGATCCTCTTAGCTGTTTGATAGAGACTTTTTTTCCTATATTCATTGTCCCACTGGGGATGATAATATCTCCATTTTCTTTTCCATACTGTTCCCTACCATCCTGACCCTATATGCTATACTTCTAGGGTCAGTGGGCAATATATGCAAAACTCAAATGCAGGGAAAATGAGAGAAATGGTGATTTCCCCTCCATTCCTTGAAATCAAAGAGGTAAATGTAACATATGTTGATAAGGGGAGGGGAGTTCCTGTAGTAAATGCTCCCTATTCACACCCTGAGAATGACTTATATGTACATGTTCCTATAAGAGTGCTGAGTGAGGCCTAGCAAAGACATTGGAGGTTTTTTTAGTATTAGTGAAAATACCCTTCCTGTGTGATTAATGGCCAAAACAGTGAGTACCAATTAGAAACTAAAGCTAAGGGCAGGTGAGTGAGGGAGAGAGTTTTTGGGTGGCAACATATGCCAGTCGGGTCTTGGTCTCGTTATTCATTGTATAGTGTGGCTTTAAACATTTGCATTTGACAGCTTGACCCTGTGTTCATTGGGTCAGATTCAGTGCTGTGACACCTGTGTGAGTCTTGGGGTTTAAAGGCCACACAGGGCCACCAAGGCATCTTATCTGACCTCAGGTATATACCATAGGCCACTAACCCCACCCAGACACACTCCCACCAAGCCCCCTCAAGTAACTTTGTTGCCTTCAGTGGTGATGCAACTGAGAACAGAATTTGGCCCATAGTGTTCACTTTGGGGGAAATTATGTTAGGAGATGTACACACTGGGACCTAATTCCAATAGTGTGCTCTCCTTAGATGCAGGATCTCCTACTTGCCTCAACAGCAGTTTGGCACATGTTGGAGCGCCGGGTATTGAAGATGGATATTACTGTGAGGTTCTGATGAGAGAATTTTGCCCTTTATTCATATATGGGTGAAGTTTCCTTTATACTTCTCAATTTTTCATGACCCAGACAGACCACATCTCTAGTTGGAGTGCATCAATTTCCTGACCCATTCAGTTTTTAACCTCTCTAAACCTGTCAGAAATGGAGCCAATTTCTACCAAATGTATTTGCTGCTATAACACACCTATCTCTCAGAGGCTGAATTGCAGCCAACAATGCATTTCACGTAGGTTACCAAACAGCCATTAGTGAGAAACAACTTTCACGTACTACAGATCTGGATAGGATTTAAACTAGCAATCTAAAAGTGAAAAGTTCCATAGTCCATTAATAATCCATCTGGTATTATCTAGTTCCTCCTTGTCAATTTTCCACTTAATGGAAAAGTTAGGTGCTTTCTAAGGACGTAAGATTTTTTTTCCCCCAGACACTGGGTTTGACAGATCTGCTATGGGAACTAGGTGTCCCGCATGTTTTTTGGAAAGTTCTTTCATTCTTCTGAATTAGAAATCAGCTTTTCTTTTCTCGGTGGAAGACTTTTGCAACTTGCAGGGCTCAGGTGGAGTAGAGAGAGACGGGAAAGAGGCGTAAAAGAGTGGGTGACACTTCAAAACAAAATAACCAAGAAAGCTGTTTGAGCTTCAGAAGAGGATGTGTGAGGGTGATACCACCCACAGTGTCACATAGAAATAACTGTAGGTGTATGTTTCCCAAATAAACAAGATATTGCCAGTGAACAGACGTGGACCAATAGAGCTGGCTGCAATAAACAGCCTATCAGATAATGGTGCAGTGTGTGATTCACAGAATAGCAGTGCATCTTGGGCCTGATCGGAAGATCACTGACGTCAATGGCAGTTGCTTCATTGATTGCGCAGCCTTTGGTTCAGACCCCTTATAAAGACATCAGCTGTGCAAGGACTTCAGTTGTTCTCTTGTTTCTCAGACCCTTTTTTAAAAGAGCTATTTCAATAAAGCTTCAAATTCAATGGGTGGAGGAAGCACATGGAAGTCGCCTATTCGGCCCAGCAGTCCTCTAGGAGGACAGAGAGAAGTTCTTTATATTCATTTTTCCATGGCTGCTTAGTCCCAAGGGACTCTTCATTTGTCTTCACTTCTGTGCTTGAGTCTCTGCGTAACATCCCCCACCATCCTTCCATCTGACAGGTGATGCCCCTTTGAAGTCTTGCCAATCCTGCTGCTTAATCGTCTAGAAGAGTCACTGCTGGGTGACGCAAGGTGCTCCTTCTCTCCTGAGGGCTTGAATTGTCTCCTAAAATCCAGCTCTCTGGAGGTGTGCGCTACCTAACGCAGTAGCTGTGACATTTTGCTTTTGTGTTTTATTATAGGGCGGGGTTCTCAAACTGAGGGTCAGGAACTCTCAGGGGGTCAGGAGTTTATTATATGGGGGGCCGTGAGCTGTCAGGATCCACCCCAAACCCCACTTTGCATCTAGCATTTATAATGGTGTTAAATATGTCAAGAAGTGTTTTTAATTTATAAGGGGGGTTGCACTCAGAGGCTTGCTATGCGAAAGGGGTCACCAGTACAAAAGTTTGAGAACTACTGTTGTAGAGTTCCCAACTTGCTAGTGCTTGAAAACCGGACCCCCTGCTCTGCCTTTCCCACTGTGGCCCTGTCCCCCATTCACTCCTCTCCCATCCCGCACACCCCTCCCACCCATTGCTTCCTGCTCTCCCCCATTCCTTTCGTTGTCGCTTGATCCTCACCATCTCCCTCTGCTCCAGGGCTGGGACGGGAACTACAGCCTGATGCAGTGGCAACTGCCTGCCTGTCCACGTGATGCAGGGAGGAGACAGCCTTGACTGAGCAAGGACTGGTGTGGGTTAATGAGCTGGTGCTTCCCCACTCACAGTAACTGGACTTCTGGTGTCGGGTTAGAACATCTGACCAGGCACTGCCAGGTCCCCTTTTCAACCGTACTTTCTGGTCGAAAACCAGACACTTGGCAACCCTAGTTTATTGGTCAAGGCATATGCCCTGATTCCCTTGTCACTTTCAGCATATGAGCTTTCTAGGTGGGAACCTGCTTCTAAACAGTTCTTCAGCAAAGATGACCTGTTAGAACTGTTTGTTCTCAGGAAGTATTCGATATAACCTTACAAATTGCAGTCCCTCTTTCAAGTATCATGTTTCTGAATGTGATGTTACAAAATGCAATGATAGCTATTATTAATAAAACTTAGCTCTTTATATAGCATTTTTATCTAGGGACGGTCTTGGGGTTGAGGCACAAGGCTGGGAATCAGGAGATCTGGATTCTATTCTTGTCCATGCCACACATTTCCTGGGTGACCTTGAGTAAGTCCTTTAACCTATACATGCCTAACTTTCCCATCTATATATTGGGGATAATATTTACCTACCTCACAGGACTGTTGCCAGCTTACATTTGTTCATGTTTATAAAGAGCATCCACTTTATGGATAGAAGATGCTGTAGAAATGTAAAGCATTAGAATGTTCATAGTGCTTCTCAAACATTAACCCGTCCACACAGCACATATCTAAACAAAGCCAGTTAATGAAGGTAGTTTGCTGCAACCGTAATCAGTATATTTAGCTAACACCCACAGTCAAATTCTGCCCTGGTTTATACCCAGGGCAATGCTATCAACTTTACAGGGGCTGTACAGAGTGCAAATCAGGGCAGAATTTGAGCTCTGTTAGCTATCTTTAGATATGCCTAGCTAGATACGTATCTGGCCCTCTTTGTTGTCATATCTAAGCACTCTTGCAACCACACTGGTGACCAGTAGCTTAAGTGTGGGTAGAATTTGGCCTGCAGAGTCTTCATTACTGGTGATGACGCATGAGAAGAAAAGAAATTAGTTGGCTCTCAGATCCCTGTTTGTATTTGCAGGACTAACTAGCATGTGGGGAAAAACAAAACAAAGAAATATAACCTTTTGTCTGGAAACAGAGCAAATCTGATATGGAATCAGTGAGAGGGTATGAACACAGGACCCCATGAGTCCACTTTTACAGAGTCACTTTGCAGAACAGAAGAACCATTTCAGTTAGTTTCACAAGACAGAGCCTTATAGAGGCAAAGGCAGGGTGCAGTTCTCACACAGCAGAGTTGCAACCTGTAATTTAAAAGGATTAACTCCTATGTCTTTTGATCACAGCACTTTCCATGATACAATGTATTGCCTCATCGTGATGCCAAAAAACTCCCTCTTTCCTGGTGAAATTCAGTACCTCCGGCCCTAGTGCATGCATACACACACATATTTCTCCCTATAAACTGAAGCTCTTCAAGACATGTTTTCTCTCTCACCCATATGATTCTTCTTCTAGCTGTTCCCCTGGAGTTGCACTCTTGTGCTAAAATAAGATTTACTGTCTTTGCTCTGAGCCTTATTTGCATATTTGTTTATGCCCAGTGTACAGTATTAAATGGAGAAGATGGAAGGTGGGAGTGGCATGTTAGAATTTCAGTCCTGTCTAAGCACAGAAATGCAAATATATTTCTTTTTAAGCAAAAATTAATAGACAATATGTTAACTGTCCTCAGACTGTCATTTTGCTTGCCCCAGAATGTCGGGATTGGGGCAGTTTATTTTTTCTGTCATATTACACACAATAGAGCCTGCCCTCTTTACACCTTGAGCCATGTTAGCAACAGCGTTGTACCTGACAACTGTTTTCCACCTCTGTTGTTGCTAACAGGGTTGTAGCACAGCTTTCCTGTAGACAAGGATTCTTTTCAATAACCATAGAATGTGGGTGAGGTAACCATGAGTCCACGTTTCCAACTTGCAGTCAAGGCTGTGGGAGCTGTGGGGCTGCAAGTACAGGAGCAACTGTCCCCATGATTAGTGTGAGCACACATCATGCTACAACTATGTCCAGCTGTAACTGTGTCTGGAAACACGTATCTAAAGAACCCCGATGACAGGTCAGAGTGTGGAAAAGGATTGGAGGGGGAAAAAGACAAAGAAGTCAAAAAATCCCCATAGAAATATGAGGAAAAAGATAAGGGGAAGAACGCAAGCTCTCTGTGCAAGCTACAGCCCTCAACTTGACCTGAACTGCGCTTACCTGAAACAGCACTTCTTTACCAAAGCAGTCAGTGTGCACTAACCACCGCTGGCGGGGGGTGTCAGGCTGAAGAGTGCTGATACCTACCTTAATTCAGAGTGGCAGGGATGGTTAAAATTCAGATCATTGCTTATCCTAGGCATTAGCCCTCCCTGTACATCTGTTTTGTGTTGTGTGTAGAATTCAGCGGCAGCATATGCTAATCAAGCCAGTGTTGTTATCACATTATCTTAGGCAGCTATCTGGGGGCTTATCTAATAAATCTGTGACTTTGGGAGGTGGTGGCGAGGGAGGCAGGATGATAGATTGGTCGCTCAGCAGGTGGATTAATGAAGGCTGGGAGAGAGGAGGAGTGGTGACGCTGGAGTAAGAATGGGGCGGGGGTGGGAGAACCTAGCAGAAGGAAGCTCACCATCTTGCACGGAATTAGCTGTTAGCAACTGTAATCTGATTACTAGACCCTAGGAGCTGAAATAGTATGGTTATTGTGGTGGGAGCTGATTATCATGACCCTGGGAAAAGGATTGTCTTTACTCAAAGGAATAAATCAGCTGCTCCTGAATTCATCCTGAGAACAGGTGGCTGGGCCATGTGCACAGGGCTAAGTGCCAATGGCAGGTTAACTGGCAGAAAAGAGAACTTTTGTACCTTGAGCCCTAAAATGGCTGTGGAAGGAGAGTGAGTTCCTTGCATTTACTTACTGGGTTGTTCTACCACTGATATTAGAGGGAAGATGGGAGAGAGAGAATCCCTCCATTAGGAAAACTTTGATTTATCCCTTGCAATGTTTGCATTTGGCACCATTGTGAACACTTTACTTTCAAGATTTCTTTACTGGTAGGCCAGAAATCCATCGAGCTTGGTCTCCCCATTCATGCAAATGGTTCTTGTACTAACTCTGTGACCTCAGCTTTCCCCAGAGTGCTGCATAGCTAAACTGAACTCCTCTTTGCAAAGTCTCTGGGTGCACAAGCGCTTCCACCCACCATGAAAGAACAAGCATGAGGTAGCTTAGTATTCCAAGAACGTGGCTAAAAACCAATTTGGTCTCACAGTGTGGATGGGACCAAGTTATATGTGAACCATGTTCCTGATCTCTGCGGCAGCATCATTTGGCAACACAGTTGTTATAACATGGTTTGCTTCTGTCTGCACTGCAAGACTGAACTATTTTATGCATGTGGTGAGGCTGTTGTGTTTGAACTGAGTCCTCCTACCCCTTCCCTGTATGGTTGAACTTATAGAGTGGGCAGGATCTAGCAGCTGTGCAGTTCCAGTGCATTGCTATGTTGACAGCTTGCGAGGAGAAACAAGGTGTATAGGTCAAAGGCCCAGTGTAGAAACCACTAGCCCTAGTCAGTGGAGAGGTGTGTCTGAAGCTGAACATTCATTATTACTGTACTATTAATATAAATAAAATATTTAGGTTACAATAGCACCCAACAGTTCAACTTGGATCTATTGTGCTGTATCTTTACCAAAAAAAAAAAAAAAAAAGTGAGTGAACATCGTTGTGAAAGTGTGACTTACTCACTGGTGTGAGGAAGGTATAATGTGGCAGACACCAGGCAAACTTCCCTGCCCTTTCCCTCCACTGCCAGCATGCTTCAGTCCTGACCTGTGGCTGCCCCCCCCCCACCCCCACCCCCCCGGCTATTACTGTGCAAAGCCCCAAACATAGCTTTGCTAATACATTTCAATCCTGATCTGTCTTCCTTTGCTAGTCCAGTCCTTTTAGGGCAGGGCCATGCCCGGCACATAGAGGATCCACCTGTAAACTTTGTTTTTTTCCTCTGAAGTTGCCAAAGAATTATTGTGCAGCACTGTAATACCACATGTATTTTTTGTGTGTTATGGCCTGTTTGAATGGAACTCCAGTCTAGCATTCAGCCACTCCTGTGACACAGAGTGCATGGGCCTGTGACACAGAGTATGTGGGAGATAAACCAAGGCTGTGTAGCTAAAAGGAAGATACTGAAATATCAGCAGTTAAATACCAAGTGTTTTTAAAAAAACCCACTTCTATAATTTCCCACAAGAATGGGAAAACCATCCTCTGCCTCTAAAGAATTCAAGGCTCCACATTCGTATTAAAACTGCTTTTTTTAAAATAGGGGTTTTGCTCTTGAATTTATTGAGGAACTTGAAAATTAAAATATTTAGCACTTTCCATCTTCCAAGGGCTTTACATTAACTAATTACTCCTCCTTGTAGAGGGGAGCTAGAGGATGTGACCAATGCCAAAGCAGGGATTTCTTAAAAGTAAGTAAAATGAGTTTCCAAATTGCCTGTCAGAATACTGAGCACTGTGCCTCTCCTGCTCTTACCCACATCACACAGCTTTGTATGGTTTGATTGTTTTTGTTCTTCTTTTGCGGGGAAGTTTAAAAAACAAAAAGATTTCTAGTTTAGAAAATGAAGATACTTCTTTCCCCCAGCACACACTTCACAGCTTCAAGAGACACTATATACTTGACTTTTTTTTCAAGCTAATTAATTAGACCAGGGGTCGGCAACCTTTCAGAAGTGTTGTGCCAAGTCTTCATTTATTCGTTCTAATTTAAGGTTTCACGTGACAGTAATACATTTTAACATTTTTTAGAAGGTCTCTCTCTATGAGGCTATATTATAGAACTAAACGATTGTTATATGTACAGTAAACAAGGTTTTCAAAATGTTTAAGAAGCTTCACTTAAAATTAAATTAAAATACTGATCTTACGCTGCTAGCCCTGCTCAGCCTGCTGCCGGTCGGAGGTTCCGTTCACCTAGGCTGGCGGCAGACTGAGCGGGGCCGGTAGCCGGGACCGCAGGCTGGCAGGGGGCTGAGCAAGACCTGCGGCCGGGACCCTGGCTGGCAGGAGCCAGTGGATGGAACCCCAGACTGGTTCAGCCCGCTGCCGGTCTGGGGTCCCGGCCACCGGCCCTGTTCATCCCACTGCTGGCCTGGGGTTACTAGTAACAGCAATAAGTATAACATTTTCAGATGGAAATTTGGGGCGAACTCCTCTGCAGATGTCCATACGTGTTGCTCCATTGACTTTTATTGAGCTACACTTGTTTCCACCAGCTGGGGATCTGGACTGTGATTTGAGGGTACAGTGTCCGTTTAGCATATAGCAAAGCTCAAAGTGTTAAGAAACACCACAACAAAGAAAGGATATGTGATGGTGTCAACAGAAAACGTCAGGCCCAAAAAATAGTTTTCTTTTTTTAAAAAAAAGGGGGAAAAAAAAAGAAAGAAAGGGAAACAAATTCAAATCAGAGCCACCAGTAGGTTTTGCTTTTGATCTTGGTCAGTTGGCAGACCTGACAGACATATGAGGATCACCTTTAATCAGCAGTGGTCTCTGTAGAACAAATAGAAGTTTTGATAACGGCATCCTCCACTGAATAAAGCAGGAAGCTACAAAGGTTGTATGGGGGAGGGTCTGACATGGAGATGTCCCTGGTAAGTACTTTATTGCCACAGTCAGCATGAAAGACCGGAGGTAGCTCTTGTACCTATTCCTGCAGTTCTTACATCTTTAATGCATTTTTGGCTAACGACAATCATCCCTCTTTGTATGTTTCATGTGAATGCTGTAGAACTGTACATGCAGTTATTAAAAAAAAGCCTTGGAAAAGGAGGAATTTGGTTGATGAGGGCTTAGGATTTTTCAGGAGGTTGGGAAGGGGGAGATTTTCAAATTTACCTGATTGATTTAGGAACCCAAGCCTCATTGATTTCTAATGGAACTTGTTCTCTTAAATCCCTTAGGCATATTTGAAATGCTGTGCCAGACAGACTTCTTGGACAATTTGCTGCCAAAACTTAACAAAACAAAGCAATACAATAATGCCACCGTACATAATATATGGAGATATACCTATCTTGTAGAACTGGAAGGATTTTGAAAGGTCATTGAGTCCAGTCTCCTGCTTTCACTAGCAGGACCAAGTATTATCCCTGACAGATTCTTGCTGCAGATCCCTAAATGGCCCCCTCAAGGACTGAACTCACAAACCTGGGTTTAGCAGGCCAATATGAAAACCACTGAGAATCCCCTCCTCCCCTATAATTAATTTGGCTGAGTTATAAACCTCTACATTTTAGGCATGCAGTCGTACCAGTTACGACTGGGGAGTTTGGGAGGAGAGACTGAAGATATTTGGATTACAGAATCCTATCAGTTAGAACTGGGGGAAATTATGTTCATTCCCATGCCAGTGCAGGATTGTTCCCTGCTCTACACTCTCTGGTGCTTTATTTAGAGTCGTTCTAAATTTTTCCAGGGATGGGATTCCAGGGCTTTGTGTGGGAGGTTGTTCCACAATCCAGAGGATCGAGACAGTTTTCCTGACATTCAGGCTATTTTTTTTTCTCTTTTCTTAACTTTACACTATTAGTCTTGGTAACATCCATGCCAGACAGTTCCAAGCTCTTCATGGGGTTTACACCCTTTAAGTATTTGTAGGCAGTTCCATCTCCCATCATTTATGTGAAGGCTCAGATATTTAAATCTTTTAATCTTTCTTTATAAGTCGGTCCTTCCAGGCCCATTAATCATTTCTGTTTGCTGTATTCTGAATTCCTTCCAATTGCTCTTCATCTTTCTGGAACGGAGCAGTGCTTTAAATTAAGTGTGTGATTACAGGGATTGCACACATCTGAAGCTTCCAAGGCAAAGAAAGGAAAATGGGGAAGAGACAATAAGCATAGAATGGGAGCAGGAACAAATATAACTTAGAGGAGAGAGAATATAATATATGAGAAAGGTCAGTTGTGCATAGTAAACTCTCTCTCTCTCTCAGATCTAAAGGATGGAAGATTGTCTATAAAGAGAGAATGCAGTTCTTGGAAAAGGTTGTTTCATTGTCTTGTGTGTTTCTGGCTCACTTATACCTTTCATAACGATTTTTCACAAGCACCTTTTTATGGCTTAATGTAGGCAGCGTATGAGTGATATGCCACTCACCAGGCTTTCCATGTTAAACCTCTCCAGGCATGGATTTGAGAAGAGGAATCACTGTAGTTTAAAAGCAGGATAATCCTGTTGGGTGCCAAAGAAGCTGCCTGATTAGCCGATATCCATGGGAAGATTTATGCACTATTGCAAGACTTCCCTTTTTCTGTTCCCTTGGATGCAAATTTGTGGCATTTTGTATTCCTGCATGTTGGATGCTGTCCCAAGGGTGCACTCCACTCAACCACTGGGGCATCTCCTTGCAGCTCTTCTGAGGATTAGCTCACTACTGGTATGATGTCTCCTCATCTCATTTCTCAGGCCCTTGCCCCAATCTCTCACTGTGCAGCCTCTCACGCCCCACAAGCTGCAGTGCTTCTTCGGGGTGTGGCCCTCTGGCCAGCTCACTATAGTTTCCAGGCCACTTTTGGGGTATCAAACAAACTGCCTCAGGCAGTCTTCAAAATCCACTGCCCCATACATGCCACTCCCCCACTGGCTAGTAGGGGAACCCCAGCCCACCCTTAACACTAGGAGCCAGCCTAGGGACCCTACAATTAGCAGCTAAAGTCCATGCCATCTCACCCTTGCTGCTGTTTTCCCTAGGCGTCTTACTACTCCTTTCTCTCAACCTGTGAGTGATTGCTGATTCTCCCCTCCATCCCCCAGCAGTCCATCTCTGTGTTCCTCTCCCTGAGATAAGAACAGCCATACTGGGTCATACCAATGGTCCATCAAGCCCAGTATCCTGTCTTCCAACAGTGGCCAATGCCAGATGCTTCAGAGAGAATGAGCAGAAGAGGTCGTCATGGAGTGATCATCCCCTGTTGTTCACTCCCAGCTTCTGGCAAACAGAGGATAGGAACACAGAGCATGAGGTTGCATCCCTAAGCATCTTGACTAACTTCGTACAAGCCCCTCCTCTTCCTGCCCAGCTGGGCTTCAGGTTCAGTTAGGGCTGTATATCCAGTCTACACCTCACCAGGTGCAGCACATCCAGTCAAGTAGCTCCTTCTGAGCCATTTTAACCCCTTTACAGGCCCTGTGGGGTGAGCACCACATCATAGTGGTCATGTAATGAAAGATGCTCTGGTAACACAGGTGAGGAAAGGGACAGAGCTAAGGTTACGTTTGGAATCTTAATTCTGAATTTCTTGACTTTTGTGCAATTGAAATTTTTAAATTTAACTTTGCGTTAATGTAGAGTTCGCTACATAAATGTACTTAGTAAAATTAGAACATACTAATCATGCTACTTTTAACACTGTTGGAGCAATAATTGAATGTTTTTTTCTTTTCTTCTGATGGGGTAGAAAAGGGACAGGTGAGGAAAATAGTTTCAAGGTGGTAGACTGCATACTGGGCATCAGTTTATTTGAAAAGTAGAGGAGCTTGAAGTATCTTTGTGTCGCTGCTGCACAAGGAAGTTCTCTTATTTTAGACACAAATTTACCTCTGTCCCACTACAGGGAATGTTGGATCCAGAAATACTGCATCATATAGATAAGAGTAGAGTACGGATTCTTAAAATAGGTTATTGTGAGCCTTTCCAAAGCAACAGGAAAAATCTTAAGCTTCTTATATCAGAAACACTGAACCATACTTCAAAACAGAAATGTACAACATTGGCATTGAATTATGCCTTGAGTTTCACTTGTCTGTCTCCATATAACACTGTGTTGCACAAGCCTGAGAACATAATTTAGCCTGAATAAAGTTTATTCCTAGTTGAGAATGTGTGTGAAGAAACGAGCCCAGCTGGACTTCAGAGCCCAGGTTGAGTTTGCAGGACTGGTACTGAGAAAAATCAAATTTTTCTCTGTAATCTGATTAATCTGTTCTGGCATCAGTGAGGGACATGGTGCCATTTTCAGGTGGGCACTGTTCAGAGTCAAAGTGTACTTTCAGAGGCTAGGGACCCTACTATGAAAATCTGTAGATAGCTCTCAAACATCCAGGGAGGAATTGTCTTACCCTCACACACCTTGATTTGCCTTTTTACGCTGCATTACAAACATCAAACCCCATTCCCATGCCTTCTGTATCCCATACATTCCCACGCTGGCGTTTCTTAGTGTTTTGAACCTCCAGCGCTGTATGCTGGGATGGAAAAAAGATCAGATCCCTTTCCACGCGTCCCTCTGGAATTAGCAGGCATTGTGCTGTTTAATCCTTCAACCACTGGGCCATGCTGCAGGGCAGTAGCAGCAAGTGTAAACAAAATGCATAATGAATAAAGCAGTGGTGGGTTGTATTCAATTCTTGGCAAGGGGTAGGATGTTGGGGAGAGGAGGGCGGGATGAGACTGCGAGGTAATTATAGGTTTGAAAAATGGATTTGGAACTCACAGTAACCTTTCTAGGTTAGCCATCTCTGTGATCGATGGCCTGCATTGTTTTCTCTCTGACCTTTTCATGAACTTCCCCTTAGACAGAGAGGGGAAATATAGTTATTCCCTTCCCGGTATTGTTCATGAGAAACACACTCAGGTACAGCCTTATTTTTGTGCTCTAAACACTGCTGTTTGTGGGTAGCAAATCATATTGCAGGGAAATAGAAATGATGCCTTTTGAAGAGTCCTTATAGTCGTACCCTGCCCCATGCAAGGAAACAGTTTATGATACTAGAGATTGTTTGCCCATTCACATAATGATAACCAACTCTGCTGAAAATGATATTGACCTGGCAGGGTTGCTGTTAAACCAAACGGAACAATCTGTAGAACTGAAAGAGACACAGGCAGGGGGGGATTTTAACAGAAATGGAGTCGGGTGTTATACAGTGAGACAGGTGATGACACCTAAACTGTGCACTCAGATGAGTGGTTCAGGACAGTGAAGTTGCTTAGGCTAAGATGCAGAGGTGACTAATGTATGTATGTGCCTAAGATTTATGTCATGGGCCTAGAAAAAGATACTGTCATGGAGAAAAGATGCTCCAGTTGTTTCACCTGCTGCTTGAACTTGCCACCACGTGACGCTGCCAGTCCAGAGTAAGATGAGGGAGACTTGTGGCACCTTAGAGACTAACCAGTTTATTTCAGCATAAGCTTTCGTGGGCTATAGCCCACTTCATCGGATGCATAGAATGGAACAGAAGTAAGATGTATTTATATACACAGAAAGCTTATTCTGAAATAAACTGGTTAGTCTGTAAGTTGCCACAAGTCTCCCTCATCTTATTTACGGATACAGACTAACACGGCTGCTAATCTTAAACCAGTCCAGAGTGTGTCACTTTATCTGTCTAACTGATTTGAACCACAGCCCCCAAGCAATCCGCTAGGGGAGGGTCACCACAATGTTTTTAAATGCTGAACTCTTTGTAACCACATGGACGCTTCAAACCAGCATATACAAGATAAAACACCGAGTTTGGTTCAGGCACATCAGAATGAAGAGTTTGACTTCCAAGCAAAGCTGCCAACATGCCAAAAATTTTGGAGCGTGCCTTTGGCAATTCTCCAAGTACACAGTGGGTTTGAAGAAGGGTGTGCAGATACTTGTGTGACATGCAATCATAGTAATTGCATGACCCAAATGCACACACAAGTGGGTCTCTATCTTACAGAAAGGGTGGGTCTTTGTTTCCCATGTCCTGGAAAGTTCCTTTGACTGTGGCATTTGTATCCCTAAAGGTACTGTGGAATTCCCATCAGCCAAAAGAATTTCTGTAAAAAAGGGAATTTCTTCACCATTTGCAAGGACTGTGTTGGCTATTTGAAAAACAGCCACATTTTAAAAATGACATCCTTATTGCAGCAAGAGCCCAAGACAGATCAGAAGTTGAAGTAAGTCAGATGGGAATCTTTCCAAACTCAACCATTGGCTGGTTAGGAAAAAGAAAAGTTTAACTTGTGTGAAAAAACTACCAAGTTTCATATCTCCAGTGATTCTGTATCAAAGTCACCTAAGATTTTAATATACAGAAAATGTTTATACTTTTTATAACATCAAAGTAAATTCAAAAATTTGTCTTGGCAAGAAAAAAGGAACCTGGAAAAGGAGACACTTGAAGAGTCCCAGAAGCTAATATATGACTATGTGTTGACATGTTATGAAGGTGTTAGTAGAAACTCCATAGTTAAAATTGTGTTAAAATTTGCACTTAAAGCAGGACTTATATCCCTCTGTTTCATACTTGAATGATTGAATTTAACCTCCAGATTTGGCACAGTATCTTTCTGGAGGACGACTGAATTTTCTATGTAATTATTGTACTTAAAACATTAGCTAACTTTCTCAGAGGAAACACTTAAGAATGTGTTCTTTTTGAAATGTTGCCTTGTTTCTCTCACATTTCTTTGGGTTTCTCTTGAAAAGCAGCCATACCCTTACAAATTATATGCACACAAACTGTTTTTGAATTTACAAAGGTTGTTCTTGAACTTTAGAAATTAAATACATTCCCCTTTTTCCTCACAACCAACTTTACCCACAAGCCAACAGAACTGCTCTCATCCATCTGCTATGTCTGTTCTTAACAAAAAAAAGTTATTTTCCATTTTTATCAATATTTTCTGGCAAAGCATAGAGAAAATGGGGTGGGGGGGGACTTCATGACGTATGTTGCTTTTATTGATAATGTTCTGCCAGCACTAGCTCTGACTTCTCAGCTGTGCTCCGCACACACTGGAGAGTGAGGGAGGCAGGCTGGACATTGGAAGACATTGGGATGGGTTCTGGGGGAGACTGTAAGCAGATGAGCAGTGAACAGGGACATGAGGAATAAAGCAGGGCTTTAGAGAGATGAGGTGATATTAGCTGGGATTTGTGGGAAATAGAAGGTGAGGGCTTTGTTGCAGGGGACCTGATGGAGGATGAGCAGTAGTTATGCATAGGGTCTACAGTGGAAAGAGGGAACCTCACATCTCTGCATTTGAGGCTTTGGCTGTTCAAGGGCTCCCCCAGAACCTCACCTCTCTAGGGTCATGGTGCTCTTAATCACTGATGCCTTAGTGCAGAAAAGATGGTAGATAATAGTTTGTGTCCGTACTTTGTTGCAAGTTCCAAACACTGGATTCTAAACTAAAGCATATTGGAAGCAGGTTTGTGCTGTCTTATTCTGGGAAGCTGTAAGCTATCAGCAGCTGAGATTCCAGAGAGAACCCTTTATCTCTCCTGGAGATTTGCCTACCCCTCATTTTATTATTTTGTGTTAATAACTGACTGTGGAGTGTTAGTTGGCTACATAAGAACTAGTTGGGACTTTTCAGTGGGACATAAAGTTACTGGTTCTGGCGTATTTGTAGGATCTAAGCCTTGGACTATAAGCTCATTGGGACAGGGACTGCATCTGCTTTGTCTTGTATAATCTGATTACGTAGTCACTGATTAGCAAATAATAATTCTTGGTACGGGTAGGTTCCATTTACCCAAGTGAGTATGATTCTGAAATTAGATTGTAAGCTCTTGACTGCAGGGACTGTCTTTTTCTTATGTATTTCTACAGCCTGTAGCACAATAGGACCCAGATGGGGGGTTGTAGGTGCTACTGCAATACAAATAAACAATAATAATGAAATAGAGTTGATTCATAATTAATGTGTTAATTTAATTCTGTAAAGGAGAATAATTTCTCTCAGCACTGTGCCCAGCCATTTGTACTGAGAGCTTTCGTCTCTGTTTTGTATTCTGCTTTGTGGTATAATTTCATCCTAGCTAGGTAGGATATTTAAGTGTTTATTAATGCTATTATTAAAATTCAAAGTTTTTTTTTAAAAAATCCTGTTAGCTAGGTCTTAGTGTTTGTAGACCATCATAAATGGGAGAGAAAATGGTCTAGTGTGGTGGACACAGTAGAGATCATGCCCCGCCTTCTTTGTGTGTGTTGTAGTTTACTATCCCCGATCCCCTTGCCCCAGGCGCCAGCCAGCATTCGCCACTCTCTGGCCACCCAGCTCTGAAGGCAGAGCAGAGATCAGCAGCTGCTGGCCAAGCGCCCAGCTTTGAAGGGAGCGCCGTCGCTAGCAGCAGCACAGAAGTAAGGGTGGCATGGCATGATAAGGTATTGCCACCCTTACGTCTGTGCTGCTGTTGGCAGTGGTGCTGCCTTCAGAGCTGGATGCCTGGCCAGCAGCTCTCGCTCTCTGGCTACCCAACTCTAAATGTTCCTAGGAAGGTTTTTTTCCCCTAAAGTTTCTCACGGCCTCCTCCCCTTCCAGAATACATCCCGTGTGCCCCCCACCCCAGTTTGAGAACCTCTGGGGTAGAGGACTGGAAGTCAGGAAACCTGGATGCTGTTCTTGGCTTTGCCACTGACCTCCTATGTGATCTCTGGCAAATCCCTTCACCTCCTTGTGCTTTTATTTCATCTCATGCCATATATCTATTTAGAATGTAAACCCTTTGGGGCAGAGACTTTGTGTGTGTGTGTGTGTGTGTGTGTGTGTATCTATTTAGAATGTAAACCCTTTGGGGCAGAGACTTTCTGTGTGTGTGTGTGTATGTGTGTGTGTGTGTGTGTTGGTTCAGTACCTGACACAATGGGGCTGTAATCTTAGTTGGGGGCTGGGTGTGTCACACTAATATAAATAACATTAATGTTAAACATCTATAGCTTTCAACAGACAAATACATAATGGCAATGTCCCTGCTCCGAAGAGCTTGTGCTATAAGTATTTTACTTTTTTTTTAACTTTCAAAAAACAAGCACACAAGATAAATGAAAAAATTAGAAAAACCTGAAATAATTTGACATTTTTAGGTCCACATCCTGCCAGCTGGCTTTACTTGAGCATAGAGTGAGCCACAGGATTGTGGCCTGAGTCAACTTTTTAGAAATATTTCCAAGGTAGAAGACCTTTGGATTCTCTTTCTATTGGCAATCTTCTTGATAGTCATTGTAATCCCAGGTTGCCCAGATCATAAAACCAACACAGCCTGGTGTGTTTGGCAGTGTCTGCTCTGAATGGGAACAGCACTGAGAGCTACGAGACTGAACTGAGAAGGTTTGTTGGGCTGATCAGTGCAGGGGCCCAGGACAGGAATAACAAGGGACTGAGGATGGCTGCATTCGCAAAGCTGGGAATGGAAGTTAGGGAGGGTGTAAGCTACAGGATGTCAGTTCCAGTGACTGAATCTGTTTTTTTAAATTTTCTATCTTAAAAAAAAAGGTCTTAAATATTCAACAGTGAAAACAATAGATGAAAAGGGGGTGGGGGGAGTTAGAGCCAAAGCTTGGCACTGGTGGGTGTTTGGCTCTGAGAGAAGCGAGAGCAGATCAGATTTGCATAAATTGCATAGTGCGGGTCAGAAAGTGGAATCAGAATTGTGCTTTCATTGCAGTGGCATGAATGGAAGCACATAATTGACATTCTTCCCCTTCTGATCAGATGTCTCTTCAAGGGGCGCTCACCACCCAGTACATTGTGTCTCATCCATTCAGGGCTGGGCTTGGACAGGGCTTTTGTTTTCAAATTATTATTTTTTCTATTATGGGATTTCTTCTATCACCTGGGAAAAACCCTGGCATGGCCTGTTCCCCTACTCTGTGCCCCCACCCTTTGTGTATCATAACAAGAGATCACATTGTATTGAATATAGCTGCTGTTTCACATCTTTCTAAATTTCTGGATCATCATGCAGCTGAACATGCATTATAGTAACAGCAATGGTGCTTTCCAGTGCGTGTATGCTCATGATCAACTGGATGAGGCTTTCCTGAGAGATGCACAAGACAAGCTTAGCACAGCTACTGGCTCAGCCAACGTACGGTTTCCTTTTGCCTGACAGAATTGCTTCTTGTGCATCACAAGATTCGCAGTTCAAGCATGAGGAGGACATGCCTATAGACTCCAATTCACAAAGCTTAACATTTAACCATGCACTTAAAACCTAATGGGATGTAAGGACTTGCTTATTGTTAAGCACGTGCTAAAGTGCTTAAGAATATTACTAAGGATCGTTCTACACTACAAGTTTACATTGGTGCAGCTGTGCCACTGTAGTGCATTGAGTGAGGAAGTAAGCAGAGCTGGTGGGCATAGGATAGAGCAGAGGCTGGGACTGGGAGCCGGAGGGACCCCCTGCACTGGGTCACAGAGCCACTGAATGGCCCAGCCACCTGTCTACCACTCATACGGGGCGGGGCTCTGTCTCACACCATCCAGGTCTGGGTGCATGTCTGCCAATGGGGAGGCGGTAGCTACAGCTGGGTGGTGTATTGGCAGAGCACCTTCCCTACTAGCAGGGAGGGATGGCTGGGCCAGATTTGAGTGGCATTGCAACCTGGTGCACAGGGTCCTGCTGCTTCTAAAGACAGAGTCCAGGACCGGGAGCAGGATCCCATGCGCCAGGTCACAATGCCAGTGAAATTTGGTCTGGCTGCCCCTCCATCATGCCAATAAGGAAGGGGCACTGCTGTTACACCACACATCCCTGGTACCGCCTCTCCGTTGGCAGAGATGTGCCACAACCCGCCCATGGCTGGCGACAAGCAGATATGCAGTAACATACACTAATATGTAACATTCATGATTTGCTGTGATGTCAGACCTTTGGTCATTGCTTGTCCACCATAAGCTGGGGCCCACCCAAATTTCCACTCTTAGCTATGCCACAGGCCACCAGGCAACAGACATTACAGCTTGCATCCTTTCAGTTCTGGGTCTCAGATTTTCCTCCACCCACCCCCACCCCCCCTTTTAAACCCAACCACAATAGTTTTCTTCTCATTTAATAAGGGGTGTGCATTGTCTCACTCTGTATGTCCAGCCACTGGAATTGCATCAGAACCCTTTGCTGTTCCCAATCCCCTCAGTTGCCCTCCCCACATGGTAAGGCATAGTTCAGTTGCACTGTAGGTGCACCTACATGTATTGCACCTACAGTGCAACTGAATTATGCCTTATCATGTGGGAAGGGCAAGGGGGGAATCTGTGGCCACCAATGCATGAACCTTGTCGTTCACTGCATCTTAACTCCATGGCCCACAGAAGATCAGGACAATGATGATTATTTTCAGGTTCACAGGAGTCACTTTGAACTTCCAGAGTCTTGGTCTTTCCATAACACCGTCTCCCCACTCTCCCCACACTCCTGTAACTTTCTGATTTTTCCCTGTGCCTTGGAAATGATAGATCTCTCCAGAATGATGTTTATGAAGTATAAACCAGGTGAATTTTTATTTCCCCTCTGGCTCTAGAGGAGGGGAGCAGCTGGTGGAGAGTGGCTGAAAAATGCATTATCTGCTGTATTTTGGTTACCAGGAGTTGAGTGATAGGTTTAATAATTGATAGAGCAATTTAGCAGTGGTCCGTAATCCTGAAAGAAACCCTTGCTCCCCTCCCTCTGCGACTGACAGGCTGCTCTCAGTGGCTTTGCCTGCAAAATTTCAGTCCTTGGTTTCAGTAAACAACATGGGATGGAGGGGGGGAAGGGAGAGCGGGGAAAAGCAACTGTTCTGAACCTTTTGTCTTGTTTCTGCGAACAGCTGTGCTGTTTTCTCCAGCTCAAAGCTTCTACTGTTTGTTTGCATGCTCTTTCTCTGTCTCTTGTTTGAAGTGAGCAGGAGGTTTCCTTTCGGGCCTTGTCTCCATTAAAGGCAATTCCCACTGGTGTATGCAGGGATGTAGGTATACCACTTCAAAACCCCTAATGGAGATGTCAGGACTTCTATCCCTGCAGCTTACTTGGATAAGTTACAGGGTTAACCAGTGCCAATTTCCTTAATGTAAAGAGGCCCTCTTTTAACTCTGGTTCAGCTGTTTTCAGACCCTGAGGATCCCAGTGTAGGTCATATTTTTAGTCAGCTCCTGACTTTTGTGTCCACTTGTGGTGCTTGTAAGTGACTGCACCTGCCAAAGTGGATGTGCACAATCTTCACTTGCACAGCCCACTGCTTTAGTAGCACGTCCATGGTTCCACTTGTACATAGATTTTTCTGCACACATAGGATGATGTGCATCCGCTTTCTGTGTTTAGGGCTTAATATTTCCTAGCCCTATGTGTTTAAGAGGATTCAAGCATAGAGGGAGGAGGGGGAGTTAGAGAGTTTGGAGACACCAAAGATACAGACGAGGAGGTAGAGAAGACAATACAGGAGAAGAGAGAGAAAGCGAGATAAGAAAGTAGGAGGAAGATAAGGTAACAAAGAAATAGTCACTGAAGACCAGCAGGAAAAGAGTTGTCATGCTCTTTTATAAGGAAAAGGAAAAAAGTGGAGTGAAGCCAAGTAGGGAAAATGAGTACAAACAAAGGCATAATAAAGACATAATAGTAAGTTACACTTTTCCACATGTATTCTGTAGATACTGGAATGACAATATGCCGCAAGTAAGCACAGTATGCAGTAGCAATACTCGACTGTTTTATTCTGTTTAATTGGAGAAGGCTGGGCCTTTAGGGATGAGGCAAGGCAGGTATTTTTCAGCCTTACCTATCAGAATGCTGCTAGGTCATTAATAGTCTCAGGGGAAGTTGTTTTAGTCCCTGATTCTGTGATTTCTTTGTTGTTAAATGCTCTATAGTAACTACAGGTTTCTGAAGCTTACTTGGTAATTACCCTTACTGGGTCCAAAAGTAATTCCCTTGTAACATGCCCCCTGTTCTTTAGACAGATATAACTGGGCATGCACTTGGTAAACACACAGTAAGATCTGCCCCGCCCTTTCCTCCAGCACTCCCAGTTACGTGCTACTTAGCACAGAAATATAGGGATTGCTGTAACCATGTCATTGGCGAGTACACATGTTCTTCCCATTATATTTACGTCCTGTAACATAAACCCTTACCAAATGCTGAGTTGATAAAACCTTCATTCCTCTGAGTTCACACAGACTTTGGAGAGCTGAATGTCTGTCTTTTGAGGGGAGGAGAAATGTCCTGGAAACTAATCTTGTTGGATTCATCATGATGATAGGCACTATTCTGAGTGCTCTCTAGTGATGGATATGATGACAATACTACTTAGCACAGGAAATGATTGCTGCGCTACACCCAGAATCCTTAGAAGGAAGTTGCGTGTGTCTGTATTTGAAGAGTGAAAAATAAAGCATGGTGGATTGTTAGCAGTGCCCATCAGAGTCTCCATCTCCTGTTACAAGCATAAACAAATTAAACATGTTCATGGGTGTCCAATATACTGTGTAATGGGTACATCTACACTACCCACAATCGAGCTATCGGGGATCAGTTCATCATGCCAAATGTAGGCGCAATAAATCGATCCCTGAGTGCTCTCCCCGTCGACTCCGGTACTCCACCGCCACAAGAGTTGGAAGTGGAGTCAACAGGGGAGCAGCAGCGGTCGACTCACCACCATGAGGACACCCAGGTAAGTCAACCTAAGATACGTCACAAGTTGTGTATCTTAGGTCAACACTCTCTTCCAGGGTAGACCAGGCCTTATAGAATTGGTGGCATCCCTATGTTATGTCCTTCAGTGTCACTTCACTGTTCCCTGGCCTGGCTGAAATCTGTCTGGTGCTGACTATTGATAATTTTAAAAATGCAACTGTTTTCTGGCCTAGCAGCCTAGTGCTTGTGGTCGTGCTCTCTTTTGATCTGTGAGAGACTTCGGTCCACAGCAAATCTCTTGTGACTGGAGCTGGACTAAGTGGTGCTAAGTAGAGCTGGGCACCAATACTGTTTTTTGGTGAAAAATGCTGATTCAGTGGCACTGAATTCCTGTTGGTTTTGTCAGATTGTTTCAGGGCTGGCATAAGCTTTCTTGCCACCCTAGGTGGTGGTGGCATTTCGGCGGCAGCTTGCAGGGTCCCCGTCAGCTTCGGCGGCATTTCAGCAGAAACATCCAGAAGCACACAGCGACCATGAGAGCCACCACTGAAATGCCGCCGAAAGCGCCAAAACGGTGCTGCCCCAGGCGACTGCCTAGGTCACTTAGTGCTTGCACCGGCCCTGGATTGTTTCACCTAAATGAAACAAAACAAATCTTTAAAAAAATCCCTGGAAAAAAATCAAAATGTTTTGTTGTTTTCAACATGAAATGTTTTAATTTTTAATTAAAAATTTCTTTCAATTTTAGTAAAAAAAAAATCCACTTCAGAGACATCAAATGCTCAAAATTGAAATGAAATTTTTCTTTCAACTTGAATGATTTTTTAAAAATGTTAATTACAAATTGAAAAAATCCATTATTCACCTAGCTAGTGTCCAGCCCTATTAGGTCATGGGAAATTTCTGCTATTTTATAGGGATTCCTCTGGCTGGGTAAGGAACTGCTTTAAACAGACTCTGAAGCCAGCCCCTCCAGAGCTTACTTCAGTGAGTCTGTATCATGAGAGGGGGCATTCTCCCCGTTAAACGTTTATTCCTCAGACTCTGCAGCTTCCACTCTGAACTACAGTTCACTTTGCTACGAACTGCAAAATCTCACGGTGGAAACTTGAACAAAGAAACAGAGTTATCTGGTTAGTAAAGAATCAAAACAATTGTCAACTCACCAAAGAGAATGTCGACTGTCTTTGATGTGCAGGCTGTGAATAGCTGCTGTGTTTCATAGTTTGCCTTTTCTAGAGGCCACAGAAAGATATGAGATGCACAGCCCTGGATACCGAAATACTTAATTCATCCACAGAATGGGAAACATCAGTGAAAGTTTCCCCTTGTTTCCCAGAACTTTCTTCTAGAATGGCCCCTATTGGGAGTGAGAGGGTAGCATAGTCTGGTGAGGGTGCCAGACAGTGTCAAGGGTATGGTGATGGTTTTGTGTGATGTGGGTAGTTGTCCACTAGGAACTGGACTGAGATAACCAACTTCGTGTTCACACAGGATACCGAGAGTGGTAAATAATGTGCACTGGCTTTGACAAGTACGGGGTGAACTCTGTGATGGGTTGTTAGTAAGTTCCACCTTCAGTTCTATCTATTGGCTTGGTAATTTTGCACATTATCATGTCAATGTATTATGATCCCTACCCCCTCCTGCCCAGGATCTGGTATAAAGGTATATGGGACCTAAAGAGCATCCACATTTCAAAGGGGGCATCCTAGGCAGAGAAGACTGACTCTCTCTGAGTCTTCCTGATGTGTTCCCAGCCCCACAGGTTAATTTCCCTTTTGGGGTAACAGAGTGGCAAATATATCAGGATGTCCCTCTGTTCACAAACTTCCCTGGAAGGACCCTCACTGGGATCCCCTGTCCTAAGGAGCTCGCTGCCCTGCCCAGCCCGGCATTAGGGATCTGTTTGCTGAGACTTGCAACATGGGCTCCATCTGTCCCCAACCCACACACCCCAGTCGGGCTTCATCTGGAGTCAACCTGAAGGGCATCCTAGGATGCAGGAGGAGCTGGCCCAGGCCAGAGGGGATATTGCTGACATGAAGCGGGAGGAAGAGAGAGGGACCAACAATGCTGGGGATAACACAGGTGGGCTGAAGTCTGGACACAGGGTGGAGATGGAGCTCAGGATCTGAGGAGAAATCAGGACATGGGGGACAGATGGGGTGGGATCCAGGATGCAGTGGGAGACAAATAGGATGGCAGAGACTGGGACATGCAGGGAAGATGGTTGCGGAGAAGGTTATGAAAACAGGGAGCAGATTACAGGGCAGATGGGGGTGAGGGGATGGGATACAAGGGCAGATCGGGCAGGACACCTGTGTTAATGATGACATCCCATTGCAGAGAGGACTAAATCAAAAGCTTGTTAAGAAACCATTAACACGAGTCAGGGTGCACATAGCCCACACCGCAGCAGGCTGGTGGGGTAGAGCACATCCCAGCTCCCTGCAAATCTGCCGCCCTAGCCAGTTGCCTCGCTTGCCTCTGCCTAAAACGTGTCTGTGCATAATGTGCTTGAAAAGGTACCACACATGACACATACAAGTGTGGGCCGCAAGCCCCTGTTAGCTCCACCACTGAGCTGAAGATGGGCACCCTACGGGGCAGTTTTAAAATTCAGAGAGAGCCCAGCCGTCAAAATCCGACTCTGTGGAAACAAAACTCCTCAGCGGTCGCTTTTGACGTCCTGTGATGGGTGGATAAAAAGCCAGAGAGAGAGACTGGTAATTAATTTTCCTGACAGAAACACCAGACAATGAAATTACCCTGCCGCAGAGCAGGGTCACTGAAGTAATATTCTGCCGGAGGCAGGCCTAAAAGCGGAATAAGGTCACGTGGCGAGAGGAAGCAAACAAAAGAAGGAGCATTTCCTCATTTGGGAATTGTGGGCATCACAAGCAGATTTAATATGCTGGCATCCCTGTTGAGTGGACAGAGAGAGGGTCGAGTTCCCATGCCAGCGAAAACAGCTGTCTAGCAGATGCACTTCTGCTGTAGTTCAGTTCCAAGGGAAGGAAGCATCGCTGAGTTCCCACTAACATTACAGACACTTTAATCCAGCTCACCTGGTGCGGTAATTAATTTGGGAAGGGGGATGAGAGTGCTAAGAGGTGGGGGCAGGGCTGGCTGTTGTTGTTTCAGAGGCTTAAACCCTTTTGGCTGCCTTTGACCTCCTCCAGGGTGGCTGCAGATGGCTTTTGCTTTCTATCCCCTAATCACGCTACTCAGATTTTGTGGCCTTTAAACCTGGTTCATTCCTGTGGGTAGGGAGCAGAGGGAGGTGTCTCGTTGTAAAGATGTTTGAGGAGGTGTGTGGAAGAGGAGGGCAGGGAGTGTTTTTTCCCACGTAACTAATGACTAATGCTGGAGCCACAGATTGTACTACAGCAGGACTTTAAATACACAGTCGTGCGTTGCCAGGGCAGAAATTATAAACTTGGGAGGTTCTTGCACGTGCTGGGGTGTCCAGTGAGCTCACCCCGCTACCTCACGAGCTCCTGAATCTCTCCTTTCCTACAGGCTTTCAGCTCTAATGCACTTTCCTGAAGAGTGGGATGCTGTTGGCAACAAAAGCTTGAAGCTGGTTTTGGTTTTGCTTATCCAAAATACAAAGTTTGCTTTCTCTCCTTTTCCCTTCCCCCCACTTCTGGCCCCTTAGATCCTGGGATTGAAAAGTGTGAGTCGCCCAGACCAGGTTTTGTGCTTTTAGACAGGGATAATAGAGAGAGGTGGGAGGGGATGGAGGAGATTAAGGCTGGAGTGTGTGGAGAGGGGTGTTGAGTGGGGGAGGGAAGAGTAGGGATGGATGTGGGAGGTACATTTGTATAATCCTGATAAAAGAGGAGCTCCAGTTAACTTCACTACAAAGATGGCATCAGAAACTCTGCTGGGCCTGTGGTAATGAGGAACCTTCCCCTTTTCCTGACCTCGAGAGGAGGTTGAAATACTCCATCAGCAGAGGTTCTAGGTCCTCAGTGCCTTAGGCAGGCTGGGAGACACTTCTCCTCACGTTTCCCAGCATTGGCAAGCCCAGAGCAGCAGTCACAGCTTAGGAAGTCCGGGAACCACAGTGCTGTTGGAACACAGCATCCTCCACACACGCAGCAGATGCCACACAAACTTTACATTGCTGCACTAGCCTGCACTTTAAAGTCTGCGCCAGGTCCCCTGCAACACTGGTTCAACGCAACCTCAGTCAGACTTACTTTGAGCAGGTTGAATTAACTCTGTGCTGAAAATGGCTGGTAGAATGGTAGAGCTATCCCCTACAAGGGCTCCTAATGTTGCTATATCCTGGTGCAGCTGAAATGGCGTTTAAGATGTGAAAAACTTTTCGTTCCTTTGGAATAAAATTATGCCATTCTTTGAGTACCTGAGCCAAATTGAATGATCTAAGAATAAAAAGATAAACAAAGGGATGACCCAAAGTCTCATCCTAGAACAGGAATGTATTACATATATTTGTTCACGATCTGGAAAAAGTAGGGAACCGTGGGGTGCTAAAATTTTGCAGATGCCACAGATTTATGTAGGTGAGTCAGGACTACCAAAGACAGTGAAGAACTGCTCAGGCACCTAACTGGGGAATAGTTAGAATGGTGGCAGATGAAATTCAGTGTTAACAAATATAAGGTAGCGCACATTGAAAGGAAAAAACTTGAACTACTCCTAGATATTGTAGAGTTATGAATTCATTGTAACCACTCAGGAGAAAGACGTGTGCGGAAGTGTACAGGCTAAACATCTGCTGAAATGCATAGTGTCAGTCCAAAAGAAAACAAAATGCTAGGATCAGAAAGGAATGGGATGTAAAATAATTCTGCAGCTCTTCTAATACCATTATGTAAATTGATGGTACATCCCCACTTTGAATACCATATTCACTTCTGATCATCCCATCTCTAAAAAGCTATAGCAAAAATAGAAGGAGTTTAGAATCGGGTAGCAAACATGACTGGGGGCATGGAAGGACATTCTCGTGATGGGAAATTGAAAAAGACTGGAACTGTTTAGTTTAGAGACCCACAAATAAGAGGGAAATGAGAGAGGTATAAAAATAATGAATGGCATAGGCGAAGATGAATCCAGTGCTCCCTCTTAACCTTTTGCCCAATATAGTAACAAGGGAACGTGAAGTGAAAGGCAACAAACTTATCCTATAAAACCATTTACACTTTAATACGACACATAGCCTGTGAAACTCATTGCCACAGTTTATCATTGAGGTCAATGGCTTAGTAAGATTTAAAAAATGATTATGCCCCTATAGATAGATAAGGAGAGTATCTCTTTTTATGTTACATTAGATAGAAAACCACAAAGCAAACATATGTCCAAACTTCAAGACGTAAACCAACGTCTGACAGACAGTGGTTCGGAAGACATTTCTATGGACAGGTTATTCCTTTACAGGGTTTCTGTCCCCATCCTCTGAAGTACTTGGTATTGACCGCTGTGCAAGGGAGGCTACTTGACCAGGTGGACCAAGACCTGATCCCAGTTTGGCAATTCCTGTGCTTCCCAAAATAGATAGGAATTTTAGCCCTGTAAAACACAAAGGAGGTATCCAATTATAGATCCTTTGGAAGCACATGTGGAAGCTTGTTCTTTGGGGAAACAGACGACTGCAGTGTCCAGGGCTGTCCATCTAGCTCCTTACAGGAATAGTGAATAAATAAATAAGAATGGCTGAGATGGGGAAGTTGTTGTGGATAGTGGAAGGGTGATACCTGTGAATGGCAGCCGTGGAGATGATTTTTCATAATGGGGGAGGCTCTGGATAACATTCTATCTCCTCTCTGACGTAGGGAGTTAGTGGATGGGATTTCAAGTTCAGACAGTGCAAGATTGAACTCTCATTAGTGACCAGGAAGGCTTCATTCATAACATGCAGGCAGACAGGGAGAGGCAGATGGCTTTGAATGCAGGATTTACATAGTAATGAGATTCAGGTCATCCTAGCTGTCTTCTTTCTCTTTCTGCATTTTTGTCTGGGTGTCATCCAGTGTGGAAGGAATGAAGAAGCGGACGAGGAAGGGAGGGGAATATAGATGATAGATCTGGAAATCTATTTGCCATTCTCCTGACTGGCACTGTAATACTGGAATAAAAAGTTGGCAGTGACAGGCATACTAATGCAAAGGAATGGTGGGTATAAAAGCTTATAGGAATCTCAAAAGAAATTAGGGGTGCTGATGGGGGCTGATTGTTTTTTTTAACTCAGACCTATAGTATACTCTGTGTGGGGATGGCAGTATCAGCCCAGGTGCCTTAATTTTCAGATTCCGGGTTGCTGGGTTTGGAGCCAACAGTTTTTGTTTTTATCGCTGCAAGTCAGCCCAGTGTTGAAGAGGATTTTGTGCTGAGATTGGGCTATGGGTTCCCATTGCTTTGTCTTTGCTTGTTTCTTAAATAAAGAAAACCTCCACTCTTTTCAACAGCTCCTCTCTGAAGTTATGTCTCTTCATGAGTTAGCAATGGCGTTTGCTGGAAAACCATACGTTTTCAACTGCAGTTAGCAGGTCTGAATTTCCTGGCATTGGTTGCTATCTCGATGAAAAATAGCATACTTCAGGAGACAGTACAGTGGTTGTAGAAGAGGTTTGGGAGTCAGGAATCCTCGGTTCTAATTCTCATTCTAATATGGACTGAGGCATTTGATCAATATTGCCAACCCCTAGCATTTGAAAACCGTGAGTCAGCCCTCCCTCCCCCATTATGAGATTAGTTTAAAAATTAAGATACTTTAAAAATAATACATTTGGGGAGCTTTATTTTTCTGATGGTAGTTGAGCCTTTAGGGTTCATGTTTTCAAGCTTTTCTCTGCAGGAAAGGAAAGATGAGAATCTACTATAATCACCTGACTCCAGAAGTTGGGGCTTTAAGGAAACATCAAGTAGTATGATACTCAGGATAAAATTGTGAGACTCACAATAAAAATCACAAGAGTTGATGACACTATGTCTATTCCTCAGTTTCCGCATCTGTAAATGGGGATAATGATATTTATCTACCTCACATGGGTATTGAGGCATCCATAGGGATGTTGAGTTTTCATTGTTTATAAAGTGCTTTGAAGCTGTTGGATTAAGTTGCTAGGAAAATGAAAGTATTTTTGAGGACGCTAGTGGTTTGTGGAAGCACAATGTAAGTTTTTCAAATGGTCTCAGTTTTAATGCTGGAAGTCTGTGTTTTTAAAACAGGGAGAAAAGCATTTCCCTTGTTGTATGGATGTCTCTGCTAGTGGTGACCTGAATGGACCAAAGCTTTGCAGATAGTAGATGGCTTTTGCTCTTAAGCACTTTATTAAGTTAATCATTAAATCAGGCCTGCACAACTCAAAAAGCAGCGAGGGCCATATTACTGCAAAAAACCCAGCTGCGGGCCAAAAAGCTCCACCCCATCCGCTTCCCCCACCCCACCAATTGGCTTGCCCCACCCCTATTCACCCTCCGTGGGCCGCACAGTGAGCCCCTGCGGGCCGTATGTTGTGCAGGCCTGCATTAAATACAGTATCAAACAGCCTAAGGTAAGAGACTTTAGCGCCTCTTTTACATTTCCTAAGCAGAGCTAATGCTAAAATGTACTGCTCAGAAGTCTGCTTTGCTTCAGTTGGCATCTTTTGAAACAAACATAAAGTCATATTTGGAGAGGCAGATAAGGGGACCCTAAATATCCCCTTTCTCCCTTCCCTAGCTGAAAGCAGATGGAAAATGTGGCCTGTGGCTACAAATACAACTTTGGGAATCAAGATTCCTGGGTTCTTTTCCTGGCATTGCCCATAACTCCATGTAGCCATAGTACTGTTGTGTTATTTCTCTGTTCTACAGTATATTCATCTGTAAAATAAGAGCAACAATGCTTTTGTACCTTACAGGACTGTTGTAAAGCTTAATTAATGTATGAATATTTGTAAATCACTTTGAGTTTCGTACATGGACGGCCTTATGTAAAAGAGAATCAGCGTTAGGTAATGACTAGGGCACTGGACAGGGCGTCGGGAGACCTGGGTTCTGTTCCCAGCTGCTGCACCTTGAGTGAGTCACTTCACCACTGTGCCTCAATGTCTCATTGGTAACATGGGGGTACTTTATCTCTTTTGTTAAGAAAATTCAAATCTATAGATGAAAAGTGAAATATAAGAGCTCAGTATAAGGTGTTATAGGAGTGTCCTATAAAGGTGATGTCTATCTATGTGGTGTTAATTGGTTAACAGATAAGGTACTAGAAGACCTCTAGAATATATACCATAGTTCCTGGGCTTGTGGGACCAATAAAACTTGTTGTCCACTGCAAATAGCTTCTTGAGGGTCGCTGGTTATATGGAATTCTGAACAAACGCCCATGTGTGTTTTACAATGGTTAATGTTTTCTCATCTGTTCTTTTGCAGAGCCCCTGAAATCATCCTTGGTTTACCATTCTGTGAAGCAATTGACATGTGGTCCTTGGGATGTGTTATTGCAGAGCTGTTCTTGGGCTGGCCTTTATACCCGGGAGCTTCAGAGTATGACCAGGTTGGTATGGATGCTGCACTTGCTGTTAACAAAAACCCAGAAACTTTTTTTCCTTCTTGTATCAGAAGGGACAGATTGTTAACTTTCTATTCTTTGCTGATGGAAGATATGTGTGTTTGATTTTTAATATCCTAAGACTACTTTTTCATCCACCGGTAGTGTTCTAGCTAACCAATAAGATATTTAGTACTGTGCCCTTAAGAACTGACTGCCAAAGTGAACTGTCAATCAAGAGTATAAGTTCCTGTTGACTAAAAAGCTCTGTAGATGATCTCTAATCACTGAACAGAGCTCCCATCCTTACTCCACTTAACAGCAAGTATTAAATGAAGATTTATTTCTTATAATATAAGAAATTGTATGAACTCAGCTTCTTTTTATAATCCCCTAATGAGGACGTATATTAAAATCAATGAAAAGAAAGAGAATAGTGTTTGGGGCAGATCCTCCATTGAATTCAACTGAGCTGTGATAATTAAAGCTAACTGAAGATCAGCCCCATAGATTTAATGTTCCTTTCCCATCTCTATAACAGGAGATGCAGCAACCTCTGCAGTTCAGGTTAGATAACAGTTTCTATTCTAACCACCTTTTTTCAGTTGCTCATTCCTTTGTGAAACTGTGGGCTAGGGCTCTGTCTGAAAGTGATCTTTTTGGGGAAAGCTTAAGTGAAAAAGAGAGTGATAAAAAGAAATATAAGACGAGGAAGACTTTGTAGCACCTTAGAGACTAACCAGTTTACTTCAGCATAAGCTTTCATGGGCTATAGCCCACTTCATCGGATGTGTAGAATGGAACAGAAGAAAGATGCATTTATACACACAGAAAGCAAAAAAGTCTTCCTCATCTTATTTACGGATACAGACTAACACGGCTGCTAATCTTAAAAAAGAAATATAGTACACTTTTCCCATTACGAGAACATTCCTGAGAGTTTTCCTTTTTTAATAATATTTCAGCCATGGCTTTAAAAGTGAAATCTGGCATGGAAATAGCCCTCACTGAGATTCAGTGACTTTAGCTGTTCCAGAGGAAATTGGTTTTGTGCCTTGAAAATCACATACTGAGCATGAGTAGTAGACTCCTCTCCAGAGATAAACTGACAAAGAACACAGTTGAGGAAGGACTCATCACACGCATGTGTACAATTGACTTATAGCAGTGCAAAGTCTGCTCTAGTCAAGTATATTCAGGGCTCCTGTGGAGCTTGTGAAATGGGCCGGCACTGAAACTGAGTCTTTGCCTCAGTCCGTGTGGATTTGTAAGGTTGGGAATGAGCTGAAGAGGGGCTACTGAAGTTTGTAAGGTGCGCAGGAGGGAGCCTTGCTCGGTTGTACCTAAGAAGCTCCACAGCAGGGGTGGGCACTTTGTATGGGCGAGGGCCAGCAGCGTTTTGAAGTCCTCAAGACTGCAGCTGCTTCTTATGATTTTTTTTCTTTTCTTTCCGTCTTTTCTTGTAAAAACACCTAGCATTTTGTATGTGGCATTTCCTGCATTACAAGAATATTAAGTTTTCAGAGTGAAGCAATCAAGAAGTCAGGAAATGCTGAAGTTAAGGTTTCATATACCACCGTATGTCAGCTTTATGTCAGCCTTTAATTACCTGCTCACATACTTTTTCTCTACTAAATGAAAAAAGAATTCTCCACTCTTAGACACACGTGCGTAACATCCCATGATTCTATGTATGCCAGCTAGGCAGAATCCATGAAAGTCATTGACATGACAAACACAATAAGCTATATAAACACTACAGATTTAGTACACGACACAGAATGATGGTGTAAAGTTGCTTCAATACATAGGCCACTTTGGTTCACCAATATTGGCTTCATCTGCTTTATCCTCTGAGCTGCTCCGAAGAAAATAAAGAAGTATCAAGTTATAGCTGCATACCTTATAGAGATGAGAACTTGCCATGAAAAGTTCTAAGTCAATAAAAACACACTATTAATATGTGTGGGCATTCTCTTTTACCTTTAAAGTCTGAAGATAAAGGGAGACATTCCCACAGACTTTAGAAGCTAAAGAAAAAACGTTTTATAGACTCTTTGGGTAAATGTCCCGAGACATTAATGATAAAGGTGGAAATGCCATTAAAGTCTATGGGAATTCTCTTTCTTTCATTCCTTTTAGTACTGTATATCTTTGGTAAAGCCCAATTTGACACCTCCTTTTCTCTCTTTCTTTGTTCTATTGTTTTAAATGCCTCCTGCCCTCCTAAAAGGAAAACCACCATAGATCTTGACAGGATGAACAATGACCTCTCATCCTTCTCTTACAGATTCGCTATATTTCACAGACACAGGGCTTACCAGCAGAGTATTTGTTAAGTTCAGGGACAAAGACAACAAGATTTTTCAACAGGGATACAGACTCACCGTATCCATTGTGGAGGCTAAAGGTAGGAAGAGAGTTCCTTGTTTCCTTCGTCTTGCAATAGTAGACTGGGAGGAAGGCGATATTCTGTTAAGTCAGACCATGGGCCTTGTCTCTTTGCAATGCAGGGAGATGCTTCCCAAAACTGAGGTGTTGGCATGGGTCTGAGCTGAGATTAAACTGTTGTAATAGAACAGGCTTGCACAACTCGGAAAGCAAAGAGGGCCATATTGCTGCAAAAAACCCAGCTGTGGGCCGAAAAGCCCCATTCTTGCCCTGCCCCCATCTGCTTCCCCCCATCCCACTGCTTGGATTGCCCTGCCCCTACTCACCCCCCATGGGCTGCACAGTGAGCCCGTGCAGACTGGATGTGGCCCCCAGGCCGCATGTTGTGCAGGCCTGTAATAGAAGTATGCAGCCGTTGGCTGGCCAATGGCTTTGCAATTAGTGCCTGGCACTGTACTGTAGAAGCTTTAAGTCCAAAATGAACCCTAAAATCTCTCCGATCAGAAGCTGACCAGCTTGGAGATATTGCGAATGGGACTATTTTAGTTTAACTAAGGGCACATCTGCACTGTGAGTAAAACCCCCAGCAGCAAATCTCAGATAACAGGCCCACTGACTTGGGCTTGTGCTCCTGGGCTAAAAACACCAGTGTACATGCTCCCACTTGGTTTGGAGACCAGGCTCTGAAACCCGGCGAAGGGGGAGAGTCTCAGAATCTGGGTGCATGAGCGTGAACATTTACTCTGCTATTTTTAGCCCTGTAACACAAGCCCCATGAGTCTGAGTCAGCTAACCCTGGCTCTGAGGCTCACCGCCACGGGTGCTTTTTTTTTTTTTCAGTGTAGACATACCCTTAGAGAGCGAGGTACTATCCTATCAAGTTAGGGTTCTTGTTTATATTTTCCCTCTCTATGGCTGATAGTTGGAGTTGACGAAGTGATGTTTAAATTAATGTGCCTCTGGGTGGAATCTGTTTTTAATACCTGTCTAGTTAACACACACATTTCCATTTTAACCATTGAAATAGATGAGAGTACAAAAAATGGTTCCTGGATCAGTGATAGCAACATGTTCTGCTGCACTGTGTCTGGTGTTTTCAACAATGAGCCCTTTAGGTTAACAATGATTGGGACCATCTTAGTCAGTAAAGCACTTTGGGATTCTTTAGGCATGAGAGGTGCTACATAAATGTATTCAGCTACTATTTTGGTTTCTAGCTCAGGGAAGAGACAGTGTCCCCCCGCAACTGCAAGCTTCAAGTAGGCACGGAATTTTTCCTCCATGTGCAGCGCCATTGGCCTGACTGGAGCTGCCTCCCTCCCCCAAAATATAGAATTCAAACTATGCCTATGGCTTTTTATAGAGATGGGCTTTGAGGTATGGACATCTGAGCTGGCATATTACCTACCTAGATGCGAGAGCAGCTCAGGTAACTGCCTTTCCCCTGTCTTGAGCAGACACCAGATGATCATGAGGCAGAGACGGGAATTAAGTCGAAGGAAGCAAGGAAGTACATTTTCAACTGTTTGGATGATATGGCACAGGTAAGAATGTTGGTGAGTAACTAGCAAGATCTCTCCTTGTGCTTCTGCGCAAGGCAAACAAATGGGGCACGACATCACTTCTGCATATATGCTGCTTTGGGCAAACTCCTGAGAAACACCAGATCTTTACCAATCCAGCCAACTCCCAGTTATCATGTGTTGCACTGGATTCCTCCAGGAAAGACCAGATATATAGTCCTAAAAGTGACATAAAGCCATGTGGTTAAGTAAATAGGAGTTTTACAAGTGCTATGTTCTATTCCTTGCTCTGCCACTAATTCCCTATGTGACCTCGGATGAATCACTTAACTTCTGTATGCCTCAGGTTCCCCAGTCTGTAAAATAAGGAGATGAATGTTTACCCACTTTGTAAAGCACTTTGCTATCTGTAAAGCAAAAGTGTTTATTATCTATTTGTTTTCTTCTTGTAATAGTGGAGTTGGTATGGAGCTACTAAAGTTAATGCCAACAGAATGGCCCATGGTATTTTTGATCCAGAGTTAGTGTAAGATCATTCTCAATCTTTTAGCTTCATTAGCTAAAGTGTAGAAAGAGAGGCTTGGGATCAGGAAAGATGTTAATGTGAAGGCTTTTCCTGGCACCTGATATATAAATAGTGATGTTCCCCATAAACTTACCAAGATCTTTTTTTGTTTGTGGTTTGGTTTTTTTTGTTGTTGTCGTTGCAGAACACACAAATAAATAGTCTAATTATATAGTGCTTTATGTGATACATAATGGTTGTCAGAGCTTGTCTGTTAACACACAGAAGCTGTTCAAAAGCTGCAAAGGGTGACTAAGATCTTCAGTAGCCATTGACTCAAATGAACTAGATTCTTAACAGCCTGTGTAGAGATTTGGCTTGCAACTAGCCTAATAGCCGTTTGATTTACCAGCTCAGATTCTTCCTTGTGACCTCAGCAGCTACTCTTCCAGAGACAGAAACCTGGTGGAGTCAGAAGAGAGCAAACGATCTGCTGGAGACCTGACTGTCTCCTCCTCCCTTCTAACTGTTGTCCCTTCTGTTCCAGGTGAATATGACAACGGATTTAGAAGGAAGCGATATGTTGGTGGAAAAGGCAGACCGGCGGGAGTTTATAGATCTGTTAAAGAAGATGTTGACTATAGATGCGGATAAGAGGATAACTCCGATCGAAACTCTGAACCACCCTTTTGTCACCATGACGCACTTGCTTGATTTCCCCCATAGCACACAGTACGCTTCCTTCTCTCTGCTTTGGGCTGGGTTTTCAGAGAGAAAAAGCGGATGAAGAGGGTGGGAGGGGAGACTGGGCTGTAGGGTGGACATTTGGGTTGGTAAAAGGGCCTAGCAACAGTATTTTAAAGGGACACCATTAAGGAGTTTAGGCTCAAAGATATTAATTTTTGTTTAAAAACCCAAACCTAATATGAATACGAAACGTGTTGCTGATGCATGGCATTTAAAAGACTGCAGAATGTATTACATTCATTGTGTAAATATTCAATAATTACACACGTTCATATTAAAATACAGAAAAAAATGTACGCAATTAGTATCACATTGACCTGTGCATGTGGCAGAGGAAGCATAGTCCAGGGGTTGGTGCTGTGGTTCTCAACATTATCCACAGTGGAATCCACCTCCTCCTCCCAGAAACCCTTTCCCATCTAGCTGCAGTCTGGTCAGGACCATTCTCTGTCTAACAGTCTGGAGAGAGGGCAGAGTGGTCGTAACCCCAGCACTTGTTTGCAGCCCCCACGTTGAGGATTCCTGACTTAGAACAAGAAACTGGAAACAAGATAGCTCAGTTCTGCGCCCAGCTCTTTTTCAGACTTGCTATGTGACCTTGAACAAGTCACTTGAACCTCAGTTTCCACATCTGTAGAATGGAGAAATACTCCCTTGTCTGACAGGGATGTTATAAGGCATGGTTCATTAGGGCCTGGTTCTCATTTATAATAAGGCCTGAATATCACTATACACTAGCCTCGGACTTTGGAGACCTGGGTACAGTTCTCTGCCCCACTGTGGACTTTCTGTGTGACCCTGGATGAGTCACTTAGGGCTAGGGTGAGCAACAGCAAGTGTGAAAAATCGGGACAGGGAGTAGTGGGGTAATAGAAGCCCATATAAGAAAAGGACCCCAAAATCGGGACTTTCCCTATAAAATTGGGACATCTGATCATCCCACTTAGGGCCAAATTTGTAAAGATATTTAGATGAAGCTAGATGTGCAGAGGAATTTTTAAAAGTGTCTAGCTGCCTAACTCATTGATTTCAAAGTGAGTTAGGTACCTGGTTTTGAAAACCCCAGTAGGTGCATATCTGCGTCAGCACGAACCTACCAACCTTTAGTAATCTAGCTCTTAGACTGTCTGAGCCTCAGCTCCTTGCCTGTGAATCGGGGATAATAGCACTGCCGTGACTCACAGGGCTGGCATGAGGACGAATACATTACAAATTGTGAGGTGCTCAGATGCTGTGCCATAGATAGCTACAAAGATACTGAGGTGATGAATGCAGTCTGAACACAAGATAATTGCTCTAAACAGGGAGAAAACAAATAAATAACTAAACTATTTTCATTTAAAGCTGTTCATAAATAAGTCAGCGTTTTATGAAAATATTGAAATAGTATACAAAAATCTACTTTTGTATTTGCAATTACATGCTCTCCTTTGCAACAATCCTTTCTACGTGTGCAGTAACTTCTTAACACTTTAGAGACCCAGGGCCCAGTCCATTGCCATTCAGAATTGTTCCATGGATCAGGGCCTCATTTCTAAAGTTCTTACCCTTGCCCGTCTTGGGCAAAACTCCTAACAGTTCTGATGCAGGAATAACTCAGTGGAAATTTTTGTGCACGTTAGACCTTCAGGATTGGACCTCTAGATGCTAAACATCCTGCCAGCTCAGTGTGCAACCTCAGTGTGGGTTGGCTGATTTGAAGTGAGGCCTGTGATTGTCCTGAGAATAGGAACTTCAAAGCCTCCAGGAATGCTGGGAACTGTAATCTCTCTTGAAAGTAAATCAGGAAACAGATGCAAATGTAGAGAAGACATAGTTGCTGGAAGCAGTTTTTACTATGACATGCTTCAGAGAAAGACTACAAGTCCCAAGAATCCTTGAGGCTTTGTACTTGTTAGTCCCAAAGCAGCAGCAAAGTAAGTCCAGTGTCCAACTTTGCATTTCTGATTGCATGGGTATTAAATTATGGGAAACGCTGGTCTTTCTGACCTGTTTAGTCACCTTTCCATGCATGTTTTTGCATACACATCAGATTATTGCACTAATTTACCGGGAGTTACTGTAGTACTCTTTTGTAACATGTGCAATCATAGTATCGTGTGAAATATAAGTATGCTGTTTTCAGTGTTTTGCTATAAAGTTTTTTGAAAAATAGTTGTTAATTGCTAAAATGTACAAAAAAAAATCCAGGCAATTGCATTCTACATTTGTCACATAGATTTTTTGACTTTTACACAGATTTCTAAATATTTTACAGATTACTTGTATTTCATAGATTTAAAAGTATGTACATAATGAAAGTATATGCATATTCTCATACATCTGATTCAACATTGAGTAATTATTGAACAGATATAATCATAACCAAAGAGCTATTGAGCTTTTTGAGAGGAAGCATAGCCTCTTCATTAAGGGACAGGATGTGGAGGGCAGGGGATCTGGATTCTATTCCTGGCCATTCCTGTGTGGTCAGGGGCACATTTCTTTAAATGGACACGATCCCCTTAAAAAGAAAGTAGCATAAATAAACACTTGTCTTTACCTATGTTACCAATAACAGCGAAGATTATTAAAAGTGAAATAATTTTACAAATTCAAACCTGATGCGCATTACTTATTTTAAAAAAATTCTCTCAGTTTAGCAAATGAAGATCAAGGAAATCAGTTTTATTTTTGTTTTCTTTATAGTCAGTCTGACTGTCAGGTTCTTAGTTTCAGGTTTGAGTATCAAACTCTGGGAGAAATATTGGATGAAAAATAACCATTTGAATTGGATTTTAAAACAATATTGAAAAGTACATGATTGTGGACAGTGTTCAGCTGGTTGGTAAAGGTTGTGGTCAGGTGGTAGATTTTGCCCATACTTAAACTGATAGTGTCCCTTTAACCTCTCTGTGTCTGTTTCCCGAGCGGTAACAATGAAATTATAATAATACTTACTTACCTCACAAGGACTGTGTTGTAGTATAGGGCAGCAGTATTTTATATACTATATTGCACTGTCAGTATATTGCTGTATTCTGAGGATACAAAATATTTTTCAATACTTCCACTGCCATATAACATATATGTGTGTGTATTTAATAAGTAGGGGGTTTTTTTTGTAGTGTGGAGGGGTTGTGGGGGAAGGGATTTAAACATTCCCCCACTGTTGGCTCTCAGGCTGGGACAACCCCAAGGCCCAATCATGCAAGGAGTTGAGCATTGTAGCCCTGATTCATCAAAGCCCTTACACTATATAACTTCAAAAGGCCTATTCATATGCTTAAAGTTAAGCACATGCTTAAGTGCTCTGCTGGCGTGGGGCCAATGTGTCGAGCATCTTATAGGATTGAGCTCAAATGGCCAGCATTTTTTTAAAGTGCTGAGCAAGATTTCAGATGTCTCATTGACCACACACACAGCAGAATCTTCCTCCTAAGAGGGAAAGACTTTGAAAACTGCCTAAAAAGAATCCCAAATAAGCCAAGACTAGCCGGCCCTTCTCCCCACCTCCCCATTCTCTGTCGTGTTACAAAAGAAGACCCACTATTTCTTGGTTTGATTTTTCTTCCCCTCCTGTCTGACTGCTGACAGCTTTGGCTGCTGACTGTGACTTACACTACAGGATTGAGGCTGGATGGGGCACTCAAGAATCCTAAGCCTAAGCAGTCTTCTATTGAATACCAGCTAGTTCCCTTTCATTACAAACAGTGTGAACCTTGGCTGTGGGAAGAAGAGGACATTCAAACACTGATTAATCTAACAAGTGCCAAGCGTGACCTGATCACTTGTCTCAGCCATCAAAGAAATGCAGACCTGAAGCTAGGCTTCTATAGCTGATTGTTCACTATGCTCATTCTGTTTTTTTCCCTCTCTTTCTCACCCTCTCATCCCTTTTTCTAAACAGTGTCAAGTCCTGTTTCCAGAACATGGAGATTTGCAAGCGGCGAGTGAATATGTATGACACGGTAAACCAGAGCAAGACACCATTCATCACCCATGTGGCCCCGAGCACCTCGACCAACCTGACCATGACCTTTAACAACCAGCTGAACACTGTCCACAACCAGGTATGAGAATTGTCAGCAGTTGGGGCCTGAAAGCTAGAGATTGCTAGGAAATGGAGAGCAGACATAGTGCTCCTCTCAACACACACCCAATAAGATGGTTCCTTTTGGCCTTGTGACTGGAACATGCCACCCTCCTCCTTGAGCCCTGTCTAGTTGTGTCGTATTTGATACAGGAGAATTAATTCCATGGCACTTGTGTGACTGCGAAATATTGGCTTCTTAGTCTATCTTGTTCGAGATGATTCGCCCCACCTCCCTGGAAAGTTGGTATGAAAAAAAAATCTAATGGCGGTGTCCCTTTATGCAACACGTAGGATTGCACTCAGTGATAGTCAGGCAGACATGAGTGATTTATTCATATTACTGCTGAGGTAAAACGAAATCCTCATATCACAGACACAACACTCTGCAGCACCAGCAGAAGGAAGTGCTCGCACTTCTTGTCTTAGCATTCGGTGGTGGTAATTCTCCTTGTGTATTATTTGTCTTTACAGTAGCAGACCCTAATTGAGATGCGTAGCCCATTGTGCTAGGGCCAGCTAGGCGCTATATGTACACGCAATAAGATACAGTCCTGACCCCGAAGGGCTTGCAGTCGAAGTTGGTAGATTAATGTCTACTGCCTACACTTCGGTCTCCTGTATCATCCTAGGGGTTTTTTTCAAAGATTTTAAAAGAGGATGCCTGTGCACAAGAATGGGACCATCACATGATCTTGATATGTACAGTGTTGGCGTATTTTAAACAAACAGTAGCTTAAATTGTTTCCCTTGGAATTGTGTTACAGTCATTAAAGGGAAGGGGAAGTATTCATGGATAGGTCAATAAAAAACTGAAGTGTGGTGAGGCTGCCATCCTTAGGGTTTTGTAGAGCTCTCTGGTGTAGAAGCCGCCATGTTTTGATGTTATAACAAGAAGATTGAAGGGTGATGTATATAACTATGGCATAAGGGACTGGTGCCACAGGAACAGAAGCTCCAAAAGAGTCTATCCAGGTTTGCAAAGAGATCCCATGTATCTTAGAAATCTAGATTTCATGCTGGCTTAATTTTTTGTCACTTATGTTGAGAAAAGGCCTCTTTACATTATTCATAAAGCAGTGGGCACCACAGTTGTACGCAGTGGTATGTCATTAGTGTGTCATGGTTAAATGTAGTGGGTTGTCAGTTTAAAAATACAGGTATCCTTGCTTGCTTGCTTGTTTTTGGAACTCAGACTGGAGAGTCAGAGTGCTTACAAACTCCACAAATTCCTGCTGCCTAACCTCTCCCGAACACCAATTGGCACCATTTACTAAAACCAAACACCATTACTACTGGAAGGGCCAGACTCTGTCACCTTTACTCACACTGGGTAGTTCCTTACTCCACCAAAAGTTCCTTCCAGTGAGACTATTAGTGCTGCTTAGCTTGAATATGGGTGGAAGAATCTGTCTCTGCATGTCAAACAGCAGCAAAGATTTGGGTGAGGCTCTGCCAGTATCAGGAAGTTCAAACATTCTTACTATAAGTCAAAAAACAGACTTATGGGCCATTTCTCGTTTCATCTCCCATCCCTAGGTTAGGTTTCCAACAATCTCTTGTGTTTCCATCATCTAATGCCTGTTGTTGTTTTTTAAAGTAAGGGTGGGGGGAAGGGAAGAGCTGCCTTGGATTCTCTCAGCAAAAGAAATGTATAGTTGTGATGTGCAGATGAGTGGGAATTTCCAAATTCTCCTAAAGCGTTTGTGATGGGGGCAGAACTGATCTCGCCAGGTTTCCCACAGGAAGTGCCAGAAGCATTTACAGAGCAGCTTGACTTTGTGTGACCAGTTCCTTTTGAGCCCCTTTCTCTTCCTGTCTCCTCCCTGTTCTCCCAAATCAGACCCATCCTCAGGAGATGTGCTCCATGCTGGAGACTCCTTGGACAACAAACTGGGATGTGGGGTGGTTGAAAGCAGCCCTAGTTGATAGAAGGCCTCACTGGTCATGCTCAGTGTGCTCCTTTTGCCCTTGTCACTCACCTTTGCCTCTGCGCTTCTCAGTTTTCTGTTTTGCTCCTCCTTTATTTTTTGTTTGCTGGTTTTATTTAGATTCATTTATTTTTAGATTTGCTTCTTCCAACATACCATCTCCCTCATTTTTTTTTAATTCCCATCATTCCTTTAGGCCACCAACCTGGCTCCCACCTCCACCAGTGCCACTATTTCCTTAGCCAACCCTGAAGTCTCCATACTAAACTACCAATCTGCACTCTACCAGCCTTCAGCAGCATCCATGGCCGCAGTGGCCCAGCGGAGCATGCCCCTGCAGACGGGAACGGCGCAGATCTGTGCCCGGCCTGACCCCTTCCAGCAAGCCCTCATTGTATGCCCTCCAGGCTTCCAAGGTAAGAAACAGGCCTTCCCCATCACAGCCAATCCTCTGCTGTGTGATTGGGTTCTCATTTGAAAACTCTCTCCAGCAACTCTTTCTGAAGGAAGACAATCTGGAAGTGAGGAGAACCTCTGGAGCAGTTGGGTTATGGCTGATGACTTGGGGGTGGAGGGAGGGAGGTGTGATTGTGATGTTCGTACCCTGATCAGGGTATTTTGAAGAACCTCCGTCTTATTTTCACAAACATGAAAAGAACAGAATGAAAAGTTTCCAGGTTGCTCAGTGATCCAGTTTCCACAGAGTGACTCAGCAGGTTAATAAGATAGAGAATAAGATGGGTAGCCTGGAAATTTGCCCTAATTATGGCCGTCAGTGATCGGTCATCAGTACAGCTGCACCACTGCTACTAGTATAGACAGGCATAGCTACTGTTTGCCCCAGTGGACAATACTCCTGCTTGAAACCAGGGTAAGCAGCACTGGGCACATAGCAGCTTTGCCTGTCTACAATAGGGGCTGCTCCTGCATAGTTACACCAATAGCTATATCAGAGGCAAATCCCCAGGCTAGACAAGACCTGAGATTTGGTCCTGGTAGGGCAGGATCTATCAACGGTAATACTTGGCAATACTCTAACCCTTTTATACAAGGATCTTGCCATATAAGTTTCACACCAGTTGAAGCCTAGAATCCCCCAAAGTAGACAGAACATTACTGACACTATGGCTTCAGAAGGTGTTGACTATTGCGGTCTGGTGATCTTCCTGTAAATCCTCTTCAAGTCTAGAGTTACAAAGTGAGGCAGTGCAGTGTGGAGTGTAGAACCCTGTATTCTTGATTCCCAATCTCCACTCTCATCTCCAGGGAGCCCTCTCACCCTATAATGTATTTTCCTAGCCATCTATGGTGGTTGTCTGTGGCCAGACTGGAGAATAACATGCTTAATTCAAAAACAAACCATTAACTTCTGCCTTCTTATAGAATTGCCTCCAGATGTAGGTTACGTCGTGATGTCTCTGCTAGGTTTGACATTCTAAAAGCATGCACAAGGTTTAAAGAGGGGTAGTCTGCTGGTGTCCTTGGAAATGTCTTGTCTTCAGCCTTGTGTGTGTTTGTCATGTCTGCCAAAAGTTGATAGATCTCCTTGGGCTGTGGTGTAATAAATTTGGCTGGATGTAATAAGTGGGAATCGAGAACCTGATTTTTCAGAGGTGCTGGGCACCTGCCGTTCCCACTGACTTCAGTTAGAGTTGTGGCAGCAGAACACCTCTGAAAATCAGGCTCCTCTTCTGGTCAGTGCTGCTGCTGCTGAACTCTGTCCCTTCTCTGTTCACGGAACAGGGTTACAAGCCTCCCCTTCGAAGCACGCTGGGTATTCTGTACGGATGGAGAATGCTGTTCCGATTGTTACTCAGGCTCCTGGGGCCCAGCCTCTTCAGATCCAGCCCGGTCTCCTCGCACAGGTAATTTCCTTAGTCTGGGTAAATGTAGATTGGGCAAGTATAGGGGACACTTGAATGCAGAGCAAGTTTAGTTTAACTTTTACATGGTGTGAGGGAAAGGGTGTACTGTTGTTTTTTCCAGTCCCTCTGTGGCTCAGTTTTAGAGTGGGACACCCAAGTGAGCATCTTGTTGAATATCAGGGTTGGAAGGGACCTCAGGAGATCATCTAGTCCAACCCTCTGCTCAAAGCAGGACCAATCCCCAATTATATCATCCAACAGATTTTTACCTCATATCTCTAAATGGTCCCCTCGAGGAATGAGCTCACAACTGTGGGTTTAGCAGGCCAGTGCTCAAACCACTGAGCTATCCCTCCCCGTTTAAAGGATACATACCTATCTCATTGAGCTGGAAGGACCTTGAAGGTCATCAAGTCCAGCCTCCTAAATTCACTTGCAGGACCAAGTACAGTCCCTGATGGATTTTTGCCCAGATCCCTAAATGGCCCCCTTGAGGGCTGAACTCATCATGCTGAGTTTAGCAGGCCAATGCTCAAACCACTGAGCTATCCCCTCTCCCCATCTCCAGCGTTCCATGGAGCATCCACCTTTCCTCAATCTCCCTGTCATCTTGCAGGCCAATTTTGGTTTCTGAAAGGCTCTAACAATATAACAGTCAATAGCCCCACTTTCTTTCTCAATCTTCCTCTTCACAAGGCCTGATGCAATTGAAATTAATGGGAGTTGTGTCAGGCTGATGGTGAGAAGGAATCGTTAATACTTTTCTAAATCCTACTAAGCTCCTGGCTCTATGGCATCTTGTGGCAATGAATTCCACCAGTAAATTATGTATTGTTTTAAAATTATTTTGCTTATTTTAGTTTTAAATTTGTTTCCTTTCATTTTTATTGAATGATGCCTTGTTCTTGAGTAGTGGGAGAGGGGAAATAGGCAGAAGGGAGGGTCAGGGCAGCTGAGTCAGTGAATCTCTGTAGCAGTTTCTGTTGGCACAGTTCTTGGGGGGAACCCTACTGGGAGATAAATGACTCCCCAGCCATGGAAACCCAGGGTGGGGGCTGGCACTGGCAACAGTGCCTATCCTCCTTCAGGGTGAATCCCCAACCTTCTGGCAAGGAAGGTGCAACTTATACCTCCTTGTGCCAGCTTCAGTGAATCTGACCAGCTTTGCTTTTTTAAATGGTCTGAGACTTATTGGTTCCATTGTTTATCATGAATGTATTTAATGGAGAACAAATATACTTAACATAAGGCTCATGGAGCTTCCCAGTACCTCCTGGAAAAGGTGACCCAGAGGTAAAATACATGCCTCCTGTACACTGATTAATGCCAGATTGTTCATTTGCATTCAGATCTCAACAGACTTTAAAATCATTGGAATTAGATTCCTTGGTTTGCATGTGCCATCAAGTGTTGTTGTGATTTACTTTCCTTTGCCAGCTGCCAGCTGAGCTTATCTGGTGAAAACAGAATGTAACACAACCTAAAGCCTGTGTTTTTTTCACTAGCAATGTGCCCTGCCCATTCCCAATAAAAGAGTCTTGGTTACAGAGCTGCCTCTTGGCGTAAGTCTGCCGCAAAATGGAATCCCCCTTGCTGAGGGCTGTCCTAACCTTCAGCATGGCAGGGGTTGGGCCTGGTATCCCATTCAGTACAAAGCAGGGGTCTAAGAAGCAGAGCAGTGGAAACGAAAAGGACAGATTTTCAAAGTTCTGAGGAAGATGCGCAAACTGAAATTAGGCACCTGCAATTGCATTTGCACAAATGCCGGCCCCCTGCAAGAACTTTCCCTTGACGCAGTGACAGGCTCCAGCAGCGGGGAACTGCCAGGCCCTTTCCCCACCACCTCTCACCTGCTAGAGCCTTTCATAGCTGCAGGAACCTACACACCATAGTGACAAGTGGGAACACAGCCTGCGTTCACTGCAGCATATAGAACATGCAATTGTGGTTGCACAAATGCCTCCCCCTGCCAGAACCTTCCTTCAGTGCAGTGAAAGGTCATGGTAGTGGGGAACTGCTAGATCTGTTTCTTGTTGCCTCCCCCCTGCCAGAGCCTTTCACAGCTGCAGGGAGCTACACACTGCTGTGACAAGTGTGAATGCAGCACGCTTTCACTGCAGTACGTAGCTACACACGGACTGCCTATGTTCTACATGCTGCTGTGCGTGTGGACAATGCATACGTCATAAAGTCTCTGGGAGCAGCCATTGGTGCTCATTCCCGCTTCAATATATCCCAGCACTAGTAGCGGCTGAGAGCCAAAATTGGACCCTTACCATTTATTCTCTCTATATTTTCAAATCCAGGAAACAGGACCCTGCAAATGACTGCAAGTCCCTCACCCTGGGGCCCTTGGATAAGCTCTGCCATTACGGTGGTAATGGATAGGGGTGTATTTTGTATATTGGCTCTGTAAGCTGGTTCTCGCAGAAATGAAAAGTTAGACCAAACCGCTGCCTGAAATCTGCAAAGCAAGTGGTGAAAATAACCCTTACACCCAACCTTACTGGGTCCATTTTCACCCACGTGAGCAAGTCTACCTGTGCGCGGAGGGGAGGCAAGTCTACCTGTGCGCGGAGGGGAGGCAAGTCTACCTGTGCACGGAGGGAAGACAAGTCTACCTGTGCGCGGAGGGGAGACGGGATCCTGATTCCAGTCTTTAACAGTTTGGCAGCTTCACATCTTAAAGGGGCAGGGCACCATGTATTTCAGGGGTGGTTTTGTCCAGCCTGAAACTGATGATGTCACACATTGAAAAGCCTGATCCAATGCTTGTCCCTTCCTTTCCTTCTCCCTCTGGAGTGTTCTGCATTCCTGCGTTTTTCACTTTCACTCCTTCCCAACAGCACTCCTAGGCAGGAAGCTCTGCTTGGCTGCCGCCAGCTCTTTCCGAGTAAATAGGGCCACCTCTGTGCTACTCTCTGATGCAGCTGAAAGGGCTCACTCCCACTTCCCTCATCTGGACCTAGGATCAAGACACCAGGGGCCAAATCATGCTCTCAGTTACACCCGTGAGATCTTACTCAAAGCAGTGAACATGGCAGCACTGTGCCGTGTTCCAGTGGACCGGCCCAAGAAACCTTTTCCTGCCAATGAAATGATTCCATGGTCCTTACCTGATCAGTAGAGTTTGTGCCTGGGCTCGGACACTGAATCTAGATTCATGCACTAAAAGAGGTGGAGAACTGAGCAAATCCAGGCTACCGCCCCAAACAGGGAGGAAGTGGCTTTAGCATGTAAACTCAGGTAATCTCTTGCAGGGGAGCAGCAACAGTTTAGTTCTCTTTTTTAAACCAAAGCTGTAGAAACAAAAATATTTTTCCCTCCCCCCATCATCCACCTGCCTGCCAGTGCTAGTCCTTTGTTATAGCACAGTGTTGTGAACAGCTCTCCAGGGCCCTGTGACTGAGTATCCTTTCCAGCCCTGGTTCTGCAGATGTGGTCGAGACAGAAAGAGGCCCCACCATAGCAGCCCTTTCATCTGACTCAGCAAGGCAGAAAATTCCAAGACAATCAACATTTGGAGCTGGGCTGGAAAGTGTGGGGTTTTTTGGTGTGGTTTTCTTTGGGGCTGGAGGGGCTACTGGATAGGGAGAGGATTTTGTGTTAATCAATCTCTGAATCAGGCTTAGAAAGGAACAGGGTGAAATACCTTCAAGCAGAGACTCTATTTACAGGGTAACCCCCTCAGTGCTGTGTGGCTTCACAGTGTGGACCCAGCCCAGCGGCACCGCTGTGACCCTAGAGGGGGATGTAACTGATGCCCTTGAATTCCATGGCTCAGTCTCTGAACATGCCCACTCTCTATGCCAGCACTCAAGAGGTTAAGCGGCCCTGCTGTCCTGTTGGGGGCATCTGAATATGACCAAGTTGTAAAAGATTATATGATTCCTAAATGGAGTCATCAGAGCAAACTGACCTTGAGAAATATCTGCAACAGTGTGCCTGGGCCAATGCATCCACAGGGACGTAATTGCTGAGCTTGCAGGGAAGAGAGCTTAGCTCTGGCACTAAGGGGCACCGGTTTAGAAAATACCAGGGTGAGTACGGAGAAGACAAATGTCATTTTCTGACTTGTTTGCTAGACTGAAATACTCCTATTTTCTGTTCCTATGGAATGGGTTGTGGTGTTAGGCAGTGTCTGTCATGCTGCAGCCATTCCCAAAGCAGTGACGTGGGATGCTGTGCTGGGCAGTGGCTAGGGGCAAGCGCATGAGCCACTCAGCCTGATTCTGCCTTCAGGCATACCCGCGCAACTCCCCTATTGAAATGGGTCAGAGATCTGAATACATATTTGAGGGAAGAATCTAACCCATTCTGCTTTACATAGTAGCTCCTACACCGCTTTGGACACTAAGGCTGGGTTTTCAAAAGAGCCCAATAGAGAATTAGAATAGGATAGTCTAAGAGTTTCGAATGGAAGAGAATTGCTGTGGGATTTGGACATCTAATGCCCCTAAGGCTCCTTTAAAAATCCCAGTCAAAAACATGTCTGATTAAGAGGAGGAATCTGAGCTAGGAAAAATGGCAGGGATTGGTTCACTTGCCGCTCGGCTTTAGATTCTTCTCTGAAGTACTGATCAGAAACTGAGACAGAAGGAGGCAGTACAGAAGACAAAAACGGCACGATCAGCTGCCCAGTAACTGCCCCACATTGGAGACCTCCAGTCTCCTGCTATGGAAAGTGTCTCCCAGGAGACTGGATGGCTTAGCTAATTTGTAATGGGCTGGGGAACATTTTATTATTTTCTCTGTCCCCATTTTGAATTCAGCCCAAGTCAGTAATTGCTGAAAGTTTGTTCCTACCAGGCACTGTTGAATGATCTGTATGAAATGGGGTAACAATCTCAGTCCAGTTCCCAGCAGCCAAATGTTCATGTTGCAGAAAACACCATCTCAGTAACCATCAGCTGCCACCCTTTAGAGGCCTCAGCAAAGAAGCTAAGTAAGGAAGGTTCCAAAGACATCTCTGGGGGTGATGACTCCAGGTCACATTGGAGGGATGTTGGAGGGTCAGGGTGGGGGGAGCTTGCAGCGGCACTGCCTGTGCTATACAGTACCTGTTGTGTGGCTAACTGGAGGAGTTCACTTCCCAGGGAGGTCAGTCCAACGCTAAATTCACTTAATGGTTAGTAAAGGCCATCCAAGGAGGTAAGAAGTGATTTTGTCTGTTCTCAAATCCTTGCCCCTATAACTTCATCTGTCACTTGTTCTTACCTGGTGCTCATTAGGTCTTGATTCAAAAATACAGTGTTCAGACAGGGCAGGCTCAAAATGGACTTACAGCCCCATTTATGTAGGGATAGGTGATTAAAGAGTAGGACTCTGGTATGCTGTGCATCACTGTGTAAGGCTGTTTTCCGTAAAACTGTTCATGACTCGTGTGCAACTTTAGGAAGGAAGGATGAACATTAAAGGGGACATAAGCAGAAACTATTAGGTTTTAACAAATAAATGATATAATAAAAGTGTTATAAATCCACTTTTGTATGTTAATGACTAGCACTAGTGATAATGGCCAATTTCCTCTGCTTATAGAAAGCAGCCCTTCATGAATGCCAAGCAGATACCACTGTCACCTCTGCTCTTTAACCACAGGAATTCAGTGATTATCAATAAAAATTGAAGTTAGAAATAAATTTGCAACGGAGAGGCAATTACACAAAAAATCTATTGTGTGCTGTGATCTCATTGAGATCTCACAAGCTAAGCAGGGTCGCACTGGGCCACTGCGGATACTTCTACACTACAGTTAAACACCTGCAGATGCTCTGTGTCAGGTAACCTGGGCTCGCGGGACTGTAAAATTGCTGTGTAGATATTTGGGCTCAGGCGCCAGCCCGAGCTCTGGGAGCCCACGAGGAGGGAGGGTCCTGGAGCCCAGACTCTAGCACGAGCCGAAATATCTACACTGCAGTTTTACAGCCCCGCAGCCTGAGCCTCGTGATCCCAAGTCAGCTGACACTGGCCAGCTGCAGTGTTTAATTGCAATGTAGACATACTCCGTGTGGATGGGAGTCCCAGGTGCTGAAGAAAATGGATGTTGGTGATCTACTAGGTGTTATTTTTCCCTCCGAGTTACTGTTGAACCAATGTTGGAGGGTCACTGATCCTGGAAGTGTCACCTTTCAGATGAGTTAAAACCAAGATCTTTACAACTTCCAGTTCTTAAAGATTTTAGAGAACTTTTTAAAGAAAAGATTTGTTAATGCATTTACTCTGGGCAGATATTAACTTAATAACTCTCACTGAATAATACTTTACTCCACAAATATTCCCATTGGTTTCAGTGGAACTGTTTGTGGGGTAAAATACAAATACGTATTTGTCTTCCCCCAACCCCAGGCTAGAAATATCCGCTGTCTGTCCAGACTGGAGCACCAAAACCTGCTAGCTGGCAGAACTGTGCTTCTGAACAATTTCCCAGAAAGGTGGTGACTCTCGTGCTTTGTATTCCAGACAGACAGGGTCCTAGCATATTTCTCATTCTCAAATCCCTCAACTCTCCTTTACTGCCTGAGCAAGTCAGTGAAAATGGGCATTAGTGCTTAGAATCCACTGTTTTGCAATCAGTGTGAAAACATGATACTCACACCTTTCATGCATCAGAAATTGTTATTTGTGTGAAGTAACCAGCTGCTTTACAGTTGAGTGACTTGCACGTACTAAAACTCCTTTAGCTGAAGTGAATTCAGGGTCAGATTTTGATACTCTTACACGGGCTGAATAGCACTTTACTCCATGGAAAGTCCTGTTGACGTCAATGAGACAATTTGGAGAATAAAGTACTACCGAGGTCAATAAGGGTATCACAGTCTGGCCCTTAGTCATCATAAATGTGTTAGGATTAGAGATAAGGAATTGACTCTTTTTTGCCTCTGGTAATATCTATTTGAATTTAGTTTTTAACTCTCACATTTTTCTACCTGTGCTTTAGATGTGAGCTAACTGGAACTAGTGAAGATTTTGTGTGGATAAGCCTATCTGAATCTCATGAAATATCCATTTTTCTGCCTGACCTGTTCCACATAACATCCTTCACATTCCCTCTCTCCAGTTCAACTAGATCCTTCCTTCATTTTTCTCTGATCCCATCCTCCCACTCCTGACTCTCAGTTCTTTCCCTCCAGCTATCCCTTTTCTTTCTCTCTCCTTCTCTATTGCAAGACTCCTAATACACAAGTCCCTCTTTGACCCTTAAATCCCTCTCACTTCTCCCACCAGTCCTCCTAGCCCATCCTTTCCCTTTCCTGATCCTGAGTCTCTATATTCTGTTCAGTTCTGCTTGGGGTGGCAAGAAGAAAATATTTCTTATTTGGCACACTCTCTGTTGGTCTTTAGACAGCTATTTTGTTTCAGTTTTAGTAACCTTGGGTGTCCCTAGCTCAGAGGTGACCCAGGTTTTATTGTCCAACCTTCAGGAAGCCCTGGAACTAATGAGATTTGAAGACAGCAACCAGCCCAGGAAAATATGCCGGGCCTGCTGAGACCCCAAGATGCATTTCTGCAAAGGCAGAAGGCCTGGTAGGGGGAGAAGGAGGGAGTGTGGTGGGGCCTCTGAGCCAAACTGATCTGAAGAACAGAAAAAAAATATCTGGTTCTGGTTGAATTTTGGGTTGAGATTGGGGCCAGTTCTCATTTTCCTATCCCTTACTGTGACCCAGCTGCTGCCTTGGAATACATTAGCAGGATTTCTCTACTCCTTTGTGTGCTCTGTACTGAAAACTGTTTTACTGGAGTTTCCTGAAGGCGTTAAAACCTCCCACCTAGGATGGGCTGGCACCAAAGCAATGAATGGTGATCCTTTTTAACCACCAGCTTTTTTTCTGTTCAACAGCAGGCCTGGCCTAGCGGGACCCAGCAGATCCTGCTCCCTCCAGCCTGGCAGCAATTGACTGGAGTAGCCACCCACACCTCAGTCCAGCATGCAACTGTCATACCAGAGACCATGGCAGGGACCCAGCCACTGGCAGACTGGAGGTAACCCTGGAATATTGTGTGTATATCTGTGAGACCCCCACTGGATGTGAATGTCTGTCTGACAGCCTCTGTGTCTGAGGCTTGGTCAGTAGCCAGGGGGGTGGGGTGTCGACCTAAGATACACAAATTCAGCTACATGAATAACATAGCTGAAGTCGGCAAATCTTAGGTCGAATTACCTGATGTCCTCATGGCAGCAGCAGGCTCCCCCTTTGACTCTGCCTTGTGCCTCTCGGCGAGCTGGAGTTCTGGAGTCAACGGGCATGCCTCTGGGGATCGATCACTACCCGCCGATCCGTTTCTAATATCCCAGGCTGTCTCTCTAGGCTAACGCTGAGTGCACAGTGGGTGCCATCTTTGCCCACGTAGTCACTGGACTCCCAGCATCTGACTTTATCTGTATGGTGCTTTTGGATATTTTGAGTATGAGGGGAGCCATCCATCATAAAACCAAATTCAGGTCTAACCTCTCTTAAGCTGCTCCTTACAGCTCTGTCCTGTGACATGATAACATCTTACAAGAAAAAAGACATGCTCCATTCTTGAGTCCAGCATCTTCTCCCCAACCATCCGCATCCACTTTGGCTCATTTAAAAAACCAAATAGCCCTATTGTTTTGTGCTGTGTTGTATCCCAGATTCAGTTTGCAGCACTTGTGCTGGTGAAAACTTCCTGAGAGGCAGGCTAATTCTGTGTGGGGGTGACATCTGTGGAGAGTTATGCAGGGAAACTTTGGCTCTTTGCAGTCTCGGTGCAGGCAGGGATAGTAGGTTGTTTTCAGGCAGAGTGGGAATGGAATTCTGGCCGGGTCCTGTCTGTGCTGCAGCTGTTTGTGAAATCCTGACCTTTGTCAAAGGATTAGGGATGGGGAGGCACTTTTGAGGCTAATTACTTTGAACACATTTGTCACAGTAGACCAGGGGTGGGCAAACTATGGCCTGCAGGCCACATCTGGCCCGCGGGCTAATTCTGTTCATCCCCCAAGCTCCTGGCTGGGGACGCTACCTCCTCCCTCTTTCCCCATTGTCCCCCTCCCCCCCGCAGCCTCTGCCTGAGCAGCGGTCTGGCAGGCGAGGCTGCGTGCTTTGGCGGTTCAGCACAGGAGTGTGTCTGGCTCTGGGTCAGACACACTGTTCTGAGTGGCATGGTAAGGGGGACGGGGCGGGAGCAGGGGATTGGATAAGGGCCAGTCCCCTTGTCATTTTTCACCCTTTGTACTCTATGAAAATAGGCACCAAAGAGGCACTAACTCTGCTCTTGTAGTCTCTGAGAAGTCAGTCACAAGCACAGCATAGTTAAGGAGTTTGAAATCTGTGCATCATTGTCCATCCCCAAAGGAACCTGATCAGATTGTCACTTGCTCCATTGCTGTGGTTTATTCCAGAAAATAAAGACATCGCTTCTGGGTCAAAACATCAGTTTCGTTTCTGGAGGGTTTTTCGGTGAACAGTGGGTGGAAGATTTTGTTTCAGTAGGCTGTCTCCTTGCCTGGGAGCTGTGTAGATCACCTCTACGTTGAACATTAATTGGAAGAGTGGGCCTGATGATCTGGGTTATATGCTGTATCAAGGCGGTCCACAGAACAGCACTGGTGGGAGATTGCTACTCCACTGTGAGTTGGCATCTCCCTCCAAAGTCTTTGTTATACTTAGACCTTAGTGTCGGTTATCGCTGGGACTTGGAAACTTCTTCTGGCTTCCCTGGTAGCCTGATATGACATCTGAGTTGTGGGGAATTGCTTTTGTGAGTCTCACTTGAAGGAGCTGGAGAAGGTCTTTCTGAAGACCAGAGAGAGGATTGGAGTGTGTAGGTAGATACTGTGGGCAGAACAACAAGCTGTGTGTGTATGTGTTGTTTTTAAGCCTAAACCACAGGCATACTGTTATAGTCCAATGTCAGGGCTTATACTGCTGCAGAGCGGTTTGGTTTGGTACTGAACTGAGTCCCTTGTTTCTCAGGCAGAGGCGGGGATAGGAGAATTGCAGAGGCAATGAGTTCAGCACTTGGGGAAAGGACAACATGCATCACTCTCAGCCGCCCTCTTCTGCCAACACAGCCAATGGCCCTGTGTGGTTCCAATGGGATATGTCCTGAATATAAACTAGGGGCATGCCTCCCCCACCCCTCCAAGGAAACGAAGCAAAGGCCTCTGAAAAACAAAGGGAAGCAGCCCTTCCTGAGAAAAACACCAACCCAGGCTTGATGCCAGGACTGGCATGCCCAAGGTCACCTTTAGCTGGGGGCATTTCTGAGGCTAATGGAAGCCTTTTAAAGAACTGATGCACATATAAAATGCATTTATCTCCAATTTTCCTCCTCTTGCAGAAACACACATGCTCATGGCAGCCATTATAATCCCATCATGCAACAGCCTGCGCTTTTAGCTAGTCACGTGACTCTTCCCGCAGCTCAGCCCTTGAATGTGGGCGTGGCTCATGTCATGAGGCAACAGCCAACCAGCACCACTTCCTCCAGGAAGAGCAAGCAGCACCAATCATCTACAAGGTAAGTGGCAAGGAGCATAATGGAAGCCTAAGGACTCCGAGGGCCAAATTCCCTGCTGAAGTTAATGGAGCTGCATGCACTTAGGCTAATGGCAATTTTGGTGAAAACTGTATAAAGAGAGGGGAGAAAATGTCTTTTTCCCAACATACGGCCTGATTCTTCTCTCATGGGCACTGTGTGTAAATCAGGAGGAACTAGGTGGACTTGAACTAGTTTCAAGTGAGAGAAGGATCAGACGCATAGTATTCTGATTCTCTGTGTATATACTGGAGTAGGGTTCTGCTCAGCTTTCCATGAGAGAGGCGAGAAGTCACTCAAACAGAAGGCCATGCAACCATGCCTATTTAAATCCATTAAATTGATGTCTTGGCAGAATTAGTGGATATTGAACCACTTAAAAGCCCCGTTGCTTCCACTTCAGCGAATATATATAGAACAGAGTAAGTATAAATATAGACTACATGATGAAGTGAGGTGGCATTCAATTTTAATGCCCTGTGTTGGGATGACCCCATTACTGTGAGTGGCAGAGCCACAAGTCAGTCGTACAAGTCTCCGCAAATTATGCCAGTCAGAACACTTGTTACCTCCTTCCCTCCCCCCACAACAACTATCTGTGTTCCGTTTATGCAGTTGAGATGAACTGATTCAGTATGCCCCAGTCCCAACGTAGCCACAGACAAAAGGTGTGACCGCCTGTCTCCCTCTATCTGATCTCAAGGAGGGTCCTAAAAGTGGCCACATTTCCTCAACATTGTCATTCCCCCAAAAGGAAACAATGTACCTCAGGTGTGCACCTAGAATATGTCCATTCAGGAGCAAATGGGTGATTGCGTATATGCAGGGATAGATCCACTGGTCCAGCTGTGATGCCCTTGACACAAAGTGAAGAGCAAAAATAGCCCTAAGCCCCCTGTACTCTTCCCTCATTCTAGACATGGGTCAGTTCCTGGCATACATTAGAGAAGTCTTCTCTGGCTGCCCTAACATATGCTCATCTACAATGGCCCCAAGGGAATCATGGGGGCATAAGGACATCTCCTGTGCCAAGGTCTGGGAGGGGAGGTGGCATAGGGGCCACTGCGGAATTCTGTGCCACCCAAGGATTCTCCTACACAGGGGAATTTGTGGGGGCTGGATCCATCAGTTTTATGGCTGTTTTGTCCTGCAGGAGTGGGGCCAGTTTCTGGCCCATAGCATGCAGTTGCATGAACAAAATGCAAGAATGCATGCAAATAACCCTCTCATTCCTGTGGTAACCCCTGTGGGTGGGGCGCATTGGCAGGGTGGGTATGTCAGAAGTATGCTTGGCTGCTGCTTGTACTGTACCTGGTCTGTGGACAAAGAGCCGAGGTCTTTAGGGCTGTTAAACCAGCACCTTTAATGAGCACTGAATTTTTCTAAGAAAAGAAAGAGAGAGAGAGATCCAGAAGTGACCGGCTCTAACAGGGTACGTCTACACAGCAAAAAACCACCTGCGACAGCGAGTTTCAGTGCCCGTGTCAACTAACTAAGACTCATGCTACTTGGCTAAAAGTAGCAATGAAAATGTTCCTGCTCAGGCTGGAGCCTGGGCTCTGAAACCCTGCGATTTTGGGGGAGAGGGGTGTGTGTCTCAGATCCCACGCTCCAGCCCCAGCAGGAACGTCTAGACTGCTATATTTAGCCCCATAGCACAAGCCTTGTGAAACCAAGTCAGTTGAGCTGGGCTCTGAGACTCACTGCTGCAGGGTTATTTGATTGTGTAGCTGCATCTACAGCAGGGGAAAAACAGAGGAGCTCACAGCCCTTGGCTGACCAGATTAAGGCCAGAGAAACTGCACTGAATGCACAACCAGTTCCACTATATTTAAGATGCCAGTGTTCAAATCCTTCCTGTTGGTCTGCTCTCTAATGCGTAATGTTTCATTTACTTTGGGAGGATTCCAGCCGTCTTACTCCATTTGTAATACAGAACAGAGCCAGTTAAGACCCGACAAGCCAGTAAAAGAGGGAATAGATCGCAATACATCTGGACATATAAAGTGTCTCCCTGGCCCCCAGTAATCTGCCACCAGGCATCTGCGTCAGGAAGGGGTCTGACACTTTCAGAGCAGCTGCTTTCTATAGTCCTGTTTTATGTTGTTTGTGATGCTTTTGTATCCAAAGGAGGGATATGCTCCTTTTGAGAAGAGGAGACTCCATGTTTCTCATTGGTATTCAAAAGGCACAGCAAATGCTACTGTGCAGTCATTTGTTATGCAAAGGACCCTGTGTAAGGCAGTGCAGTGTGATATGGCCATAATTTCTTCCCTTTGATACATGCCACCTATTCCTTTTGTTAGCTTTCGGGCCAAACCAAAAACAGTCAAAACCTGCCTCTAAAATGGAACCAGAACTAGAACTTTGCTGCTTCTTCGAGTGCTCACTCATGTCCATGCCATATTAGGTGTCTGTGCTCGCCAGATACGTGTGTGCCGGAATTCTTTCCCTCGGCAATATCCATAGGGGACTGGGTCTGGTGCCCTCTGGAGTGGCACCTGCATGATGTGGTATAAGGGGTGTCGCCGGCTCCCCCCACCCTCAGTTACTTCTTGCCGCCAGTGACGGTGCTGGAACATCTGCTGCTTCGGCTAGCATTGATTCCTTCTCTGTTCTTGCAAACTTTGAAATCCTGGTTTCCCTGGCTTCTATCATCCTCTCCCTGGATCCGGGAGGCTGGTATGCTGCCCTCAACTTGAAGGACGCATACTTCCACATAGCGATCTTTCAAGGGCACAGATGTTTCCTCCAGTTTATGGTGGACTCCACCACTACCAGTTTGCAGTCCTCCCGTTCAGCCTGGTGACAGTACATATTGGTGGTAGCAGCTTACCTCAGGTGCCGGGGTATTCAGATCTACCCCATACCTCGACAACTGGCTCATCAAGGGCAGTTCCAGGTCTCAAGTCCAATGGATGTCACGGTGCTTAGGCCATGTGCCGCTCTCTGGGCCTACTGGTAAACGACAAAAAGTCAACGCTAGTGACAGGGCAGAGGATGGAGTTCATTGAAGTGGCTCTCGACTCAACCTGCATCAGAGCATTCCTCCTGCTGGAAAGGGTCCACATGTTGACGAACCTCATCGTATAAGTCTCCACGTTCCCTCGGACTACAGCCAGGGTCTGTATGCACCTCCTGGGTCACATGTCAGCATTCACTTATGTGGTCCACCGTGGCAGGCATTGGAAAAGGCCCCTGCAACAATGGCTGGGGGTGGTCTATTCCCAGTCCAGAGACCCCCAGGCAATACTTACTCGCTGCAATGGTGGATTGACTGCAGAACAGTCCTGAAAGGGATTCCGTTTGACAACCCCTCTCGTTCCATTGAGTTGGTGTCGGATGCCTCAGACCTTGGCTGGGATGCACATCTTGGCAACCTTCAGAACAGGGGATGTGGTCCCCGAAGGAGGCAAAGTTGCACATAAATGTTAAAGAGCTCTGAGCAGTCCGGCTGGCAAGCGGAGTCTTCCTGTCCCTCCTGTTGGGCAAGGTGGTACGAGTCCTGATGGACAACACAGCCTCGATGTTCTACATCAACAGGCAAAGGGGAGCGTGCTTGTTGGCTCTCTGAGAAGAGGCACTCCACCTATAGGACTTCTACATCAGCCACGAAATCCACCTGGAAGCTTGTCACCTTCCCGGTGTCAAGAATATACTGATGGACCAGCTCAGCAGGAACTTCTTCTCTCACCACAAGTGGTCGTTCCATCCAGAGGTAGTCTGCATGATCTTCCAAAAGGGGGAAACTCCCCAGGTGGACCAGTTTGCCACCAGACAGAACCAGACAAGAAATGCCACTGGTTTTACTCTCAGCAAGGTCTGAGCAAAGGCTCCGTCTCCGCTGCCTTCCTCCTGTCATGTTCGGGGAGCCTGATGTACGCATTCCCTCCAATTCCATTCAGCAGCAGGGCCCCGGCAAAGGTCAAGAGAGACAAGGCGCCGGTTGTCATGACCGCCCTGACATGGCCTCGCCAGCACTGGTTCAGCGTGCTCATCAGCCTGTCAGAGGCCCCTCTCTGGCCTCTGACCAACCAACCGGACCTGCTGTCACAGAACCAAGGTTGACTCTTACACCCCAAACTCGGGTCCCTCCACCTGTTGGACACTGAAGGAGTCCAACAGGTCCTCCTGGAAAGTAGGAGGCCCTCAACTAGACTGACTTACCTGGCCAAGTGGACGAGGTTTTCCCTCTGGGCGTCTGAATGGGGCGTCTCTCCCTCGCGTTCCTCCATTCAGGCTGTCTTGGATTACCTGCTCCATTTGAGGAGCCAGGGCCTGGCACACTCTTCCATTAGAGTGCATCTAGTGGCCATCTCCGCTTTTCACCCACCTATCCAAGAACAGACAGTGTTTTCCCATGACGTGATGGTCATATTGTTGAGAGGGCTCGAGAGGGCTCAAGTACAGACTCTTGTCCTGCAGTGGGATCTTAACTTGGTCCTCTCTAGGCTCACCGGCCCACCCTTTGAGCCACTGGGTTCCTGCTTCCTTTCCCACATACCATGGTAGGTTGCGCTGCTGGTGGCGGTGACGTCAATGAGACGGGTCTCTGAAATTAAAGCCTTTACCTCAGAACCTCTGTACGTGGTCTTCTACAAAGATAAGGTTCAGTTGCGGCCCCCACCTGGCCTTTCTGCCAAAGGTGGTATCTACCTTCCATATGAACCAGGACATCTTGTTCCCAGTATTCTGTCCCAACCCGCACAAGACCAGTGAGGAGAAGCGTCTTCACACCCTGGATGTCCAGGGGACCTTGGCTTTCTACTTAGAATGTACCAAGCCTTTCTGAAAATCAGCTCAACTCTCCATCACTACAGCGAATAGGATGAAAGGTCACCTGGTGTCCTCGCAAAGGATTTTCAATTTGATTGTCTCATGCATAAGGACCTGTTATGATCTGGCAGGGGTTCCGCCACCGCCAATTGTCAGATCCCCCTTGAAGAGAGCGCAGACATCTTCAGCGGCCTTCTTGGTGCACATCCCTATCCAGGATATCTGTAGAGCCACAACACGGTTCTCTGTTCACACGTTTATCGCTCATTGTGCTCATTATCACTCAGCAGGCTAGTGATGATGCTGGGTTTGGCAGAGCTGTGTTGCAATCGACACGTCCATTAACTCCTACCCACCTTCAGGGGTACTGCTTTGAAGTCACCTAATACAGAATGGACATGAGCAAGCACTCGAAGAAGAAAAGACAGTTACCTTTTTCATAAATGGTGTTCTTCAGGATGTGTTGCTCATATCCATTCCATGACCCTCCTCTTTCCCCACTGTCAGAGTTTCCGGCAAGAGAGAACTGGGGTAGAGGGAGCCACCAGCGCCCCTTATACTTCACCATGCTGGCGCAACTCCAGAAGGCACCAGAGCCAGTCCCCTACAGATACTGCTAAGGGAAAAACTTCTGACACCAGTGCATGTAGCGAACACATACACCTAATATGGAATGGACATGAGCAACATATCTTGAAGAACACCAGTTATGGAAAGGTAACTGTCTTTTTTCCTTTGACTCTGAAAATGTTCTGTTGGAGGAAGGGAAAAAATTTCTTTGGAGAATAACGCCATGGATACTAGAAAATATGCGTTCCCTCTTCATTCAAGGCCCTTTTGTTGCCTTTACCCTCTGATGGGCAGGCTCTGTGTAGAGTCCTGATGCAAATAAATCCCCATTTTCCTTATTTACTTTTAGTGCAGGGGATTGAACTAGGAAGACAGAAAAGAGGGAGTTGAGAATATTTCCTCTCTAGTGAAGAAAAACCTATTTACTTCTTCCACCCTGCATCTACTGCCTTTGCCACCTCACATCAGAGCCAAATGAAACTGAGTGTCTCCCCCTCTGGAACATCTCAGTGGTACTCCACAAAGTTGTTGAGATAAGGAAGGCTGGGCAAAAATTTTCTGTCAAAACTTTTTTTTTTTTAAACAGGAAATTGGATTTTCAACCGAACAACAGGTTTTTGTGAAAGATATCTGCTTTCCATGGAAAACTTCAGGTTTTTTGGGTTGAAAAACTGAAACATTTTGGATGAAAAAACAAATATTTTGATTTGGAAATGCAGCAGTAGTGCCTCAGGGGAGTTTGTTTGTTTGTTTGTTTGTGTCTCATGCTTCCATTCTCTTCAGTGTACTAGGCTGCTTGTCTGGACTACATCTCCCAGGATGCACCATGGCCAGGCATTCCCATGAGGCAGCATTTCCAAACTGAACTATTTTGGTTTTCAGAACGATTTTTTTCCCCCCAAAAATCTAACTTTTCCTCAGAAAAGAAACCCAGACATTTTCCAGCCAGCTCTAATGATGAGTGATGTGAGTCACTCCCTTCCTCCCTCCCTTGAAGAGGCGAGTTTCCCAGTTCTGTCGTGTGCCCAGTCCTCACCAACAAAGAATGTGAGAGAGGTTGACACCAGGACTCAAAAGCCAGTAATATCTGAGCAATCCAAGCTTTAACTAACTGATTGTTTTTGTCATTTTCAGAAATGTATCCACATACGAGGTTTCGTCCTCTCAGGCCATCAGCTCTCCTCAGCGATCGAAACGCGTGAAAGAGAACACACCCCCTCGCTGTGCCATGGTGCACAACAGCCCCGCCTGCAGCACTTCTGTCACGTGTGGGTGGGGAGATGTGGCTTCCAGCACCACGCGGGAGAGGCAGCGGCAGACGATAATCATTCCCGACACACCCAGCCCTGCAGTCAGTGTCATCACTATCAGCAGTGACACAGATGAAGAAGAAGAACAGAAACATGCACCCACCAGGTGAGCCATGATTCTGTACCCCATTGGGGAGCTGCGGTGTGGGAAATTCCACAGAGTCTTAGGAAATAGGGTTGGAACTCAAAGACCACCTAGACAATATAGCCCATTGTTACACAATCCAAGCTGTATGGACCAACAGTGGCATGAAAAGCAATTCCTGGCAGTCGTCCTAAAGAAACATTCTGACAGGAAAGTTATCAGGGTCCAGTAGTGAGAGTGCTAACTTGGGGCTCAGGAGAGCTGGGTTCAATTCCCTTGTCTGCCATGGACTTCCTGTGTGACCATGGGCAATTTACTTGATTTCTTTGTGCCCCAGTTACTCCATCTATAAAATGGAGATAATACTTTCTTATCTCACAGGGATGTTTTGAGAAGAAATATACAAAAGATTGTGAGGTGCGCAGATATTAAGATAATGCGGCCATAGAAATATCTCAGATAGCTACATAGAAGAAAGCAATGAGGAACTGGGGTTGGGAGAGCAGATAGTTCAAGATCAGATCTCTCTTTCTAGGTGATCCATAGAATGAAAAGGTTGGAGAATATCCTATCTAGTCCAATCCTCAACTTTTGTCAAGAAGGCTACCACACTATTACTTCCATATACAGTGCTTCTCCTAACTTAGTCTGGAAAAACTCTAGTGATTGTGTGCCATGAATACCTCATTAGGTGAAATAAATTGTGAGGGGTATCTGTCCAATTTTCATTGGTGGTCATATCACAAAAAATATCACCACTTTTGGAACTAATTGGCACCCCATTGGTTGCTTCAGCAGGGAGGCAAAAAATGAGTGGACCATGAAGAGTGAACTTCCCTCTTTTCGTAGAATTGATCCACCCAGTCGCAGTAGATGCAGTGGTACTGGGAAGCTGCCTTTGCTGTTCTTGTTCCGTGGATAAAGAGAGGACTTCTTTCTCCAAGGCTCTCATTTCAGCACCTTTCCTCACATGCGTACAGTGAAAGCCTGAGCATGCCCGGTTTCCCCATCCTACACCTGTCACAAAATATCAGTCTGTTTTAGGAGCTGCAAAGGAATAGCCTTGCAAATAGCTGAATAATAACTGAATCTTTGCACTACTAACTCAGCTGGGAATTTTCTAACCCTATCCCTTCAATACTAAAAGATAAAATAAAAGCATCTTTATTTAGAACCTCCTCCACGGCAGATTGGCCTTCAATCATCTGAGATATCTATATCTCTGAATCTCGGTGCTGTGATGATTATTAGTGGTGCACTGAAAATGTGTACAGAACAGATGAGATGGTGCCTGCCTCAGTGAGTTTACAACCTTGTATAGCAAAACTAGGCATCACAGGACTTTATTTGCAGAAGTGCTGAGCACTCAAATGATCTCAGTTGGAGTGGTGGAAGCTCAGCACCTCTAAAAATCAGGTCTGTCATGTACCAGAAGACCGGAAAGATGGAGAGACCACAAAGCAGTGCAGGATATTTTACAATTTTTTAAAAATTATTATTATAACACTTCTTTGGTCGGTTGGTTTCACAGAAGAAGTGTATTTCAAGAAAGGATGTGGAAGACAGGGTGGAAGACAGGTGCAGTAAGAGACAGGTATTCCAACCATTGGGGATATCATGGGAGAAGATATAAAGATGAGAATGGGAGAGGGATACAAAGGGAAGCTGAGAGGGAAGAGAGGAGATCAGAGAGGTTAAGAGGTGTGGATTTCTGCAGGCCCTAGAAGTTTAGAACAAGAAGCCAGTGAAGGGATGGTTAAGAGGACAGTGATCCACAGAATAAAAAATCTGAGAGAACCCCTCGCCTAGTCCAGTCCCCCAGCATCTGTTTAGAAGAATGCTACAGTCTTCCAGGATTGTTGGAATGACAAAGCAGAAAGATTATTTGGATTGGAAGGGAACAAGTTGGAAGCTGGAGGATGAGGGGGAGAGGTGATTGCACTAATCAAGATGAGAGATGACCACAAAGAGTGGAAAGGAAAGGATGGATTTTAGAGATGGTGCTAGATTCTGCCAGGTTTTTTCTTTGGCAACAGCCAATAGTGCAGGGACAAGGAAGGAGAAAAGTTGAAAACTAATGTTGTAAGGCTTAGTGAACGAGAGAGGATGATGGGATCGTCAAGAATGGAAAATTGAGAATTCAGGAGAAAGAATGGGAATTGAGTTTTCATCATGTTACATTTTGAACTGGAAGCACAGTATCAATGCTAATGTGTGAGGGAGACAGAGGAGAGGCTGGATGAGGAACGCAAAGGTCCGGGGAGGGGAGGCAGTGTTAGGAGATGTCTCATGAAAGAGTTTATGAAGTTTCCAAGGAATAATGTGTAAAGTGAAAATAGGAGTGGGCTGAGGACAGAGATCTGAGGGCACTGGCAGAGACCAAGTAGAAGAGAGGCTCCAAACTAGGGCCAGGTGAATTATCAATTTTTCTGTTTGGCCATTGAACCAAAAAACATTTTTAAAAAAGGTTTTGGTTTGGACTGCAACATTTTTTGTTTGTTTTTCTCTCTGAAATGAAAAATTGGAAAAACTACATTTCAGATCAAACTAAACATTTTGTTCAACCGAAAATTTGTTTGTTTCATTTTGGTTTTAGGGTTTTTAAATATTTCTTTATTTATTGTTTTTATTAAATTGAGGGAAAATCTGAAACAAAATGTCTTTCTCAAATGAAAAATCAGAACATTTCATTGTGGAAATGCTGAAACAGAATGTACGGATGTATCTGATTCAACCTGAATCTGCCTTTTTTGTTGAAAAAACCATTCATGTAAAAAATATTCACCAAATCTACTAAGAGCAGAATGATTGGAGGGGCAGGGAAGGGTCAGAGTCACAGAAGCAGAGGGAGAAAAGAGTCCAGGATGAGGGAGTTATCTTTGGTGACAGCATCAGAGAGACTGAAGTCAAGTTGCTTGGGACCCTTTGACATGGCCAAATTTAGGTCCAGCTGGTGTAAAACAGAGTAGTTTAATTTGATCGAGGGAGCTGCACCAGCTGAGGAACTAATCTCTAGTGTACTATCTGAAGTCTATTACCTTTAGCTAAGTTTTTCCTCCTCATCTTTCTTGTGCCTCTCAAAGAAAGATGAGAATTCAAATTAAATATATGTGTTTGATGGGAGAGAATGGCCAAGTATCCAGGACTGTCCAACAGGGGCTGTGAATGAGCCTAAAATAAAATGGTAACGTTTGGAAATCATGCAAAGGCTTTACTGGACTCATATGTATTTGTGAAAATTTTAGACTGTTCAGCAACAATGATTGCTGGTAGCGTGAAAGCCAAGGGGGGAACATGGCAAAGTCCTAATATTAGACACTTTTGAGTCAAATGTTAGAGAATTAGCATGGGATCAGTCTGTCCCAAAGCTCATTGTTGTAAGTGGAGTCTTTCCACTGTCTTCCCTGGATGTTGGATTAAGCCCTAAATTTATTACATGGTTTTCCTTGAGTCCCTGGGACTAGAAAGTTATCTTCTCCCCACCCCCCACAAAATAAATAAATAAATTTCCAGTTGTCCATGGTTGTGCAAAGAGGTGGATCCTTAGCAGATAAAAAAGTTCTTATGTCCCCATTTTAATAGACCGGTAATCTTGACATGGACAAAATTGCCCCACCTGCATATATTGTGCCTGATTCTCTGTTACGCTAAAGCCCCTTTACAGTGCTCTGGCAGAATAAAGGAGCCTTAAAGTGGGAGTTTATTCCTACTTGAAGGCACTTCTGCAATGCCAGGGCAGTACAAAGTGGCTTGCTAATAAAGGAGGGTCAAACCCTTTATTGGTAAGAATAAGGAGAATTCCACATACTGTGGGAAAAATTTCTTTCCTGTCTGGTGGAAAACACAGGTGTGCAAGTGGAAGTTCTGAGAGGTCACCAAGGCGGTGTAACAGGCAGTCCAGGACTTGGTTTAATTCTTTTCTTCTGTGTATTTTACATTGTTGATATGTATAGCTTTGTATAACGATTTAAAAATCAGCAGATATTTTGTAAAAAGTTGCCAGTCTCCCCCACTCCCTTCTCAGAAGCAGCAGGGAGCTATCAAGTTTCCATGGGAAGTCCTATGGGTCTTTGGAAGCATGTGGTTTCCAATGTAGTATTACAAAAGAGTGCCACCTACTGGACACGGGTATAAATTACAAAGAGGAGAAGAGTAAAGCTTGTACCATGACTTTACCACCTAGAGATCTCTAGACGGCATCCTCAGTTCATTGTCTTTTCCAAAGAAGCTCCCCTGAGCTCAGCATCCTTAGGCCAAAAAAAGATGGTCTCTGCTGTGCTGAAGAACAACACTTCTGGGAGTTATTTCTCTGGAGAGGGAAGTTTAGGTTCCGCTGGTTTCCCTGGAGGAGTGAGGAAGTTCAAAACAGAATTTAGATTTTTACAGATTTCTTATAAATTGAGAGATTTGGCCTTCTGGTAAGTTTCTGTACTGAAGTCCTCCAATACTATGGCAATGGGAGCCAGCCAGCCAGATTGACTGCTAGCATTTCTCACTCATAGTCGCCTGAGCAAGGAAGCCCCTCCATAACTTTTCATTTTGTAGGTTCTTTTTTCAGATGTACATACTCAGCTGATTAAATACATCTGAAGTTAATAGGGGGAAAAATAAAACAGCTTAAATATAGAACAGAAGCACAAGTGCATCATGGGATGAATAAATTATGGATGTAAGCGACAGAGAGAATGTGTGTGCTGCTTGTGAATGAATGACACACAGGACTGGGCCAGCGGTAATAGCAGCAGGAGGTATAATTTCACATGCCGCTAACTCTAGAGTAGCAGAGCATGGCAGGAAGAAGTGATTGAAAGGAGGGCAATGAGGAGGTGCCTTTCATGACTTTATAACAACAAAAATAACAACCCCCACCACAATTTTCTAAAAAGAAAACACGGATGATTCTGTAGCTCAGGAGGGGACTATTTAAAAGAGAAAAGAAGCAGCGGTTGTACCCCCAAGGAAGCATAAGATCCTTTCACCTCCCAGTTGTCATCCATAGTCCTGTTGGTGCCCTAAAGCAGTGTTTCCCACGGTGGGTTTTAACTCACCAGTGGGTTGTGGGAAGATTGTGGGCCCAGTGTGGAGGGGAGGTGGGTTAGAAAGTGAGCCCACCCCAAAACACTGGCTCCTGTCCTGTGGGGCTGTGCCTGGCTTCCCGCTCCAGGTGATATGACCTGGCGCATAGAATTGCAGTGCCACTCAGGTTTGACTCAGCTGCCCCTCCATGACCAAACAATTCTGTGTGCCAGGTCCCAACACCTGGAATGGGAAGCTGGGCCCAGCCCCGTGGGACAGGAGCTCTCATTGAAGAGTGAGGGGCAGGCTCACTCTCCAACCCCTCTTAACAGCGAGCTGGGATTAGTGTTGTGGTGCAAGGATGGAGGAGATGCGGTGTGTGTTTGGTGCACCCTCAGTGGAGTGAGGAGGAGGAGGAGGAAGAAGACGACACTGGGCTGTGATTTGGGGCTCTCCCCCGTGAATTTGGACTCTGAATGGGTCCTGTTCTGTTCATTGGACCAGGTCAGGATGCACCATGATGTGACTTCTAGAGAGGTAAGGTGCTATTGTGTAAATTCCTGTGAACCAAAAGGTCTGTTTGTGCAATGGCTGCCATTTTTGTCAGCCCTAGGGCCTGAAACAGGGGGTCTCTACAGCTGGAAGCATGAGTCACTACAGTTTGAGCTAAGGAGGCAGACTCTCAAACTGGGAGCTATAACAGGCCGTGACATATGTTGACCAATGTGTTACATTTACATCTTCTGGGACTTGATATTCTCTGTTAGGAAAAGAAGATCCTGGTCACGAAAACCCGTCAGTTCTAAAAGACTTCGGACCTGATACTCAGTGGGTAGAACTCAGCTTTTCTGGAGTGATGTTGATTTACACAGGCTTCAGTGACAGCCTTTAGTACAGTGGTCCCCAAACTAGGGGGCACGCCCCCCTCGCGGGGAGTGGAGGAACATTCAAAGGGGTGTACAGCAGGGTCAGAGAGAGCCTTCATGGGAGATGGGGAGAGAGTGCCATGCTTCCAGCCCCGTTCTGCCCCAGAGCAGCTCCAGCCCCGTCCTCACTCTTCCCTCCAACCCCACTCAGCCCCCAGTCCTGCTCTGTCTCCAGACCCGTGCCAGCCCCCATGAGGGACAGGTAGGGAGCACCACATGTCCAGACCCATACTGCCCTGCCACAGATCATCTCCACCCCCAAACCCATTCAACCCCAAGTCCTGCACTGCCTCCAGGCCCACTCCACCCCAGCCTCGCTCTGCCCCCAGCCACAGCTCCACTCCACCCCCTGCTCCACCTTCATTCCCTCTCCACCCCCAGCACATCCTAGCTTCACCTCTAGCCCCATCTTCTTCCTCCCTCATCCCCACTGCTGCCCCCAGCTCCACCTTCAGCCCAGGTTCTGCTGCTGAGGAAGCCTTGGCAGTGGAGTAATGGGGGAGGAGGGGCGCGTAGACAGATTCTGTTACCAATAAGCAGGGCACAACTGGAAAAGATCACAACACCATTTGCCCAGGCCGCCCCTCCGTCTGGCTTCATACCTTCTCCCAGTGCACCAAGTGTCTTCCCTTTCCTCGTTCAAATCCCTTCTGAAACCCCACAAGCCTCGCTATGCTGATCTCCTCTTGGAAAAGGGCCCAGTTCTTTCTCTCAGCTGCACCCAGGCCATGTTGATGGAAGTCACCGGAAGCTGTCCATGCATGTTTGAGAGCACAGACATGCTCAGTGTCTCCATACCTCTTGGACATGAACTATTCTGTGGTCTGCGTTTGATCTCAAGTTCAGTAGGACAGAGTACTTGTCTTTCCGTGCACTCGGTAAAAGCACTAAGTGTTCACATAGGAATTTATAATTAATAAAGAATAGTCATCTGAAAATGCAATTTTTGCAGCTGCTACTCTAAGAGCAGCATGACCGTGCAGCTTGCAGTCCTGGCTGCAGCATGGCTACTTCATTAATCCGTGAGGGTGGACTGACACCCTTCTCGAAACTGCATGCATGGGCTACGAGGACTGCAGCAGGGAGAAGCTACTTTCCAGGCAGCAGCCATGAATAGATGCAGGTGTCATAACAAGAGTGCAGGCCAGGTCCGTGTGTTTAACTATGTTTCTGAATAACCTGGAACTTCCACGGAAAGCTGCAATCATGCTATAGAAATACAGAAAGCCTGCCAAGTAGGCTACCTTAGTGCCATGGGACAGGATGCAGAGTCCCTCTGATTTTCAGTGAGCCGGGAGTTAACACCCCTTCCTAGATTCACAAAGGTGTGCCAGGTCTAGTCCTGTAACAGAGCAGGCCATGGACTGAATGCCCATATCAGACTCTCATGGGAAATCAGAAGGGAGAATAACCCCTTGCTAGTTGAAAGGCTTTGAGAAGGGAGAGCTCCTGTGTGGTGTTGGTTTCGGAGTGGGATTTTCAAAAGGCCCTTGAAGCAGAGGCCTGATTTAAGCCTGAGAGTAGTCTCACTGAAATCAATTTATTTTTAGTGCAAGTTGGGCACCTAACTTGCTTAGAATGGATGCTTTTGAAAATCCTATCCTGAATCTCTTTGGCCCCACTTCAGAATGGTACTTAAGCCGGTACCTACTGTGACGGAGTCAGACCAGAAGGATATAGGAGAGTGCTGGGAGGCAGGTACATTAGTCTCAGGGTGTGCAGGTCCCTGTTCCCTGGATAGCCAAACAAAGGCTACTCCAGGCCAGTCAAGACACCTGGGGCCAATTAAGAACCTTCTAGAAAGGAGTAGAAACAGCTAGCCTAATTGGGACACCTGAAGCCAATCAGGGACTGGCTGAAACCAGATAAAAACCTCCCAGTTAGTCAGGTGGGCTGTGGGTGTCAGGAGCTGTGAGAGGAAGTTGTGCTGTTGGTGAGACTGAGTGTTGGACAACATATCATACAGAAGGAAGGAGGCCCTGAGGTAGGGGTGAAGTGGAGTTTGAAGAAGCGGGGACTGCTGTGGGGAAGTAGCCCAGGGAATTGTATTGTGTTTTGTGGATAAAAGGTCAACCATCTTAGCTGATACTATTAGGGTCCCTGGGCTGCAGTCTGGAGTAGAGGGTGGGCCTGGGCTCCTCCCTTTCTGTCTCCCCTAATTAGTCTCTGAGATTGGGAGACAATAGAGACTGTGCCAGGAAGGATAGCTTCTCCTCACTGGCTTGTGATGAAAATGGCTCAATAGACTGTGACCTTGTCTCCAGAGAGAGAAGGGCTCCGTGGAGGGCCACAGTGAGCCGCTGAGGCTAGTAAAAATCCGCCAGGAAACGCAGGATCCACGAAGATAAGGACAGAGCTTTGTCACACTACTTATAAATATATGAGTAGTCCCATTTGGCTTCTCTGTTCTCTAGGGAGAGATGTATGGGCTCTAATGCTAATTATAGTTATTAACTTTTATAAAGTAAATCAACTTGGATTTTCAGTGGGACTGTTTTCTTAAAGTTAGGCACCTTGCTGAATGGTTAGGCCATGACTGTGCAAACATTTATGTATATGCTTATTATTACTACCTGGAGTCATCCCATTGACTTTATTATAGTGGTAAAGTTAAGCAGATGCATAAGTGTTCGCAGGATTGGAGCTTTAGTCTTGCTCAGTTCCCTGTCTGTAAAATGAAGTTAAAAATACTTCTCCCTCTCTTTAGAGGGCTGGGGTTTTGTTCATTTTATATGTTTGATTTCAAGAGCACTTGATTTTCTTATTTAACCAACACACCTCGAGGAGGAAAACTTTGCTGATGGAAGCACAGTTTTTTCTTTGATGATGCCAGCTTACATCCTGGAGCAAAAGAAAATAACTAAACATTGTTGTTGTTTGAAATAGGAAGAGGCTGGTGGCTCCAGCCCTGTTCTGCTAGGCAACGTACAAACATCTAACAACAAGATGACCCTGCCTTCAAGATCTCTCAGTCAAAATGGCATAAAATATGAAAATTCTAGAATAATAAAACACCCGGATTTCATGTTTAGGAAAAAGTGCTCTTCCACTCCCACAGCTGAGTTCCTTGCATACCAAGTATCAGCCAGGAACAAATGCTTACAGCTCAGCCACTAAGTCCCGTATGTAAGGAAGGGGCTATAAAAGAAATGCAGTCAGAACCTTATCAGTTGTCAGAGCACAGTTCAGTGACTTGATTTTTCTTTATAAAAGGTAATAACACTTAGTGTTAGAGAACATACGTCTCTCCTTCACAGGCAGCAGAGGGCAGTTGCAAAGAACAAATATTACAGATACTTGTAAATGTGAAATTACAGCATTTCTATTAGGCAGATGGAATATTGATGACCGAGATGTTTTTATCAGCTTAATGTTTTTTCTTTCAGCTCCATATCAAAACTGCTACATCTTCCTTCAAAAGAAGTCAGTTGTCATTCTAAGACACGCCATTATTCTCTCCATTTCAAACACAGCACCCCTCTCCGTCTCTTGATGGAAGAGGGGATTAAATTGAAGAATATAACAGTCTGTTACCGCAAGTCCTTTACTCGTGGGAGGAGTGGATTAAATTCTGTGCCCCACTCCAGGCTTCCTTTGTGATCACTTAATCTCGCTGAGCCTCAGTTCCCCATCTGTACAATGGAGTCACCATCCCTCCTATCCTTTATCTGTCTTGTCTATTTAAATTGTAAGTGCAGATCAGAGACACGATGTATTGTGTACAGTGCCTAGAACAATGAGCTCTGGGCTTCCTATGTTCTCCTGTAATCATCATAAAGCCTTTGAAATCTGTGGCGCTCCCTGAGTAAGAATTACTCACCTGAGAAAGCGTTGCAGAATCTGCCACTGGAGAATTTGTTTTTTAAAGCAGCACATGAGTGGACATTTCAAGTGAAGAACCAAAAAATGAAATCAAAGCTTTTCAGACCCAAGAAGCAAGGGGAAAGCTGGGCAGTTGCCACCCAGGAGGGCTGCTGGAAAGGCTCTTTATCAGGGAAATGTGGTGAAATCAATAATGCTGCTGAAGAGGTGTAGCTCTCTTTTCCTTGCACTGTAAAAAAAAAAAAAAGAAAGCACGATTAAATAAAAATTGCCTGTAGTGCAAGTTGGCCTGCAGGTCTGCAGCATTTGCCTACATTAACTTGGATAGCTAGTAATGTGGAGACGAAGGCAAAATGCCCACTAGTGGCTGAATCCAGAATAATCAGATCCCCTCTTGAGTTAGTGACGTGTTGGAGGGAAGGAATTGAACTGAACCTCAATGGGGAAGGGAATAAAGGAAAAAAAGAGTGGCGCTCAAGAGGTTAAGAGATGTGCTGTTATTTCTATATGGTGTTTTTGTTCCTGTTGGGACTGTTTCCACTACTGAGTCTAATTACTTAGCTCTTTATGCGCTATCCATTTCTTTTCATCATTTTAAAAACTTCAGTTGCCATAACAACATAATGCAATCAGTGAAACATAGCAGCTATTTTCTGTAGTCAAGGTCTGTGCACTGTCAAGGATATGAGCCATTTAAGCAAATCTTCCCCCACTCTCCCATCCCCCACCTCTCTCTCTCTTTTCTCTAAACAAGCTCATAATGGGAAGAATAAACCATCAGGAATAATTAGACACAGTAGTGGAGCGAATCCCAACAGCGCGGGTGCAGTCTAGCCTAATGAACTTCTAGCAATAATCCTGGAAATGTTGATGTTCCTTTTTAATCACTTCTTTGATGCCATAGATAGATTAGGTGCAGCAGGACCTCGGTAATTCGCATTAATGTCAGGAGACCTGTTGCGAATTACTGAATGTTGCAAATTAACGAGTTAAGAGAATAAAACCCAGGGATTCTGCATAGTAAATATACTTTGTTCATTTTCTTCAGCTGTCCTTTCGTTTCAAGTATTTATGAATATATATATGCTCTATAGTGCATTAGTAAATATAAAGTATATTTTGTAAAAATGAAATTTTAATCATCTGAAACCTCACCGTAACATCTATTATTAAATCTTTGCTGGGGGAAGGGGGAGACACTGCATATTTGTGTGAGTGGTAAGAAATGCAACTTAGTGTAGTGTGATCTGCTCAGTTTCTCCTGCCGAGAGATAGTAAATAGCTTGGAAAAAAGTCTAGCAGTCCGAGCGCTATTCTAAGCTGTACATGTAAGGTCAATTATAAGATCTGTACTCAGGATTTTACTCAGTCCTTGCTCAGACAACACTCATTTGACTTCAGTGGGGCTGAATTCATGTGACTATTTGCCTGAATAGTAAGAAGTGAGGTGAGGAGACAGGATTTAGCTTAGGTGGCCCTGATCTGGCAAAGCACTGAAGCGCGTGCTTAGCTTTAAGCCTGTGAGCACCCGCATTGTTAAAGGAGCAGGCTGAGGATGGAATGGAATGGTCAGACAATTCTTGCCTATTCACTGTCTTCTATGTTGTTTGATTTTCAGCACCCTATCCAAGCAAAGAAAAAACGTCATCAGCTGTGTCACAGTGCACGATTCGCCCTACTCCGATTCCTCCAGCAACAACAGCCCCTATTCAGTGCAACACCGTACAGCACACAATAATGGGAACACCTATGATACAAAAGGGGTACCAGAGACCCTCTGCAGCGGGAACCCCCGAACTATAATCGTGCCACCACTGAAAACCCAAGCCAGTGAAGTGTTGGTAGAATGTGATAGCCTGGTACCAGGTAAATTGAACTTTCTCCCTCAAGAAAATAATCATAAGAAATAAACAGTCTTGGAAGAATCTCATTCTTCAAGTTCTTTAAAAAGTAGATGCTGTGCGCCTTCTCTCCCCCAACACACCTTGCACAGCTGTTCTTGGGCGGCGTAGTGCATTATTAACATGCTGCACGGAGACACTTCAATTTAGCTGGGAGACATAAGGACTAAGTTTTCTCTCAGTAACATCGGTGAACATCTGAGAACAGAATTTGGTCCTATTGCAGACACTGATATCAGGGCCCTTACACCAGCTTGAGCTGCCCTGTAAGGTTATATATTTCCTTTAAAATGGGCAGGAGTTCCTTAGATTGAAAGTCACATTTTTCATCCAAACCTGCTAATGTTTCTGGGGAAACAGGCTCTCCTGGACTGGATGTGTCAGGTTCACTCACCCACCTTCGGAGCCTCCACTATTCTGGAAAACATACTGGATCAAAAAGGGCCCTCTTCTGCAGTTTCTGCCTGCGGTGCTGGGTTCTGAACTGTGTGATTGTCCTTTTGTTTCATACATTGCAGTTGCGAGGCTGTGCACCCAGGCTGAGAGCACAGGCTCTCCCTTGTTCTCCCTTCCTCAGTGAGGCTGGCCCAGCTAAGGACTTTCCTTGCTCTGCATTCTAGGCCTCTATCTTTTCCTTTCTCTCCTTAGCATCTGCCCACTAGCTTCCTGCCGTTCCCCAAGCAGAACTCTTTCTGGCACTCCTGAAGGTTCTGTAAACCAGCCTCCAGACCCAGTTAGAGATTCACATAGTGGTGTTTGTGTTGTTGCCTTGGAGGCAACATGGCAGGCCCATGTTTGTGAGCTCCCAGAGGTACTCTTAGGTAAGTACCTTTCTGTAGCTAGGAGGAGCCATTTTAGGTGCACCCTTTCTTATGCAGCTGCTTCCACAGGCCACCCAGAGGCGATTCAGTGAGGGAAGGGTTGGTTAGATGGTGCAAGACATTATTTAAGAACAAATGTGTTTTCTTCTCTGTCACAGTCACCACCAGTCATCACTCATCCTCCTACAAGTCCAAGTCCTCCAACATCGTGACCTCCACCAGTGGTCACTCTTCAGGGAGCTCGTCTGGAGCCATTGCCTATAGGCAGCAGCGGCCAGGACCACATTTCCAGCAGCAGCAGCCTCTTAATCTCAGCCAGGTAAGCAATCTGGGAAGGAGGCAACAAGTAGGCCCCACAAAAATGTGCCATCTAAAGAGGATTTTGGCATAGCATCTTTCCTTATGTAACCCACACCCACTCAGTGTAGTACTCTCTTGCCCTCTAGTGGTGTGTGGGACAGAGTTGTGTCTTTCAGGACAGAGTTGTGTTTTTTGGGACAGAGTTGTGTCTTTCGGGACAGAGAAGAGGGGTTCATGCTTTTAGAACCACAGGTTCCCCAGTTCAATTCCCACTGCTAACAAACCATACAGGGTTGAACATACATTGCACATACAAAGTATCTGAAACGTCAAAACGTTTAACCTTGAGAAAAAAGAGAAGTAACGTAGACAGGCAGGTGTGTGTGCTGATTATAGAGGAGAATGGATGGGGAGGGTATAAGAAAGGGGTGGGGATTCATCTCAGTTATAGTCAAATGTCAAGACAAAGCGTTTTGAGTGAGATTTGAAGGGAGGATGTGACTGGCTGTCAGGATGGAAGACATTTCCAGTCAGAGGTGACAAGTGGAGTGGCCATACAAATTGTGGCCGGCCAGAGATGTAGTGTAGTCAGAAGTCCATTTCAAGATTGTTTAATCTGGGCTAAGATTTAGGCAACCCCTGTTGGGTGTGTGCAGGCTACACCTGACGTGTTTCTGATTCAGAGCAGGAGAAGCCAAGTGCTGCCCAGCAGTCTCACTAGGAATATTCTTTGTGTTTACAACATCTGAGACCCATCTCTTCTCTATTGTGAGGTAATGGCAGTGAGGAGGGAAGAGCAAAGATGCCCAGGTTTCAGGAGTGGGAAGCTCTGAGAACTCAGAGGGTACTGTTGACTTTGATACAGAGCTGAATAAAAGAGAAGCTGTTCAAAAACTAACATTTTCTGGCAAAACCTGTGTTTCAAAATTTGGCTGAAAATTTGAAAAAAAAATTGACCAGCTCTAAATGAAAAGTGAGTGAAACTGGTGAAAGGTGGAGATGAGGGGATCCTGCTTCCAAGAATGAGTGTAATTTGGTGGTAGCATTCAGGACCCTAAAGATTACAGGGGGAGGTTTTCGGAAAATGATCAAGGTGAATTGGAAAATAGAAGTAAGAAAGATGGGGCAGTGTCATTCTTGTTTGGCAAGTGTCTTCTAATTCCTGTTTTCCTGGTTATTTAATACTTTGACTGTCAGATTGCACAGTAGTCATAACTGACTGAGGAAACGCTTTGGCACCATCATGCAATGTAAGAAAACAGCTTAGAAAATCCCTAGTGTTTGGGAAGAACATATCTTCTCTCCTAAGGCGAGAACAGAAGTTACCTTTGTTCAAGAAGTTACAGCTGATTACATGAGAGTTCTGAGAGAGGAAAGTCTTCAGGACCTGTTGGGGTCCGGGGTTGCTGGGGGAAGTATGTTAGGCTGCCAACCTAGGAAGTGAGAGCAGCAAAGACCACCGTTATTAAATCAATACAGAAATCAATATAAGTGCCTTTGCCCATGCTGGACTCCAGCGCTTTTAGTTCAACAGCTTTCATCAGTGTTAAATGCACCGTCAAATTTTAAAAAGACTTGTCTGACCCTACCCATGGATCTCACAGCAGAAACTGCATCACTGTGATGCAAGGCTGTGGGAGGCTGTGTTAGCTCCCCTTCCAGGCAATGGGAAGTGCAGTCTTGTAATGCTCTCTAGAGAGCTGCTGTGGTGGACCCATTGAACATAGGTTTTGGAAGAACCCTGTGCAGCCCTGCTGCTTCCAAGAGGAGTTTACTGTGACACTGAGGATTTGAGGGGAGGGGAAAAACACATGGGAAATTGTGACCCCAAAGCCCCTCAGAATCTCCTGATCCAGATGTGTCCATTCTGGTTTACCAAAGAATGTCATGCAAGGTGGTCATTAATATCATTGTGAAATGTATGTACAGACACTGTGTAAGGAGTTATGTCCGTATACTGGAAATATACGGATACAGTTCTGAAGTCTGTATCAAGGCAGAGTTGACAGACAGCTTTTCTGTCAGACAAAAGATGTTTATTGACTTATCTCTCTGTCTGCATGTAAATTAAGCATTGTAAGCCAACACAAAGGAAGCCCTATTTACATATGAAATCAGAGGGGTGACACACTGGAGAATAAGTCACGGGGTTTTATCCTGCCTCCGGGTACAGACAATGAACTTTGGGAGAGATAAGGAGAAGGCTAGAAAGGCAGCCCTTTATCTGCACCTAGGAAATAATTGGGTAGTGTAACTGCATTCCCGAAAATGGGATCACAGCTAAACTTGATTGGTTGAAATGCTGCAAGACTCATGTGAAGGGAGGTTAAATTCTTTAGACATAAGGTTAGCCTGTTAAGTTTAGTCTCTAGAAATCTGGTAGCCCTTTTCTTTCCATTATCCTTACTGTCTCTCACTCTCAAATCTTTGATGATAACTTTATTGTTGTTTTCTATAAACATATCTCCGTGCTGTGGTATTACACAAGGAACTGATCCTGAGTTTAGGCTTCAAAAAAGAACTAGCTAAGTTCATGGAGGATAGGTCCATTAATGGCTAGTAGCCAGGATGGCAGGAATGGTGTCCCTAGCCTCATTTTATTCAGAAGCTGGGAATGGGCGACAGGGGACGGATCACCTGATGATATCCTGTTCTGTTCATCCCCTCTGAAGAACCTGGCATTGGCCACAGTTGGAAGACAGGCTACTGGGCTAATGGACCTTTGGTCTAACACAGTATGGCCATTCTTATGAGTTGAATCATTCAAGTGGATGTGCACTTTGTTCTCTTGCAGATAGCAGACCTGGTATTTCTGTGGGTATTCAGAGGAGAAGGGGCTGGACTTTACAGGGGAATGCTTCAAAGGGTCTCAGAGACTGGGGTGCCCCTATTGTTAATGTTCAAGGCAAAGGAAAGGCTGGCATAGTCCAGAGGAGAGTGCTTGGATGGTGAACAGGCTGGAGGTGTCAGGGAGCAGACTCCCATTCAAGCATAAGCAGGTCTCCCCGTGGAGGCAGGGGGCTCACAAGGAGACCCGTACTCCTGAGTGCCCCGAGACCCATCACAAAAGTCACCTTGACTCTGGAAGGAGTTCACTCCAGGGGCTAGAGGAAAAGAACAACCTGTTGTCTTCTAACTGTCCTGTATTGTGCTCTTTTTGTGCAGGCCCAGCAGCACATCACGACAGATCGCACAGGGAGTCATCGGCGACAGCAAGCCTACATCACTCCAACAATAGCTCAGGCTCCGTACTCCTTCCCACACAATAGTCCCAGCCATGGTACGGTCCACCCCCACCTGGCTGCGGCAGCAGCGGCTCACCTCCCCACCCAACCCCACCTCTACACGTACACTGCCCCTGCTGCTCTGGGCTCCACAGGCACCGTTGCTCACCTGGTGGCCTCCCAAGGGTCTGCTCGTCATGCTGTGCAACACACCACTTACCCGGCCAGCATTGTCCACCAGGTTCCTGTCAGCATGGGCCCTCGGGTTCTGCCATCACCCACCATCCACCCAAGTCAGTACCAGGCTCAGTTTGCCCATCAGACCTATATCAGTGCTTCTCCTGCTTCCACAGTCTACACTGGATACCCTCTGAGCCCCACCAAGGTCAACCAGTATCCTTACATCTAAACACTGGAATAAGAGAGAGAGAGACCCGCAAAGAGAGAGTGAGGTGGTGGTTTTTATATTGAAGAACATGAGAAACAATGCAATGGGAGGCTCACTTGAAACTTGAACAAAGGAGACTTTAAGGGAGAAATGAGAAAGGAAAGAAGAAAAAAACTAAGTCTACACTTTTTATTTAAAAAAAAAAAGAAAAAGGAAAAAAAAGAATGAGAAAAATAAAACAAAAACACACAATACAAAACCATTCTGCACCAAACTTGCGGGATGGGGGGTGAGATGGGGGGGAGGGAAAACAGATGCACCTAAAGTGGGTCCTGTTTTTGGAGAACTTCACCAATAGACTTTTAAAGATTATTTTAATCTGATAATGAACTACATTTAAGAATTTGTTGTCCAGAACACCTAAAACAAAATCCACTAGGTTTTTAACCCAATAAATCTACGGATTAGGGATTTTTCCAGAATTTCAAAGGGATAATGCCCCATTTTTGCACTGATCTCTGTAACCCAAAGGTGTGTGAGTTGTTTTCCATGGGGAAGGTAAAAGGAGAGGAACGGACAGGGCGGAGGAGGGGAAGGGAAGGATTGTTCCATCACTCTAAATTTCAGATCTAGCACTGATACACTTAAAACATGTACTCAGAAACAAGAATACACACCATTTGTCAAGATCAGAAGCATTTTGGGTTATTTTTCCCTTTCTGTGAGCACCCTGGGTAAATCCCTGAGAAATGTTATTCTTAAAAAAATGTCTCTAATAGTGTATGTTGGATTTCAGTTTATTTTATTTTATTGGGAAATTTTCTTTTTAATCCCCAGCTCTTTTAGCATAGGAGTAGAAAATTTTGCTGGCCCCTTGGTAGAATGTAGCACTATACAGTATGTACACCCTTTTTACTATATTGTGTTGAATTTCAATGATACCAATAGACTATTCCTCAATGTGATTGCACAAAAACAAAACAAAAACAAAAATAAGAAAAAAAAAGATATAACATAGGCATGTAACAAATGTGATTGTCCAGGTATGTATGTATATGTGTATGTGTGTGTGTGTGTGTGTGTGTGTGTGTGTGCGTGTGCGTGTGTGCGCGGGCTCGTGCAGATGCTGCCTTCTCTCTGTGGTGTGTTCCTCAGCACAGCCATTACAACTGTCACAGTCTTAGTTTTACATCATTCCCTCGTAGTGCCTTACCCGAACTACAGATGCAGTTTAAGGGTTTACTTCCACTGGTACTCCTAAAAACTGACTGAGGCTAGTCAGAATTTCCCTTCAGCTCTTCTTCTTTTGTGGTGGTGGTGACTGATTTTCTTCTGCTAGGTTGTTTTTCCACCCCTGTTGTTGCTCTTTAGTCATTTGCTGATGTGCAGGTGTCAGGAAGGCTTGTGGGGGCTGGAAGGACATTCCCCCGGATATCTATTGAACAACGTACGGGCTAGAAGTGACCAGATTGGTCATGAGACCCTAATGTAGCTTCCCAAAGGGTCGTTGGTTTTGTTTGTGGGTCTGTTTTTTTTCCCGTTTGGGAATAAAAAATTTCCCCATCAGAAATTTAATTCTCATTCTGTTGTTTGCTAACATTCTTACAGGATTAGAAGGACAGATTCCTCCCATCCTTGCTTTACAAACAGAGAGAGTTACATTGCCTGAGTACTATGTCAGAGAGAAGGGGGATTTGATCCATCAGAGGGGGAATGCTTAAGGACACTTCTAGTAGAATTGCATACATAGGGAAAAAAGAAAGTAAGAGAATGAGAGAATTCAGTCTAGAGAGTCAAACTCAGGTTTCCTGAGTGAAAAGAGAAAATTTTGAGACATCAAGGCCCTACCCATTGTAATGTAGTTTTGACTGTGTTCTTTCCCCTCCCTCATCCCATTTGTATAAAATCTGTAGTAGAATACTGTTTGAACTTGGTGACAAAATTCTTGCTCTGGGTCCTCAGCTCCAAAGGAACTCTAAACAGTCTTGTTTTCGAGTAGGTTTCCAAAGAGAGATTTTCTTACAGCTGGGAGGGTTAAGAGGGAAAAGGTGATAAAAATTGGTGCACCACTGCATCAATATTTAGAATTTCATATGTACTTTTTTTGGGGGGGGAGGGGAGAAGAGCCCAATAAGAAGTTGTTTTTGCGGCGTGTTCCCATCAAAGATTAGGTCTGCATGGCCACTCAGTGGCACTAGAGATCTACCTAAACCTAGAGCAAGGAGTGTTTCAAGGTTTCCTGCAAGATGCTAGGAAATGGCAGGTTAACTGGCGAGCAAAGAGGGATGGATCCCATGGATGGAGTTAAGGAAAGGTCTCTCGAGGGAGAGAGAGAGAACTGGCAAGACAGACAAGCACAGCTGTAATATCTGATTGTGAGCATTTGTCCAGCCTCGAAGAATGAAGGGATCTCAGTATGCATATACTGGGCAAGATTATTTTATTTTGGTAAACTATCAAGTATCCCTTGGTTTGCCGTTTCAGATTCATGGGCTATCCTTGCACTGTTTTATTTTCCCATCTCTCCCTCGCTCCCACTAAATACAATGTAAATCAGGATCTGATCTCTCAGCAGTCCATGCACCTTACATTCGTTCTGTAGAAAGACCACACTTTCCCATTTATCAAACCCAGGAAATTGCCTATTCTCCCTGTATGTTTCCGTTGCATTCCTCTCGTGTCCCATTGGTTCAGGAGTGAAAGCGTCATGCTGCTTGTGTCGTTAAAAGGAATAATATTGTTATTGTTATTTTACTGTATGATCTGATTATTATTATTTTATTATTATATTTTACTCTGGGTTTTAATTGCACACGCATTCCTGCATCTTTATGTTATTTTTCTCTTAGTATTATTATTGATGTTGTTTTGTTAATTTTATTATGAATAGTTTATCTTCATCAGTGGCATCAGAGGGGTTGCTGTGTCTGTGAGAACTGCAGGAAGAGAGGCAGATAGTTTTGTTCTGAGAAGACAAACTGCAGAGATCATAGAAGGAGCAGGGAAGGGACATGCCATGAGGACATGTCCTTTAGGGATGGAACATTATCCCCCATGGCACCCCTACATTTCAGCACAATGCCAGAAACTTTCCCTTGGAGGCAGAGACCAAACAGCAACCTATGTCATTTTCTAGCAGCAGGACTGAATGAAAAGAGCATGAGGGCTCTGGGTCCATAAGGTCCAACTCACCATCACATTGTAGAGCTAGTGTTTGGTGAGGCACTTGTATGAGACCAAGACCAGGCCATATCCCCATAAGCCTTTTAATTAATCCGAGCTGGGGCTAAGTATTAGAGCCCAGTTTCCCAGAGGAGAAAACAAATGGTTGGTTCCTCAGAAGGTGCCATACCTACCCTCCAAGCTCTTAATGAGGGAACTCAAATGGAGGAAAGAATGTGACCCCCAGTCCAGTCACTGGATAAACAACACTGGCAGATGCTGAAGATATTAGCTTGTTAAAACCAGACAGTGGGAATAGCAAGGTACCTGTCCTGTTCTACCATTTCTGAAGAATAAAGGTGTGTCCATATGGCCAGGGGATTTGGTTCATGTTTCTTCCTCCTTGAAACAGCTGGACTTATAATTATTACTTATGAAATTTTATTAAGCTTTTTTGTTGTATGGAATTATGTTTTCAGTTACATCTCCCACCCTTATTAAAGCTATGGGTGTACAATCAGTGTAAAGGCCTTAATTCAACAGCACATTTAATCACGTGCTTGAGTGCTTTGCTGAATAAGGCTGGACTTTAAGCACATGCTTAAAGTCAAAATATTTGCTTAAGGGCATCACTATGTTGGGGCCAATAAAGCAGGGAAGAGAGGAAGGGTTAGTTTTAATCTCACTTACCAGAATGTTTGATTTATTTATTGTATTTTGCCTGTGCACGGGTCTGCCTCATTCCTCCACTACGTGGGAATCTGATTTCTATGGCAATAGGGTGACAGAGCTTATGATGGTACATTCTGTGGTGTGAAGGAATGCATTGCAAAGTGGAAGGGGCAGCTGTTTGTCCTGTTCGTGCTGAGAGTAGAGCCGGGCTAGCTATGGTCAGCACAGTTAAAGCCGGTATTGCTGGAAGGGGTTGTAATAAGGATGAACAATGCATCTGTAGTTTGAACTGTGGTTATGTTGCAATGCTAAGTGAGGACTGAGTTTTCTGCTGGGTAGGGAGATGCAAAAAAATGCTTTTCTCTCCCTCTCTACCTCTCTAAAAATATAGTATGGTAAGTGCAGTACTGTTAGCCACACCGGGGGGCAGACAATGTTAGTTGAGGAGCTAAATTCTTGGCAGGCACGCGGTTGGTGCTACACAAGTAACACTAGCTGAATTATTTAGCTTGCAGCGACCTTTGGAGTTGAAAATAGGATTGATGTGTTTTGGAATGAGCTTGGGGTTCTTTGTATGTGTGGAGCAAACGGATTGGAAACTTGAGGTAGGAGGTGAATGGTTCAGTACTGGAAGTATTACCGATGGTTCCTGGTTGGCACAGTGTAGAAGTGACCCCTTTTCCCATCACAGTGTTTTGCTTTTGGCTGATGCTGGAAATGGGAAAGGTGAACAGACATTGCCTCTCTTAAAGCTGGACATTCAAAGTGCTGCTATGAAACCAGAATATACAAAGCGGTAGAGGGATTAGTTACCGTGAGCAGAATGAAACAGCATAATGGACGAGCTAGAACTTTTCTCAGTGTAGACTGGGCCATATCCAGCTATTTGAAGAAGCAACTGCAATTGCATTCCCCTCAGTGGAGTTGCACCTGCTACATTTGACCCTCTGAGGAGATTTTTACTCCCTCACTCTCTGTAAGAGTTCTGTCAAGAAACATACCAGCTTCTGTTTCTGTCATACTTCTTTTTTATATTCTCAAGGGATTATGCCTCTGAATTTGGTTTGAAAGAAATTCCATTACCAAACCTGAAGGGAAGATAAAAACCCATGTCTTTCTTTAACCAAAGAAGCTTAATAAATAAATTTAAATAAAGAGAGAAAGAGACCCTACCGATTATAGATACAGAATTAAGTCACAGGCCCTGACTGTCAGGCAATAATGACATGCTATGGAATTCTCTTTCTTTCTTTCTTTCTTTCTTTCTTTCTTTCTTTCTTTCTTTCTTTC
>ML677350.1:10624130-10744974 GCA_007922305.1 Dermatemys mawii
TTCTTTCTTTCTTTCTTTCTTTCTTTCTTTCTTTCTTTCTTTCTTTCATCACTTGTTTATGTTTTCATTAGCTAGCTTGTTGAGTGGAGAAATTCAGTCACACTAAAATATTGCTGCTATCCTAAACTTTAGGGGACATCAAAAACATTATTCTTCTCTCACTGTTATTATTATTACTATTATTATTCATAGTAATTACCATGTATCTTATTACTGGCAACAACACGGTGTTGAAATTGTGAACTGTGTAATGGGAATAAGCTTCCGTAAGCTCTCTGTGCTTCTGTAGCATTTAACTCTTCTGCTTTAGGATCCGTTTGCAGTCTCTGTGTGTCAATGCAATGCTGTAGCTCCTGTAATGATGAAACCTCTGCAAAGTTGGGCAATCGCAGGAGAATTGTTTGTGCAGGTTTGCCATGGATTGGCAATCAGCCCAGCAAAGGGGTGAGTAGTGCTGTTTATGGGCCAAGTTCTGGACCTATGAGTGCAGGGTCTGACTAAATGTTCCGTGTTCGGGGATTCTGCAGGCATTGGGGGAAATAATCTTCTCCTTCCCTGCCAGGATGCAAAGCACCAGTGTGACCCAGGCCATGGGCTGCAGCACCATCTGTACCCACTGTGTTCCCCTTCCCCCCATGTGGAGGTTTAGACCAGTGGATCTGCAGTTGTGGACACTCTGGCCATACCCCCACTGATCCCTAAATCTCTGCAGTAATGTAGAGACTGCCTCTGAGGATAACTGCTTTGCAATGTGCACGATGTGTGGAGTCTCCAAATTCCCTCTCTGGAGTCTGGTCCTGTGCATTAGGATCACTTTAGTTCCTCTGCATTTAAGGCCTCAGTTCTCAGAGAAAGGAAAATGGGACTGGCCCTATGCATCCAGTCCATGAGTCCATATGCTGTCATACTCTGGCAGAGCTCCCTTTGAAGGCAACAGGAATTTTGCCTGAGTGTGGACCAAGTCAAGACTATCAGTCACGTTGAGCAAAATACCCTTTATACCCACTATTTTACAGCAAAGGTCACAAATGTTGCAGTGACTATATAGTGTCTTGGCTCATTGCTGTAATATTGTCTTTAAGCAGAGGTACAGCCCATGCCGAGTTCCAGGTAACTACTATGTCACCACTAGATGCTGTGATGCCAGCCCTTCAAAGTATGCCATTGTGTTCTGTTGCTCCCCAGAGGCTGCAGCATAGCCTAGCTCTGAGGCTGCTTAATGGCATTAGGTAGCATCACTGCAGGGTTAGAGTTCAGACCACATGGCTAATTTGGAACTCAGTCCTGCAGATGCTTATGCCTGTGAATAACTTTTCTCCACTTTGTTCCCAGAGTGTTCATGGGATCATTCACATGTGTAAAGTTGCTCAGGTATGTAAATGTTTGCAGGATCCAGTGCTAGATAAGCAGAACAAAAACTGATCTCAGCAAACACAGGATGCTCTCATTGGGGAAGGAAACACACGTATTGCATCAGGTGCGAAATTTGAATGGGGGAAGTAGCTTGACTTTTCAGGAGTCTTATGAAGCATACTAGGAGGCTTTGCTTTCTGCATTTATAAAATCAGATTGAAATTTACATTTCTCTCGTACGGGTTAGCTTGTCCTTCCAGTTTTAGCAGTGCTGCTATAACAGACTCTTCATGTGTGAATGAAGATAACGTTTTTGTTTTTAATCTTTTGCTTGTCATAGTTAATCCAAGAAAGGCAATACTAAAGGTATATTTTTTCCAGAAATGATATTTTTTACTGCACTGATAAATATTGTGACATCTCTGATCTTAACTCTTTAGCTGTAGGGGGAATTATGTGTAGACTCACATAGATCTTGTAAATACTTGTGTGTGGGTCTGACAGGTAGGGACTTTTTTTTTCTTTCTTTCTTAAAAAAAATAAATACAAATAAAAATAGAAAGGTTTCCTCTTTGAGATGGAAAGAGATGGATAGCAGTGCCGAGAGCAAAAGAAAAGCTTATCCCACTTTCAGAACATAGCCAAGGAGCTTTTGCAGTGCTGGCATAGAGTGGATGGTAATGCAGACTTTTTTTTTTTTCCCCAGCGAATTTATTGGAAAGGAGTAAGTAAGTTAGAAAAGCTGTGGTCTGGAATTCTGATCAGAAATGTTCATCAGCCACATGGCACCTCTTAGGGTTTTGTTATATTTTGTTTCTTAATTTATCTTTATCGACTGGTTCAAGGCTTGTTTGCCTGGGTTCTAGGTTGGTCTATATGTGTTCTACTGTTCTAGAACTCATTGACTCCATTGGAAGCAAACCCATCTGATCAGGATTCTGGATTCTGATTGGTTTCAAAGGTATTCTGGCGCTATGGTGGAATACCTTCTGTTTTTTTAAAGAAGGATTTAGATACACTTATATTACACAAACTGTGACCTAATGGCAATAATTACCTCAAATGTGGGCATTCATCCTGGTTTTAGCCTTTTTGAAAACATGTAGCCAGCTTGAACTTGGGTTTCAAAGACTATAAATTCTGTATGGGCGGAAAAATGATAAATGCCCACCCTGGTCATTGTTGCTTGCGTGAATTCTGAAGACCATGATTCTTTAAAACAAAATCAAAAGAAACCAAGGAATAGATTACACTTTTATGTATTGTAATCGATTGTTAAAATGCACATGTAAGTATGTTTATAGCTACTGTAAAATGGTTTGGCCTTCTAGAAGATATTTAATGAGTCACATTTTAAACCAATATGAACTGAATAATAGACTGTGGCTACTTAAACAGTTTTCTGGCTACATTTTATAGTTATTACAGTGTTTTATAGTTTACATTTAAACTGGTACTTTTTAAGAGAAATTTCTGTTTGTAAATGACACCCTCAAAAACTCAATACAGCTGCCTCTATTTTTTAATTTTGCCCTTTTAAAACAGAAGAGTACAGTTGTGTCTATTATTTGTATTCTGTTTTGAGGTATAACATAGTATTGGAAAGTGAGTTCAGATCAAAGAATCCACCTTATTCCAAAGTGTGGTTAAGAAACCGCTCCACACATACTGAAGTATAATCCAACACATGAGCTATTTATTTTTTAATAACAAACTTTAATGAAACTCCATGGGTTGAAGCATGGAAAACAATACGTCCAAATCAACTATCCTCTGTAGGACCATAACCTGGATGAAGATATCTGTATGAGAAAGAAGGATATTCAAAGGAAAGGGATGTATTATTTTGTTCATAACTCATTAGCTGAACTATTAATTCTTGAGCTAGTGAATTCCTGTTTTGTTTTGGGATTGTTCTGAGGGGTTTTGTGTGACAGCCACTCAAAGAGGCAATGCTGTAATTTGGCTTTCATTCTGTTCATCCCTTTATACAAGTGACTCCACCCTAGACACATTTTGAACCAGTGAACTAAATACAAAGTCCATTGACCTTTGGTCCAGTGACCACTGTAAACTTTATTAGCGACTGGTAGTACCCTTTCGTTCTGTTTCGTTGTTATGGGTTGTTGTATATTTTGCATTTTGATGTAACCTCTTTTTTTCCAGTCTCACTTCACCATGAGTATCTGTCTAGTTTTGTCTTTGTTTTCTTTTAGTTGGGTAACCAATGAACACAGTGTAAATATCTTGCTGGGCAAAGTGGTACTTTTAGATAATAAAAGTCCATGAATTGGCATTTTAAAAAAATCTGTCTGAGGTATTGAGCTTAGTCATGGAGCTCAGGTAATCTCAACAAAGCTCCTTGCACTTTTCAGTGAGGCCTGACACAGCTGCACGGTTGATCTTGGCAGTTGAATGAAGTCACTAGAAAACAATAGTGATACTTTACAGTTGGACCCCTCTGCTGCTGCTGGTAAAATCAGTGTTAGATCTCCTCATTGACTTCAATGGGAGCAGAATTGGTCCCTAGTCTCCCCAGTAACTCCATTCAGTGCCAGGTACCCTCACTGTAACTCACATTACCAAAGTGATAACTTATCATGACTGGGGTTGCCATTTGGTGAATTAAATAGAGGACTGTTAGAAGCCCTTGGCCAAACTGGAAAATGTTCACCCCTAATAGGCCATAGTCACAGAATCAACAGCTACTAACCATTTTACTGTCCTCAGCAACAGCCTGTTCTGCCTTTTTATGGCACAAGCCAGTCCTGGAAATACCAGCTGTATTGGTTGAAAGAGCTACAGAGTTTTTTAAATACTTCAGCTTGGACTTGTAAAGTGAGAAGGGGTTTCTAATACTGGCAATGCACATCCCTTATAATCTGAATGGTTACATATAGCACTTCTGTCCTCAAAAAGGAAATACAACATTCTTCAATGCTTCCACATTTGGCGGTAAAATACAACACTTCTGTCTTTTTTCCCCCTTTATTCCTTATTTTGTTTGGTTTTGGTTTTCATATTCTTAAAATGATACTTCCATGGATATTCCAAGGCACAGCCATTTCAGATGTAGAAACTATCTGCTCATCCCATGTGTTTCACCAACAAAGTAAACAAGGCATTTTGGGGGTATCAGATTCTACTTGGACAGAATTAGAATGTAGCTTGTATATTCTATACCAAATCAAATTTCTGAAAGGAGAGGAAGTGTGATGAATAGCTTTATTAAATGGAGAGGGAGAGAGAGAAAGAAAGAAAGAAAGGGGCATCTTGGAAGTTGAAGAGTCTAAACTAGGGTAGCTGTCTACAACTAAGAAGTGAAACCATTTTTCTAAATAGTGAAATCCTCTTATAAAAGGGGGAAAGTGAGAAAATGTTTTATATCTTTTGACTGTCCACAAACCCAATGTATTCTAGATGTAAAGTGGAAGCTAACATATGCTGTGCCAGAATTGTAAAGAGGAAGAGAGGGGAAAAACCATGAAAATATTATCAAAAATGCAAGTGAAAAGTTGCCCTCTGGCCCCTAGCCAGTATCTTTGATGGTTCTTTCTCTACAGTGTCATCTCAGCCCAGTAATCCCATGAAAGCCCTGATCCGTTGTGTTTCTCCACTGTATGGTTTCTGTAATATGAGTGTTAATCTTTGTGAAAATTGTATGCAACAGTATTTTCTTGTGTATTGCTTTTTTCCTATGTGAATTGTCCCTCTTTTTTTTCTTTTTCCTTTTTGTCTTTTTCTTTTTCCCCCCACCCTTTTTTCGGTAAATATGTATTTCTTCTTTTTTAAAAAACAAACAAACTGATGTGTTGTAGACCTATATGTAACCTATTCCTTAGGCTCATATTATAGGTATGTTATAAGAATGGATATTTTACTTGGCTTTAGAATGTTTTACAAGAAAACTAATTCTTAACCAATCAAGTTCTTGCTACTAAAAAAAATGCTTGTGTTTTTCATCATGACGTTGTGTGCTTCTAATTAATAATCATTTTCGTTGTAGAAAAATGGAGTGAATTTATATTAGTCTTGGAAACTAATAATAGCATTGTAAATTTATGAGATGATTTTAACAGAAAATACATTATAGAAGAATATAGTTATTTTAATTGTAATATTACTAACCGTAGGGTGAGAAAGGAGGTCCCATTGTGGTGAACTATGTTATAGCTTGTTATTCACGGTTTCTTTTTGATCATTTTTTCGGTCTCTGAGGTGAAACGAGTTATTAATCAGAATTTGTAAACTCACATATGCATATTGTATATGTGTAGAAATGTAATCACACTTTGTCTTGGAATTACATTAAACTGTTTTAAGTCACTGCAAATTCCATGTCTGTCTGCCTGTCTTCCCACTGGCTAGAATTTGGTATGAATATTATAGGGGGGTGTTGGTTGATTGGTTTTTAACAGCCCATGGAAGTTTTTGGAAAGGACTAACTTCAAAGGGAAATGTTTTTTTTTAAGTGCCAGTTTTTAGATTTGCAAGACAAGTGAGATAAATATGATCTTCAGTAGCAATACACTGAGCTCAAGCTTCACTATACGGATCTAAGCTTCACCAAAATGTCAGGGGGTGCTCAGATCTGAGGTCTGGATTCAAATCCTTCTTAGTTCCCAGGCACTTTATATTATTCTAATTGGTCTGTGGTAGCTAGAATTTGTCACAATTTTATTTCTTCTCTTTGTAGCCTGTGAACTGCATTTTATTCCTCTCCCCCTTCTAGGGAGTTCCAGCTTCACATGAAAGAGATCATCCAGACCATAAAATGTTTGAGTGATCACCTCTCTCCTAAAGCTTCTGCCCACCAATATCTGACATCTGGGCTGGGTCTGATTTCAACTCTAGCTTCAGTAAGGAGCAGCCTGGGGCAGGATTTGTTTGGTAAAAGGTCCTTTATTGCAAAACATCGTCCTGGAGGAGATCAGTCAGTGTCCCCTCAACAAGTTGTTACAGTACAAAACCCGCCTCTTGGGGTTGGTGCCTTTTCCTTGAAATGGGGGTTGATTTTTGGAGGCTATTGGATTTCTTTACCTCCAGATTTGTTTTGTTTTGTCAGGCTATATATTCTAGCTAGTGGCATCTTTAAATAACTTTTAATGTTGTATTCTCTGGCCTCTCCTGTGGGGGTACTTATCTGTCTTGCCATATGCATGCAATCAACGGGTTTAACAAATAATGTCCCTGGAATTGTACAACACCAAAGGTCAATGGTCTTGAGCACCCAGATAAATCCTGAGGTGACATAAAAGGTGTTTATCTACAATAAATGTTTTGGGGCAAAGCCAAGATTCTCATTTTCATGGTTGAGCCTGGGACAATATTCTATCCCAGAGATTTTATTTCTAGAGCACCAAATGAGCGATGTAACATTTTTTTATCTTATCAATAGCTATTGGAGCAAGTAAACGACAGGAGCTCACAACATCACTCTGCCTTGTACCTGGTGTAGACTCTGTTGCAGCAAAGCAATGAAAGCAAGTCTATCCCTACTCCCTTCCCTTGAAGCATGTGCTTAAGTCCCATTAAAATCAATGGGATTTAAAAGCATGTACTTAAAGTTAAGCATTTACCTAAATGCTTTGTGAATGAGGATGGTTTACTGGATTGGGGTCTTAAGGAGACTTACCAGGGCAGATTCTCATCTCAGTTACATGGGTGTAAATCCAGAGTAACTCAATTAGCTAACATAGAGTTGCTCCATATTTACATTCATGTAACTTTAATATTTGTTTTAATGAAATGTGTAATTTTAAAAAATGTTTAATTTATTGTTGGAGACATAAATAGAATTAAACTGCATTTGAGTCTAGGAGTGTGATTTTTTGATCAGTTGTTCCCAGAGGGAAAATAATTTCCATAGTTCAACAGGAATATCTTGAATGCACCTTTTCATGAGTCCTGGGCAAGCAGGGAGGAAAAGACCAGTCAGTTTATAACTTACAGACAAAAGGGTGAAAGTGTCTTTAAAGGACAAAGAACAAAGACCCAAATTTGGTTTGTAGACTTCCTACCACTAGGGGATAAGGGATACCTTGGGTATAATTTCCCAGGCTCATGTTTTGATCAGTAACTTGCTGTTATCTCAACTTGTATGTTCCTAAGTTTATTTAACATTCGCTGACTGAAATTCTGACCTGTTGAAGTCAAAAGGGAGTTTTGCCATTCACTTCTAATGAGACAAGATTTAATCCACTATTTCTATCAGGATGGCAAGGAGTTGATCCTGACTCCCTCCTCCCAGTGTGTGTGCTGTGCTGGGTCAGGGATGTGGAAGGCCCAGAATGCATAGGGACCACCATGTTTGTACTGTGCAAAGAGAAGGTCATGGGGGCACGTGGAGATATCTCCAGCACACTACTGTGTGGCACCATTGTGGGGGAGATGTATGGGTGAGCCAGAGATGTGGACCTTGGGTCCATAAACTACCTGGATCCACTGCAACCAATGCAGTGGGAGAGTGACAGGCTGTGAAGCTGTTGCTGAATACCCCAGGGACTATAATACTGAGCAGGTGCTTTCCAGACTGGGAAGAGTCTTTCCCTCTACTCCCAAGTAAAGCTGGTTTATTCAAGGTGGGAAAGGTTTTCTACAAAAATAGGAGGTGCATATATGCACACGCACGTGCTAGGGTTGCCAGGTGTCCAGTTTTCGACTGGAACACCTGGTTGAAAAGGGACCCCTGGTGGCTCCAGTCAGCTCTGCCAAGCAGGCTGTTAAAAATCCGGCAACTGTGGGGCTGGCAGGCTCTCTTCCTGGCTCTGCGCAGTGCCCCAGAAGTGACAAGTCCTAAGTTCCCTCTAAGCTGTGTGGCTGGGCGGCCTCCCAGCAGGCTTTCAATTGTGGGCAGTTCAGGTGTTCCTCCCCCTCCCCCACTGCCGCACTGCTCCTGCCCTCTGCGCTTGCTGTGCAGCTGCGGGGGAGGGGGGAATGAGGAGGGTGATGATGTCAGGGTGTCCCCCCTCCCTCTGCACCCCATCTCCACAGAGTGAGGGTTGGGGAGGACACAACAGGGATCAGGATGGAGGGGAGCTTCCTGGCAGCTGCTGCTGCTGTCTGAACACGCTTATCTACTTAAAAGGGCAGCGTACATAAAGTGGGGCAGGTAACTTAAAAGGGAAACGTGTCTCTGTCTCACACACACGCACACATCCACACTCACCTCCCAACACATATGTGTATTATTATTGTTGTCACTTCATGATACTTCTTTCAAAGTGTGTTGTTTTAGTTTTTTAACTAGTCTATGCATTTCATAATTTTTATTTCTCTCTTACACTTAACTGTAATGCTTTGTGTAGTGAGTTCTAAAATGCCTAACTTGTCCTGGCTGGAGTAATTATCCCTATAGTAATGTTTAAAAAATATATATTATATCTAGGTTGGTTTTTTTTTTCTTCTGGTGGTGCACATCCGCACATTACCTCGGTATGGTGCACATAATAAAATTCATTCTGCACATGGATGGACAAAATTAGAGGTAACACGGGACAAGTCCCTTGACTCCAAAGCATAGGGGTGTCTGGGGAGGATCCGCACACTGCCCCCACCCCAAGCACTGACTCTGCAGCTCTCATTGGCTTGGAACTGGAGCCAATGAGAGCTGCAGGGGCGGCGCCTGTGGACAGCAGCACTGTGCAGAGCCCCCTGACCACTCTTCTACTTAGGAGCTGGAGAGACATGCTGGTTGCTTCTGGGGAACTGCCTGAGGTAAGTGCCACCTGGATCCTTCATCCCACACCCCTTCTACACTCCAAACTCCTGAACCCCAGCCCAGAGCTCCCTCCTGAACCCCAACCCCCTCATCCCCACCCGAAGCCAGAGCCCTCACCCCTCCTTGCATTGAAACCCTCAGCCCCCTGCTGCACACTGAACCCCTCATTTCTGGCCCCACCCTGGACCCCACACCCCCAGCCAGAGCCCTCACCCACTCCTGCACCTCAACTCCCTGCCTAGCCTGGTGCAAATGAGCACATAAGTGAGGGGGGAGAGTCAGAGAGCAACAGGGTGGGGGTGGGGATGGAATGAGCAGGGCCTCAGAGAAGGGCAGGGGAGGAGATAGGGGTGGGGCAAGAGTGTTCCATTTTGTGCAATTAGAAAGTTGGCAAGCCTAGGCCTTCTGCACATACACACGCACATGAAAGTGACAGAAAAATTAGCTTGGAATAATGCTTTAAAGGCAGAGGCCAACATTGTTAAACCTGGGTGTCTAGGCTCCTAAATTCATCCCAACAGAAGTGGCCTGAAAGCCTGATTTTCATAAGAGCTGAGCACACGCAGCTCCTACTGGCTTCAAGTGACATTGTAGGGGCTCAACACCCTTGAAAATCAGGCTCCTTCCCTTTAGGTTTCCAATGATGGGGTTAGGAACGGCGCTTCAGACACCCTGTTAAAAAACTTTTAAACTCTAATCCTTCGTTTTCTGATTGTGCAGCTAGATCCAGCTTATTATTCTAGTCAGCCCAAGGCCAGGATGCCTAGGTCAGCGTTTTTCTGTAATGCAGCTTGTTTTTCTGTTTTCAGCTGTGAGGTTATTGTGGAAATAACGTGCAGTAACTCTAGAATTTAAGAGCTCCCTGACTGCACTATACATCAGGGTCTGTGCTATCAGGGCCTGAAGCCTTCCTGTGTCAATCCAGTTCAGGAGGGGGAGACAGTTCCAAAGCAGTGTCACCGCAGTGCCTGCAAACATCAAGCTGAGTCATGAGGACTGCTCCAGACGTTAGACACCGTATTCTTTACTAGCCTGACTGCATGTTATGTATTAGTCCAGTAACAAGGCTTAGTAATAACAAATGCCAGATGTTTTAAACATGCTTAACATCAGCTTGTTTTGAAAACAGATCTTTGGAATTTATTCAGACATGTAAATCCCTGATGCAGTCCAGGTCTAGCAGACAGCCTTGCAGGGACTATATCCTTCAGTTCCATTACAACAAACGGTTACACTGCTGGGTGAGCTTGTTAAACACAAAAGGGGCATTTTCTTTCCCTTTTATTTACAAATGTGCAGAAATTACAAAGTGTAATGTCACAAAAAATATATATAATTGTAAAAAGAAAACCACTCCACCCCTGTGTATTTCAAAAATGCATTCATGGGGCCTTGTCATAAAATGCAAATCCCCTTCAGACACACGGGGCAATTTAAAAGCATGGGAAAAATTCATAAACAAGCAAAAAATAAAACTTCAGTAACAAAGAATTAAAACTGGAAATAGCCCTGCTGACGCCAGGAACAACATCTCTGCCTCTGTAGGGGCTCCGGACAGGGCCTAAGGAAACGTGGATTCTATTCCCAACTCTGCTCCTGACCTTCTGGGTGACCCTGAACATGCCTCTGCACTGCTCTGTTTCTGAGTGACTTCTTCTGCCTGGCCTATCTATTTCAGTTATAAAGTCTTCAGGACAGGGTCTGTGTGTGTACAGACCCCATAGGTTCTGGAACTAGGCGTACAGGTATGCTACCGTACCTCGGACTTGAAGTGGCTTCCATTATATACAGGATTTACAGTTTGGTTCAATGGCTCTGCACCCCACTATACAAATTGTTCCAGCGCCCCGACAGAACCTGTCATCTTGGTCATGGCCTCTAGTCACTACCATAATACAAATGTTCAGAAATGCCTCCAGTTCCATTGACAGGGCCAGTTAGGCAGAACTGCAGGGTCTCCATGCGTGGATGAGACGATGGTGTAGGAAGGAAGGGTTTAGATTTATTAGGAAGTGGGGAAACTTGGAAAAGGGGGAGCCTATACAGGAAGGATGGACTCCACCTTAACCAAAATGGAACCAGATTGCTGGCACTTAAAATTAAAAAGGTTGGGGAGCAGTTTTTAAACTAAGGGCTGGGGGAAAGCCAACAGGTGCAGAGGAGCACGTGGTTCGTACAGAGACAACCCTTGGGGAGGATCTACTACTGCAGATTCTCTATGTCCTAGTGAGGAGGAGTGGATGGAAGATGATAAAATATGGGTAGGATCTGATGAGGAAGAGTTAAATGAAAAAGAATCCCATTCAATTACATCATGTAATGGCAGACAGCTAAAAAGTGACAAGTTTTTAAAGTGCTTAAATACAAATGCTAGAAGTCTAAATAATAAGATGGGTGAACTAGAGTGCCTCATATTAAATAAGGATATTGATATAATCGCCATCACAGAAACTTGGTGGAATGAGGATACTCAATGGGACACAGTAATACCGGGGTGCAAAATATATCTGAAGGACAGAACAGGTTGTTCTGGTGCGGGAATGGCACTATACGTGAAAGAAAGCATAGAGTCAAATGAAGTAAAAATCTTAAATGAACCAAACAGTACCATAGTATCTCTAAGGATAGTAATTCCATGCGCTAATAATAAGAATATAGCAGTAGAAATATAGTACCGACCACCTGACCAGGATGATGATAGGGTGACCAGACAGCAAGTGTGAGACATCGGGGCAGAGGTTGGGGGTTAATAGGAGCCTATATAAGGAAAAGATCCAAAAATCAGGATTGTCCCTATCAAAATCGGGCCATCTGATCACCCTAGGTGAATGACTGAAATGCTCAGGGAGATTAGAGAGGCTATAAAAAATTGTAAAAATCTATATTAAATGGGGGATTTCAACTATCCCCCATACTGACTGGGTACATGTAAAATTTCTTGACACCTTAAATGACGGCTTCTTGGAGCAGCTAGTCCTGGAACCCATAAGAGGAGTGGCAATTCTTGATTTAGTCCTAAATGCAGCACAGGATCTGAATCAAGATGTGAATATAGCTGGACTGCTTGGTAATAGTGACCATAATATAATTAAATATATTTATTTAATGTATTTTATATATTTAAATATATATAAAAATATATAACATCTCTGTCACAGGGAAAACATCTCATCAGCCTAACACCATAGCATTTAATTTCAGAAAGGGGGACAAAACAAAAATGAAGAAGTCAGTTAAACAGACATTTAACGGTACAGTAACAAAAGTGAAATCCTTGCAAGCTACATGGAAACTTTTAAAAAACACCATAACAGAGACTGAACTTAAACGTATACCCCAAATTAAAAAATGTAGTAAGAGAACCAAAAAAGTGCTACCCTGGGTAAACAACAACGTAAAAGCAGCAGTGAGAGACAAAAAGGCATCCTTTAAAAAGTGAAAGTTAAAGCCTAGTGAGGAAAATAGAAAGGAGCATAAACTCTGGCATCATGGTGTGTCCACACTCTGGTTCTATATATTATAAAGTAAACATTTAAAGGGTTGTTACCAAAAACCACTACAAAAGATCTACTATCAGAATGGAAAAACAGACAAAGATGATTGTGGGATCAAAGTCCTAAAGCAGCCGTGTAAAATGTATGTTCATCTGCAATCTCCTCCTATGTCCAGCGGAGGGCTCCCAGCTTCTACATCTTGAAGCAATGATGAAAGATGGCTATACTGGGCCTATTTAGTCATACACATGCTTGCTTTTATTCAGCAATCCTTTATTGATGGAGGTATTTTTATTTAAATATCACCTCCATCCCCTACTTCCTTCAATAAACTTCAGAATGCTGTATAAAAAGTGCACTATCACAGAACCATAACAAAATTCCTGTGTCTTAAAAAGATGAGCACATAAAAATGTGAGCTCAGATATTTTTTCTAAAAAAGGATTTAAAGGGAAGATAGTAAATATAATATTTATATTAGTGTTTACGAGTGAAGGAAAGCTCCCTCATAAGTGAGGGAAAGCTCCAAGACTGGACCTGGGTCAGACTTCAAGAGGGAGTGAATAAGTGATGGAAGGTTAATGAGCTAGCCAATTATCTTTATTTTTCTACTACAATAAAACATAATTGCCTTAATTGTATTTTATTTATTATCTGTATCCCAATAGCACCTGAAGCCTGCAACTCAGGTTTGGGATGGTAAGTAAAGTAACTCCTCCCTTAAAGTTGTCCTGGTTAACGTTTCGTTGTTAAGTTGCTGATCACTTAGGCCCTAGGGAATATGCTAATTTAAAGTTGTGTAATGCTCCCTTCTAACATCATCATTTGGCAGCTGCCTGCTTTGTCCACTACTTGCAGGAAGAAAAGCGCATTGCAACTAGCTGGTGGGCAGTTGGAACCAAGGGGTAGTGGCAAACCCCCCCCCACACACACACACCAGCTCCTTGCTCCCCTAAGTTCCCTGTGCGGCAGCCACACAGCAGTCTATCAATTGCTGGCAATTCAGCTGTCCCTCCCCCCACTGCCATGTGCTGCTCCTGCCCTCTGCCTTGGAGCTGCTCTACAAGCCTCCTGCTCACTATGCGGATTGGGGGCAGGAGAGGACGGCTAATGTTACGGTGTCCTCCTGCTCCTGCACCCCGCTATGGCTACAGGTGGAGCTTGGAGTGCAATTCCCAGCTCAAGTAGACATACTTGCACTAGCTCTCATTGAAATAGCATGCTAAAAATAGCAGTGTAGCGTGGGCAGTAGCAAGTGACAGCATGGGCTACCCAAGCACAAACCTTCTGGGACCCCATTAGTACATATCTGAGGCAGTTAGCCTGTGCCGCTGCTCACCGCTGGCCATGTTATGTGGACTGGTCTATGCTATTGTTTTTAGGATGCTTGGTCGATAAGAGCTAGTCCAAGTATGTCTATGCAGGGTGGGACTCATACTTCCAGCTCCAAGGGTAGACATAGCCTCAAACTGCTTGGGCTTGCTGAAGTTGTGGTCCTGTAGCATTTTCTTCTACCTGGAGTCCCTAAATACTCAGCTTTGAACTCAAGAAAGGGAAAAATCAAGAAGGCTCACAAGGGCCCTAGTACCAACACTGGCAGTGGCTCTTGACCTAAACCTATAATCAATATGTGCCATAAATCCATCGACTTCCAGAGCATCTTAGCTGTGGCCTAAAGCTGAAGACTATCACCTAGCGGGGGAGAAAAACTATTTTTCTTTCAAGACTTTTCAAGGTAGCACAAAGATTATACCCCGCAAGGAAGAACCTGGGATGAAAAAAGACTTCCATTTTGACTCTCCACTCTGTCCCCCTCCCCCAAAGTTTTTGAAGGTAGCAAGACCTTCACTTTTAAAGACTCAGAAGTGTTGAAGTATGTCCAGTGTCTTGAGAATGGAAGATCTAATCAGGAGCTACTGCAGGCCTAGAGTAACTGCTAACTAAACTCCATTATTTCTCCTTTCTGGTTTACATAACATCATGATGCTTGAGCCTTTTCATAATGCTGTGTTACTACTTGTAGTTAATGCAAGCTCTGAAGGCGCTTTCCTGTCATCGGTTTTGTCTTTTATGACCTTGCTCTCCTGGCAAAGTTCTAGCTGAAGGGTGTAAAAACTAACTTTTTAGTTGGGCATGTCTTTTCTTGATGTCTAATAAGATCCCAGCGGGGACATAGTCTTCCATTTGGCAACACCCACATTAGCTCTGCTTTCCATGATTTCCCTCTCTTCCCTCTTCCGCCTCCTCTTTTCTTGACCTTCCTTTCTTTTTTCCACCATCAGAGTCTTCCAGCTTATTGATGGGCAAGGATAGTAATGGGCTTAACTGGTCTGTAATGACCTCTGTGTTACTTGAGCTACACAATTTGCTAGCCTAGGGCACTATATTTACTTTCTCTACCGTGAAGCAGTTGTTTACTTGTCTTTAGCTTATTGTGGCCTCTGTCTCCTTTTATTAATAGGACTCCTCAGCAAAGGGCACTTGAAGTATGCTGTTTAATACAACAGAGACCATTTGAAACCAGCCCTGCTGTAACACAGTGCAGCTTGTGTTTCTCTCCACTCACTGTGGCCTGGTGTATGCTCACTGCACAGACTCATGCAGTAGGCTACCATCTGTGGTGGACACCCTAGCACTAAAACATCACAGTTTTGATTTGCTTGCTTTCCTGGTGAATTAACACTGGTGTCTTTCATGACCCGAAGGAGAATCTCTTTTAATTCCCTGGGCACTACTGCATAAATAGTCTCCAACATGTGTGCTGAGCAGCACAACCAGTCACCGTGAAATTCTACACATCGAATGTCAAGAGGTTCCATGAAATGTAAAAGAAAATGTAACCTGTCTGAACAAAAGGACTTCCTGATCCAACTCTCCTACCGGGGAGACAGTTTGATCACACTGAGTACCCCACATTACCAAGAGGCTGAATATGTGCTTCTTTACACCTCCTGGGAAGTGCAATCTTAGGCTCTGCTCTGCAGCCAGTTGAAGTCAGTGGAAAGATTCCCATTGACTCCGGTGCACTTTGGATCAGGCCCATATTGCACAAAGCCAATCTAACCTAGTGGAGATATCGATAATTGACCTGGATGTCCATTATGTGCTCTTCTCAGAGACTGCATGTACTTCCGCCCAAAGATCCTAGAAGAGCTGGCGGAGGTCCTCTGATGTTCATTTTTAATACATCTTGGAATACTGGGGAAATTCCAGAATACTGGAGAATTGCTAAGGATGTGCCAATATTTAGACAGGGCAAGGGGGGTAGCACTAGTACCTATAAGTTTGTTAGCCTGACATCAGTCCAGCTCAAAATAGTGGAAAAGCTGATACAAGATTCAAATGATAACTAATTAAAGATAGGAATATAATTTAAATGACAGTCAACATAGACCTTGTCAAACAAGCCGGATTTCATTATTTAGTGAAATGACAAGTCTCGTTGATAAAGGTAACTGTGCAAACTTAGGCTTTTGTAAGATGTTTGACTTAGTGCTGCACAGCATTATGATATATACAATATCAAAAGTGCACATGTTAAAAGGATAAAGAACTGGCTAAGTGACAGTTCTCAAAAAGTAGTTGTCCATGGGGAATCATCATTTGAATAGGGGTGTTTCCAGTGAGGTTCTGCAAAGATCAGTACTAGCCTTGACGCGGCTTGACATTTTCATCATTGATCTGGAAATAAATATAAAATCACGGTAGACAAACTTTGTGGATGGACGGACAGAAAGATTGGCAGAATGGCTAAATAACTATGAGTACAGGGCAGTCATACACAACAGCTTCAATCAGTTGGTAAGCTGGGCCCATTCAAACAAAATGCTTTTTAATACAGCCAAATGCAGTTATACATCTAGGAACAATGAATGGAGGCCATGCAGAATGGGGGACTGTATCCTGGAAAGCAGTGATTCTGAAAAGGATTCAGTGGTCTTAGTGGACAAGCAATTGAAGATGATCCCCCAGTGCAATGCTCTGCCTTAAAGGGCTTATGCAATTTTGGATGTAGAAACAGGGTAGTAGTAGTGAGTACATGTAGGGAGGTGCTTTTACCTCTGTATATGGCATTGGTGAGACAGATACTGGAATACTGCACCCGGTTCTGATGCCCACAGTTTAAAAAGGAAGTTGAAAAATCGGAGTGGGTGTGAACAAGAGCCACATAGATCAAGCAAAGGCTGAAGAAAATGCCTTAGTGAGAAACTCTAAGAGCTCAATCTGTTTACTTCATCAAAAAGAAGATTGAAAGGTGACATGATTACAGCGCAAATATTTTTCTGGGGAGAAAATATCAAGTACTAAAGAGCTCTTTAATCTAGCAGAGAAAGCCATAATGAGCATCAAATGCCTCGACGCTGAAGTCAGACAAATTCAAACTAGAAATCAGGCATACATTTTTAACAATGTGGGTGACTAACCACTGGAAAAACTACCAAGGGAAGTGGTGGATTTTTCATCTCTTGAACTTTTCAAATCAAGAACGGTTACCTTTCAGGGAAAGAAGTCTTAGAGAAATACAAGTTATTGGGTCAATATGGGGGCAAATGAAGGAAATTTAAGGACCTGTTGTATACAACAGGTCAGTCTAGATAATCTAATAGTCCTTTCTGCACTTAAACTCTATGAATCTATGACTTGGATATAAATTTGAGAGTCTCTAATGAGACATTGCAGTTCTGGCCTGAGAAATATCCCCACTTGACAGAGAGTGTCAAGTTTTTTTAAGTTGTGTGGGGATTTTAATATAGTGTCTGACTTCCTGTTTGACATGTGCCCCAATCTCTGTACACAACAAGCTCATATCCATGCTGTTGAATGTGGAGCCAGACCACAAGCTGGTAGTGACCTGGAAGCTTCTGTGCCCCCAGAAGGACTTTCATTTCTAAAGTTCAGCAAGGCCCTTTCTGGGAGAGAGAAGATTGCTCTGAAACCAAAATAACCATTGAATTGTTTGGGTTCTAATGTGAGAATTTTTTCTACATCCAACCACTGTAACAGATATTGCAATCACATACAGTGTTGTTGGGGTCTTTATTAATATTATAAAGGCTACTAAATTTCCTGGCACATCCTTGCAATACACTTACTGCTCATTGCTTCAGAACATCCCCGAATTCTCCTTGGAGCAAGAAGATCCTCATTTGATGAGGTGGTCTGTGGCTGAACTGGAGAATGCAAAAGATAAATGACACACTGACGTGTTAGGCTCAACTGAAATAAGTTTCTACATGAGAGACTTCTAGATGTTTCTCCAGACTAGAGATCTGCTATTTCTTATAAGCAATTGACATATTTTTCTTGGGATTATACCACTTGGAAGAGTCCTTGCAGCAATGGCCAGAATCTAAGCATTTCTCATCCAGGTTATATAACATACCTTTTACCAAACTCTCTCAGATCTCCACTACCATGGTGAACATTGCACCTGGGATCTTAGTATTACATTAGATCCTGTTGGCTGTCAAGAATCTCTCAAATTTTTCTTTTCAGTCTTGATCTCCCACACATATAAATAAACGTAGCGCACAGGCTATATTATTCTCCAGCTATTTTAAATAAAATCCACCTATTATAAATGTGGCCACAGCTCAGCCTCCGTGACAGATCACATTTGAGACTGCAGACACAATTCCAGGCTGTAGTCATCCATATACCACTGCATAAGCAACAAACTGACTGAACTCCAGCCTAAACCCAGCCACCAGCTGAAACAGCCTTAAAAAAAAGTTATTCATCCAGAATACCACTTCTTTTGTTGGCAAAAAGTTTATTGTAAACCTATACACTACTCCGGTATTCCCCCCAGTGATCTGGGATTTGAGTTGAAAGCTAATCTTCATTTTGCACACTGTACACACATTCTATTAAACACTGTTTGTAAAATACTGGGTCCTTTATGTGGTCACCCTGCAACTGGTCTGACAGATCCCCTTTAAAATGAGCTCCACATTTCTCCCTGTCCCCTTATTTACTTTTGAGAGCCCATAGCTAATGAGATCTCAGCCATTTACAAGATTATTTTACTTATGCTGTCATAAAGCTAATTTTGGTTCAAACTTTAAATACAAGCACAGTCCCCATTACACTATTGTTAACTATTTCTCTAAGCCTGTGGCAGTCCCTGTACACAAGCTTGCTGATGCCACAATTTCTCTACCTCACCATAGCCCTGCTGTGACATGCACTGCCTCCATGTCACTTTACATAGCTCCTTGTAGCTCTCTGACTGAAGGGCAATGCAAATGAGTTATTCTAAAAAAAAAAAAAAAAGCTTAGTTAAAATGTAATATGCAAACACTTTCCCCCAAAATAGAGGATTTAGAGTCAAGATGAAGAGCAGGTGAAATCTGAGCATCTGAATGACTTGTAGCGGTATCTAAAATCTTCAGAGAATCACAGTTTTGGCTAAGTGAAATTTAATTTTTATTTGGAGGACAAATTTCAGATCACTGGGATTTATTCATAGTCTTATTTCAATAGGGCCTCAGAATGAGTAATAATTAGCATATGAGCTACAAAACTTAGTAGCAACTGCAGCAAATGTGAAAAATTGGGAGGGGGTGGGAGGTAATAGGAGTCTATATAAGAAAAAGACCCAAAAATCGGGACTGTTCCTATAAAATCAAGACATCTGGTCACCCTAACTGCAGGAATAAAACCACTCCATGTCTCTCTATAACTGTGACATTTTCAGCATAGTGTGTGACAGGGGTTTCTGTGCAACAACCATAGACATCAATTCTATGCTATGAATAGGAGAGGGGTAGGACTGTGGAGAAAGCCCCATGCAAAGCATTGAAGATATGTCTCTTTTGATTCTTTCTTCCAGTATTGTTTGCTGAATTAATATGCTTACACCTGCTGTAAGTAAAGACTGCATCATTCTGCACTGAGTGGGATCGCTCTGCCACTGCAAACCAAAATGCAGTTCCTTACAATAAGCTTTGTGCACATGGGCAGAAGCAGAGTAGCAGTTGCCAGGCAACCACTCTGAGCAACCAGATGAATGAAGAAATACACTGGTCAAGTGACAGTATCACTTTCAGGTTTACCTGATCTTTTCTGGGGAGATGCTTTTCTTCTATAGGAAGTAATGAGCTCTCACATTTATGTAGCACTTTTGATGCTGGGAAGCGTAAACATCAGTGATGGAGAAGACCTGTTAGGCCATCTTATTCATATCCCTGCCAAAGAAGGATTTCTTCCTATAATGTACTCTGCAGAGCTATTTAATCCATCACAAAATGAGGGACAATTCAAAAGTCCTGTAGATTTCAGTATTAGGAATTCTTTCTTGGTACCCAAGCTAAGTTTCACATGTACATGATTAACCGCAAATTAGACCCCTTTTAGTTCCTCATGGGCGCACCCCTCTGGTGACAGGTTTCACTATCTTCATTGCTCTCTGGGTGGAGCCATGTGGTTGTACCACTCTTAGATTGGGTCTCTGTACAAACCCACCATTTAACAACGGTGTTAACCTGACAGGCCCATCCGTGTTTGACACCTGTAAGCCCTTTTCATTTGGGAGCCTGACAGTGGCTGATTAAAGTGACTCAAAACAGCTTCTTCAGAACCAATAATTATTTATTCACCTAAACCTCTACAGCACACAGAGCAAAAGGATAAAGCAACAAAAGGCCTACACTCCTAGGGCTTACCTAAGCTTTATTTTTACCTTGCAAGTTTTGGGTTTGTTCCATTCAACCCAGTCATCCCTACTGCTGGCCTGGGATGGACAGATAGCCTCTGCTGCATTCTCTCAGTATAACCCTGTGTAGTGGGGTGCCTACCCTGTTCCCTAGATAAAAGGAGTAAAAGCAGCCCTAGAGAGGGCTTGGGCTGATTGGAATAGCAGCCACAGTTGTGGCTGCATCAATTAGGGCCCAGCTAGCCCCTTATAAGCGGGCTGTCAGGCAGGAGCTGGTAGGAACAGTTTCCTTCCAGCCTTAGAGAAATGGACCCAGTTGCTTGAAGGAGCAAAGGGTACTGATGCTAGAACAGTGCTGTAGAGCTCAGGCCTGGTGACCTCCCAGGCTGTGGCCTGATAGAAAGGTCTGAAAGGGTGTTGGGCTGTAGAGGAAGGCAGCAGGTCCAAAATCCCCCTTGCCTATGTTGACTGGCTTTTACACTGCAGTCCATCTCAGGGAACAGGGGCTAGATGATGACTGGCAGTAACCCTAGACTGAGGCAAGGTGGGGATTAGAGGGTTGAGTGCTCCCTGGGGAAGGGAGACCGAGAGAGAGTGTGGGCATATTGCCTGGGGGCAGCACCCCAGGTAGAATGGCACTGAGGTCTGGGAGGGACACAGGGTCCAGCAATGATGAGAGACTGACCTGTAGAGGGTGCTCTGCCTGGAAAAGAGCTAATTCTTAGATGGCCAGCAGGAAGTGCTGCAGGGGTGGGTTGTCATGCTACTACACCCTGCCAGTGACTCATCTTCAGCTATCGCTGCCCCACTCATCCTCTTTTTCTTGAGTCTGGGATCTTTTAACAAGTCAGTGCTGCTTTTGTTCCTAGGCTCAGGTCTGGGAAAAATAACCTGTTGGCCTGATACAAGCCAGGTAGGTGGACATTCCCCAGTTAATAGTTGCCCCCTTGTTACATTAAGAATTCTTGCTGCTCTTCCTGATGGTACTTTATCTCTGTCAAGGTTTTGTTTCTCCCTATGTGATCCATGCAGTCAGGCAGGATGCCTTGAACAGGTAAACTGAGGTAGACATCTACCTCATTCTCCACACACAGTCTCATTGCATTACTTCTGATTATACCCACCTGGACCACCACAAACTCTCAGATAAATGAACTCAGTAGGAGTAATGAGGATCTGGGGCTACCTAAGTCCTGCAGGACTACACTTAGCTCTTAGTCTCTCTCTCTTTACCATGTCACACCTAACAGGTGGAATGGTCCCAAAGCTCAAAATGGACTGGGTCACACACTCAACCAAAAAACCCAAACAGTTCTATGACAAGTGTGGGGAGGTCAGTCACTGGTCAGGAGATGAAGCAGGAACGGGATCTGAGATCGCACTCCCTAATTGGGACCAGGGTTTGTATCGTTAATTATCCTCCACCTTATTTCTTCCCCCCAGATAGCTGTGCCCAGAAGAATGCTTAAGTTATCTGCACCAAGGATTTCCCCATTCATCTGATGTTGTTTATATTTTCTTGTTGTGTTGCATATGGAAGGGGATAAGTACCCTAAGCCAGCCTGTTACTAACATATGCCTTTGTAATAGTTTTGGCTGGCCCTCCCACCCCTTATGTTCCTGGGGCTCATTTTCCTCTCTCAGATAACCACTTTACATCATTAACTCCATTGACTTTAATAGAGTTACTGTTGATTTGCACTGAAGTAAGTGAGAGGACCCTTGCATCCCCTCAGCACATAGGCCCTCATCTCACATTCTCTCTCTCTCTCCTCTTTTTGCCTTCTCCCTCTTGACTTATTTTTTTTCTTTGTAGTTTTATGGCTTTGTCTCCTCTTTTTCATTCATGCTTTTGCTCTTCAGCTGTACATTCTTACTCAGATACATATTTTGGGGAGGAGAGAACCACCCCACTATAAGAGGAATGAGAACAGCTGAGGGAAGCTGTCTGAGTAGCTGATCACAGATGTGGACAATCCAATCAGGGCCTAGCTGGCCCTGAGAAGAGGGTGGGAGGAAAGGAGTGACAGGCTCTCTTATGCTAGAGAGAGGAGGATTTGGCTGATGGGGAGCTCAGGGTACTGGGAGTAGAGCCGTGTTGCAGAAAGACAAGAGGAGCTGCGGTGCTCCAGCCTGGAAAATATCTAGGCTGCAAGCCTTGCTAAAGGCCAAAGAAGGTACTGGGGTTGCAGAGGTGCAGCCCAGAGTTAGGCAAAGGTAGCCGGTCTGACCCTTACCATATGATGGGGGCTAATTTAGCTACAACTAATCAGGAAAAAGATCTTGGAGTCATTGTGGATAGTTCTCTGAAGATGTCCATGCAGTGTGCAGCGGCGGTCAAAAAAGCAAACAGGATGTTAGGAATCATTGAAAAAGGGATAGAGAATAAGATGGAGAATATCTTATTGCCCTTATAAAAATCCATGGTGTGCCCACATCTTGAATACTGTGTACAAATGTGGTCTCCTCATCTCAAAAAGGATATACTGGCATTAGAAAAGGTTCAGAGAAGGGCAACTAAAATGATTAGGGGATTGGAAAGGATCCCATATGAGGAGAGATTAAAGAGGCTAGGACTTTTTAGCTTGGAAAAGAGGAGACTAAGGGGGGATATGATAGAGGTATATAAAATTATGAGTGGCGTGGAGAAAGTGAATAAGGAAAAGTTATTTACTTGTTCCCATAATAGAAGAACTAGGGGCCACCCATTGAAATTAGTGGGCAGCAGGTTTAAAACAAATACAAGGAAGTTCTTCACACAGCGCACAGTCAACCTGTGGAACTCCTTGCCTGAGGAGGCTGTGAAGGCTAGGACTATAACAGGGTTTAAAAGAGAACTGGATAAATTCATGGAGGTTGTCCATTAATGGCTATTAGCCAGGGGTAAGGAATGGTGTCCCTAGCCTCTGTTTGTCAGAGGGGGGTGATAGATGGCAGGAGAGAGATCACTTGATCTTTACCTGTTAGGTTCACTCACTCCAGGGCACCTGGCATTGGCCACTGTCGGTAGACAGGATACTAGGCTAGATGGACCTTTGGTCTGACCCAGTACGGCCTTTCTTATGTTCTTATGACCCTCTTGCCAATGGTGAGTGGCCATTACACACTGCAGTTTGCCCCAGTGAGAGGGGACTAGATGATGACTGGCAGTAGGCACTGAGGCAAAGTGGGTTTAGAGGGCTGGGGGTTTCCCTGGGAGGGGAGACCCAGAGAATGGAGAGGTACTGCTGGGGCAGAACCCTAAGGTGGAGGGACATGGGGCCTGAGACAGGTGAGACACCAGATAGGGCACTTCAGCTAGCAGAGAGTGCTCCAGAGCTGGAGTTGAGCTAATTCCCAAGGTGACCAGCAGGAGGTGCCACACCAGTGAGTCATTCCTCTGCTGCAATACACTATTGTAATGGGCTTAAGTGCTGTAGTGGGCTTAAGACTTGTAGTAAAGGAAATCTGCTAACTAACCATTCCAGAAAATAAATCAAGAGAAACAGCACTGGGGAGAGAGTACTTAGAAAGCTATTAAGAGTGTATCAAGATAAATAAAGTTGAAGAGAACTCTCAAATACTCAGACACTTGTGACAGGAAATCAAGATTTGACATATCCAAGATATATGCTCTAGTTTACATTTTTTCAACCAGGTGTTTAAGAACAGGCTCAGGATATCTTAACAACTGTCCTTTTCTTTTTTGGCTGGATATGAGGGTATCCTTAATTTATGGGAGGGGAGTCCTGACATTTTTTTGTGTTCTGACATAGGGCTGCTATATGGAAAAGGGGCTTGCTGTATGGAAAAGGTTGATAGCCATGGCTCTAATTCAAACCAAAGTTACTGGGCTTCAAGCAGGAATCACTGGATGAGTTTCTATGACCAGTGTTATGCAGGAAGTCAGACTAAATGATCATAATGATCCCTTCTGACCTTACAATCTATGGTGTTAAAAGATTCTGGGCCAAATCCTCAGGTACAGCCAAAATGCACAGAGCACAAGTCAGAGACCGATATGGAAAGGTAGCTTAAAGCTTTCATTTATGTTGCCCCAATCCTAGGACTGTGTAGTGGGGTGGCTGCCCCACTCCATCAGGAAGTGGCTTAAAAAAGCCCAGCCCAGGAAAGGGTTGTGGCTGGGAGCAAGCAAGTTCCCAGGCTGATTGGGAAGGCAGCTACAGCTGGGGCCAGACCCAATTAGGAGGCAGCTGGCCCTTAAAAAAGGGCTGCTGGTTTAGAGATCAGAGATGGTGTCTCCTCTGTTTGTGGAGGTAGACAGGCTTGGCTGTTCGGGAGCTTGATAGAGTACCTAGCATGGAGCAGGACTGGGGCAAGGCAAGAGGAGCTGGGGGAGCTCTGGCCTGGAAACCCACAGGCTGCAGGGCCTAGGAGATGGCCCAACAAAGGGCACTGGGGTTGCAGGGGGTGACCCGTGGCTGCAGAGGCAGCAGGCCAACCCTCCTTGCTTGGGATGAGTGGCAATTATACTGCAGTCTGCCCCAGTGAATGAGGGTAATGGTGACTGGTAGTTGCCTAGACTGAGGCAAGGTGAGGATAGGGGGTGGGGGTTCCCTGGAGAGGGGAGATCCTGAGACTGTGAGTGTACTGCAGGGGTGTAGCACCCTAGGGAAGAGGGCACTGGGGTCAGGGAGGGATACAGGGCCAGTAGCAAGCGGGACATCGGCCTGCAGAGGGTGCTTTGGATGCTGGACAAGCTAATTCCCTTGATGACCAGCGGGAGGTGCTGCTGTGCTACAGACTGCTTTTTGTATACTTTTCTCCCTGTTCAGTGTTAGGGCGGCATTTAATGCAGGGGTCCTCAAATTGGGGGGTTGGGACCCCTCAAGGGGTCATGAAATTGTTATATGGGGGCTTGCAAGCTGTCAGCCTCCACCCCAAACCCCACTTTGTGTCTAGCATTTATAATGGTGTTAAATATATAAAAATGTGTGTTTAATTTATAGGGGGGAAGTGTGCTCAGAGGATTGCTATGTGAAAGGGGTCAGCAGTACAAAACTTTGAGAACCACTGATTTAATGGTTACACAGGGCTAAAAATGTAATATTAGACAGATGTAACACCAATGACACCCCCTTTTCTATAGTCATGCCTCTTTCCCCCACTATGTCAGGGCATAATCAGTCTATCTAAGATACTTATAATAGTCTCCATTATCATATTATCTGAGTGATTCACAGACCTTACTCTTGTAAGGTAGGGAAGTAGTAGTATTGTGGCAATGGAAATTGAGCATCAACTGAACATTTTGCACAAGGTTATACAGAAAGTCTGTTGCAGAATAGGGGACTGGACCCAGATCTCTCACATCTCAAGCTAATGCTCTAACCACTGGGCCACCCTTTCTCCCCAGAAGGAACTTTTTCTTTTGCTGATTTTTTAAAAAGAGGCTGTCTGAAGCTGTTCAGGGATTTGGATACATGGATTAGTGAACTGAGGGTAGCTGAAGAATTCAAAGTTTAATTAATTCAATTTATCTGCATGTATGAGCCCAGGGGTTCTCTAGTGGATTTAAATACAGTATCATGATATATATTTTTCAAATTGTAAAAAAAATTTCTAGTCACAAAGCATAGGTCATGCGCATAATTAAATGTGATATATGGTGTATGATTTTTAAGGGCATGGAGAATGGTTTTTTAGTGTTTTATACAAGTCCATAGAAGCATGAAACTGAAATCTGCTTATTTTCTAAAGTTTTTCTTTCCTTTGTGTGTGTGTGTGTTTTTTTTTTTTTCTCTTCCCCGTACTCTGGTTTATTACTGAAGGACTGCTTGGTTGAGAATTCTGGTTGGTTGTCACAGGGCTGGTATTAGGAAGCTGTTGGTGTTGATTTATATTCTAAAAATAAAATATTGAAGTATTTGTGTATACATTTGCATGATGTGAGCATGTGCGCACATACACAAGATGAACTTGGCAAAGATGAGATAAGAATTGGGACTAATAATCATGACAGGTTCCATTTAAACTTCACCATAACTTTGTGTGGAAATAGATTAAATAAATGGCATTTGATTAGAGTTCACTGCTTATTGTTATGTAGTAAGTGAGTCAGGTGGCCTGAAAGGGATCCCAAAACAAAATGTGTTTCATTCCTATTAATACAGTGGCAACCAGAGATTCAGTTGAACAGAACTCCCAGACTGTAATGTGAGAAAGAAGTGCTGAAGCATCAGGGCAGCCAGCCTGTTTATTTCTGTCTGATCTTGGTGTTAAATAATTGCTGTGGCCGGTGTCACAATCATTCAGCGTCTCAGAGCAGTTTTATGACAATCAGTGCCACAAGTGATCCCCTGAATGACTAAGGGGAAGTATGTAAGTTTTGTTTTGGTCCTCAGAAAGAGGTTTGGTGGGGATGTAAGGCTCTATGGATAAAGGAGGTAGTAAAGAGAAGAAAATGTAGCGGGATGAAGAGTTAAGACATCCTCTTCAAATACTATGTGTTTGCTCTCTCTTTTTATTTGCAATAGTCTGGTACCTGTTAACACTCTGTGACTGGAGACTGCAGAAGTCTAATGGTCATCACAATGTCACAGTGCAAGTTTTGAGCATTGCTACAAAAGGAGATTGTCATGATCTGTACAAACATATGTACAGTTCCTGAAACTCCATAATAGGTTAAGGACTTCAGCAGACTCAGACTGAAGTCACCAGCAAGACTCCCATTAACTTCAACAGGACCTGGCTCAGGAAGTTGGGCATCTGAAATCCCAGTGCAGAAGAATTCATCACAGGATGTGTTTGGGAGACTGCCTCCTAGATGAGCAATTCCTTTGGAACAGAATTCTGATTAAAGGTGGGCTGAATCTGGATTTCAACTCCCTCCTTCTGCAAAGTTTGGGCTTGTTCATTCCTTGTGTTCTAGTGCAGCTGTTATCCCTATTACAAAACTTGAATCCAGGTGTGGATTATAATCCCCACTTTGCCCCCAGAGTTTGAGTGTACAGGTCCAGGTTTCTGGTTCAGGGGTCATCTCTAATTCTGAGTGATGACTCCTGCATTAATTTAACATATAGGTTCAAGAATTAACAACCTGTGTAAATGGTGCACTTGTGTTTGCACCATGACCGTACAGATGAAGAGTGGAGGCTTTCAGTCATTAAACATAAAACTGATGGGGAAAAATACTTGGTTGAGGTCAAGCTTGGTAAACTAATCTGTTACTTACCTCTGACATGCAGGTACCCTGGTTTTCTCTCTCTGAGTTAGCGAGGGCTCAGTAATGTAGAATTGGCAGGAGGGAGGAATTCTCATAGCTCTTGAAGGATCTTGCCCCACCCAGAGTGCAAAGTCATACACTGCAAAGAATGCTGCATGGATGCCTGTAGGCCTATATGGGCTAGAAGACCTAAAGAGCATTCAAATGGCACAGTGTGAAGTCAGATAATAGATATAGGCTATGACAAACAGTTGTAACTAAAAGATTGTGCACACTGTGGCTGGACTGTCCCTTTAAAGCCCAATCATGCACTGGGGAAGGGGTGCAGACACAGATGTACTGCAGTGGGAGTCAGCCAGAGATCTTCCTGGGGCATCAGGAAAGTGCACATTGGAATGGAAGTTCCCCTCTCCTTTCAAAAGGCTGTACGTGTGCCAGGTTGGGACTGTTTTCTAACTTTATGGGAGGGAAGGGGGGCGGAAATTAGCACAGTGCTGCCATTGCTCATGAGTTCTGTGATATTTGCTGTTTTTCTGGAAGTCCCAGATCCTAGAAACATGTGACTCTGAGAGAATCTGAGCTTTGATTTAAGAAAAATGAAGTTTCTAGCCCTCAATCGTTTGGAGAACAGTTGGAAAACATGAACTGTAAAGGCTCAAACCAGACACCAAATAAGAGACCCCACATTTATTATTTTTAAGCACCTCTCAACATTTTAAGACTTGGGATTGGCAACACTGCTGGCATCACCACAGTGCTAGCCTTGTGCGTTGCCTGCCCTCCAAAGCCATGCTGGACATGTCTCCGCTGAATTTGGGAGGTGTGATTTCCCAGCACAGTAAACAGACTTGTGCTAGCTCAGCTTCAGCCCACATGCTAAAATCACAGGGTGAATGTTGCAGCATGGGTGGGAGCTGAAGTTAGCCATGCCTGACATGCTGGGTTCAAGTTTATGCTGTTAGCCTGAGACTATGCCCGTGCTATGCTACAGCATAGCCTTTGTTGTTGGCCCCTACACAAGCGCATAGAAGGGGGGAAATTCTCCCTCTGCCTTTTCTCCTCCCTCCCCTTGTGTGCCTGTGCAGGGCCTTACATATGCAGCACAAGTGACATTTATAGATGCAATTACGGTGCAAGTGGATTTGGGTCGTTAACACAATAATACAACAGAAAACCTATCTAAAGTGTATGCACTGCAGGCCTATGGAACTAAATTGGATTTCTTCCATGTGCCTCTGGCTGCATACAATAAAAACAGCTTGTATGGTGAAAGATGGTGGAATAATAACTGGGAAAGGGGTTTCATGTTAAATAAGAGCATTTTCTCTGATGTGCTGACTTTAGATTATAATCTGAAAGTGAGGCAGCCCAGAGAATTAGGATGTAGGTAATGGAGATTCAATTTAACAATGTTTTGCATTAGTATAATTGCATAAAATTGGGCTATTAGTGTAATTTTTGCAAATTATAACACCACAAAATGAAATACAATGAATGTATTTACAAGGATGCAGAGTTGGTCTAAATTCTGAGACCTCTAAACGCTAGTTGCACAGAGAACATTTATTAAAAATATGGAGTTGTGTCCATATACTGTTTTGAGAAATTCTGAACCTTATCAGTGACTCATGAAATTTAAAAGTGAAACTTTTTCAGAAACAATAACCATGTGGAATTTAGTGCCTAAAATGTCACTGAGAGGAACAGTAATTAACATGTCCTTACCTGACCTTAATTGTATGTTGTATAAAATATCACAGAAAAGAATCAGAGGGGAAAAGTCTTTGTTGAGAGAACGCAGCTGCTCATTTCAGTAAACCTTCTAGCTGTGACTTTGAATGTCAGCAGAATCTGCACCTGGTGCCTTCTTAACCTTTCATGTGGGACAGGTGTATTCTCTTTTGTGACTTCCCCCGTGGCCCATCTGAAAAGTTGTAATAAGGGAGTGTATCAGCCCCTCCCTTGCTACCTTGCAGTTGCAAATGTGGCTTATCCAGACTACTCCAAGCAAGTCAGAAACAGCAGTTGAAAATATAGAACCCTGCTGGATGAGAGTTTTAGAGCTGGCCTATGTGCACGCCATTCTGACTTTTAAAACAGATAAGTCTCAAGTACTTGGATCCACTTAACATACTTAGGCCCTGATCCTGAAAATGGCTAGTGGGGTTGTCCCAAACAAGTAGGACTGAGAATAGATGCACTTTGTCATGCTTTCAACACTTTGAATATAATCAAATGCTCAGGAGGATATGCCAGACAAATGTTTTACAGAATTGCTTAGGAGAATATGTATGACAGTAGTATCTCTGAAGGGTTAAATCAATCTTTGGTTGCTTTTCTCTACTCTCCCATTTTAAGGAAAGAAATTTTTCCATTATTTCTGTTCCTTTCAGTTTATATACATATCAAGAGAATACTACACTACCTGAATACATATTTCATTATTTGCAGTCAGTAGTTCTAGTCGTATATCCATCAACATAAACTCTATAGGAGAGTAATCATGAAACCACCATGCCGGTAGCATATTTCAAATGCATATACAGTTCACAATCCAGTTGTAAATAAGAAGTGATTTAATAACTACAGGTTTTGACTCATTTTTATAACTGAGTCATTCAAACTAGAGAGGAAAACCATCCTTCAGGTCCTTTAGTGTTGCTCCCTATGACACAGTTTCTAGTGTTCTGTCTAGTCTAGAATTAAATGTCCCTAGAGATGACATTACCATCACTTTCCTTGAGGAAGCTATTCCACTGCTGAATATCTTACCAAGGGTCCCGATATTCAGACTGTATTTTCCCTTTCATAGTTTCATTCCATTATTGCTTATTAAATCTCCGGGGACTGCTCTAAGTAACCCTTCTCCTTCTCACAATTAACATTTTTTAAAAATATTTTATTTATACTGTTACCAGGTCTGCTTGTAATGGTGTGTGTGCTGGTTCTTTAAAGATTACTTAGCTTGTAAATTCTCTGGATTGGGGTGTTTTGTTCTGTGTTTGTACTGCACTTAGGACAATGGGGTTTTGCTCCATGTCTGGGGCTCCTAGGTGCTACCACAATACAAATAAACGAAAGAAACAAACATGGCTACAGCACAAGGACAGCTCCAGTCCCAGGTTCAGCCCTGAACAAGTGCGTTGTGGAGGATGATGTTTGAAAGGACTAATGGGGAGGATAATGCAGGAACCATGTGACCGGGCTGGGAAAGACTTTGCTATATAAAGCAAGTTTCTTGCTTAGTCTAGTGAGACTGGGAATAACGTAAGACCTGGAGTAGGACTTTCCATCAACAATGCTGGGGAAACAACCAGAGAGAACCTGTGAGGGAAAGCTTGTAAGGAGACCTAGAGATAAGCAGGATGGAAGGACTCTGGGGAGGGGGAAGTGAGTGATCATGGGCAATGGGAGCATAGATGGTTTGGGATGGGAACTGAGTGCTAATGGCCTCTTTTGGGGCCATGGAAAGAGCTTCTAGAGCACATGGGCAGGGCCGGCTCCAGCATTTTTGCCACCACAAGCGGCAAAAAACCCTCCCAAACTAGGAAGTTGTCGACCTGCTGCCGAAATAAGAAGCGGCGCACCGTCACAATCATGGACGGTGTGCCACCCCCCAACGTTGGCCGCCCCAAGCACACGCTTGGGATGCTGGTGCCTGGAGCTGGCCCTGAGCATGGGAGGAAGTCCCTCTTTCTCCCCCACATCACCAGTGGCGACCAGGACAAACTCTGAAGAAAGGAGAAAAGGGCTATTAAACTGTTTAGCTTGAGGCCATACTACTAGTAGTATCACACAACCCTGTGTCAACAAGGCTAGAGTATTTAAAGGTGGAAATTATAGGTCAGATTTTCAAAAGTGCTCTGCTACCAGGGTCTCTTATTGACAGTCTGGCCATAAATATAGTGATTAGATGTGGGCTTTTTAAATTCTTACATAAAATGGTGGTAGAGAGAAGCCACTGATTCAAGGATCTCCCAGATCTATTGCTTTGTCCAGTGAATTATGTGAGTTAACATGGTGTTTGTTTAATCTTCGTATGCTTTATTTAGGGGAAATCTTGTCTTTTTGTATGAAGTCATAGTGTCTGCAGGAATGGATGATGTACATTGGATTCTGTCATTAAGATTGGAAACAGATGTGAGGAAGGATTCTGCAAGGTTTGGCTATTTGCTACCAACATTTATTGACTTTGAAAAGGCATATAATGTAATGTGGTGGGAGGGTTTGTTGACTAAATGTTGTGGGAAGGAGATTAAAGGCAGCATGTATGAGTGACTACAGCACTTTCTCAGTGAGCAATCTATCTAGGTGAGGACTGAAGGAGAAATTTTGTAGTAAATATATACCTAAAGTTGATTCTCTTAATGGTCACATTCATTATAAACTAGGTCTAGCAGGTTTATGTAAGCTTCCATAGTGCAGGAATTTATTCTAATCCTTATTGAAATCAACTCTCTGGTAGTTTGATCTCTACTTTTTCCCAAATAATAGTTGGTGACTTTGCTAAATATGTAGAGAATTATTTTCAGTTATCAGTATACATGGATGAGAGGGCAACTTGGTGTCCTGTAATAATGTATGAATATTATGTCTTTTTTTTCTGTCTGCCTGATTGTTGTAAAGGAGATACTCTATGAATACGAGGGATTAATTCAAGGAGAGGTTGGTTGTATATTGGAAAAGGACAGTAGTTTCAGATAGCCAACCATTTGCCTACAGCTGAGGGGCAATGCTAGCATTCATTTTGATGTCCTGCTTCTGACCCCCATTGAGCTCAATGGAGCAGTTTGTAAACAAAGAACCACCAACGAGCTGGAAACCTAGGACAGGGCTGGGAGTTATGGGGAGGGATAAAAGTGACATTCTGGAAGGAGAGGGGTTATGCGGAGTTGCTGGTGAGAAGTGGTTCTCACAGACACACATCCCAGAGGTCTGGAGTAATGAGGGACCTGCCTAGGGTCTATCCCAAGGGATGATATGGCAAGCCTATAGGTAAGATTGACATGCATGTGGGCCTTGGATGTTTTAAAATCCTTTCTCTTATGCTATGCTTACTTCCTAGTGAAGAAAAGTACATATTATTATTATTATTATTATTTATTATTATTTGGAGAAAGCTACCTGGGTCATAATACTTACCGTTGGTTGCAGCTGCTTAAGGGAAGATCTATTCAGATGAGTGTAAGGAACAGTAGCCCAGGACCCAGTCAGAGTAGAAACTTATGAACATTATTTGACGACATAGAAGAAATTCAAACTCAGAGCCTAGTTCTGATTTAACTTGGATTAAACAAGTAAAACAACATTCACTTCAGCACCGTTACTCCAGATTTACAACAGCGTGAGATCAAAATTAAAACCATGAGGCTTAAAGTTTGAGAGTTTAGTAATGGAAGCTAAGGCTGAGAATGGCTTCTTGGGAAACTAGTTTGGGGAATATATGGACTTATTTTGTGAAGAGGAATTTTTTTCTGGCTAATTCTGCAGGGTCACTTCCATAACATGTCTATTTCTCTCCCCCTCCCCCCAGTTTAGTAACTTGGAATGAAAAGACTACTTAAGTGGCCTAGAAATGACACTTTCTAACCAACTTAGTTCCCCTTTGCACAGACAAAAGTTGAGGAGTTATATTAACCTGCTATTTTCAACAGAGTTTTTCTTTTGTAGCAACAGCAGTTATCATAGCATCTGACTTCCAGGTTGGAAGGAGCAGGAGAGGCAAATAACCTAGAACCCACCTAAGTGTTGCTTCTGGAGTTAAAAAACCAACGTACTTCAGAAACTAAAAGTAATTACTCAATTACAATTAATTGCTTGTGGTTGATATGGGTCTTGCTTTTGCACATACCTTTCAACATACAACAAATTCTGGAGTGAACAGTTTCATAGGGAGTATCTGGGAGCTTAGGGCTCATAAAAGGATGGTCTCCCCACAGACACTTCCTCCTCCCACCAAACTAAATGTTAATGGGGGAACTGGATGGGTGAAAGGCTTGGTAATAGCTTACAGAACTCTCCATCTTCAAAGTCACGAATAAAACTAGATGCAAACTTTTCCATCAAAATGTCTTTTCAACAGAAAATGGGTTTTCAACAAAAGAGAAACTGTCAGGAAGAACTTTCAGTTTTCAGCCAAAAAAAATTCAGGTTTTTTATTCAAAATGTCAGCAAATGAAATCCAATTTTTCAATGAATTTTTTTTTCTCTGGGTGGAGGGAATTATCGTTTCCCAAACAGCTAGTTGCCCAGCTTGAGTCCCAGGCCAACGGTAACTGAATGTTGCTAGAATCAAATAGCAGCTTAAATTAGTTTGGTAGTCACTCTGGTGCACCCACACATCTCTGAACTGAATCATTGAAATGAAAGTTTGAAAAGTTCTATATTTATAATGACCTAATTATATTATATAAGTATAAAAAATGAGGAGTACTTGTGGCACCTTAGAGACTAACCAATTTATCTGAGCATAAGCTTTCATGGGCTAGAACCCATCAGATGTATAGAGTGGAACATACAGTAGGAAGATATATATAATGAGAGAGAGAGAGCGCGCATGAAAAGGTGTAGGTTGCCATACCAACTTTAAGTGGCTTAATCAATTAACGAGGAAAAAAAAAAACTTTTCTAGTGATAAGGATGGCCCATTTCAAGCAGTTGGCAAGAAGATGTGAGTAACAGTAGGGGGATACTTAATGTGGGGAAATAGATTCAATTTGTGTAATAACCCAGGAACTCCCAGTCTTTATTCAAGCCTAATTTAATGGTATCCAGTTTGCAAAATAATTCCAGTTCAGCAGTTTCTCATTGGAGTCTGTTTTTTGAAGTTTTTTTGTTGAAGAGTTGCCACTTTTAAATCTGTTGCTATGTGACCAGAAAGATTGAAGTGTTCTACTAGTTTTTGAATGTTATGATTCCTGATGTCAGATTTGTGTCTTTATTCTTTTGCGTAGAGACTGTCTGTATTGGCCAATAATGTATATAGCAGAGGGGCATTGCTGGCACATGATGGCATATATCACATTGGTAAATGTGCAGATGAATGAGCCCCTGATGGTGCAGGTGATGTGATTAGGTCCTATAATGGTGTCCCTTGAATAGATATGTGGACAGAGTTGGCATCGGGCTTTGTTGCAGAGATTGGGTTTCTGGGTTAGTGTTTTTGTTGTATGGTGTGTGGTTGCTGGTGAGTATATTTTTGCTTCAGGTTGCGAGGCTGTCTGTAAGCGAGGAAGACAATTAGAGGAGCAAAAACCTTTTGTTTTTCTACCAGGATTGCCCGCCCCCCCCCCCCACCTTTCCACCAAACCATGTTCAACAGCAATAAATGAGTATGGCAGGTTTCCTGGGGACAGTACTGTTTCTCTGTCACTGAATTCTGGGTATTGACCCAAAATTCTGAGCTTCCAGGCTTCAAGGATCTTTGCAGCAGTACCACTTGGGAAATTTCTACCCAAACAGTGTTAACTATTGGAAAATAACATTAGGAAATCCCCTGATACGTTGTTAACCTGTTTAATGGTGGTTGTGCAGCTGGAAAATAGGCGAGGCAGCTCAGTGTTCCAATGAGATCTTTCAGTGAGCTGCATTTGTTCTGTAACTATACTGAGATTATCGTTGGACTCCTGTTATCAGAATCGGTGATGAAATGGCCTTTTTAATTTTGATAGGGAGGGTAAGGTACTGTGTTCTTTGGAGTTCCTCATGGTTTTTCTTACAAGGGCAGAGTTAAGGTTGTGTGGATATTCTGTCAGATAAATATAACCTTAAAGATGCCCAGTCAATGCAATCAACCTGTTGAACTGCTTGCCAGAGGATGGTGTGACGGCCAAGACTATAACAGGGTTCAAAAAAGAACTAGATAAATTCATGGTGGATAGGTTCATCAATGGCTGTTACCCAGCATGGGCAGGGATGGTGTCCCTAGCCTCTGTTTGGCAGAAATTGGAAATGAGCAACAGGGATGGTTCACTTGACAATTACCTGTTCTTTTCATTCCCTCTGGGGCACCTGGAGCTGGCTAGTGTCAGATGGCAAGATATTGGGCTAGATGGACCCAGTATGGCCCTACTTATGTTCTTATGGGTAATGTCTACACTTAAAACACGGCAATGACAATGCCGCTATGGAGCTCTTTCTCATGTTTGGTGTTTATAACTTCAGTTCTAAAATTCTGTATGGGATGTAGATGCGGATGCATATGGAAGTAGAGTAACATTCACTCAACATTCCCTGCTCCTTGACATTTGTGTGGAGGGATTTAAGCTCTCACTGCTGGGAAGAGTATGATGCCGCAAGGCATGGTTGTGGGACTACATCTGCAAAATCCATCCCTAAAAAGTATTCTGTGTTTTCTGAATATGCATCCTGCTGCTGCTGTCAGACACCCTTTAAGGCATGAACAAGGCTTCACTATCCCTGTAGATCCCACTCTTTGGAATGACTATGACCACATCTACACTACAGCCACAACAGTGGCACAGCTTGAGTGCGGCAGCTGTGTGCTGCTCTAGTGCAGATGCTTTCTACACAGACTCATGGACTTTAAGGCCAGTTGGAACCACCCTGTTGACCTAATCTGACCTCCTGCGTGCAACAGGCTGCAGAAACTCACCCACCCACTCCCCTCCCTAACCTGTGGCTGAGTTACTGAAGTCCTCAAAGCGTGATTTGAAGACACCCATGGAAGGCATTCTTCCCTCATGGTAGTTGATCCACCTTTCTGAGAGAGGGGGGTTAGCTTGATGGAAGAACTCTTCCGCTAACCTAGCCCTGGCCACAGCGTGGTTTAGATCAACTGAACCACCCTGGAGTAATGGAATAGCAGAAGCGGTTGCATTTTTACCCCCTAAAAAGCTTATGCCCCAATCAGTCAGTTAGTTTTTCCGGTGCTACTTGACTCGTGGTTGTTTTGTAGAAGCCAGAGCGACCTGAGTTCCCAGCAGAGCCTCGGCCCCGCCTCGTCAAGCTTCTGTAAATTCACTTTTTCTCAGGAGGACAGGTGGGCACCCTAACACCCCACCCTGGGTGCAGGGCCACACGCCTGCTTCTCACCTCCTACCCCCTGGGAGCCGGGTGCGGGCTTCATTGCCTTGGGCACAGCCACGGGGGTCACCCGCCTCCTCTCCCACCCCCCATGGGGTCACTGGGGCCACCCACCTCCCCCCGCGAAGGGGCGGCGCCGGAACAATTCCAGAGGGTCTGCAGCACCAGGCGACGTCAGAGACCCCCTCCGGCCCCGCCCCTGCATCCCCCAGCGTGGGCCCTGTCCCGCCCCCTGCGCGCGCTAGGCTGCCCGGGCCGGTGGCGCGCGGCGTCCCCGGCCTCCTCCGCGCCGTGCTCGCGCGCGGGGAGCAGGGGGCGCGAGCCGGGCCCGGTGCAGAGGGCGGGCGGGCGCGCGCGCGCTCCTCCTCCTCGCTTTGCAACACGCGCACGCAGGTGCCGGGCCGCCCCGCTCCCCGCCGCCGGGCCGGCCCCCGGCGGGATCTCAGCGCGTCTCCGGGAGGAGCTGGGGCCCGCCGCGGCGGCTGCGATACAGCCGCCGCCGCCGTCCCGACCCACGTGAGGAGCCGAGAGGGGCCATAAGCAGCAGAAGCCAGGAACCTCCTGCAGCTGCTGGCCCCGGGAGCTACGGCCCCGGCAGGAGGAGCCCCTCTGCCCCCGGCGGCATTGTGGCTCCGAGCGCTCGCTGCCAGCGCCCGGGGCTGCTGTGCTACCCTCCGCCCCTTTCTCCTTCCCCGTCGAGACTCCCCCGCCCCGTCTGTGCCCCTCTTCGCCCTGCGGTGGGCAGCTGCCCTGGTTTTCTTGGGGGGCAGGGGGCGCTGCAGCCCCCGCTCCCTGCACGTGAGCCCTGTGGGGTGGATGTGCCCAGGAGGCGGCGCCGAGCCAGCCCAGCCCTGGCTGTCTGGGGATGCCCAGCGGGGCAGCGATGACTTGAGGCTGCGCTTTGCCATGGATGGGATGACCTGCTTCATGGTTGCTCTGGTGACGCTGGTGGTCTGGTGCCCGGGTCAGCCTGGGTGCATCGCTCGCCGCTCGGCCCTGCGAACGGGTCTCCCGGTGCTGCTGTCTCTGCTGCTGTCCGTGCCGGCCTTCCTGGGCTCCCCGGTGGCAGGTAAGGAAACAAAAGGGAGCAGAGGCCCCGTCCGTGGGCTCCCTTGCCTTGCACAGAGCAATGATGTGCCGGGTTGCCTTGCCCATGTTTGCAGGTGTGGTCCCTATGGGTAAGGCTCTAGTGAGGCTTCTTTGTACTGAGGACTCATGGCAAAATATGCCAGGGCTCTAATTTGTTCTGTGCTATGTACCAAAGGCCTCGGTGAGGTTGTGGTCCAGGCTATTTTGTGACTGATACTTTACTTAAAAAAAAAATCTTATAGCATTACTGCAAGTGCTTTTGGGATACAGGTTTGTCCCCCTCTCTCGGAGATGACAGTGCTTATGTTAAAGGTTGTAAAGGGCTGGGGGAAGAGAAACAGTATCTAACTACAGTTGAATATGGTCATTCCTCTTCTGTGCCAAAACCCTCGTGCTTTGTCTACTAGGAAGACTGAAAGCAAGTCATTGTAACAAAGCTCTATACAGGGGATTTAAAAATATTTTTTGGAGATTTTAAAAAGAGAATTGTGCTCCCCGAAAGGTTTTTTTTTGAAAAAAATTATTATTTTTTTTTTTTTTTTACTGTTAAGGCATAATTTCTTAAAATGAGCAGACAGCCTTATTTAAAGCAAGGTAGCTGAGTGACTGCCTATTAGCATAGAATTAAGGATGGAATTCATATGGAGTGGTGTTGATTTTCTCCCCATCCTTCTAAATTTGTCTAGTAATCAGGTGTTTCGGTCTTCTATGATGTCATCTGAAAGCTGATGTGCTCCTGGAGTCTGTGCAGTGAATACATTGCCCACAACTGATGTTTCTGGAGGGATTGTTGGGCAGTCTATGCATGGTGGTGGTGTTTTTTAATGAAAGATACTTGTATATGCTGAATAATCTTGACATTTGGAAGTGTCACATCATCAATCTGTAATAGCATTTGCAGGATTCCAGATACATTGTTTTCTGCATGGAACCACAAAGTGCTGAAATTATAAAACCTTGCCTAGTATGCAACTATTTTTAAAACAAACAAAAAATGTAAACATAGCAGTGAGATGACCACTGTCTGAAGGTGATTACTGTTAATACTTTATATGGAAACTTAATATTTTGTCAGTACTTAAACTGCCAAGGATGTGGGTGGTGGTTCCATTTTTGGCTCTTGCTGTTTAAAGGAAACTGTAATGTATTTGTTAAATTATATTACAAAAATGTGTCATACACACAGACTTATTGTATCACCTTTATCAGTAGAAAGTTGTGCCTGCTTAAATCAAGAGATAACATTTCATAAAATGGACACCTTGTGATGTTGTATATTTTTGTTGAAATCCAAGTTAAGATTTGTATTTAAATACCACCTTAGGTGATGATAACATAATAAACAGTAAGACTTGCCTTAACCAACTGTCCAATGGACCAGCCAAAGTTAGACATCTAGGAAAGGCTGATTTTATTTAAAGGGTTAGCAAAATTGAAGTGCAATGACTGATATATTTGTAAATGTTGGATATATTTTAAAAAACCTTTACAGATGGGAGAGTTACCCATTTTTGGTGATTCTCTGTGCGCTTGTACAGAGTTTATGTTCATTTATTATTATCTTTGATATTCATATTGTGGTATTACATGTTTAAGGTCTGATCCAACTCCTTTTGCAGCTGGTGGGGGATTTTCTACTTATTTAAACAATTGCATTGGACTCCTATGAAGGTTGAAAACCTCCAGTAAATTTTAGAGACGCTATATATAGAATAGAGTTTAGGTATGAGGTCTTGGGGAGGTGTCAAAGCTGTCTTTTTTTTTCCTAGAGGATAGTAAAAATATTTTTAGCTTCTTATGGCTTTAGACAGGAGTGGAGTGTGACTTTTTGTTTTAGTTAGCAGCCTTTAATTGCAATGTCTCGGGGCCTCTAGAGATAATAATATTTGTGGTGCGGTTTTTATAATTAAATCAGTGTCTAGCCACTGGAAGCTAATACTCAGAGGAAATATGGGTCATTCACCATGATGATTTTAATGTTAAAAGGGTTGGGGATATTCTAAGAACACTGCAATAAGAAAAATAAAGTTTAGTCTGAAGTGCTTTATAAAAGACCAATACAGGAGTCTGTCAATGATGTTTTATCCTTGTTCCCTATCTAATCTTTGGTTAGCCTTCCAGTGCTTTTGGTTTCACTAAAGAGTGAATGAAAACAAAAGAGGTGGTCATATGACCTAGTTTATATGCAGTAAACCTTGAGTATTCTCTTAGAGTTGCCTGACAGGTACAAATTCTTCTGCTTGTCAGTGGCGTTTATTCTTTAACATTTGAAGAGTAACTAAAGCAAATGAACCACATAAACTGTACAAGAAGCTTATTACAAGATAATGAAATAACTGCTCTTTAGAGCAACTTGCTTACAGTTTACGTATCAACGTGTAGATTACTTTTTCTTAGTTTACTTTCAGCAAAACTCTGACTTCTGAAAACCAGGAAATAAGTGTTATGGTAAATGCCCAACCTTAACTCTGCCCTCTTTGAGCAATACCCTATAACACACACTCACTCTTCCTTTTCACTACAACACACACATGCTACCTGTGCCTGGCTTAGGCCATGGTTACACTGGCACTTTATAGCGCTATAAAGCCCCCACGAGCGCTATAACCTCCTCCCCGTCCACACTGGCAAGGCACGTAGAGTGCTATAACTGCTGAGTTATAGCGCTATTATTAATCCACCTCCGCATGGGGAATAAGGGCTGTAGCGCAGCTGCTGTAGCGCTACAGCAAGGATGTGGACACCCACTGCGCTACAAGTAATCTCTGGAGATGCCTAGAGCCATTTAAGGCAATTGACGTCTCTTCCCTTTGTTTTGAACTCGGCTGGAGGAATGCGGAAGTACCTCTTTAGAGTTTCTTTCTTAACTCGGCAGATAAGCAATGCAAATGTTTAAGGAGGGAGCCTGTGTGAAAACAAAGCCTTCTGTGAACGGAGGCTTTCAGAAAAATGGAAAAACCACTGTCTCTCTCCCTCCGCATACACACAACGCGTCCCCCCTCACCCCCCTCGTTTAAAAAGCACGTTGCACCCAGCTGAATGCTGGGATACCTGCCCTAATGCGCTGCTCTTAATGCTGCATTAAGTGCCCCAAATGTGGCCATGCTATACCGCAGGAGCATCTGAGTGTGGACATACAATAGCGCTATACATATTCCTGTATAAGGGGACCGCTATAACCTATAGCGCTATAATCTTGTAAGTGTAACCATACCCTTAGGCTCAGTGTTTGAGTGTATTTCCCCTGACAGAATACCACACTTGTAAAATTTAACAGCCTCTTCACACCCCTTTACAACCCCATCACAACTGCACATAGGATACCACTTAAGCTTATTATCATTCTCTAGCTATCATTAAACCACAGACTGCTTCCAGATCCCACCTAACTAATGACAATATCTATGGCAAGAAGATCCCAGGGCCCTGCTATTGACCCAAACTGCACAATTCTGTATTGACATGATGCAGATTGGAACCTCAAAATATACTTGCACCTCATTTCTTTGATTCGCATACATTGGGGCCCTTTTCTAATCACAGTAACAGTTCGGCAATCCTCCTCAAATTAATCCCCAGATTTCCACATATCACAAATGCACTTCCACCAGCTTGCCCCAACTATTGCTTCCACCATACAGTTCAGATACATTTAACACCCTGAATGCAGTTAGAGTACATGCAGATACTTCCTGGTAGCTGTTGCTAGCTCCAGGGGGCAGAGTTAATGTGGTTATGTGTACCATAACTCTGCATTTCCAGGTTTTCAGAAGTTTGAGGTTTTGCTGAACTCAGTGTTCTGGAAGGGCATTAGCTATCAGTAAGAACCCTTAATTCTGTGTTTAGTGAGGGTTGTGGTTTTTTTGGCCATTTAATTATTATTGAAGTTAGGGATTAACTTTTTTCTGTGAAGTGGGGAGAAGTCCTAACGGATCCTGTGCACTCGGGAAGCAGATTAGCGAAGAAGCAAATTTAGACCCAAACTTTAGTTATCTGTATTGCAGACTTCCCTCTGGAGGCTCTAGTATATTTCAGGTGCTAAACTGTAGCAATTGGGGCACTTGAATAAAACACAGGAAAAAAAAGAGAAATGCGGGGTCAAGAGGCCCAAGTTAAGTTTAAAGCTGTCTGATGCCTATTAATGTACATCTGAAAATAATATAAACATGTGCAGATCATCTCATAGAAGGGCATAATTTAGGAATAATGACACTTTCTATTGCTTGTGCTCAGTATGCTGCAATTTTCAAATGCTTCCAGCCTTTTTAGAAATCAGACTTTCATGGATGGTGCTCTTCACTGGGGACTACTTGCTTGCTAAATTAAAAAGGTAAGCTGTTGAGGGTATTTCTGTGTGTTTTTGTAGCAAAAAAAGGAGGAGTAGTTTGAGAATTTCAAGGCAAAAGTTTTTGTATTTTGTAGAACAGCAGACTTAACTTACAGCAGTAGTTCTGATCTTACAGTATAGCAAGATGATGATTTTGGCCCCTATTTACTGGGATGTAAATGTTTCCAAGAAGAGCATGGTGGCTGAGTATCTGAAACACTCTGTCCTTTTGTGTTTCTGACTATGGCTTAAACTTTGATTGTAAATGAATGAGTTTTGTATGGGCAGCACTCTAAATCACACAACCATTGTACGTGGTTTGGCACAACTCGGGAGTGTTTGGAGACCAAAATTGAGCATTCAATGAGATCCCTGTAGGCTTGAGATAAGGATATTGGTGGGGCAGAAAGGGAAGCTTGCAGGTCAGCTGCCCTTGCTTCCAGTTACTTAGCTTTCCCAAGTGCACATACTAATTTTAAATCTAGAATTAATGTTGCATTAGGGAAGCTTGTGTTATATAGCTGGGATAGAAGTCATGCGGCACAAGAAGACATAAAAATCCTGATCCATGTCAGAAGTCTGGTTTGAAGCTGTTTTCAGTTAAAAGCTGACAGTGACCTTATATCCTGTCCTTATGCTGAAAGATGAAACAGATTTGGGCTGCCAGCCACAGACTTCCAGTTCTGCAGAGACGTAATATCTTCCATTCTGAAAGAACAACAATAACAAAAGTTTCCTTTGTCTTTCCAGCATGCATGTGCTTTTTATAGTAACACAGTAAAAACTTATTTAAAGGCATATCAACTTAATTGCATGTCTCTCAGACAATGTTTTACCTAAGATTATTATAACTGAAAGAGGCTCGAGAATAGTGTGTTTAAAGCTGTCACTGGTCATAGAGAGGTAATATTCAGTCCTGGATCATGGTCAATATGGCTTTTGGGGTGAGGGAGGTAAAGAGTGGAGAAACCCGTATGCAATGAAAGAAGGAAAACATACCGGGATTTCTTTAAAAAATGATAGTTCAAAATCTTTTGTGGGTTTGGACTACATCCTGGTGAAACTAGATTAGTGGACAGAGGGTAGGTGAAAGAAAATTAGCGGTGCCTGTTAAATACAGTTTATCACACACAATCACCAACCACCACAAAAGTGGTGTACATATATTTAAAAATGTGTTTAGCAACCCTAAAGTTATAAACTATTACATTTGTCTGATGGGAGGAAATAAAATTAAGGTAAGGAGCTTTACCTTCTGGCTTTCAAGAGATTATAAATAGCTAAATAACCAAGAGTTTTGAAGGAACTCAAATGTGAAGTTGCTTAACTACTAACTGTGCTACGTAACCTATCATTTAATCAGCTACTGTACCTGATGACTGGATGATACCTAATGTGATGAAAATTTAAAAAAAAGGCTCCAGAAGTGATCCTGGTAATTACAGGCCAGTAAGCCTAACTTCGGGGTTTCCAGGTGTCCGATTTTTCGACCGGACCACTGAGTCGAAAAGGACCTGGATCCAGTCAGCACTGGTGACCGGGCCCTTAAAGGTCCGGTTGGCAGTTCAGCAGGGCCAACGCAGTCTCACTACCTGCCATGGCTCCGCGTGGCTCTCAGAAGTAGCAACATGTCCCCCGTCCTGCTCCTAGGCATAGGGGCAGCCAGGGGGCTCCATTCACTGCCCTGGCCCCAAGTGTCTGCTCCGCAGCTCTCATTGGCTGGAAACTGCAGCCAGTGAGATCTGCAGGGGTGGCGCCTGCGGATGGGACAGCGCATGGAGCTGCCTGGCTGTGCCTCCCTGTAGGAGCCAGAGTGGGGATATGCTTCTGCTGCTTCCAGGAGCTCCCTGGACGATTCAGCAACGCCTGAATCCTGCACTCCTGACCCCCACTCCTCAGTCTCCTTCCCCAGCCTTGATCCCCCTCCTGCCCTCCGAATCCCACAGCTCCAGCCCAGAGCATCCTCCTACACCCTAATCCCCTCATACCCCAGAGCCTGTACGTTCAGCCGGAGAACTCTCACATCCCTGAACCACCCCCCCGCCACAGCCCAGAGTCCCTTTCTGCGCTCCAAACCCCTTAGCCCCACCCCTGAGTCGGAGCCCTCATCCCCTCCCCTATCCCAACCTTCCTCAGCCTTCCCACACCTGTAACTCCTCATTTCTGTCCCCACCCCAGAGCCCTCACCTCCTCTCGCAGCCCAACCCCCTGAGCCAGCCTGATGAAAATGAGTAAGTGAGGGTGAGGAGAGTGAGTCACTGGGGGAGGGTGGGGGGGATGGAGTGGGAAGGAGTGGACAAGGACATTAGGTTTTGTGTGAGTAGAAAGTTGGTAACCCAACTTTCAAATTGGTTGAAACTATAGTAAGGAACAGAATTATAAGACACATAAATGAACATGAATTGTTGGGGAAGTCAACATGGTTTTTGTAAAAGGAAATCACGCCTCTCCGTTCTACTAGAATTCTTTGAGGGGAGTCAACAAGCAAGTGGACATATAGTGTACTTCGATTTTCAGAAAGCCTTTGACAAGGTCCCTCACCAAAGGCTCTTAAGCAAAGTAAGTGTCATGGGATAAGAAGGAAGTTCCTCTCTTGGATCGGTAACGTTAAAAGATAGGAAACAAAGAGTAGGAATAAATGGTCCATTTTCAGAATGGAGAGAGGTAAATAATGGTGTTCCCCAGGGGTCTGTACTGGGCCCAGTCCTGTTCAACATATTCATAAATGATCTAGAAAAAGAGGTAAAGACCTGAGGTGGTGGAATTTGTAGATGATACAAAACTACTCAAGATAGTTAAGTCCAAAGCATACTGCAAAGAGTTACAAAGTGATCTCACAAAACTGGGTGGTTGGGCAACAAAATGGCAGATGAAATGCAGTGTTGATAAAATTATGCACATTAAGTAATGCACATTGTATAATTGGGATTATGTTTTTCATATAAAATGATGGGGTCTAAATTAGCTGTTACCACTCAAGGAAGAGATCTTGGAGTCATGGAGAGTTCTCTGAAAACATCCCCTCAACATGCAGTGGCAGTCAAAAAAGCTAACAATGTTGGGAATCATTAAGAAAGGGATAGATAATAACACAGGAACTATATTGCCTTTAATAAATCCATGGTACTCCAACATCTTAAATACTGTATGCAAATGTGGTCATCCCATCTTTCTTTCTTAAAAATTATATATATATAATATGAATTGGAAAAGGGCAACAAAAATGAGGGGTATTTAACAGCTTCCATTTGAGGAGAGATTAGACTTGGACTTTTCAGTTTGCAAAAGAGATGACTAAGGGGGGATGTGATAGAGGACTATAGAATCATAACTGGTATGGAGAAAATAAATAAGGAAGTGTTATTTACTCCTCATAACACAAGAACTAGGGGGTCACCAAATGAAACTTATAGGCAGCAGGCTTAAAACAAACAAAAGGAAGTATTTCTGCACACAACACACACTCAACTTTTGGAATTCCCTGCCAGAGGATGTTGTGAAGGCCAAGACTATAACAGGGTTCAAAAAAGAATTAGATAAGTTCATGGAGGATAGGTCCAACAGTTGCTGTTAGCCAGGATGGGAAGGGATGGTGTCCCTAGTATTGGTTTGCCAGAGGCTGGGAGTGGGCGACAGGGAATGGATCACATGTTCTGTTCATTCTTTCTGCGGCATCTATCATTGGCCACTGTTGAAGACAGGATGCTGGGCAAGAGGGACCTTTTGGTCTGACCCAGTATGGCCCTACTTTTGTTCTTATGGGTAATGTCTATGCTTAAAATGCTGCAATGGTAATGGTGCAGCTGTACCTCTATGGAGCTTCAGTGTAGGTGCTACAGTAATGAAAGGTGTTCTCCCATTGCTCGAGTTAATCCACCTCTCTAAGAGGCAGTAGCTGGGTCAACGGAAGAATTCTTCCATCAACCTAATGCTGTCTATATTGGGGGTTAGGTTGGCATAGCTACATCTTTCAGGAGCGTAGATTTTTCTTTCCGCAACCCCTGAGAGATATAGCTATGCCAGTGTAAGTTTTCATTGTAGACCAGCCCTAGCTGTTCTTGTTCAGGTATGCATGGGGTCTCCTGCAGAGTCATTCAATTGGTCCTTTGCTGCAAGGCCAAAAATTTTTGTGCGTGGTGCCCAGACCAGGATTTAGATCCTTCCCTCCCATATGGTGGTGTAATTCCAGGTTGCCTCAGGTGGAGGCCTTTCTTGGGCTTTAAAGGAGCATAAAATGTTATGTGGTGTCATAAGTGTGAAGTAGCCTAGAATTATTGTTTACCTGTAAGGGGTTAAGCTAAAGGTAACCTGAGAGGTAGACAACTGACCAATGAGAAATTCCTCAGGAGACAAAGGATTTTAAGTTTCAGTTTCTCTTTGGGTCTCTCTCTGTTCACCTCAGCTATGGGATGGACACAGCTATGTCTTTCACTGTAACTATAGATTCTATTAAGTATTGTAGTCAGTAAGTTTACCTTCTTTTTATCACTTGGAGGGTTCTCAGTGGTGAGTGTTGGCTGGGTGCTTCTTGATATTGTAAGCTTCAGCAGAGATATCAACTGTGGGAGAAAATTGCCTCAGGGGAGAGGTTTGGTTTCTGAATCCTTTTGTTGATTATGGTAGATGCTGTTCTATTGATGGTTATAAGGGATTTATTCCTTTCTTTTTTTCTTTTATTAAAATCTTTCTTTTAAGAAGCTGACTGCTTGTTTTCCATTGTGTAAGATCCTGGTTTTGGATTGGGCAAGTCTCGCAGGATCAGGCGAGGTTTGGGTTTTTTATTCTCTCAAGCTTTCCAGGGAAGGAAGAAGTTTGGGGGGTTAGTGGAAACGGAAAGAAGGGTCCCAAACTACCCTAGACCTAGTTTGGTGGTGGCAGCGTACCAGGTCCAGATACAGAAGAATTTGTTCTGGTGAAAAACATTTTAACCCAAGCTGGTAAAATAGGCTTGAGGGGGTTATTTCTTTTTTTTTCATGCGGGTCCCCACATCTGTACCCTAGAGTTCAGAGTGGGGAGGCAATCCTGACATGTGGTGAGGTAGAAGACAACATGCAGGGGAGGTGTGGGGATAGTGGATGGGATACTTCTGATAAGTTCTGCTATCTGGGGAGTGTTAAAGATATTCTTATGAGATTAGGAAGAGCAAACACTTTTGGAAGGCTGAACAATATTTGGTCACACAGGTCTTCACACCAAACAAAAGGTTATTCCATGTGATTGTACTGAGTATGCTGCTGTATGGAGAAGAGACATGGTCAATGACAATGGCTAACAAAGAGGTTGGAGGCTTCCCATCACAGATGCCTGAGGATGACATCATATGTTGCATGGAAAGACAAAATAACAAATGGGAGAGTCAGGAACTGACAGAATAGGACATGTTAGATAATATGATTGAAGCAAAAAGGCTCAAGTCACTGAGACACGTGCACCAGATGGGAGCCATGTTAAGCAAGCATTGGAGGAGGAAAGTGAAAAAGAGAGAGGCCAAGGAAGAACTTCCAGAAGACTGTGACAGATGATATTGAATGTGCTGCCGTCGGCTGGGAGGAAGAACTACAACTAGTGAGTGACCATAATCAATGGAGGAACTGGACTGTTCAATGCATCGGCTGCATAGGCAGCACTAAGGTCTAAAGGTAAGGTGTGGGGTGGGATACTTCCCAATCAGAGCCATGATTAAAGGAAGACACATTAGTTATTCAGAAAAATGTATTACCTCAGATTTCTCAGGCCCAGTAAACATACATCAGGGTTGCTTTGGTGGAGCCTCTGTGACCTGGCATTTCCTGCAACTGTAGGTTTGGCAACATCTGAATCAGCCCAGAAACCTTAAAAGAATAACATGGCTGTGGTTTTTTTTAAAGCTGTGAGGGTGGAATCCTGGCCTTGTTGAAGTCAATGGCAAAACCCTCATTGACTTTGATGGGACTGTGCAAGAGTTTATAGTCAATGTTCACCATCCTCCATCTTCTACTCAAAACACTGGAAAGTTTATTAAAACTAGAATTGAAAAACATCAGTTCAGGTTTTAACATTTATTGATGCTAGTGGTTTCTGGCAAAGGAATATCTAGTACCAGTAAATCCAACCAGTCTGGGTGTGTTTCAGAGTAATAAGTTCATGTATTTTATTTTGTGTGCATTGTGTGATTCAGAGTTCCAGTTCACAAGTTTTATTTTGGGAAAGAAATATTTTTGTGATAAGCGTGCAGGGATTTTTTTTATGTTATGTGCAAATAGAGCAAATGAAACAGTAGTTACCAGATTTTTCATAAAGTGTCTCCAGTAATTGTTTTAGGTTCAGCGGTAATTTTAGTTGGCCTACTGTAACCCCCCTTGTAATGATGTAAGCTCAAATAGTGTTACTTGATATATGAACAGTCTGTTTTCTAACTTGCATCATTTTTTTAAAAAAACCAAACTCTTCACACAAGTAGTCCTTATCGATTTGTATTCTGAATAACATATTTTAAGTAAAACTCTGGTCCTTGTTTAACTGGGTCTTAAAAGCAAACCAGGTGGTTACTTCGAATAAGTAAATACTAGAGTTTTGTGTGTGTGCATATTACAGAATGTATTGTTTTCTGACTTCAGAAATGCATGGTATTGGATTTAAAGTTGATATTTTAAGCTCAGTCTCCTTTCCTCAAATCAGTGCTTCATACACTTATTTCACTGGAGTGTGTGAAATATTAAAACATCTCTATGTATGTGCATATTCAAACATAGGGGAAGATCTAACAAACACAGTCTCCACAAACATTGTTTCTCTGTGTCAGTCTGTGACCTAAAGTGTAGTGGTAAATTTCTCCTTTTTATTCCTCTCCATCTATTTTCTTCCCTTGTATCTTATGGGATTTTTTTTTTCCTTTCTTCCTTTTGTGTGTATCCTCTGCTCCCCTTTCCTTTCCTGTATGCTGTCCTCTCTTCTGTCATGCTTCAGCTGCTACATTGGAGTGAAACTGACAGGAGCCTGGTCAATTTCATGCATCCGCTTCTTGGGTCACAGAAATGCTGTGTACACAGGAGGATAGGATTCCAGTCTTGTGAGTTTTACACTATTCACAGCTTTTCCAGGCTCTACATGATAAGAATGAAACTGTCTAGGCTTGGGTCAGTTTCTTTGGGAATACTGTGGGAATTTTTAGAAAGGAGAGGAAGAGCAAGTGGAGGATGTCTGCAGTCCCTTGCCAAACGTAAACTTTTCCCCTTTTTCATTAACTGCAAGTCAGTTTAAGGAAAACCTACATATAAATTTGTCTAAACCTTTGCTATTGGTAAATGTTATACAAGCAATAATTCCCCAAGTTCTCTGGAACTCTTTAAAAAAAATCAACTACTAGTGGATATATTTTTTTTATTGATGCAAAACTTATACTGATACTGTGAAATGATAGTTCTGTGACATCTGATTGATTAAATTGGGTTGCAAAGTAGCCTGTGTCAGGTAGTATGAAATGATTTTTTGAGTAATTTTCTGTGACATCCAAAAGATGTTGCCATGCAAACTAAGCTTTTTGGCACTAAATGGAAATTGAAAGCACTCTATCTTGTATAATCAAGACCTACAATATATGACTGGTTGAAAAATCCATTTGTCAGTACTGGAGATGAAATTTTCTCTATTGAACAAAGCGCCTAAGCCATCAACTTCTGAAAAATGTAAGGTTTCAGTTAAAAAGAACACCCACCACCAAACTTTTGGTAACCTTTTATGACCCTGAAATAAACCTGAATGTGAAATTAGTCTTTAAGGCTTCTGATACTTTCCCCATCAGCCAAAGAGTGAAACTGACATTGCTGTGGTCTGTTTCCTTGTTATTGAGTCCAAATCCAGTGGGGGAAGCAATGAAACTGACAGACTAGAAACAGCTGAGGTGAACTCACCTGTGATAAGCAAAGCTGAACTGAAGCAGGCAATGGACTTAACCTACTCAAAAGAGAGGAAATGTTTCTCTGAGTTGATTCCTGTCTGTATGGTCGTGTGCAGTAAAGAGTACTATTTTGGGGAGGGGTGTGTGTGGAAGTGAGCAGATGTCTCTGTAAATAGAAGGCACAGATCCGTGAAGTAAGTAGGTACTATTTTTATGTAGTAACTTCTTGTAGTAGAATGCCACTTCCCTCACAGGAGTACTGGGAGTTAAGTAAATATTCTTATCCCGTTAATTTAGCTTTGGAAGAATCAGATGGGGAGAGGAAGTCTCCAAAAAACCCCCCAAAAAACCACCCACCCCCCACAGCCCACAAAACCTGGAGAAAGCATGTCAGAAATCCTGAGCTCTGGTTGGTTATGTGTTCTGCCTCTTAAGTTTGAGACAGTGCACTGTGAACAGTTCCAATTATTATAAATTGATACTATACTAAGGTGCAAAAATAATTTGACAAGTAAGACTTCCCATTTCGTCTCATCACCCTAATATGACTCTCATTAGACCTCAAATTTGACTTGACAAGCCGAGCCACCCACTCTTGGCTCAGGTCATAATTTTCTCTTAATCAAAGATTGTCAAATAGTAATGAGTTATACGATGATGTTGTGTTTAGTATGATTTTAGTAGAACGATGCCCTCTATAAAGTCAAGTCTTGTTTAAAACTATGTAGTAAACTGGGGGAAAATATTCTACTACAGTTCCTAGCATCTGTTGAGGTGGAACAGTCTCTTTAGTGACTGCTCTAATTATGATTGGACTATTACCGAGTTTAAGACACATGCAAATAACATTACCAATTCTAAAGCAACTCTGGGAGTCAGTACAAAAAAAGTGAAGATACTGTCAGTTTTGCCAGTTCAGCAGTAGAATACTTAAAAGGAAAGAAGAGACCTTGCCAAAATAGGCTTTCAGTGAAATACATGGTCTTTCTGTTATGTTTCTTTACTCTGGTTTAAAAGACTCAGGCCACTGCTTTGTGTTTTGGATCATTAACTTTGATTACTGAGGATTTGTACTGTCATTAATGATATAAACAGGAACATCTCCAGCAAGTGTGTGCTTCAGTATATAACCTTGGTCATATGTTCCATTCAGGTTTGGGTTTTTATCCACATGGATATGAGATTAATTAATATATTTTCTATTTGATATGGAGCTGAAGGTTAATATTTGTAACTTTTCTCTCCAGCCTGCTGTTTAGTCATGCAGAGGTACTAATGTAGTGGTCTCAGTGAGGTACTGTGGTAAGTGATCATGCAGAGACCTTGCCTGACACTGACTTTAGCTCTAATTATGGCTGGTTTATGTAAAGCACTTTTGGAGCTGACTGGTAAGGTTTTTAATGCTCTTGTATCTGTCACTTCAAATGCAGAATCTTCTGTTCAAAAAAATGTTGGCTCAAGACTTGTATTTAAATACAACACCATATAAATCTAAACTTGCTCTGATGTAGAGAAAATCTGTAAGTGTGGGGAAAGCAGCAGTTTTTGGTAGATTTTCATCATATGTATATTTTGGTGATCTTATCGGTGTCACTACTAGAGTAAATTAGTCTCTGTGAAGTGACACTGTAGTGAATGCTAAGATGTTCATATCTTACTATCTGGGTTTTCGCTGAAATCCCTTGAATTTCAAATACATGTCTAGACATGTGATATGGGAGTGTTACTTAATTTTTATCAAGAATCAGAGGGGTAGCCGTGTTAGTCTGGAATTGCAGAAGTGACAAAGAGTCCTGTGGCACCTTAAAGACTGACTAAAATGCTCTTAAAAAAAAAAAAAAAAAAAAAAAAAATTTAGTCAGTCTTTAAGGTGCCACAGGACTCTTTGTTAATTTTTATCAGGTATGAATCATGTAAAGGATTTGAAACCCAACTTCATTAACCTGAAAATTATGGAAGTGCATTGTGGGTAGGTGGGGCAAATGTATAGATCATGGTAGCAAGGTCCTTGTCAGAGAGGAAAGGGCATAATCATCTGGCGTGCTTGAGGTGGTTGTGATGAGTTCCCCCACCCCATCCCCTGGATGCAGCCTGGAACTAGGATACCGCTGAGCCCTCAAACTCACCAGCCTGGGTTCCCTCTCTCACTGTGCTGCTGTGACAAACTGCAGACTGCCTCTGGTCCTACACTTCCACTAGCATTTACACAGGCAGGGACACATCCAGCTGCAGTTAGTGCATGAACCACCAATAGAGAGGCTAAAGCCAAAATACTCCCCAGCCTTGAATCAGAGAGCTGTACCATCCTGCTTAGGTCAAAAACCCAACCAGTATGGATCATTGCCCAGTCCTCCCCTCCCTTGATGTGAAGAGGACTATGCACAACAAGCCTGTGTTAACCAACCTGAGATTTTTCCCAAACACTTAACTCAAAAACACGTTGGTTAAGATAAAACCTAAAATAAATTTATTAACTACAGAAAGATGGATTTTAAGTGATAGCAAACAGATCAAAGCAGATTACCTAGCAAATAAAAACACAGACTAAGCCTATTACACTCAGGCCCAGTGTAACCACTAAGGCCTTGTCTTCACTACAGCAGGGAAAGATCGATCTTATGGCGATCGATTTATCGCGTCTCGTCAAGATGCGATAAATCGATGGCCAGCGCTGCCCCCGTTGACTTCGTAACTCCAGCTTGACCAGAGGCATAAGCTGGAGTCGACAGGGGAGCGCGCCGCCAACTGCCGCTGCGTTTAGGACGGCAGGTAAGTCGGCTGCAGATACGCAAACTTCAGCTACGTGATACGCAACTTCAGCTACGTGAATCTGCAGTCGATCCAACCCCCTAGTGAAGACAAGGCCTAAGTGAAGTAGGCAGCCGCCTAAGGCGCCAAGATTTGGGAGTGCCAAAAAGCAGTGCCCAATTTTTTTTATTTTTTTTTACACATTATTGCTGAAAAATGAAAATAAAGAAAAGAGAAACGTCGTTGAACGTGCATTTTAACTTGTCATTCTCTCATACATTACAGCTAAAGCCTATGCAGCTCTGTGTTACGGGCACAAGAGTACTGCTTCACTATGGTACAAAGTGGCAATGACGTCATTTTTCTCGTTGCGTGCAGCTGTTACCCATTCTGACAGGCTGTTTATAATGCTAAGTTTACTAGTTTTTGGAGGTTGTCGACTGAGGCTAACTATTTTTGTTGAGTTGTTTCAGATATAAGACTCTGACAAGTGCTGCTGCATCATTTCCCTAATACTTTGTGTCAATTGTGTGCGTGTGTTAAGTATTTGAGTGTATATATTTGTGCAGATATGTGTGTGTAGGTTGTTTGAAATTTGTCATATTGATATTGTCAGTTGTTGTATGATGGAGTATTGGCCATTCTAATTTTATAAATTTTATGAATACTTGGATATTCTAAAGGTAGAATAAATTGTAGTAGATTTTTGATAGGAAGGAAGGAAGTATATGTGACTAAAAAAGGTGTATTTTTTAAAGTATTTTGAAAGTTTATAATCAATGCTCTGGGGGAGGAGAGAGGGAGAAGGGGCACAAGGTGGAGGTTTTGCCTAGGGCGCAAAATACCCTTGCACCAGCCCTGAATACACAAGGTAGATAGGATCTGAATTAGCAATATCTCACCCTGACTGGTGACACAAGCAGGCTTACAGATTCTTGAGGCACAAGCTTCATCTTCTTTTGCAGCCTGGGTCCCCCTACCCTGTTCCAAGTCCTTTGTTTTCCAGCGGTTCTTTCAGGTGTTGAGTTGTGGGGGTTGAGTGAACACAAAGCATGAAGTCACTCCCAAACTTTCTCCATATGGGGGAACCCATTGTTCCACTAAGTTTCCAGTCTAGTTTGTAGAAATATACAGGTATCAAAATGGAGTTCAGTGTCATGTGGTCTCATCACATGCCCTTGCATGACTTGCTGAGTCATAGCAGCCGTTATTCATAGGCTGGCTGAAGCATTCCCAGGTGAGGACAAACCTATTCCGTGGTGGTCCATTGTCTTCACTGATGGGCCGTTAGCACTGTCTGGCTTCTTCATTGTTGTTGTACCCGAAAGACTAGTTGTGGGTGTTTCCAACTTTAGCATCTTTCAGTAACACATACATAACAAAACTTCATAACTTTACGTACAATAATAGCACCTACAATCCAATGAGATATTAATGTTTAGCAGATCAAGACTTTAGCATGGTATCTCACAAGGCATAGTTTGTACAAAACATATCATAATTATCTGACAGTGGTGAATATGGGGATGCCAGGGTGTTGCTTTGCAGCACAGTGATAAAAGACTTCTCTTGCTATTGCTGCTCCCTGAGATGTAAGGAACAGAAATGAATTACAAACATCTGTTATGACTGGTCTAGATATACTTACCTCAGTGCAAGGGGCAAGACAAGATCTTTTGAGGTTCCTTAGAGCCCTACACTTCTGTGATTCTGTGAACCCAAAGTAGTACCAGACCAGAGGTTCTCAAACGTTTTCTCTCTGAGGCCCCCCTTGACATGCTATAAAAACTTCAGGGCCTAGTGTGGGGTGGGGGGGGAGGTGTGTGGCTCTTAGGGCTGGGGCCTCGGGCATAGGCATAGTTTGGCTTCTATTTGGGGGAGCAGGGGCCAGTAGGGCTTGGCCCAGTAGGGCTTGAGCCACCTCTGCACTGTGGGGTCCAGGGAGGGAGTGCCACCTCTGTTCCCTGACTTGCCTCAGCAGGCCACCCAGCCTGTCTGGAGAGGGGGTATACCAAAAATTATAACTCAGACATGGTGGGCTTAGCTCAAAAAATATGAAAACAGCTTAGGGTGCGGGGATGTCGTAGCTAGGGCTGTGGTGCAAACGGGTAGCTCAAGGTGCAGAGATGGGAGTGGCTAGGGGCTGTGTGCAGGCATGGGGTAAATCAGAGTGCAGGCAGAGGATATCTCAGGGCATAGGGGGAGGGGGTATTAGGGGCTGTGTGCTGGGAGGACTCCCCTGTGGTCCCTGTTCCCAGAGGGGTCTGCCAGCCATGGAGCTGGGTCTCCCCACCTGGGTGGCTCTTATCAGCTGCCTCTGTGAGAACAAAGCGGGCTGGGAGCGGAGGAGTGGCTTCCACGTGGAGCACCAACAGGAGAGGAAGGAACACTGCCTCCTCCAGAGCATCAGCCGGAGAAGCAGATGCCCTGCACTGCCCGGCTCCAGCTTCCCGCATCCGCCCTGGTCAGAGGGCGGTGAGAGGAGATGGAGTAGGTGTGGAGATGTCCCTGGGACTGCCATGATCTTGCGTTGCAGTTGAGGGGAGGGGGGAATGCTCTGAGTGTCCCCAACTCTGCCAGTGGGCTTCTGCCCCACAGGGAGTATCAGGGCTTCGGGATTCAGCCCCACACTTCCCAGCTTCAGCTCTGTGGGGGGCGTCGGGGCTTGGGCTTCCCCATGCCTCCTGGCTTCAGCCCCATGGAGGGTGCTGAGGCTTGGGGCTTCAGCCTTGTGGCCCCCTTGAAAGGGCTTGTGAGTTCGCAGGGGGCTGTGGACCCCTGGTTGAGAACCACTGTGCCAAATGACAACATTGTCTTGATAACTGGCAGGTGGGTGCCCTTGATGGTGGTTGGGGCCAGTGCCAGAGCTGGCTACTTGAAGTGTTTGCTCCTTCCTGATAGCATCGCTTCCCTCCTGAATTACGCCTGAGCTTATCTAGGTGCTGGTCTTTCAGGTAGAGTGATATCTATATGATTACTGCATCTTCTTATGACATTTAAGGCTAAATGTTGTCATATTGGTGGGATTTGAGCTTGAGGTATCTCATGAAGACTCCTTGTAGAAGCTTAAAGTACAAGGGATATGAATGATACCTGGTTAAATGCATGGATCTAACTCCTATTTAAAATAAATTTCAGTTCATTATATTAATACTCCAGCAAAACCATGTACTACTTGGGTGTTCAAAAGCATGTAGACTTGAATTTTGTGTTTTTAGAGCAGTGCTTCTTAAACTATCCGATGTGGTGGACTGTCAATTATTTTCCAGTGTGCCAGGGACTGGTACCATATTTGTGCCATATTGTTGTTATATTCGCATAGGCACATAAATTATACTTTTTCTTTCTTTCTTTTTCCTGGAAACTCGCTGCAGACCAGCAGCTGATGTCTCATGGACCAGCACCAGTCCGCAGACTGCCACTTTGAGTAGCACTGCTTTAGAGCACCTTTTAAGATGTGCAAGAATGTTGTCAAGTTCTCATTAAGGTGTAAAGACAAAGTGATTTTTTTTTTAAAAGAAATCTGTTTTCTTATTGTTCTGTCATTTCTTAGAATTGCAAATGTAATTTGACTAATGTGGAACAAAACTGGATAATTTTTTATCAACTCTTAATAGAATTGGTTAAATCAGGAGGAAACAAATGTCAGCCTTAACATACTAGACTGGCTTAACATACTGGAAAGTTAGTGGAGCATGGTTTGAATCTTGGCATTGCAGCTGAATAAAGAATTGCAAGCATATTTAGTGCTGGATATTGAGATTTTAGGTCTATAATAGACAAAGGAGTTCTCTAAAAATGCTTCTTGTGGAAGGAAAGAAGCAGTGATTGACATGAATTGATAGAGCAAAACTACTTGTGGTGATTGGCACTAAAAATCAGTAATGTTTGAGGCTTCAGTACTGGGAAATTTAAATATTAATCTGTTGCATAATACTTTTTGATCAAACCAAAATTTAAAAAAGGAAGCTATTAAATGATTTGCTCGATAAACTTTTTTCAGACAAATTTTTGTGTTGAAATCTGATTTTTTTTAAAAATACTTTTTCTTGATTAAATTAACATTATAAAAACTTCTTGTTTTAATGACAAATTGTGACATTTATCACAATTGTTATAAAAACATTTACTAAAACTCAAGATGTTGGCAGAGAAAAAGTTTGAATTAAAGAAAAAGAGGAGGGGGGAACCAAACTGTGGTTCTGCTTTGAACTCTTAAAAGTGAAAATAACTTCAGATTATTTCATAAAATTGTATTTGTGACCAGTTTTAGAAACCAGCTATTTAATACTTGATGTAAACTATTTTTAATCTTAAAATGATAGTAATAGTCATATTAAGCTATGTAAATGTCTTTGAATGCTTTCTTTTGTAAATAAAGATCAGTGGAATGAAGCAAACTACATCTTTTTTGATACATTAGCAATACTATATATGTTCTTGTACTAGTTTAGTATTTCACAGGTATTAGTATTTCATGTTTTGCAACATACTCTCTGCAGCTGTTTGCCATATTAGATGATGCAATGACTTTTTTGTCATAGAATATTTCAGATTATCACATAGTATATTGCAGGGTACAATTCAGGGAACTGAAGTGTGCTGCTGAAATTTAAGATGTACTAAATATGTCACAGATAATGTTTTGCCTGGCCTTGCAAGTGAGACTTGAATTGACGTTCTCAGCTGCAGGGACATAGCTGGGAGTTGGTTACAGTGTGTGTTTTATGGGAGCCAAGTCATTGGAAGAATACTCCAACAAGGCGCATGCTGGGATTGAGCATTCACTTTAGATTTAAACCCCCCCCCCGCAACCAAACCCTAATTAGACTCAATTAAAAAATGGTATTTCAGTGTAGCCACTTGTACAGCATGCCTGCTCTTTATTTATTCACTAATATGCGTAAAAAAGCCAAACATCAGGTTACGTAACTTCTGGATGGTTATCAGTAACAGTTGCTTGTTAGGATTCACCAGTTAAAAAAATCAATTATTTGGGTAACTTCAGACACAAGTGTGGATCAAACTGAAATACATGAACTGGGTAAGAAACAGTTATCTCTTTGCCTCTCTTGTAGAAAAATCATTTAAAAATATGTTAAAATATAGCAGCATATGGAAATCCTGCCTGGAGGCTGTAGGAAAAATGATAACCCAGAAAATAATAATAATCCTCTTTTTGGAATAACTGTTATGCTGCTCTTGAAATAAATAGCAAAACCTCCACTGACTCAAATGGAAGCAGGATTGAACCCTCCGTCTCTCCTTTGGCTTGGGAGATTACCTATAACTAAAGAGTTCTAGTGATGGAGAGTGTTGGTTTGCATGATGCTGGCTTGGAGATAACTTGTGGAAAAATAAATCAGGATAGAGAAACAACTGTCTCTGCAAAAACCACCATGTGGAGCATGACAACTGGAAGAGTAACATCCAGTCTAATAAATCAAGCCTTTGGTTGACATCTCACACTCTCTTGTAATGTAGTTTTGGGACCTCTGACTGTGTAGGTTTCTGTGGGTGGGAGGAGAAGGCATTATCACTTGCATACAGGCAGCTTGTCTGAAGTGGCAACTAGGTGTAGGTTAAAACATGGATTTCTGCAGTGGTGAAAACTTTCTAATCAATTCATGTAGTCTGATATGAATATTAATATATTAGAGATTTAACCCTAACATGTTTCATAAATTTCCTTGCCGTGTTTGCCATTTACCAAAGCCATTTATGTTCTAAATCTGAGATGAGCTAGGAGGGAACAAATCACTCAGTAGTTCTGTTAACCAATTCTGAATTATAATATTTTGGTTTCTGTATTCTTGTCATATGACAAGAATGGCACCATCACAAGAAGAGAATCATACTGACTTTGTTCTTTCTAAGATTACATGAACTCACTACACCTAATTTTCTTCACTGCTGAAGAACAAAGCAAAACCCGTTCATGACGTGGTTTTCTTTTTTGTATTTTATTTCAGTAATGTCTAGAGCAGGGGTCTCAAACGCATGGGCCGCATGTGGCCCGCCAAGCCCTTCCCTGCGGCCCGTGATGCTCTCCCCACCCCCCAGGTCCCCCGTGGCCCCCCTGCTGCTAAGCTCCCCGCGTCACCCCTCCCAGCTCCACACGGTCCCCCACCAAGCTCCCTGAGGCCCCCCGCTCCCCTGCCAAGCTCCCTGCGGCTCCCGCAAAGCTTCCCACGGCCCCCCAGCCCCCCGCCAAGCTCCCCGCAGCTCCTGCAAAGCTCCCCCCCACGTGCTTCTCACCTATGCGCTGCTCTCCGGCTTAGCAGTTTCTGGGAGGGAGGGGCCAGGAGCAGAAAGCCTCCTGCACAGAGGAGGAGGGGGAGAAAGTTATTTATTTCACATTACAGTTAAAGAAGTTAATAAAAAAGTTAATAAATTTTATAGCATATTATATTAATCTTCATTTTTTACTATACTTTTGTATTGTTGTATATGTAACACTAAGGGCTAAGTACGAGGCTCAGATTTGGTAGGCGGTGGAGTAGTTCACCTAAGGCAGGGGTCTCAAACACGTAACCCACGGGGTTATTTTCTGCGGCCAGCCAAGCTCCCCATGTCCCTTCTCTCCCCCCACTTAATTTCCTGCAGCCGCCAAACTCCCTGTGCCCCCCGCCTCCTCCCTGCCTACCTCCATGCGCTTAGCACTTTCCAGGAGGGAGGGGGGAGGAGCGTTGAGCTGCGTGCTCAGGGGAGGAGGCAGGGCAGGGGTGGGACCCCATGGGTGGGGTGGGGGCAGCGCTGGGGGCAGGAGTGGGGCGTGTGAGTGATGTGGCCCTCGGGCCAATTAACTAATCCTCATGCGGCCCTCGTGGTCATTTGAGTTTGAGACCCCTGATCTAGAGTCCCAGCTAGGTGCCATTAAAGACATCAGAGAGTGTCAGAGACTTGAAGGTGAAGACAAACTTGAATCTGAGCCTGTGGAACAATTCAAAGAGGGGAGGGAGGGATGGCCTATTTCTGGGGCCTTGAATGACCAAGGTTCCACTCCTGACACTGGGTGCAAGTTTTGTCTCAGCATCTTCATAATTTGACAGTTTTACTCTCCATTTTCAGTGCTCCAGCAGACAATGCAGCAAAGACAGATGATAGGGAACACCTGTATAGGTAGTTAAATGTGGATGAGATCCTGAATGAAACTGACTGATTTACTAAATTATGAAAAGATCCATGAGTATTTTCTAAGGTGCTCACAATATATAGAATGCCTTTATGGTTTAGTCATGTGACTCTTCCTCACTACTGACACATGACCAATATGGTAACTTTGACTCTCAGGGAAAGTGAGTATTTCTCATCAAACATCATTATAAAAATGATGGATTGGGCAAAACCCTAGGTTTTGGAAACTTACTCACTCAAAACCATAGTGAATTAGGGATGGAACTGAACATCTACAACAGCTTGCATGAAGGGCATGCTGTGTTCCTGTTAATGCACTTCATGTGTCCAACTAAATTGTGTTTTGAATAATGAGGTTTTTGACCACTGGCTTTTGGGTCCCAACATACTTATTTGGGCCCAGACAAAGATTTTTAGTACAGTGGCCCAAGAGCCTATTTTTCTACCAACCTGGAAGCAGATGAAGAGCACTTATTTCTTCATGATTCTGTTCCTTAGAAATGCAAGATGAGGAGATGGCTTATATTGGGTGATAGTTAAAGGCACCAGTCTATTTAAAAAAATATATCTTTAGTTGCCCATCTGTTGATCTTATTTGTAACATTTTGGTTTCTTGATTATCTTATCATTAAAGTTAGGATGACACAGCTTTCTCAAAAAATAAAAATGGAACTGTGACATTGTATAACAAGGAGATAAAATTAGGGGTAGAACAGCATGCTTGGAAATAGTTACATAGTACACTAACTTTGAGCTTACGTTGCTTATAATAGTGAATGTTGTCATTTCGCTAGAAGTCTCTTAGGGAAAGCTTCTAGATAAAGAGTTACAAAAACTACTTGGTTGTGCTAAAGTCTGCATGACTACCATGAAGAATGCAGCTGGTTAATAAAAATGACCAGTGTTCCTAAAGCAGTGCAAGATTTCAATCCTTCAGAGATTTGCTATCCTGGTGTTATAGGATCAGATCAGTTCCAACATAATAGTCTTGGCAAAAAATATCTCAGTGAAAGCACAACTTTAATTTTATCTTGATGGAAACTAGGGACAGTGGCTTATGTGGACTGAATTAAAATAGTCTCAGCTAAACTAGATACAATCTTCCAGATTTGGCAATTATTTTTTTCTTTTGTTTTTTTGAGTGCCAAACCATAGTTCAAGTGTTAAAAGGTCTTTCATGTGGTGCTGCACTGCCAGTAGGAACCTGAGTGCATGTACCTGGAGATCTTGTATATCAACTAAATGCTGCGACTGAGAATTTACTCAACTGAACAGCATTTTTGCACGGTAGAAATTTTGTAACTTTTAAGTTAGTTTGTACATAACTCATCAAATATTATTTGATTCTTTGAGTTTTTGAAAGTAAAGAGACAAATATTTTTAAAGGGATTTTTAAAATTTGTTTTGTTGTATGTTTAAAAGAAGTGTTATAAATTTTAAAAAGCATTATTTGGCTGATCCTCTCCATAGTTGGGTGGCAGGGTCCTTCTGCTAGCAGGTGTTGAAACGCTTCATGGAGATATAACGGTAATTTAACAGTAATCAGTAAACAAGTGTAGATTACTAACTCCATCCTGGGCTTAAGGGACATGTGAGTAGCTTTTCGGGCAGAAGGAAATGTGTCTAGGACAGAAGCCTCTGCAGGGAAGCCCTAGGAACAGCAGAGAGCACTCAGGCTGACATTCACATTTTTGTTTTGAGTTATCAGTAAAGCCAAACCCCAGGAAGGGTGTATGGTTGCACTAAGCCAAGTGTGTGCAGATGTTTATCAAGTGTTGCCCCATGAGCTTTGCCATTTTGCTCCTTGAAAAATGGCTGCTTTCATTTTGGGGCAGGGAGGAAGCAGGAATCAGCCTTAGTTGCTGCTTCAGCAGCCATGTAAAGGATCCAAGTGTGGCTTGGTGGATTCTGAACAAGTTTATGGAACAAACTGTTGGTTTTGTCAGCAATCTGGAATCAATTGCACCACTATATGTCTGGCTGAAAGGGATTGTTTTTATTCCCTGCACTACATGGAAAAAGTAAGGAAGCCATTACATTTAAGGTTCCTGTTCCCAGTGGGGTGAATGGCATATTAAGGGATTTAGAAAGCAGCTGAAAACTTAAAAGAAAAAATTAATTGAATCTTACTAAGGTAACACTAAGGCCATGTCTACACTCCTGCCTATATTGGCAAAACTTATGCTGTTCAGGGGTGTGAATGTTCCACCCTCCTGAGTGACTACACACGTTACACAAACATAAGAGCTAGTGTGCACAATGCTATGTAGGTGGAAGAAGTTCTCTCACTGACATAGCTTACGCTGCTTGTGGGGATGGTTTTTTGTATGCCGATGGGAGAAATCTCTCCTGTCAGCATAGAGCATCTTCACTACACATAGCACAGCGGCAGAGCTATAGCAATGTAAGGTTGGACATGGCCAAATTTTAGATTCCATTTTCAGGAATGGAAAGAGTGCATGTTCTTTAATCATTTTTTTTTGTGTTGCTCAATTGTAATACAAATATATATATTACAAGACTTGTGAATGGCACTGAAATAAATAGAAGCACAATACATTTTTTCTCATACTGTTCTTAAGCTGCATATTTCTTGGAAATTGTGGTGTTCTAGTGTGTGACATTGAAAACACAGGAGATGGTAAGGAATCCCTCAGTTAGAACAGGGGTGGGCAAACTATGGCCCGCGGGCCACATCCGGCCTGTGGACCCCTCCTAACCGGCCCCTGAGCTCCTGGCCGGAGTGGCTCCCCACAGCCTCAGCGTGCCATGTGGGCAGCGCTCTGGCCCGCGGCTCCTCCCAGGCAACACTGCAGCAGTGTAGCTGGCTCCAGTGGTGCTGTGTGCTCCTTGGGGGCAGCGTGTCTGGCTCCTGTAGGCCGTGTGTTTGCCAGACACGCTGCTCTGAGCGGCATGGTAAGGGGGCTAGAGGTTGGATAAGGGGCAAGGGGTCCCCAGGGGAGGTCAGGGGGCGGAGGTGGTGGTGGTCAGGGGATGGGGAATGGGGGGTTGGATAGGTGTGGGAGTCCTGGAGGGTCTGTTTGGGGATAGGAGTGTGGATAGGGGTGGGGGCAGTCAGGGAACAAGGAGCAGGGGGTGGAGAACGGGGTGTGGGGGAGGTTGGATAGGGCATGGGAGTCCCAGGGATCTGTCTCCCTCTTTGTCCTGGTAACCCAGTGTTGTTGATCACCTTTCTAAAATTGTTGGATATTGGACTGGGATCATTTCTCTGAAGATAATTTTTGAAAATTTTCTGCAGTTGCCACATGGAACCCTGGATGTAGAAAAATGTTTGTTTATGGCATGTACAATGCATACATAATGGACAAAAACTCACAAAGTGAAAGTGTGAATGGACGTTTTATACTTTTTTTTTAAGGGAAGTGTCTTAAAGGATTTAAATCATGATTCTATGCATATTACAGGATTTTGTTTAATTTTTGCAACAATATTGCAACATACCGTAGCATAAATTTTGTGCTGTACAGGAATGTCTTATGGCATTGCTGGCTTATTAATGCATAAGGTGAAGTAAGGTGTAGCAAAAGCTGAGGGGGGCCCAGAGGAGAATGACAGAAGTATCAAAGATTAAAGAGAGAGAACGAGGAGTACTTTTGGCACCTTAGAGAGACTAACAAATTTATTTGGGCATAAGCACTCCTGTATCAGCAAAAAGAACGAGACTAAGGGTATGGTTACACTTACAAGATTATAGCGCTATAGGTTATAGCGGTCCCCTTATACAGTAATATGTATAGCACTATTGTATGTCCACACTCAGATGCTCCTGCGGTATAGCATGGCCACATTTGGGGCACTTAATGCGGCATTAAGAGCAGCGCATTAGGGCTGGTATCCCAGCATTAAGCTGGGTGCAACGTGCTTTTTAAACGAGGGGGGTGAGGGGGGACGCGTTGTGTGTATGCGGAGGGAGAGAGACAGTGGTTTTTCCATTTTTCTGAAAGCCTGTCAGTGAGCCTCCGTTCACAGAAGGCTTTGTTTTCACACAGGCTCCCTCCTTAAACATTTGCATTGCTTATCTGCCGAGTTAAGAAAGAAACTCTAAAGAGGTACTTCCGCATTCCTCCAGCCGAGTTCAAAACAAAGGGAAGAGACGTCAATTGCCTTAAATGGCTCTAGGCATCTCCAGAGATTACTTGTAGCGCAGTGGGTGTCCACATCCTTGCTGTAGCGCTACAGCAGCTGCGCTACAGCCCTTATTCCCCATGCGGAGGTGGATTAACAATAGCGCTATAACTCAGCAGTTATAGCGCTCTACGTGCCTTGCCACTGTGGACAGGGAGGAGGTTATAGCGCTCGTGGGGGCTTTATAGCGCTATAAAGTGCCAGTGTAACCAAGCCCTAACACGGCTACCACTCTGAAAAAAGATTAAATAGTTCGTTTACCATTTCTGAAAGTGTTGTCATTTTATTTATTGAAATTGCTTAATTCTCTGAGGAGACCAGAAGGCTTGTTGATTAAGGGGGTGAACAGACTTGTTGACTTAACACAAGCTCTTATTTAGGGGTTATTTTCACCTGTTCTTATTCGCTAGCAGAAAGGCAGTAAGAGTAGTATAGTAATTCCATGCCTGCTCCCTCCACCACCCTTTCCACATTTCCCAGAGAAGGAATATGTAAATTCCTTTTGACACACACAAAACTTTCCTACCAAAGTCACCAAAACTTACAGATGGCAGTCCAGCAGTAGGCTGATAAGCCATGCAGTTGGCTCACAGAAGGCTTGTGTGTTAGAGCATTTAAATGATGTCTAAGCACGTGGTTTGTGGGTTGATATTTCATAGTGAGTTAAAAAGGGGGATCTGTTGTCTTTAGAGGGACTTTTCAAACTGGAAAGCTATCTCTTGCTGTGTTTAATTGCCTGACTACTTTTTGTTGTGAAAAAGTAGTTATCTCTAAAAAGGCCATATTCCCTTCCTCTTGATTTTCTGAGCTTCACTCATAGTGTTGAGATGTGACACTGTTACCTGAGAGTTCAAGACTGTATTTGCCTGTCAGGAAAAGCAACTGTATCAAGATGAAAAGAGCTACTTTTGAAGAAAAAAAAAGTCTGAATAGCAAAAGGGGACATGCATTTTTTTTAAAAATATAGTAAATGTTTCATATTTTTTTCCAGCAAGGTCTAATTTTCTAAACATCTGCCCTCTGAAAATCAGGCCCGTTTACGTTGTCCCAAGTTGTGGTTTTGGGTTCCATAATCCACATGCCTTGGTTTTGTGTTATGATAGAATTCACAAGAACTATCATTTTGGCTGTTGGTGTACAGACTTCTGAAAATTTTGGGCAAGCTTCTTTTGTATCCTTGCCATATACATGAGAAGCATATAACAAATGGAAAGTTTTCTCTGGACATTAATGGCTCTTTTGAGTAAGGAACCCATTCATGGCCACAGCTGACTATGTGGGACATGCTTTATTTCATGATTTGTATGCTGCACATAGAATCTTATGAGATTTGTAGACAGCAGCACCAACTAGGAAATGTCCTCTCTTTTTTTTTTTTTTAGGCATAGTATCTACCAAGGATTTAGGGAAGTCCTCCATTGAAATGTATTGTGCCTAAATTAAACTGTATATAAGAACTTATTGTCTCAGATGTATTCTAGTTTTGAAAGTGCACACAGACACGAACTGAAGCAGTGACTCAGTATCTGTTACACTGTGCATATAGTGAGGTTTTCTTGTTTAAGTGGGTAGAAGAATATTTACTCCTGAGGGAATGCTGTGCCACTGGGCAGTGCAGAATTTGCACAGAAATTAATGTTCTGCACAGGATTTCCTCTTTCTCCCACATGTATGGGCTGCAGAACTGCTGGCTGGCAGAGCCTAGCTTGCAAATAGAGGACATGAAGAGCATTGGAGGTTTCCAGGCAGCAGTAGTTCTCAGCTCAACCTTCAGGAAACTCCATGCGTGCAGGAGATACTGTGTCCAAGGCTTATGTGGCATCAGGCTGTTTTTGTTTTTTGTTTTTTTCTCTCTGGATCCCTGGATTCTGCGGAGAAGGGGTGCAGGTGTCTAGGCTGGGGGGCAGCTTGTGGCTGGGCTCGGGGCGGGGGGCAAGGGATATGAATGTCTGGGCTGGGGGGTGCCCCACAGTTGGGCTCTGGGGGAGGGTAGGTGAGTGCTCATTTCTGGGCTGGTGGGGAGCCCATACCACACCACACAGCCCCTCTGCCCAGCACCACCTAACTCCTTATGCCCAGCTCCCCAGGACTATGGCCAGTGCCCCCCCATCACAAACACACAGCACCCTGCACGCCACCATCCCTGCCCAATGCCCCTGCACCCACTGCCCCACGTACACTACGCAGATCCCCTAGTGCCCCAACACACACACATCTCCCCCTACCCTGCATTACCCAGTGCCCTTCCTCACAGCCCCACCACCACCACAACTACACCACTTCACACCGACTTCCCCCTACCCCCACTGCCCAGCACCGCCCAACAAACCCCACCCACTGTCTAGTACTCCAAAACACACAAACCTCCCTCGCAGCCCTGCCCCCCAGCCACACTTACCAGCCCTGCTGAACCCAGCACAGAGCAGGGATCCCTCTCTAACCAGCACAGTGCTACAGGGCAGAATAGCTGATACTCGGGATCCCACCCAGCCTTACCTACCTGGTGCTGGTGTCCGTGGTGGAAAGGAGGCATTTCCTTGCAGGAATGGGGCAGCCATCGACTTCCCCAGCCTGCTGGTTCCGCAGAGCGGCAGGGAGAGGTGGGCCTTGCCCCCAGGGAGCCTGAAGTGGACGGTCACTAGCCTGGAGCGGCAGCAGCTGAGGGCTCCTCTCTACCGTCAGCTGGCTGGCTGCGGACAGACTCAGACAGAGAGGAGTGAGCAGTGCGTGGGGGGAGGGGCTAGAGAAGGGAAGGACCCAGCAGGTGGGTCTTGGGTGTGGAGAGAAGCCCTGGGCTGCTGGCCAGCTAAGAGGAGCCAGTGTCTCTGGACACAGCACAAATGGAATGGACCGGGCCCCCTTTTCAGCGTGGGCATTGCACCACTGGTGCCATTGTAAACCCAGTACTGCCCATGGCTAGGCAGAGGGTGTGGGTGTCTGGCCCCCGTGGCCGGTGTCCCGGGATGTGGCGGGAGGGGAGAAGCAGAGAAACAGGAACTGGGCTGTCTGTAGGACTGTGGTTTTCAAACTTTTTTTCTGGCAACCCAGTTGAAGAAAATTGTTGATGCCTGTGGCCCAGTGGAGCTGGGGATGAGGAGTTTGGGGTGCAGGAGGGTGCTCTGGGTTTGCGGGGGCTCAGGGCTAGGACAGGATTGGAGGGCAGGAGAGGGTCAGGGCTCTGGGCTGGGGTGCAGGCTCTGGGGTGGAGCTGTGGAGGCGGGGTTTGGGGTGCAGGAAGGGGCTTCAGGTTTGGGGGAGGGCTAGGGCAGGGAATTGGGGCACGGGTAGGGGCACAGGCTTACCTTGGGCAGCTCCCAGTCAGCGGTGTAGCAGAGGTGCTAAGGCAGGCTTCCTGCCTGTCCTGGCACCGCAGATCGCACTGCGCCTTGGAAGTGGCCAGAAGCAGGTCCAGCTCCTAGGCGGAAGCATCCAGACAGCTCCGTCTGACTCTCGCGCCTGGCACCATCCCCTGCCAATGGGAGTGTGGAGCCGTGCTCAGGGCGGGGGCAGCACACGGAGACCTCCCCTCACCCCCGACCTAGGAGCTGAACCTGCTGATGGCTGCTTCTGGGGCACAGCACAGTGTCAGAACAGGTAAGGACTAGCCTGCCTTAGCCAGGCAGCACCATCAATGGGACTTTTGATGGTCTGGTCGGCAGTACTCTAGGGATTTCTTTAACTCTCTACATCCAGGGGAATTTTTTGTCTATATTGTTACAAATGTACTTGCTGACAGGTATTTTGAAATCGATTACCAAAATAATTGAAACTGGTGTGGTTAATATAGTCTTGTTTTGACAAAATATGCAGAATTTTATAATATTGTGTGCAGAATTTTTAATTTTTTGGGTGCAGAATTCCCCTAGGAGTGATTATTGTATATCATTTTGCCTCCATGCTTTTGTTCCTTTCATGACTTAAGGTATACACAGTTACCTAAAAACAGAAGTTATGGGTTTGTGTTTGGGTAGTGGTCCAATCTGCTAAATTCTGATTGATAATTGGGGTAGTCGGGTTGTGGGTGATAAGAGGATAGTGTTCATATTCAAAACGTTTCAACTATTTTAGCTGTGCAGGTCTTGACTGCAGACTAACAGCTTTAGAAGTCCTAAGAAAGTTCTTTTAATGAGTTTTTTTTTTAAAAAAACAAACAAACAAAAACCTCTTTCTTACCCCTCCTTCAGCAGAAAATCAAATTATGTAGGAAACATTTTAAAATTGCATATGAAGTTTTCTCTCGGTCTTATAAAGAAGAATTTGTGAATTTCACATGATTTTTCCTATTTCTCAGCTTCCCTGAATAGAGGATTGAAGAGGAGGTTAAGTGTAAAACTTCTAGTTATTCACAGGATTGGTCTAGGAGAATTTTCACCATAGATCTCTCAAAGTATATTATATGTACTAAATGTCCCTGATTCATACTAAATTGCTAACCTTTCAAAAAAAGTAATTTGCATCTTGAACGCTTTTTAAAACAAGCTCAGTAGAAATTGGCCATATTTAAGGTACCATGGCATTCATGTCTTCTAATTTTTATATGGCTGGCTAGTAAAACTCAAATCTTTTTGCTTCTGGCAGCTCCTCTCATGCACAGAGCAAGCTGAATATTGCAGTCAAGGAGTCGTCAAACTTTAAGAAGAATTCTTTTATTCTGTCTTCAAGATCTCAGTTTGAGAACTGTGACCAAAAAAAAATTGTACATCTAACAGAGGAAAGATTAATTCAGCTTGTACAACCTGTCATCAGTTTTCTCATCTCCCACACAACAGTCAAATGTTGCCTTCCACTTCTGGGAGAATTACTGGTGTGTGAAGACAGTGCCTTGAGCTATTTTCCCATCTGTGATCTTAGTGGCTTCTCGGAATTAAAGATGTGCAACAGAATATAGGACCTAGCCTAATCACTCCTTTTACCTATTTAGGTGGTGGGTGGAATCTGGGATAGAGTTAATAGCTCCGCAAGCCATTCATGTCACAGTGGCTGCTGAAAGGATGGTGTGCTCATCTGAAAGACTAATTCTGTTGCAGCCTGTGGAATAGCAAGGAATCACACAGGAATATAGACTTCCTGGAGTGTCAGGTGATAGAAGAAAGCTTCTTTGATGCAGTGATCATAAGCAAGTGAACAATGATAATGTTCAACAGAGCTGCAGTATTGTGCATTGGAAGGTGAGAAAAAAGAACTTCCCAAGAAACCCTATGCATTTTAGTTTGGGTGGAAGAAAGGAATGTAACAATACTGGCCACTGATACTGAAGAGAAACTAAATTTTGTAGCTTACTGGATCAGGAGGTAGCAGGTGTTTTGCAACAGAATGGTAACCTGCTCAGTGTCTATCAGAAACTGAAAATCTATGCAATTTAACTCTGTTCCCTTCATACTTCAGGAATTAGATATATTTTTCCTTATTCTGGATTTATTCACACTAAAAGTGTGAAGACTGTAAGAGACACAAGGTGGGTGAGGTAATATCTTCTGTTGGTGAAAGACAAGTTTTTGAGCTACATAGAGCTTGTTTCTTGTCTCAGCACTTACACCACAAATAGAGCTTTTTATGGTAAAATAAACGGGGACAGCAATGTCTTTAAAAAGGACAAAATGCCAATTGCATTACAAAAGCAAGTAAAAAATGGGATTTTTTCCCCCCAAGATTTGTATCTTCCTGGGCAGAGAGCATACCATGGGTTTCACAGCTTAAGGGCCTTTTGTAAGCAGCCCAGTTCTCTTTTGTAAAAGCTCCCATTGGTCTCAACGGGAGCATTGCCTGAGTAAAGACTGCAGGATTAGGGACTTAAGTGAATATACATTCATGACAGAAATCTGTTTTGGCCAGGTCTTACTCTGCTGCATTCATGGGTTTAAGACTCTGGACTGATGAGAGCCCATGAGAGTCCCTATTTTCTCTTTTTTTATAGGGATTTCTCATCCCCCCCACCAATAGCTTCTGCTGTTACACATTTGCTTATAAGTGTCTCCTCCAACATGCATCAGTCTGTCAGTTTGATTGCACACCTTCTCCATTACCAACTGCATGTACGTATTCAGTTTGTAGGATATTGTGATCTTCTGGTTGGAGAAGACAAGTTGTTCGTGCTAGAGTGTGCTACTAGTCTTGTCAGTCTGAGATGCGTGCTATTTTGTAGATGGAAGAAAATCCTCCATATTGATGAAAGTGGAAGGCCACGAGTAAGCCAGTTTGGGTAAGTAAGCATTAATATCAAAACTGGAACATCCATAGTTACAAGAGTAGATCCAAAACCCCTAAAGTCTTGGAGAAGATGCAAGTCTTCATGGAATAAGACAAATTCTACCTAATAGAGGCTCAAACTTATCATGTAGGCCAGAACTGCCTGATGCAGTGTTTTTTTTGCACCTTCCTCCAAAGCTGTCAGCTGTCAGGGGCAGGGCACCGGACTGGATGGATCATGAGTCTGAGCCAGAAAGACAATTTCTCTGTTCTAAAAAATTACTCACCTTTTAAGTTTAGTCTTGAAAAATGAGAAGAAAGGGAGCTGGCAGATATTGTTTGCTGCCTTTATTTTGCTGAGTTTGCTTGCATGCTTGTTGTCAACACACTTGATCTTGCAGCATTAATGTGCTACAGTTTTGTGATCTATAAATGCCTAAGGATCAAACATATGCATTCTGTTTAATGAGGACTTTACTTTTTGGGAGCACCTTTGCCTATAAAATTCTGAAATATTTTATGGTTCCTCCTTCTGATCTTACTTTTGTTAAAATGTAAAGTTAGATGAGCCTTGCACCTGTCTTTAGAGGTAATTGAGTATTTGTGTTTTACATCTGGGGAAGTTAGGACAGAAAGGGGCCCAGAATTCTTGTTTTCATTTCCCTGGACTGGTAAAAATACCACATCTCTTGCTCATGAAAAGAATCCAATTTTAATTCTGTTCTGGAGGCCTCACTACTGAAGGGGAAGTGGACTGAAGATAAAAATATATTGCACATAAACAAGTGTGTATGTATGAGGAGAAACCTTTTCTTATTTTTTATAACCATACAAAATCAACTTCCTAGGGTCTTGGATATTCTTGATCAGTAAAATAAGTGATTGCCTAGGGAAAGAGTAGGACTATGGCTACACCGACTAGAGCAGAGGTTCTCAAACTCTGGTCCGTGGACCACCAGTGATCTGAGAGTTCCATTCAGGTGGTCTGCGATAGTTCACTGTAAGGTCTGTGCCTGGGTGTGCACACAAGAAAATGAAGGGCCACCCACTTAATTAGTGGAGCCATGCAGGCAGAGTCGATGGGGGAGCCTGCTGCCGCTGTGAGGACGGCGGGTAAGTAGGCCGAAGATGCGCCAACTTCAGCTACATTATTCACGTAGCTGAAGTTGCATATCTTTGTTCGACCCCCTCCCCCTAGTGTAGACCAGCCCTGTTGAGTGGAGAGAGCTCTCGTATTAGCTTAACTACTCTAGCCTCCGTGAGCAGCAGTAGCTATGTTGGTGGGAGAAGCTCTCCCGCCAACATAGCGCTGTCCACACCAGTGTTCATGTTGGTGTAACTTCTGTTGCTCAAGGGGTTAGTTTAGTCACACCGTGAGTGACCTAAATTATGCCAACATAAGCTGTAGTGTAGACATAGCCTAGGACTGTGGTAGAGGTTTTAAAAACTTCAGCCCCTGCCTTCCAGCAAAGTTAAATCTGCAAAGAGTAATTTAGCATTGAAAAAATTCAACTTGGATTTGATACTTTGTCATTTTAAATGAGTCATCTGCCTAAATCTAACTTGTTGTTTTTAGTCTGCAGAGTGTTGATACTACAGGGGCTTTCATTTTAGCATTTCACAGAGTTTTTACAAAGGAGGAATTCAAAACTGAGTGCTGGCTGTCTGCGTTAATGGAATGCGTCAGTTAAGTCAATTTCCTGTTGCGTGGGGAGAAAACTCAAGCAGACTTACTGAATGAGACAGGAGAGGTACAAAAAAAAGCAATTTGGTGGTTTGCAACAAGTTAATTATGCTGCTTTGGAAGGTTTGACTGAACGACATGTTACATAACAAGTAATTGTGTAAAGTATTAAAAATGTCAGTTATAGGCGAATTGTATACACAACAGCTCCAGTGGTTTAAAAATACAAGGTTTAACTGTTACACAAATCAGAGGCAATTCTGACACTTTCTTTTCTTCGTTTCTTCCTGTTCACGTTTCTGCTCCTAAAATAAAATTGTTCTGAAATTTTATTTCTGAAATCCAGTTCTTCCCCTCTTTAGTACTTTGGGTACAATGGTAATCTTGTGAAAGCAGGTACTTGCCCATTGCGGTTTGATTATCCACTACTGTGAAGGCGCATTAACTCTTGAGGTTGCTTCTGAAAGTGACGTCTTTGTCCTCGTGATGCCACCTTGGATGTAATGTTTTCTTTCTAGAATCAAAAGATATTGTATGGAATTATTAATTCTAGCACACGGGGTTGTAGGGACTGGTTTATGAAGAAACATGGAGATAGCTTGCTAAGCAGCAGCTAAGGAAGGGATGTTAATAGTCTGCAAGAATTGGAAGGATTTAAATACTAAGGATGGAGAAGAATGCCGTAGCATACTACTTGTGTGTGTAAGTAGGAATAATTGGTTAAGACAAAGTGTTTGTCTACACTATAGCACTGCAGTGGCGCACTGGTAAAGTTGCGCTTCTGTAGCGCTTGGTGAAGATGCTACCTATGCAGACAGGAGAGCTTCTCCCCTTGCTGTGGGTATGCCACCTCCCCAAGAGCTGGTAGTTACGTTGATGGGAGAAGCCCTCCTGTTGATATAGCATTGTCTAGGTTTGGCCTGTAGTGTTGATATAACTACATTGCTTAGGGCTATGGAAAATCCACACTCTTGGGTGACCTGGTTATTCTGACCTGACCCCTGGGGTAGACAGCGCTGTGTTGTCAGAAAGGCTTCTCCCATTGACATAGGTACCGTCTCTCCGGAAATTGGATTAACTGTACTGATGGGAGAAGCCCTCCTGTTGGCATAGGCAGTGTCTTCACTAAGTGCAACCTGTGGTGCAGCCGTACCAGTGCAGCGCTGTAAGTGTAGATAAGCCCCTACAGCAGGGGTTAGTTTGGAATAGCTGCGTCCCTCTGGGGTGTAGATTGCAATGCAAAATTTTGCCGAAATTAACTTTGTGTATGCAGAATTTCTTTTCCCCTCCACAGAAATGGGCTGCAGAGACATTGGGCACTACTAAGGGCCATTGGATCTGGTAGAGCCCAGCTCGCAAACAGAAAACACTGCCAGAGGGAGAGAGCTGGAGGGTTCTCATTAGCTGCAATTCCCAGTATGCCCTGAAGAAAAGAGGAGGTGCTGTGTGGAAACTCCATGCAAGCCTGTGACCCAGTCTCAGGCTGTTTCTTCCTCTGGATCCCTGGGCTCTAGGAGGGTAGGGTCTGTGAGTGTCTGAGGGGTAGAGTGTTTGAGTGTCTGGGCAGGTGAGGCGGGGGGACAATGACGGGACCTCGCAGCTGGACTCTTGGGGGTAGGGATATGGGGTGTGAGTATCTGAGCTGGTGTGGAGGAAATGGTTGGGCTCTGGAGGGGAGAGGGTGTGAGTATCTGGGCTGGGGGCATGGGGGTGCAGCTGGGCTCTGGAGGGCCCTACATCTGGCTGGTGTCTTGGGGGGCGCAGGAGTGGAAGGAGACAGAGAAACAGGAACTGGGCTGTCATAGGGGTTTCTTTAACTCTCTACTCCTGGGGGAATTTATTTGTGTGTCTGTATTGTTAGACATACTTGCTTACAGGTGTTTTGAAATAAATTACCAAAATAATTGAAACTGGTGTGATTTATATAGTGTTATTTTAACAAATTTTTCAGAATTTTAAAATCATGTGCAGAATTTTTTGGTGCAGATTTTCCCCAAGAGTAGAATTTTCTGCACCCCTGACCGAAGTAGTTACATCAACATAAATTGGTTGTGTGTAGACTGAGCCAAAGTGATGAGTGGAGGGAGCGGAACGACTCTGGATGAATAGCAGGATATGCATTCCAACAAGGAGATGTATAAAGCTGTAGAGTAGCCTCCCAAGTGAATTAGTCACAACACCATTGTCTGACTTATTTTAAAATCAGAATGAACAAACTAGAAGATTTTCTGTAGGGATCAGAGCAATACACTAACCCATGGAGTAATGGAATAGATATCACTACAGAAATGCACTGGGCTTTAAGACCTCTTTTACAGCTTCATTTAATCAAAATCTGAGTGAAAGAAGGGGAAAATTTACTATGACATAGACGGACATTCTTGAATGTGAATGACATTTTGAGGACAGATGGAATAACTTAATTTTTGTGAAGGATTGTTAAATTGTGTTCTTTCTCTTTCTTTCTTTAAACAAATAGAAAAATATGACTTGAGGCATAAACACAGTGCTATTTGTTATGTACATTTTTATAAAGATCTACAATAATGTGACAGCTCAGAGGTAACTTTCAGGGCATCCTTTATACATTAGTTCTGTCTGGGTGCTTCTGGCATAGTTTTGATCGATCAGTTTAAAAAAAGTCTAATTCCTGTAACTTTAAACACTGCCATAATCTATCTAGGCGTTTATAAGATTCCAGTCATTATGGTATCTGAGTATTATTTAATTTAATACAGTTTCCTTCTTTTTAAGGATGCCCTGTATCTTGGCACTCTGTGAGCAAACATTATTTATTCTGCCTTCATAATTACTACTGTTTGTATATGTAGCACCCAGGAGCCCTAGTTATCATAGAAATGTAGGACTGGAAGGGACCTCAGGAAGTCAGCTAGTCCAGTCCCCTAACCTGCTTTTAAAAATCTCCAATGATGGAGATTCCACAACTTCCCCAAGCAATTTATTTCAGTCCTTAACCATCCTGACGGGACATTTTTCCTAATGTCCAACCTAAACCTCCCTTACTGCAATTTAAGCCCATTGCTTCTTGTCCTATCATCGGAGATTAAGGAGAACAATTTTTCTCCCTCCTCCTTGTAACAACCTTTCATGAACTTGACAACTCTTATCATGTCTTCTCTTCTGCAAACTAAACAAACCCATTTATTTCAATCTTCCTTACCCTATCAAATTCATGGTTCATTTTGGTCAATTTCAGGGTCATAGGATTTTAAAAATTGTAAATTTCCTGATTTCTGCTATTTAAATCTGAAATTTCACAGAGTTGTAATTGTAGGGGTCCTGACCCAAAAAGGAATTGTGGGAGGGTTGCAAGGTTATTGAGGGGGGCTTGTGATACTGCTACTCTTACTTCTGTGCTGCTGCTGGCAGCAGTGCTGCTTTCAGAGGTGGGCCACTGGAGAGCAGCAGCTTCTGGCCATGATCCCAGATCCCATTATCTTTCTGGGTTAAGCTGACTGGTCTGTAATTCCCTGGGTTGTCCTTATTTCCCATTTTATAGATTGGCATTCTGTTTGCCCTTTTTCAGTCCCCTGGAATCTCTCCTGTCTTCCATGACTTTTTGAAGATAAATTGCCAATGGCTCAGATATCTCTTCAGTCAGATCACTGAGTATTCTAGGATGTATTTCATCAGGTCCTGGTAACTTGAAGACATCTAACTTGTTTAAGTAATTTTTAACTTATTCTTTCCCTAGTTTTGGCCTCTGGTCTTACCTCATTTTTGCTGGCATCCACTATATTAGATGTCCAATTGCAACTACCTTTTTGGTGAAAACTGAAACAAAGATGATCCAGGTTATTGTGTTAAGCGCTGTGCAAATACAGCATAAAAATGGCCCCTTGAGCTAGAGAGCTTACACTATAAGCATAGGCGTGCGGACAGGGTGTGCCCAGGCACACCCTAATGCAGGGGTGGGTAAGCTCGCTCTGCCTGGCACGCCTGAGCTGCTGGCCAGGGAGGCTCCCCCCATCCTACCCTGCCTTCTCCCCATGCCCCGGAGCCTAGCACCCCATGTCCAGGAGCAGCCCTGGGCAGCGATGTTGCTCTGGCTGGCCCTCAGTTCCTGCCGCTCGGAGCTGTGTGGTAAGTGGTGCGGGCTGCGAGCTCTGGTGGGCCAAGCGGGAGGAGGTCAGGCCGCGCTGCTGTAGCGCTGTCCAGGGCTGCTCCTGGATGTGGGGCACTGAGGCTCCGGGAGGCAGGGGTAAGCGGCGTGGTAAGCGAGTGGGGCTACGAGCTCCGGCTGGCCGAGTGGGAGGAGCTCAGGCCCCGCTGGAGCCACGCCACTGCAGCACTGTCCAGAGCTGCTCCTGGATGCATGGTGCTGAGGCTCCGGGAGAGGGGGTAAGCGGCATGGTAAGGGGGCTGGGACCGTGTGTGTGAATAAGGGGCAGAGAGCCCCGGTGTCAGTCAGGGGACAGGGAGCTGGGGATGGGTGGATGGGGCAGAGGTTCTGAGGCAGGGGGGCGGTCAGGGGATGAGGAATGGAGGGGTTGGATAGGGTGTGGGAGTTCTGGAGATCTGTCAGGAGGCGATGGGGAGGATAGGGGTCGGGGCAATTGGGACAGGGAACAGGGTGGGTTGGGTAGAGGGTAGGTTTTTGGGGTGGTGGTTAGGGGGTCTCTGGAGGGAGCGGTCCGGGAGCAGGGGTGTTGGATGGGATGTGGGAGTCCTGGTGTCTGTTGTGGCGGGTGGATAGGGGTTGGGGCAGTCAGGAGTCAGGGAGCAGAGAAGTTGGATGGGGGTGGTTAGGGGTGAGGGGTCTCTGGAAGAGACAGTCGGGACAAAGTCAGCGGGGGTTGGATGGGTCGGGGGGTCTGGGGTGACCTGTTGGGGTGGCGTGTGGAGAGGGTATAGGGGTGTGGAGGGGGGTCAGGACAGGGTACAGGTAGAGGATAGGGTCCTCGGAGGGCAATTAGGTGGAGAGGGTCTCACGAGGGGGCAGTTGGGGACAAGGAGTGGGGAGGTTGGGTGTTTTGAGGCGGGTGGGAAGTGGGAGGGAGTGGATGGGGTGTGGTCGGCTAGGGTGGTGCTCCCTAGGTGCACACCCTAATGAAAAGTGCTGCGCACACCTATGACTATATAAGTAATAGGTTTTTCACTCTTACGCGGAGGTCAAACTGAGGTAGGAGCAGAGACACGTGACTTGTGAGGTGAGTAATGGAGTCCAATTTGTTACAATAAAGTTTAATGCAAACTCTGTGGGAAGTAGCACTGTCCTGAGCCAGGGAGAGCAGAGTGAACAGTCCTTCACTCTCAGCCTCATTCTCCTCTTACTTTAACCCTTGAAAGCTTTACAGGCACATGGTCAAACCTATCTTGTGCCAACATGAAATATGACCAAAGGGAGTCTCAAAGGTTTTTTTTTTTTATGGTGGTCTTTCCTTCACAGTGTGGCTTCACTGTGGAAAAGTAGATCAGCCTCTGACATGAGGCCTGCCACAGACTGAAAACTGAATTATTGAAGATAAGAAGAAAATAAAACTAGGCGTATAAACTTTGAACATATACAATGCTCATGCTGTACCCTGTCAGTGGGAGAGGGGTTCATGTGCTGAGACTTGTGGGAGAGCAATTTTGTTTAGGTAATATTTTTTTCTAAAATTGTAAGATTTTTGCAACCCTTGTTTTTGTGACTATTGTGACTTTGTGAGGGACAGATTTAAAGGGGAGCTGTCCTTTCAGGTGCTGATGGGTAAGGGATTATAATGTTGGGGGCTGACAGCCCAGAGTCTCATTTGAGCAGCCCTCTCTGGGAGCAGAATGGGAAAGTGAGTTTGTGTTTCATTTGCTGCAGGGTTGTTGTAGCTGTATTGGTCCCAGGATATGAGAGAGACTAGGTGTGTGAGGTAATACAGTTTAATGGACTGACTTTTGTCAGTGACAAACAAGCTTTTGAGCTACACGACGTACTATTTCTTCTCTTTTTTCCAGTCCTGAAGAGGAGCTCTGTGTAACTCAAAAGCTTGTCTCTTTCACCAGCAGAAGTCAGTCCAATAAAAGATATTACCTCACCCACCATGTCTTTTTAATTTATTGCTGAGTTTTGTGGTTCTTTGTGAGGAATAGAAAGACTTATTGTGTTAGTAACTTTGTCTTACCTCTTTACATAATATGAGGGCTAAAGGAAGAGAGACTTTCACAGATTGTGGGATGAATAAAGTAGGGGTGTACTTAGAAAAAACTACTTTCCCATGGCAGTCTAGAACAATATCTTAATTTGTGGTGAGGGCTGATGATCCCCGTCTAGTGTTTGTGGTTTGAGTAAAGAAATACAAACTGTGTTGAGGTTTAAAGGAGCTCAGTGAGCTGTGCTGCCAGGAGGTGCTCTCAGGGTAGCTTCTGACAGGGTCACATTTCTGTGAGGCAGTGGAGCCTGCATTTTCTCTGACAAATGTTAGACATTTTGACCTAGTGATTCCCCCCCTTAAGAGGTGATCTAGAGCAGTGGTCTTCAAAGTGGGGTGCGCGAGACCAACCCCGGGGGTTTGCAAGACCTCTGTGCCACTGCCAATCCTGCCCAGGAGACCGCAGAACATGCAAGCAGTCTATTTTTGTCCCGCCAAAATGCCACCGCAGAAAGCAGAAGCTTTCTATTTGGTGGCATTTCAGCGGACAATACCCTGGGGACTGTGAGTAGAGGCGGGACAGTGAAAAGGGGCTGTGGCAGAAAAATTTTGAGAAACGCTGATCTAAAGCTGTGTATCATTTGCCTGAAGACCAGTGATTCCCTCTTCCATAGTTCCCCTCCTCTCCCTTAGCAGTATGGGAAGGGCAGGGTAGCTGTGACCCTGTGACACCAGTTCAATACCTCTCTGAAGGTCACCATGCCCAGACTGAGACCACCATGATATAGATTGAAAGAGACGTCCCTTAAAATGTACGTAAGAGTGTATGAAGCCTAGTAACCTGTAGCTATTCCAAGATTCATTCATGACAATACTTAGCATTAAAGCTGCAGTGTCTATCTGATCTGTTTACATGTGGGGAGAAGGGATGTAAATTATCTTGCTACTTCATGTGGAAACCAAAAATTTAGACCTGTTATTCACCATGGTTCTGATATTGCTTGAAATACTTTATACCTAAACACAGGAATTTATAGGCCTCTCTTATGTCCAATTAGAATTCTATTACTTCATTTTTTTTTGTGGCTATCCCAGTTTAATGTAGGATCAAACTTCATCTACACAGAACATGCAATTTCTTTTTTTTATAAATGTACGTTATAGTAATGGTAACTCTGGTAAAATACATTTACTAGGTTGTTTTGAGACGTGTGCCCTCTGGATTTGTTTTTTAATGGAATGATACAGTTTTCCCCTCTTCTCATAATAATTCCATTACATGGTCATAGTTTACGGCTAACTTAAATATCAGGGGAGAAGAATGCTGTTGTTGAATGAGTAAGGCTTAGATGACGCATGTGTCCCAGCAGTTCATTTTGTAAACACTGAAGAGCATTGCAAAATATTTTTTTACGATGTTTAGTTTCGGTGAATCAACTTTACAGTCTGCTCTGTATCTTTTTGAATGTTCAAAATAAAGGATTTACAGCTGTGAATTTATCAAAATAACTTATTAGTGTTGGTCTGTGTTTTTGTGTGTGCTGGTGTAGGTATTCCTATTGCTTGTATTGCCTTAGTTACGTGACTCGGGTAACCTTAGCTCCTTTCCTGGGCAGCTGCATCAAATGTCTACATCATAGAATCATTGCTGGCCCTTCCCTCCAACCCCCAGTCTGGGTTTAGAATTCTCCCATTAATCAAAGTGGTGCATAAAGGTTTTAGAAATGCAGTCACTTTTACTCCTTTCAGCCCTGAATTGATGTTCTGGTGGTAGTGCTTCTTAAATTTCTTTTGTTCCCTTTTCTTTCTATTTCATTCATTTCTCATTCAGTATGCTGCTTTTTCATGATATGTATTTCATATGTGATTTGTTTGTGCAGATAATGTACTATTAAAAAGAAATTATTGGTGATTTCTTAAATTGTAAAATCCTTTAGTCGGGACTATATTGCCTAGCACAGTGCAGCTCTGATTGTGATTGCATTATAGTAGCTTCCCAAAGCCTCAAATAAGTAATAAATATTCTGTATTTTAATCGTTGCTCTTAACTCTAGAGACTAAAGTCCACTGTCCAAACAGCCATTACAAAACACACTCTCCTTCCCTGTTAACCTGGGTTTGACCTCTCCTGAAGGCGAGAGGGGGAAGTTCAAACGTATGCCCATGTTTTTTTCTGCTCAGGCTGACAACTGAGAATGCTAACTGAGGTGATGCTTCAAAAAATATCTTGGCTAGTGGGCACCAGTTTGCTAGGAATTGGATTGAATCTACCAATGTATTCTGGATTGATGGCTCCTTAGTGGACTATCTAATCACTACCATCTTGTTCAGGAATCACAGCAGTGACCCAAATGGGTGTGGCTCCTAAGCCCATGTAGCAGGATGCTGCTGAGCACTTTGTATAGTATAAGAAAGTGGAATGAACTAAGCATGCATTTTATATGGTACCACCACAAATACAGTCTTAGTCTCTTCCAAATTGCGGCAAGCTCTTAAAAATATGTTGTTCTGAGCAGCTTTCATGCTTAAAATTGCTACATTATAAAGTAATGATTGAAATTAAGATGAAAATTTGTAAAAATCTTTTGTAAGTTCAGCTCACCAGGTAACTATGCTTAGATCTTTGGCTTTACGCTCGAGGTACCAAGAGTCTGATCTATTTCAACATCAAGGTGTAGAAGTCAGAGCATTTCTGTTCAAAGATGGAAACACTATTCCTTTATTCACTGCTGCATCAGAAATATTCTCTAATATTATTCTAAGTGCTTAAATGCACTTAAAATTGCCTGGTGCCTGAAATACCAACAATGCAACTCAGACACAATCTATCAAAATTAAAACGGAGGTCGGTTGAAGACACCCTTTACCTTTTCCCATGTCCTTCTGAAAGAAGGCTTTGGCCTCTGTGGCAGGGCAGGGGTAAAAATCCCTAGAATGCCCTGCCTCTGCAAGTTAAACCCTGCTTGCTGGCAGGAGGCCCAGGGGCAGGGGCTGGCCATAGCCTGCAGGAGGCCCAGCTGGAAGCCCTAATGAGGGCTAGCCCAGCCTAGCTCTGTGAGCTAAAGGGCTGCGGCTGAGAGCTGTGAGGGCTATAAGAACCCTGACTCTTGTTCAGTTGGGGGAGGCCAGGCAGGGAACAGGAGGCTGCAGTATTGTTTTCTTGCTGCTAGCAAGGTGCCTCAGGGGCCTGGAAACCCAGGGCCCAAGACAGTGCGGTAACTGTCAGGGGATTGGGGGGAGAAGCCACGGATGTAAGCACTGTAAATAAAGGACACTTGGGTGAAGCACTAAGAGAGGGTGTCAAGACCTTTATTGAGACCAGTCAGACCACAGGACTGGCGCGGACCCTGTGACAGCCTCTCAGAAACACATCTACAGTGCTTTTAGGCATGTTGACCATCTGTTCTTGTAGCCTCTCTGTTTCTCTCAGAAGATAATTTTTTTAACTTTTTTTTTTTTTTGGTGGAGTGGGCTTTAGATCTGTTTTGGCAGAACTAGGCCATCCAGTTTCCCGGGTCAGAGATTCATCTGATGGTTGCAAGCTCCCTGAGAGCCCAGAATTCCTCTAGTAGAAGACATAATTAAAATTTAATGGAAGAAGGATGACAAGTGGGGGTTGGCTAATCCCATTTGAGACTGCAAGACTATGTTCTTTCACCCTGCAATGTGAGGACATCTTGGAGGATGGAAATGGGGTCAGATTAACTGACTTGTTTGGTTCTCTCACACCAGACAGAGGCAATAAGACAGTCTCCAGATGTGAACTGGTAATTCTGAGGAGGAGTTGCTTTTCCTGAGCTGCCAGAAAACATACACCCCTGGCCCTCCTCTTCCTCCCTAATCAGTGAGTGCAAGGCACATGAAGTGATGTCCATGTTCTGGCAGATGGCCCAAGTGAGGAAACATTGTCTGACCATCCTGTGGTTAGTTCCTCAGTGTCTCCCTGTGGGAGAGTCCTCATGGAAAATTTTATGCTCCTGACAAGTGGTACAATTTCTATAACATCCCCAGAAACATAGGGGTGTGCAGCACATTTCATTAGGGTGTGTACCCAGGGATGGCTGTGTCTTCCCAAACAGCCTGGCCCCGCCCCCATCCGAGGGGAGGTTTAGGTTGGATATTAGGAAAAACTTTTTCAGCAGGAGAGTGGTGAAGCACTGGAATGGGTTACCTAGGGAGGTGGTGGAATCTCCTTCCTTAGAGGTTTTTAAAGTCAGGCTTGACAAAGCCCTGACTCAGATGGTTTAGTTGGGGAATGGTCCTGCTTTGAGCAGGGGATTGGACTAGATAACCTCCTAAGGTCCCTTCCAACCCTGATATTCTAAGATTCTATGATCTCAAACTAGTTTACCTGAAGAGAGAAATAAGACCTCTTACCTATTAGTTTCTTTCTAGCTTTAGGGCACACCAATTTACAACTAGGGCTGGCTGGAGAACATGAAATTCCATGTCATGTAAAATGTTAAGGCTTTGAGATTTGTTTACTTTTGCATTAGAAGGAAAATGAGACCTAGACAATAATCTGGTGGTTAGGGCTCTGCCTTCAGGGCTAGGACCTGAATCTGGGTCTTCCATATCCCAGGTGAGTGGCATAAGCACCTATTGATTATTATGGGGTTGTGTTTCTCCCTCTCTTCCTTCTCCCCCCTCCACCGCCCAACCAAAAATTGCATCTTGGACATTCCTGTTGAGTGGTGGTGTTTCCCCCAACAGTTTCAGTTTTGGCAAAATGGCATTTTCCAGTGAACAAATGAAACCCCCCACCCTCTTACCTGCTGGGGTTACTTAAAAAAAGGGGAAAAAAAGTCTAAATGCAAAATAGTCTTCATAGAGTCCTGAAAGGGAGGATTCTCATATATAACTTTCTAACACTTGTTTCCCCTCCTTTGTTCCTTTAGCATTTTCAGATTTGGAGAGGACACTAATGAACAGGTTAAGAGAGGAAGAGTTATGGACTGCTTCAGTAATCAGTTAGAAAACTGGAATTTTGGGAAAGCCTTAAAAAGCAAAAAGGTGGGTGAGGTGCAGTTCCACAGAAGTAGGATCAATTAAAAATTATATATAAATTTCTAATTGATCCTACATCTGTTGAACTGCACAAGCCTTTGAACTGCATAGAGCTCTTCATCAGGTCTGGGAAAAGTCACAGCAGAATGCAAGATGGAACAGATTGTTTAGCATAAGTAGTTAGCACATATTCTAAGGGACCATTCAAGGTGGGAAAGCATGTTAACAATTCTGCAGTCTTAGGACAAAAGGAAGGTGTTTAGAAGTGTATAGATTGTTGTAATAAGCCTTAAATCTGCCTGAAAACCGCCTTCAAGAAACAAGGACACTCCATCCGAGAAGTAGGTCGCAACATGGAACAGGTCACTCAGATACCCAGAAAACACCTGCTTCAGTACAGAAATAAAACCCCCTCTGACTGCACAGCCCTAGTAGTGACCTACTACCCTACCCTGGAATCCATATGGGGTATCCTCAAAGAACTGCAACCCATATGCCATGGGGACTGCATCCTGAAATAAATCTTTTCTGAACCCTCTCTTCTGGCCATCAAACAACTCTCCTAGCTCATCATCAGAAGGAAGCTCCCCACAGACCAGGACACACCAGCTCAAATTGGCACCAGATCCTTCCAGAACAACAGATGCAAAATTGGTAGACATATCTCCACTGCTACATTGATCAACACTCGTCAGAGCACACGTTTCAAGATCCATGGATCCTACACCTGCCTCTCACAATGTGTGGTGTACTCATCCAGTGCACTAAATGCCCCAATAAGAATTGTGGGTGAAACCAATCACTCTACATTTGAATGAACTCACATAGGGAAATGATAAGATAAAAGTATCCTATCACCTCTGAGTAAAAACTTTTCACAAGTAAACACTCTCCATTTGACCTCTCAGTCCTCATCCTCAAAGGAAATCTGTACAACACTTTCAAAATATGAGCTTGAAAGCTTAAATTCATAACTCTGTTATACACCAAAAATCATACTGAACAGAGACACTGGATTTATGGTTTATTAGAACAATCCATAAGCCACTAACCCCCTCTTTGTCCTATAACTGCAGAGTGAAAGATCCCCTAGAATATGTGCTAACTGCTATGCTAAACAATTTGTTCTACTTTGCATTTTGCTGTGAAATTGGGAATTCCTTTCCCAGATCCGAAGAAGAGCTCTGTGTGGCTGAAAAACAGAAGTTGGTCCAATAAAAGATATTACCTCACCCACCTTCTGGGACTGATAAGGCTACAACTACACTGCATACATCAGTTAAGGAGCAACAATCAGCAAAGCCCCAATTTTGAAACAGAATAGAATAAAAATAGGGGATAAGATTTTTCCTGTTGCAAATAAAAAGCCTGTCACTTCATTGAATACTCAAGGTCGAAAGCAGAAAAAAATCCCTAAAGCTATTGATAGGCAGCCCAAAAGAAGACTGCCGCTTTCATTATGCTGCAGTGGTCTTGGGCTATGTCTACACTACTGCGATAAGTAGTGCAGACATACATGAATATGTGAATAATGTAGCCGAAGTCGATGTAGCTTAGGTTGAGTTACCGTGGGGTCAACTCTCCCGTCGACTTACCTTACTCTTCTCATTGGGGGTAGAGTACAGGGGTCGACTGGAGAACGGTCTGCTGTTGTTTTGGCAAGTCTTCACTAGACCTGTTAAATTGACTGCTGGTGGATCGATCTTAGAATGTCAATCCTGGCTGTAGTGTAGACATAGGATTGTTGACCCAAAATACTCAATGATTTGAGGTCATTCATATGGAAGAATAAGTTAGGTGGTTGTATTGAAAGCTATTGCCTGTATTCCACTAGCAATCTCATTCATTTCCTTGTTTTCGATTTATATAACTAGCATTCACCATTGTAGGAAATGCTGATGCCCTGTACCGCATTAAGAGAATGGAAAAAATCGTCAGGTGAAGTCTCACCTTTTTCAACTGGCAGGACTAGAAACATTCACTTGGAGCACCGGCCTTTCAGAGCTGTTAAACATTTTTTACTGGTGAAGTTTTAACTAGGCTCAGCTTGGTCTGTAGCCAAGTCAGCTGTAATGCAAAGTAGTGATTTATACAGAAATGTTTACTATACTATTGTAATTATATTTATGGCTGTTTGTTTTTTTTATGTAAAGTAGTTTTTGTGACACTTGAAATACCCAAACTGCTTAGAGCTTTAGCTTGTTTTCAATTTAGCAAGACTACAAACACTGCTGATTTTTTTTTTAACCAAATATTTCTTCCTAGCAGGAAAAGAGGTCAAAGAAAAGAAGTTATGGTGAATTTAATTATTAACAATGACACTACTCCAGGGCAGCTATAGAAAAAGGATATTGAAAAAACTCAAACCCTTAGTCCTCAGTGAATGCATTCTGCTTTCCTACAGGTCTTAAACCACTTCACCTCTGTCTAATGCTGACTTGTAGCTGTTGTGTGCTTATGGTAGAATGCCACCTAGTGTAATCCTGTAGCTACTGGAATAAGAAATTTTCTGGCTTTTATCCCTTCCAGAACCATAGATGCCAACTCCATGGGTGCTCCAGGGCTGGAGCACCCACGGAAAAAAAATTAGCGGGTGCTTAGCCTCCACCGGTAGCCAGTTCCGCCTTCTCCCCAGTGCCGCCTGCCCGCTAGCAGCCCTACTGATCAACTCCTCCCCCCTCTCTCCCAGCTGTTCTGTGGTGTGCAGGAGGGGATGTTGGGGAGGGGAAGGAGTGGGAACAGGGCATGTTTGGGGGAGTAGGTGGGAAGAGGCAGGTGTGAGAAGAGGGTATGGCATTGGCGGAAGGGATGAAGTAGGGGCAGGGTCGAGGGTGGAGTGGGTGGGTGAGAGAGTTGAGCTCCCCCCAGATAGAGAGGAAGTTGGTGCCTAAGTCCAAAGCCACCTGCTGCTGCAAGGCATGGACAAGATCGCTGCTACTTTACCACATTCCTGTTTTCCTGGCTACTGTGAGGATAAGGCATGGGATCAAAGGGGGAAAAGGTCTCTGCTATTCTACACTTCTCCTTACATTTTTTGTCTAGTTCTTACTGTCTTGTGAATGACTCTCATATCTGCCTTGGGCTACTGAGTAGTTACACTCTGCCGCTTAGGAAGCTGATACATTTCTTGTCAGTTTCACACAGTTGAAAGTCATTGAATTGCATCCCAAAAATGGAGGGTCTTTTTGACTTCACTTTGGCTGCTGGTTTGCAAATGCATAAGCAGCAGCAAAGACCTTGGAGCTTCCGGCAGACTCAGGAAAATTTCACTTCACTAGCGTATATAGAGATGGCTATCTTTGCAGCCATAAAAACTGAAACTGATATTTTTTAAAGGCTCTTAAATTCTCCAAAGCTTATGGCTTAGACCTGAATGCTCTTGAGGGAAATCTTTGCACTCATCACAAGTGACTGAGCAAGTAACTTCGGTCTTGATGACTTAAAACGATTTTTGAAATCATTTCACTTGTGAGTAATGCAAGAATATGAATGCAGATCTCTGGAGTCTGAAAATCAGAATGACTTTATTACATTTTCTCTCTTTATTCATAAAAAACTAAAAATTCACACTTGCCTAGTTAATCTTTATATAGCTGCCCTGTTTGTTCTGTGTTCTGTCAGAGGCAGGCACACAGTGGGAAGTGAATCAGGGCAACAGTAGGTCAGCAGCATGCCCCAGCTATTAATGATAAATTAGCATGAGTAACACAAATTATTGCAAACAGATGTAGTCCATTGGACTTAGTGGCTACAAAACCTTCTTCCATTAGACACGTTTATGTTTGGAGGGGACCACCATAGACAGTGGCAGTTCCTGTACAAAAATGACCCAAAGATTGACTTGATATAGAGGAAAGCATTGTTCTTATACTGTCAATGGTGACTTAATGTGAATCTAGGGATCTAACATAGCTAGAAAAATTGGGGAGCAATGCAGCTGTTTAAATAGTAGATTGTGCAGAACTTTGAAGGATTTGGTCTCGGAAATGGGAATCCTGATTTCTGTATTCTCTACTAAATATCCTTGAGTAGAGATTATGGAAGTGTAACCTTCCCCCCCCCCCCATCCCCCCTGTTGCTTATTCTCCCCCTGATCTGATATATCAGAATCTTTTCCACCTGAACCAGTTTTGGTGTTGCAAGCAGACGGTTGTGATGGTGAAATAGTATGTCAGAAGCAGTAGAAACAAACGGCCACTTAAAACAGAAGTCCTCCATTTTCTGCAGCTGCCTTTCGGATTAAAGAAATACAGAAAATACTGATTAGAAACTTTTTTTATGCTGAAGTGTGAAATATGAGTAGCTTAGTAAGAAAAGTAGAAACTGGTTATTTAGGGTATGTCTACACTGCAATATATGCCCAGGGTTAGTGGGACTTGAGTCAGCTGAGCCGTGATAGGGCGCCCTGGGCTTGACCATTTACATTATATTTCAATTCTAGGTTAAAACTTCTCCAACCTGTGATCAAACCTAGGACTCTGGTGCCCATGCTGCCATGCGCAGATCTGAGTCAAAGTAACTGTATCCCAGTGTCCCTAGCACACGCACTCCCCTTCTCCAAAATAAGGCTGCTTTAACTCTAGGACCATGGTGCACTGTGGGAAAACTTTACTGCCCGCCCTGCACCCAAGAAGCAGCTTGCTTTGCATAAGGCTTGACTGGTTTCCTCTCCGTTGCAAACCCAGGAGGCTCTCTGATAGAGTTGCTTGCAGAGCAGTGATCAGAAGAGAATGAGTTAAAACTGACCTGAGCTGCTACCATTTACAAAGGGAGGGTGGCTTCCGTTTTCAGTAGAGTGGATTGCAGATTGTTAGGATAGAGAGGACTAAGGAAGTTGTCCCACGGAATTGTGGGATATTTCTGGCTTATTTCCTGCAAAGCAATAGAGCTCTGACCCTTGGTCCCTGCTTAATTCAAGCGCAGACCCTACAGCCCTGCAGAGCCCTGGAACTCAAGGTCAGCACAATTGCAGTGTAGACACAAGTGGGGGTTAGGACTTACACTGCAGTGCAGACATATCCTCTGATCACCTGTTTCTGTATGATGTGTTTTCTGAATCTTCAAGGAAATAATGCAGGGTCTTAGCTTTTAAAAATCCTTTGCAGTTCTACAGACAGTGCATCAAAAGTATATGCTAAAGAGCTGTCTTGTGATCACTTATGAAATCAGTGTAGGATTCCCCCCCTACCTTTTATTAATTTCATTTTAACTAGTCAGCACTAGTAAGTAACTGGGTGGTTTAAACCTCCAAAGGAATCTAGCAATGTGAGGTAGTGTTTCCACGGAATAAAATCTTGCAAAATGATGAGCACCTACTGTAATGTGCTGAATGGCCTCCACTCCCATGTTGGAGGAGATGTTCAGCATCTTGCAGGAATGAACTTTGGGGAAGGGAAATGTTGCAGAAATATGGGTCAAATAATAGTAACGTTACTTGCAAATAGCTTCTGTTTGAAAGGATGTGCAGTAGGGTGACCAGATGTCCCGATTTTTATAGGGACAGTCCCGATTTTTGTGTCTTTTTCTTATATAGGCTCCTATTACCCCTCGCCTCGTCCCGATTTTTCATACTTGCTGTCTGGTCACCCTAATGTGCAGTGTTATGTTCATAGGTGCAACATTTCCCTTCCCCAGAGTTCATTCCTGCAAGATGCTGAGTATCTCCTCCAGCATGGGAGAGGAGGCCATTCTGCTGTGCTGAAATCACTGGAAGTTCTCTCTTTGTATCCCCAAGCTGGGATATCTGATAACCAAATTAGAACTGGGGGAAAATTAGAGCTAGTTGTAAATTTTTGTTTCATTGTTGCTTTCGAAAATGCCAATTCATCAAAATGAAAACATTCCGTGAGTATGTATCAAATTTGACCAAATGTTTGGTGGAAAGCAGGCAGGCTTCTGAGCCTGTTCCCCAGGTTCCCAACAGCCTGCTGGTTGCGGGCTTGGAGACAAGGTTTCCTGGGCTTTTTGGCAGCCTGCTTCATAGGGTGCCAGTCTCCCAGGATTCCTTACTGCCTGTGAAGTAGGCTCAAAAATTCAAATTTTTTTACAGGCAGGAAAGACTATTTCTCAATCAGTTCCAGGAAAAATGCAACCAGCCAGATTTCTGTTGTAAGTATAAGTATGTAGTGCAAATGCTGTGGTATTGAGATACTGATTTGTTAGTAATATCGTTTCACTGTTCTGCATTGGTATTTGAAGTGGTTTCCATCATATACAGGGTTTACAGTTTGGTTCAATGGCTCTCAGCACCCCGGCTGTTTGGTAATGCTTTTGTTATACTTTTTATTAGGGGGCAGGATATTAGGCTGGAGTAGAATGTACCTTGACCTGTTTTTGGTTGTTGACCAATAATTGCAGAGATCTATAGAAAAGCTGTGGTGTTTAGGAAGTGACACTGGGATATGTCTTAGTGGTACTTTGCATTGTTTTGCCATGTTAAGGGCATCTAGCACTTGTATGTACTTTGGTTTTTAAAATACATTGAGTTTATTTGAAGGGAATGCTTCAAACGTGTCTTTAAAGGTCTAGAATTCCAGTTTAATATTAACACAAAAGGGAGAACGTTCAAAAAACCTTCAGCTCTGGATGCTACTGGAAACTGATTTGAATTTGTGCAACAAATGATGTTTGAGGTCCACACACATTTGATTTAGTTTACCCTCCTCCTCACTCATATATTAGTGCTTTAAGAATGTGTCACTCCATGATAAATTATAAATCAGTGCATTCTTTCACTGATGAATGTTGTTGCAGATCTCTGTTGGAATGCTGATATGGGTATATTTATACTGCATCTGGGAGCATGACTCCCCAGCCCTGGTAGAAAGATATGTGCTAGGTCTGTTTTGAGTTAGTATGCTAAAAATAGTAGTGTGGATGTTGGGGCACAGGCTAGCAGCCTGTGTGTGGACCCAGGAAGAGGGGTTGAATGGGCTTATAGTCAAGGGGACTTCCCTGTGTCACAGCATCTACACTGCTAGTTCTAGCATACTAACTCAAGCAGAACTAGCATGTGTCTGTTTACTTTGGCTGGGAATCACACCTCCCAACTATAGACATACCCTTCAGATCTGAGAACTCGACATGTGGCACACTAGACATCTTTATGCTATTCTTTGGAAAGGAGAAGTATTGCTAAGCTAACACCCTTTAAAATTAGCATATATTTGCTCCACATACAGCCAGTGAAGTGATCTCCAGGTAGCACAGGTAAATCAAAAGAAGCACATTCTATGTCAAGACCCCTGGTACTCCGCGGCAAATCAGACTTCAATTCTGTGGTCAGACCTCTGAAGTGCTGCAGCACTCCACTACAGGGACCGGAAATCTGTTTGGCACCTCAAATAAATTTTAGCTTTCATCACATTAAATACGAAAAATAAAAAAGGATTATTGTACTAATGTTTTTAATTTGATATATTCAATTTGTTATGCATTTTTAATTTTCAGAGTGCTTTAAGTATGTTATAAATGTTGTAAAGGTGAAATCTGCAGACATTGACAGCTGGGTAGGCACCAGTTGGATCTTTTGACACTTGGCAATGTGCGGGACTCAGTTAAAGGTTGTGGGTTACGGTTGTTGGCTGGTTGTTGGCTTAAGTGGTCAGCAGAACAATAATTGACTCTGAAACCTAATTCTGACCATTTTAACCACTCATTGATATCAATGGGAGCAGTTCACACTGTTCTTGCAACCATTTTAGGAAGTTTGCAAATTCAAGAAGACAGCACTTCATTGGCTTACACTTGGTTTAAGTTTGAATGTTCTCTTTTCAACCAAACTGGCTTCAAATCTGGCTTTAAAAACAAAACTGAAGGCTTAGGTCTTTGTAACACAATTATAGAGCACGGGGGGTGGGAATTCTACAGCAAATCTTTGTCGTTGCAGAATTGTCTGATATCTGAACAGAGTACCAGGGGTGGCCAACCTATGGCTCCAGAGCTGCATGCAGCTCTTCAGAGGTTAATATGCTGCTTGCATAGGTGCTGACTCCGAGGCTGGAGCTACAGATGCCAACTTTCCCACGTACTGTGGGGTGCTCACTGCTCAACCCCCAAGTCCTGCTACCACTCCACCCCTTACCCTGAGGCCCCTGCCCCTTCTTCCACGCCTGCCATGCCCTCGCTTCTCCCCTCACCCCACTAGAACCTCCTGCGCACTGCGAAACAGCTGATTGGCAGGGCTGCTGGTGGGTGGGAGGCCCTGGGGAGCGGTGTGGGGTAGCAGATGAGAAGGATGCTGACCTATTACTGTGGTTCTTTGGCAATGTTCATTGGTAAATTCTGGCTCCTTCTCAGGCTCAGGTTGGCCACCCCTGAAATTATACTTAGCACTGTGTGTAACTTTTTCCCTTTAGGTTGAAGGAATCCTTGGAATACTGCTTTGGGTACCTGTGATTTTCATTTTTCTTCCCCACCTCACTATAGAGACTCACTGGTGGAGGAAGGCAAAAATACAACTGTCAGTCATTATTACCAAGGAAGATTTCACAAAACATAAGATACTGGTTGCCTCTTGCTGTTCCAGAATACACTGGTCTACAATTTTTTAGAAGTCGTCTGCTTCAGAGATAAAATGTGATATTTATTATGTATTTTGATGTGCTGAATTCAAATATGACAATTAAAACAACTGATTGGCTACTGTTTCTAAGATATTTAAGTTTTTACATTTTATGTCTATGTATATTGTGTTGATAGTAGAGTTTTAATCATAAATTGTAAACTTAGGTCTTTTCATGTGTGTTTGATTGCTTTACATGATGATATTTCACCTGTCCTGTTTATGTAACACTTTAAAAATCAGCAAAAGGGTTATATAAATAAAATGTATTATGAAACAAAAGGCAAAAAAAACTATTATGTACATAGTTTAGTCCTATTCAGTGTCTACTCGATGCTTCTTGGCTTGTCTCTTGTATTCATTAAATGGAACATCTCTTGTCACTGTCCAGCAATAGTCTGCAAGCATTGATGGGCTCCATTTCCCCCGATAGCGTTTCTTCATTGTTGCAATGTCCTGGTGAAATTGCTCGTCACTCTCTGCTCCGCAGTTCGGTGGAAAAAAATTTAAATGAGAGTGCAAAAAATGTATCTTTAGTGACATGTTGCAACCAAGGCTTTTATATGCCTTGAGGAGGTTTTCCACCAACAACCTGTAGTTGTCTGCCTTGTTGTTTCCGAGAAAATGTATTGCCACTGACCGGAAGGCTTTCCATGCCGTCTTTTCCTTGCCACGCAGTGCATGGTCAAATGCATCATCTCAAAGAAGTTCACGAATCTGAGGACCAACAAAGACACCTTCCTTTATCTTAGCTTCACTTAACCTTGGAAATTTTCCACGGAGGTACTTGAAAGCTGCTTGTGTTTTGTCAATGGCCTTGACAAAGTTCTTCATCAGACCCAGCTTGATGTGTAGGGGTGGTAACAAAATCTTCCTTGATTCAGCAAGTGGTGGATGCTGAACACTTTTCCTCCCAGGCTCCAATGACTGTCGGAGTGGCCAGTCTTTCTTGATGTAGTGGGAATCTCTTGCACGACTATCCCATTCGCAGAGAAAACAGCAGTACTTTGTGTATCCAGTCTGCAGACCAAACAAGAGAGCAACAACCTTCAAATCGCCACAAAGCTGCCACTGATGTTGGTCATAGTTTATGCACCTCAAAAGTTGTTTCATGTTGTCATAGCTTTCCTTCATATGGACTGCATGACCAACTGGAATTGATGGCAAAACATTGCCATTATGCAGCAAAACAGCTTTAAGACTCGTCTTCGATGAATCAATGAAGAGTCTCCACTCATCTGGATCGTGAACGATGTTGAGGGCTGCCATCACACCATCGATGTTGTTGCAGGCTACAAGATCACCTTCCCTGAAGAAGAATGGGACAAGATCCTTTTGACGGTCACGGAACATGGAAACCCTAACATCACCTGCCAGGAGATTCCACTGCTGTAGTCTGGAGCCCAACAGCTCTGCCTTACTCTTGGGTAGTTCCAAATCCCTGACAAGGTCATTCAGTTCAGCTTGTGTTATGAGGTGTGGTTCAGAGGAGGAGGATGGGAGAAAATGTGGGTCCTGTGACACTGATGGTTGAGGACCAGAAGTTTCATCCTCTTCCGCGTCTGATTCAAGTGAGAATGATTCTGGTGCATCAGGAACCGGCAGCCCTTCTCCGTGGGGTATTGGGCGTATAGCTGATGGAATGTTTGGATAATGCACAGTCCACTTTTTCTTCTTTGACACACCTTTCCCAACTGGAGGCACCATGTAGAAGTAACAATTGCTGGTATGATCTGTTGGCTCTCTCCAAATCATTGGCACTGCAAAAGGCATAGATTTCCTTTTCCTGTTCAACCACTGGCAAAGATTAGTTGCACAAGTGTTGCAGCATATGTGTGGGGCCGACCTCGTCCTGATCTCCAATTTTGCAGCCAAAATAAAGGTGATAGGCTTTCTTAACCATAGTGGTTATACTGCGCTTTTGTGATGCAAAACTCACTTCACCACAAACATAGCAGAAGTTATCTGCACTGTTCACACAAGTACGAGGCATCTCTGCTCACTTTGGCTAAACAGAAAAGTGTCCCTTTGCAAAATCAAACACTGACAAATAAGAGAGCACCACACTGTATGATTTCTAGAGCTGATATAGGGCAATTTGTTCAGCAGAGTGATGTAAGCTTCGTTATGATTGCATCATCCATGACTTCTAGGAATAACATGATGCAGTTCATATCATGTATGACGCAATACCAGCTTCAGATTGCATCATTCATTGTTTTGCCTAAAAAGCAAGTACTGTCCAAACCCAGTCATAGATTTCTTCATAGATCCAGTCAAAGATGTATTTTAGTCATTTCTGGTTTAAATTGAGATCCCTTCCCTTTATAACTCACTTATCTTCCGCCATTCCCATGTCAAGGGTCATATATACTGACCCAATAGCATATCTTGAAAACTAGAGCCAATCAACAATTTTAAGCATCATTTTCTTTCTCAGTGACCCAGAATTAGTAAAGTTTGACTACATTTATTTCAGAAGCATTTTGGCTGTAGAGCAGTGATACAGTTGCAGAAAAACTCAGTTGCAGACTTCCCAACAATACACTTTCAACCAAAATTGGTTGGATCTCAGTCTAGTCAGGCTGAGTTGGAGACTTGTCAATAAAACATTAATAACTTACAACCCAACCCTATCTTAATGAAATATTTAATTTAAACTTCTCCATGCTGCTGTTCACATAAATGTTGTAAAAACAAACCCAGGACATTTTAAGTTGTTAATTTGGATTGGCCAGGGTCTCATTAATTTTATTTTACTGCCTGGCTTTAAGAAGCTCTTTTTTTGTTCATTTGTTTCTTTAATGGTGTAAACTGGTTTGACTGAAGAAAACAAAATGAAACCCCTTTAAGCACAAAAACTTCATTTTCTTATGACAAGCCGCTTACCCACATTGGAAAACAATGTGAAATAACCTCAGTAAAACTCTGTTCAGTATCATCCAGTGCAGACCTAGAGTAGGGTTAAGTTGAGTTTTGCTGAAATCAATCAATCAGATGTCATAAGGAAAGACCTTTTGATTTCAGCTAGTTATTTAGATTTTGAAGCTTTTTCTTTTAAGAAACCTTATGTACTGGATTTGGTGTGGAGAAAGTCAGTTTTTATTTAACAAAGTAAAAGTTTCCTTTTCATTTGTGGCGATAAGATGGAAGTGCAGGAACCATCTTTTTGTTCTGCGTTTGCACACAATGGAGTCCTGGTTCATGCGTAGTGTTCCTAGGTTCTACAATAATACAAATAATTGGTAACTAAATCTCAGGAGATGTGGTCTGATATGAATTTAGTTATCTTCTGTTAATATGAGGAGTGAGTCTAGAAAGAAATGTCGTCTTCTGTGGGTATAAGTCAAATGACTAGTTTGAAGGCATAGTAAATCCAATAGCTGACTAGATATCCTTGAGATAAGTGGGCATATTTTGCATTGTCTTCCCATAGTAGAATAATCTGGTGACATAAGAAAATATTTTCACATTTAATATCCATCATGGCTTTCAATGGGAAGCTTGATTTTATAGCATTGCTCCTTATTTGGTAATACAGTTGCCTGTCATTTATTCTCTAAATAAGGGGAAAATTTGTATGGAAAAAGCAACTGCAAATGGCATTCAGTCTGCCCAAACACCAAATGTGTGGAAGATACAACATTAAAGAAACAAAGAAGCTTAGTATGGTCTGGGATTAATTTCTTTAGCCTGTAAAACATTGTTACAACTTAAGTTTTGAGGTTCATCATTTGATACACCACTGATGTGTGAGAGAGATGAATGTATTTTGTCCCTTGCAAGGAGGCACTTGGCTAACCTATTTGAATACCAGTCGTTTCTCTAAATCAAAAGTGAGCAAACGGCTGGTCCTGGTGGGATAGAGATTAATGTTTAGATCCAGAGTAAGTTTGACAGGCTTCTTAACATCTTTCTCAAATGAACCTAATTAAGTGTATTTGCTGGAAATAATACACCAGAAAACTTCAATGGTATAAAATTACTCAATTTCCAACTTGGTTTTCTTCCTGATCTCTCCTTAGGTCTCTGTAGTTATTGCTGCAAATCCACATGGAGCTGCTCTAAACTGCAGTACATAAAAACATCTGGTTGCTTATGTAACCCTTCTGCCCATCAGAGTTGGCAGCAACAAGGGCTGGGTTCAGTATCCAGGGGTTCCACTCCAATAGTACAATACAAAACCGGCTCGAGCCCCCACCCAGTGACCTGGGACAACCATATATCACCCCTCTGGGCGTCTGTAAGAGACAGTACTTCCCCTCTCGCAAGCATAGAGTCTGAGTGTACCAAAGCCTTTTAGTAACAGGGAGAAACAATGTGGCATTATATTGGGGAAACACCACAAACAAGGTTAATAAACCAAACCATGAACCAGAAGCCCCCCTCCCAGCAAATAGGCCGTGGCCTTCCCTTTGGCTCTTGAGTTCCACAACCCCAAAAAGTCACTCAATAGTCCCAAAAGTCCAACAGCCCAAGAGTCTCTGTTCTTGGTCAGTGCAGAGTTCAAAAGTCACTCGGCAGAGTCTTACCTCCCAGCCTGGGTGGAAATGGAGGGTAGGGCACGGGGCATCTTACGTGGTCCGAGGCCGACTGCGCTGCCGCCTCTGTGGGGTTCCGCTGCAGCCCTCACCGCAATCCGCTCTGCTCACCGATACTCAGACTGCTCTGCAGCGCCAGTCACTCCGCTAGCCGTCCTGCTAGCAGACACACGGACAGCTCTGCAGTGCCAGTCACTCTGTCAGTAGCACAAACGGTTCTGCTAGTCGACAAACAAACTGCACCCAGGAAGCGCTTGGCTGAGTCCACTGCCAGTCCAACAAACTGCACCCAGGAACCGCGCGGCTGAGTCTGCTGCTTCGCTCTGCTAGCTGCACAAATTGCTTGGTGCTACCAACATGCCTTTAGGCCCACCCCTACTTAACACAGTGCTCAGTGGTTTCAGCTCTTAAGTGATTTCAGTTCTTGGTGGTGGGGCAGCCTTGGCACAGGTACACCAGCAGACCCAAAGTGAATTCAGCTTAGCAGGCTGAACGTAGACTCCTAAGGGAATAAAAATTAGCTCTAACATTCCACAGTGGAGAGAGGCAAGATGCAATAGGCCGGGGGAGGGCCCTTAGACAAGTCCTTCACCAGAAGGTATAGAGACCTGCCCATGGTCTCACTCAATCTCAGAGCATTCTGAAGCGCGTGGCCCTTGACCAGTGAGTGCTACTTAGATGATGGCGAGTCCCTCCATCATAACAAGGGCCAAGTACGTGTCCATAGTCCTTCATTCACATGATCAGAGTAACATCACTTTATCATTCCTGCCCCAGTAACATAGAAACTGGGGCTCCCACATCAGCCGAAGTGGCCATGTGGGCTGCTGTGAGCTCAGGCTAGGCGCGGTGGGTGTGCCTATGCAAATCGATCAGCCCCAAAGTTATTTTTCCACTGCTCACTGCAATTCCCATAATTCACCACCAGATGTCAGAATAGATCTCATTCCTGACACTGCTTACACTTAAAACCCTGGCGAAAAAGGGGAAAGTTGTGGATGTAAACTTAATGTAGTGCAAGACTTAAAAAATCTTGTCTTCGGTGTTTAAAAGTAGCATGAATTACTTCCATACATTTTAACCTTTTAAAAATGTATTTTCTCAAACATATATTCCTATAACAAGTACACTTTTCTTTGTGTGGGTCTAGAGTTATTTTGCTCTTGAGAGAGAGATTACTTGTAAAATGGTTCTCCCCTTGTGTTCTCCACACTTCCTAGCCCTTACCCCACAACTTTGAAATCTTCAGTTCTTCCTGTTCACGCAGGAGCATGCAGTGTATGCTGGACTGGTGGGCATGTGAACATGCAATGGCAGAAGCTATAAATTGAACCATCTGTGGAAGGCAAAGCCCTTTAGACTATATTAATATCAAATTATTATTGTAGAACCATTAAACTGGTTGCGTGGGTGGAGAAAGGCAGACAGTTTTCTCTTGGTTAACTCATCAGGAAATGATATCATTCTCTGGGCAGTAATTTGTAAGTCTCTTGAGAGAAAAAGCCACAGTGGTACTTGCTCAGTCTCTGACCTATGGTAACTGGATCCTGCTAACCAAAGCTTATTACAATTTTTTGAGTGTAGTAACAAGGCTTGTGTGTGTGTGTGTGTGTGTGTGTAGACATCCCTCTGAAGAAAAGACTACAGAAAAAGTTTTTATTCACGGCAATACAAAATCCGGTTAATAGCAAAAGAATACAGGTTATGAAAATGGTACTGAATGATTTTTAGTTAAATGAATTACTATTAGTCACATTTAAGTAACTGTGTGTTTCAGGAAATTATTAATGTACTCAAAAGCACATGGAATATGCTAGAATCTTTATTTGTTGCAACGCTTGTTTGGATGGACTCTGTCAACGAAAGGGAAGTATATTGTAATATCTTTAATGGAAAAAAAAAACTGTGCTGTAGAATCTCTGTGGATAGAAATTCCATGCTTGAATAATAAGAGTATAGCAGTAAGAATAGACTGTTCACCAGGTGATGAGAATGGTGACTGTGAAATGCTCAGGGAGATTAGAGAGGCTACCAACGGCCCCCCCCCCCCCCCGCCCCAGACAAATCCAGTAATGGGGGATTTGAACTATCCCTAGATTGATTATATCTCACCTCATGACAGGATGCAGAGATAAAATTTCTCAGCACCATTAATGAAAGCTACTTGCAGCAGCTAGTCCTGGAGCCACAGCAAAGATGACAATTTATCAGATATGTAGATGAACACAATATATTGGAGAAGAGTCAATTTTTGTAAAGCGAAATCATGCCTAACCAATCTATTAGAATTTGTTGAGGGAGTCAACAAGTATGTGAACAAGGATGATCCAATTCATACAGTGTACTTGAACTTTCAGAAAGCCTTTGACAAGGTCCCACGTGAAAGGCTCTTAAGAAAAGTAAGCCATCATGGGATAAGAGGGAAGATCCTCTGCAGGATAAGTGGTTAAAAAGATAGGGAATAAATGGTCAGTTTGCATGATGGAGAAAGGTAAATAATAAGCGCCCGGCGCCCCCCCCCCCCCCGGGCGGGGGGGGGGACTTGTGGTGGTCAACATGTTCATAAATGATCTGGAAAAAAGGATAAACAGTGAAGTGGAAAAATTTGCAGATGATACAAAACTACACAAGATAGTGAAATCCAAAGCAGATTGTGAAGAGTTAGAGATCTCACAGAACTGGGTGATTGGGCACAAAATGGCAGATGAAATTCAAGTGTCAAGTGCAAAGTAATGCACGTTCTTGGAGTCATCGTGGATAGTTCTCTGAAAATATGTGTTCAGTGTGCAGTGGCAATCAAAAAAGCTAACCATGTTAGGAATCATCAGGAAAGGGATAGATTGTAAAATGGAAAATATGTAGTAGCAGCTTTGTTAAAACTTGCACTCAACATTCAAGAACCATATTAGAATCCATCTGATTGTCCTAGAGCTTTGACTCTGAAGGGCTAACAGGAGTAATGTAGAAAAAACTTATTTTTCTTTGAAAAGTAATCAGCTGTGCTTCAGGTAAAGCATGTCTGAGATAAAAGATGCTTTTTAAAATAGTCACTTCTCTGAATGTAGCCACACTTGAAGAGTAAGCAAGAAGGAAAAAAAAAACCCTCTGCTTCTCTCACATATCCAAAAGGGTTGGAGAGAAAAAAGGATCTGGAGTTTGAATGCCTTTAATGGTGTTCTGTAAGGTGCTCCTCTTTTGAAGGTGCGCTCTCATCACAGCTGGGATGATATTAAAAAAACTTTTAATGTTTAAATGCACGTTACCTGATACAAAACTAGGACATAAATAATCCATGTAACAAATACCCTTTCCTCCTCCATCCTCTTACGACAGTGGTCACCACTGTTGATCGTGATTGACCGGTCGATCCTGGAGTGTCTGCCAGTCTATCGCAATCTCCAGGCTGCTAAAAGTTTGGAAGCACAGCAGGGCTCAGGCAGGCTGCCTGCCATGGCCCCATGCCACTCCTGGAAGCAGCTGGCTGCTGGCACGTCTGTGCGGCCCCTAGGGGGAGAGCAGGTCTGCACACGCTGCCCCTACCCCCAGAAGTATCCCCGCCGCTCTCATCGGCTGGGAGCTGCAGGGGCGGTGCTTGCAGGCATGGGCAATGCACAGACACCCCTTCCCCTTTCAGGGGCCGCAGAGATGTGCCAGCAGCCAGCTGCTTCCAGGACCAGTGTGGGGCCACGGCAGGCAGGCAGCCTGCCTGAGCTCCACAGACCAGGAGCTGTCTGTGGCCAGAGCCTGCACCTCATGCCCCAGCCTAGAGCCCCCTCCTGCATCCAAACTCCTTCCCAGAGCCCACACCTCTCACCCCTTTCTGTGCCCCAGATCAGAGCTCTCTCCTGCACCCCAATCTCCTCCCCAGCACTGAGCCCATTCCTGCACCCCAACCCCTGTCCCAGACTCAGCCTGGCGCCCCCTCCCACACGCTGAACCTCTTGGCCATAGCCCTGAGGGTGTACTCTCCCACATCCCAACTCTCTACCTCAGCTGAGTGAAAGTGAGTGGGGGAAAGGGAGAGAATGGAGTGACTGGGGTGGGGCCTCGGGGAAGGGGCAGGGTAGATCCTGGGTTGATCTTAAATTCAAAAAGTGATCTTGTGTGTAAAAAGGTTGGAGACCACGGTCTTAAAAATATGTTTACACTTATGGCAATGTCTCAAGTACAGACACTGCTCATCCAGCTAGCACAAGTTTAAGTAGCAGTGTAGGCAGTGAAGCACGGCTTAGGGGAGTTGAGTAGAGTGCCCTACATGCCTGAACCCCCAGGCGTATATCCTACATGACTTTCTATGTGCTCAAGCAGTGTCTTGTCTACACTGCTATTTTTAGCAGTGTAGAGTCCTGCTGCTGCTTGTTGCCAGAGCCTTTCCCTGCCCCAATGAAAGGGTCTGGCACATCCCCTCTGCCTTTCCCTGCCATGTGTAGCTACCCACAGCTGAGAGAAGTGTGGACACAGCCTGCCTTTCATTGCAGTGTGTAGCTAAATGGGTAGCGCCTGTATGCTACACGTGGCCATAAGCATAGACATAACCTGATGCACAACTTACCACTGCCAAAACTACTGTAGAGCAGATCACCCCATGAGAATCTTCATTCTTCCTCCTATGAATGCCAGCTTTTCATCACTCTTCTACCAAGCCAAATACCAAAACAGTGCCCCCAATCTTCTCTTCTGTATCGCTTTGAAATTCTATTCCAGTACAACATCCAACACCTATGGGTCAGCTACGTACACCAATTCCCCATCCCCACACCTTATAGTCCTTTTGAGCCATATTCCCCAATATGCCTCTGTTTTTCTTTCTTGCACCTGGCTTTTGCATTTGAATTCTCAATCAATTTTGTTTGAAAAATTAGGTTGACTTTCTTCTTTTGATTTCCTAAAGTGTCAAAGAAATGCAGTATCAAGATGTACAGATGGCAATAATGCATCTCTCACTATTTCTGACAGTCCCCTGATGAGTTAGTGAAGGTAACGTGTGGCAGCTCTTTGCAAATGTCCTGTGGTGTGCAAAATAATGATCGGATGCCTAGCTGTATTGTCAGAGTTCAGTGGCAATTCTTCCAAACCTGCTTTTTGAGGCTGTGGAAAATATTCTAAAATCTGGTCAAATTGAATGTCATATAGGCTAAATATGCCAACTTAGAAAGTAAAAATACTAATTTGTAGCAGTTTTCAAATTGGTGTTAATACTTTAACATCTCAGTTAACCTCACCTTTAAGGTCCAAGCACAGACCACAGGGTACAATAAACATAAATCTGCTTCATTGTTGCACACTGAGTCTGAAAAAAGCAGATTGAGGCATAGAACAGTTTACTAGATTTTAAAACCAATGAAATTTCTTCTTAAAATTGAAACTAATGACTATGGCACCAAATGGCTGTTGTTAGGCTCACCATCAGTGCAACAGCAGTGGAGAATTCCTGTTCTCTGGTGGTATGTTATTTTTTTTCTAAAAGGTTTTGAAATTGCAGTGGACATGACCGCTATAGATCTGTGTTAAACTGCTGTATGTAATTGTTCATGGGCATGGCATACAATCTTATTTATGTTCAGGTAGTGGGTTTTTTTTACCTGTATGCTAAATACAGGAAAGAAAGCACTTCAGTTGTTCCCATGAAGTGTAAATTCACAGATGTGTTTTTAGCCCAAGAACATAATATAACTCTTATGAAGTGTCTCTAATTGTTACTAGATTTACTATGTTAGTGGCATAATTGCCAAGAATAATACTGTATAATGTTTTTAATCATAGAAATGATTCAGTAATTAGGGCACAAACCTAGAACTTGGGAGACCTGGGTTCAATTCCCTGCTTTACCACCTATTTCCTGTGTGACCTTGGGCAAGTTGTTTAGCCTCTGCCTCAATTCCCTATCTGTAAAATGGGGATAATATACTTCCATACCTCACAGGTGTGTTGTGAGGATCATTACATCAAAGACTTGGGAAGTATTTTGTGATCAATTGATGAAAAGTGCTATAAGAGTTAGGTAGTAGTATTCTGGATGTTAAGAATCAAAGATTCTTTCCATAGCACTTTTCCTCAAGAAACATTACTTCCAGTATAAAATAGCTGTATCAAACAGATACATGACTGAAACCCAGGGATGTTATCAATCCTTTATGGAGGCAAAGGGAGAGAAGAATGTAAAATTTCTTAAGGGTTCTGTCATGGTGTTTAGTCTTTTAAAAACATACTTATTCTTCTACTTGTACTACCACATGGACATTTTAAAGCTGAAATCTGTTTCCTTAACTGTTCCTGTCTCTCCCTGATGTATGGACACTGTATCATCATTTATTATTATTATTTCAGCATAATAAATTCAAAATTATACTGGCATTGGGATTATAGATCTTACTTGACAGCTCCCTGCAGGTTGAGTATAAGCCAAATAGATTTTGATTAATTACTTTATTAAGTGATACAGACTTCAGTTTAACTATTGTCTTTTTCTGTTTTTCTATTACAACTTTGCCTTTTTATCTATCCTGCATTACTGGTTCCATCTTACTCTAACATACTAAAACCAGTACCCAAAGGTAGACCCTCAGGGCTTTTCCACATGAACATAGTCTGCAGTAGGTCTGGATGTGAATCTAGCCTGCCATGCAGTGACTGTCCCTGTGAGCCCTGCTGCTGCACACTAACAGTTCTTTAGTGTCCTTTGATTTAGTTCAGTGGTTTTCAACCTCTTTTCCTTTGTGAATCCCTAAAAAAGATTTCAAATGGAGGCATTGGCCCCTTTGGAAATCTTAAAGATAGGCTGGGGAGCCATAGGGGTTTATGGACCACTGGCCGAGAACCACTGATCTAGTTCTGTTTCAAAATTGGGGGTACTCACAGTACTATGATCAAATCAGAGATTCATGGAACTTAGTTTTACAAGGTTCCACAATTTTAGGCTGATTTTATCCAGTGGATCATTGGTCACCCTCCAAATGAGAGATTACGATTCCACTTTCTTGTACAAGTTGTGGAGTACAATACTCTGTGCAGTTGTAATCTCCATTTATTACACACCCAACATTCCAGTTTCCACATTTGACTTTTTGGCACCCTGTGACAGGGTTGGGCGAAAACTCCGTCCAGTGCGGGGTGAATGTGCCCCGTCACACCAAGTCAATATATTCACTCATCTTAGCAGGGTAATAATGCCTAATGGCTAGAGTCAATGTACTCACCCCTAATACCTGGGCAGTGTGGTCCAATGGCCAAAGTCAATAGGTTTGCCCTCCTTAGCAGGACATGAAGGTCTAGTGGCCATAGTCTATAGATTCACCCCTCTTAGTGAGGCAGTGAGGCTTAGCGGCTATAGTCAGTAAATCTGCCTCATGGTGACAGGACAGTAAGGCCTAGTGGCCTGCATCCATAGATTCACCCTTCATGGCAGGGTAATAAGGCCTAGTGGCCAAAGTCAGTAAATTCTCTCCGGTTAATGGCAGTGTTGCCCAATAGTCAGTGTCAACAGATTTTACTTCTGGGGGAATTCTGCACCCCTGCATGTGTGCAGAATTCATACCCCCCCCCCCCCCCCCGCATTTCTTTGCTTCCCTGCAGAAGAATGACTGACGGAAGCTGCAAGAGCAGTCACACACTACTTCTTAACTGTGCAGGTACATTTTTTTCAGGCACCTGGAGCAGCCCGCAGAGAGGAAAATCACCACAGGACTGGGGACACCCTAGCCAGTAGCTCCTACCCTGCACCAGCTGCTAGTCCCGGCTGGGCTGGAGGCAGGGGAGAATGGTATTTCCTTAGCCCAGCTACTCCTTGCAGGGGAAATGTCAGACCCTCCCCTGCTTTCTGCCCCTTTGCTCATCAGCTGATGGGGTCACTGTACAGGGAGCTGCTCCCCTATCCACCCAGTCCCTGTGCAGCCAGATCTTCCATATCTAAACACTCCCACCAAACCTTACCCTGTATGCCCAGAACCCCCCTAGCCTTCCATAGCTGAGCCCCACTCCATTGAACCTCAGGTCCTGCGTCTGGAGCCCCCCTGCATGCAGACCTCCTGCCTCTGGAGTCCCACCCCTGTCCCAGACCCCCCACTCTGAAGAGCCCCAACCCCTACACCACCCTGTGCACCCTTATCCAGACCCTCACCAACCCCCAACTAGCTGTTACCCAGACCCTCTGCTGAGCCCCAGCCTCTTTCATCTGGTAGCCCCTGCAGAGTCCCCCTGCACCTGGAAACCCCTGCCCCACGCAAGCCTCTGTGCATCCAGTTTCCCTCACTGAGCTGCCTGCACCTAGACTGTCCCATACCGAATCCTCTCACCCCATACCTGGATCCTCCCACACTTAGAGCCTGCCTGTCCTACACCTGGTGGAAACGGGCACGACCCTAAGGTATTTCTGGGTCAGGCGCAGACCATGTGCTGTCTCAGGGTTGGGTGCAGCCTCACCACTGAGTCCATGACCTGGGGATGGGGAGTGGGGAGGCTTCAGGGTGCAGCCAGTGGCCTGTGCTCCCCACTGCCATACTGGAGGCTCTGTATTTATTTATTGACAAATAAAACTTGCAGAATTTTAAAATACTGTGTGTAGAATTTAATTTTTTGGCACAGGATGCCCTCAGGAGTAAGATTTGCCCCAGTTAACAGGGCTGTAAGCCTTGGCACCAGAGTCCATAGATTCATCCTCTTCAGCAGGGCAGTAAGTCGTGGCCAGAGTCAGTCAGGAAGGAGGCCGTCACACACAAGGAGAGGAGGTGGTGGCCTGGGTAGAGGGAATCCAGGCCCTCCCTCTCCAATGGTCACCCCACCCCCAAAGCTCTGGTAGTGGCAGGAGCGCATGCCACTGGGTCAGCGTTGGGGGTTCTGACCCAAACACACTGATTCAAAAGTCCAGTTCACTAACCAGGCCATTATCTAATTCCCCTGGGCTGCTTCCTACCATAGTTCCCATTGCTGTGGTCTGGGCATCTTTGCTATCACCAGCGATTCCTGACACAGCGAGGTCTTCATAGGTACCTTGCCATCTGCCTGGGTCATGGTGTGTCTCAGCCCCCTCCTTCCCCTACTCCCCGCCATGGTCTTGGGCTTCAGCTGGGGCTAGCGGAGCACCTCCTTCCTCCCCAGCAGTCAGCCCCAACTGCACTGAGCTGCTCCCTTTTATACCAGTGCACCTGGAGCATGCCCAGTAAAGTGAAGGGGGCGTGGTTTCCTCAACCCACAAAGTAGGGTTAACCCTTCCCTGTTCAGTGCGGGGCTAGTGTGCCTGTCATGCACCCTAATACATATTTCGGTGGCAACCTCTCCTTTTACCTCATCTCAGATGTTTGCTAGTCCTCCTCAGTGTGTAAGGGATTAGATGAATAGTACATAACCTCTTGAATATATTTGTTCTTGTGAAGTACCTGATAAATACTTGGAAAGAGTCAGCAGCTCCTGATCCTATTTGCTCAATGTGAAATTTGAGCTTGCTCTGCGGGAGACGGATGAGTATATTTTAAGGATCAAGGCCTTTGGGCTATTACCATAAATGTAGGGATAGTGCTAATGCAGGCTGTCACTTCTGATATTTTACAACAGTAGTTTGCATCGTTACACAGACCAAAAAATGTTAGATAATCTTATGAGTCCAAAGGGTTTAATTTAGTGAAAGAGCCAAGTGGCTCTTAACTATCTTGCTCAAGTTACCATCATTCTTGAGGTTTCTGACCCAAGTTGCTTATTTGAAAGAATAAACCAGTTCTGTGTATTTCTTTTGTGGGGGTTATGAAGAAATAAGCAAACAGATAAAATTAAATGAATATATTTTCAAATCAAGGCGACAGTCTGAATTAAATCAATAGGTTAATGGCTTAACAATTGGTTTAAGTCTGTCAATTGGTCAGATCGTCAAATAAATATAACAGGTAACCAGATCATGGTCTGACACAACAAATAATTATTTTTACTCCTTCAGCTGGAAACTGAAGGGGGTGACTGTTTTGGTTTAGTTTAATGTACCCCACCTCTACAAAGAAATTCTGCACATGGTTGTGAAACTGCTTTAGTTAGAATAGGTCATAAATGTCCATTTCAGGTTTAAGAGCAGAGGTGAAAATAAGCTGGTACGCTCCGATACGGCATACCGGCAAGAGCCAGTGTGCCATACTTAGGCGCCTGGCTTTCCCAGGCTGCAATTTAAAGGGCTTGGAGCTTCCAGCCTTGGCTGGAGCCCCAGGCTGTTTAAATTGCTGCCAAAGCCCCACTGCTGGAGCCCTGGAGCAGCAGCAGTGGAGCTCTGGGGGCTATTTAAAGGGTCGGGGCTCCCTTGCCTCTGCCGCCTCGGTTCTTTAAATAGCCGCGGCTTTCAGAAGCGGTGGCTATGTAAAGAACCGAGGCGGCAGAGGCAGTGGGAGCCCCGGCCCTTTAAATAGCCCGCAGAGTCCCCCCACCCCCTGACTCTGGAGGCTGTTTAAGGGGCCCGGGGATCCCCTTTAAATAGCCAACAGAGCCCTGGGGTGGGGAAGGGGCTCCGCATTTAGGGCCCAGAACCCCCAGGTGCAGGCTGCTACCCACCGGGGGGGGAGAGAGGGGGAGAGGGAAAGGGGAGGGACTTACCCGTACAGGGCGGTCCGGGGCTGGCTCTGACCCCACAAGCCCCACCCCTTCCACCTGGGGCCCCGCCCCTTCCGGGGGCAGAGTCAGCCCCCAGCATACCGGTAAGCGACTATAGTTACTTTCACCCCTGTTTAAGAGATTGCCTGCAGTGATCAAATCAGCTAGTTATAATGAAACCTGTAGGCCGAAGTGGTTTCTTAAGCTACTTCATGCTTCCTCCATAAATCTCACTGTGATAGTAACTAATATTCTCCTCCTCTTCTTCCCCTGCCCCCAGAGCTTGCAAGTTATTTCAGAACAGAAGTAGGTATTAATATTAATATCCATCTCCTTTATATAGGTCTTTTCAGGAGTAGATCTCAAAGTGCTTAACAATCATTAATACTTAAACTTTGCACTACAGCAACTCTGAATAACATTCTTCCCCAACTGAGGAAAAATTTGTAATGATTTAGTGGCAGAATTAGGATTTGGGATTAGGGAATCTGTATTGGTGCTGTTTCCTAAAAAAAAGAGAGAGACTCACATTCATATCTCAAAAGTGGTAGAGAAAAATGATGATGGGTAAGGTTGCGATTTAGCCAAGGAGGTCACGTGACTTCCAAAGACTTCCTTGACTTCAGCCAGTGCTGGCTGGGAGCAGCAGGGTCCCCTGCCGGCTACGGGGTACCCCTGCCGCCCCAGGGGTGGGAGCCCCCTGCAGCTCCTGGTCACCAGTGTCGATAGGCAGGCAGACCCTTTATAGATCTTGGCTGCTGCGGGCGGAAAGGGACACCCCCACAGCTCTCAGCTCCTGTGGGCAAGTCCTGCTGCTCTCAGCTGCCCCAGGCAGGAGAGGGGACTTCCGCCGCTCCCGGGTGCCAGCAGAGGGGGACCCTGAAGCTCCAAACCCCAGTGGGTAGGGGAGAGGCAGGCCCTCAGAGGCCCTGGAGCTCCTAGCCTGCCTGTAGCTGCCCAGGCTCCCCATTTTGTCATGGATATTTTCAGTAAAAGTCAATTTTTCATTATTACCCGTGACCTGTCCCCAACGTTTACTAAAAATATCCGTAACAAAATCTTAGCCTTAATAATGAGCTATGTCTCCCTTCCACTACCCCTCACCACCACCATAATAAAATAGGAAAAAGAGAACACGATGATTAAGGTAAAAACAGAGAGAGAACTTTTCAGCTTTGTTGTCTTGAGCTTTGGCTCACATATTACTGGGTTGTAGTTAGTGTTAGTAGAAACAGGTGATGGAGTAGCTTGGTGATAGAACTAGATGCCAGTAGGAGTCTCTTAAACAGTAGCAGACTGGTCTGACTGGCTTAGACAGTGAAAAGCCTTTATTACATCTTCTCTTAGTTAGCCTTCCAAAGGAGAGGCATTCATTTCAGATGTGGGACAGAGAGAACGTAGTCAGTGCCTTCTTCATGGTCTAGACCCTTATAATGGCAACTCCCATTTTGTTTTAGGCACTACCTTTGTAGCTTCAGGGGCAATTAGATGGTCTGTGTGCTCTGGATACAATCAACATGGCCCAGTCCTTATTGAGGTGGGCAGGCTTCAGCTCGGGGTCACTGTGGAGAGGCCTGGTCAGGAGGTTGCTGTCTGGAAAGCTCTGCTGTTGCAACTGCATGCTATGTATTCAAAAACAGGAATCGTGTGGGCCCCACCCTAAGGAATCCCTTTCCAGCCTTCTAGTGAGGGATAATGGCCATGTGGCCCATTCTTGGCACCACCATACATTATAGGCCTAAGCTGATTCTTAAAAATATCCATGTTCTCATACATTCTCTCGTCAGACTGGAAATAAGTTTAGTCCATGACCGTTGCCACATCCTTGCATCAAGCAAGAAAATTAGGGAAGTGTAATGGTGGGACCACAACTGCCTACACGTTTGATTTATACTCAGTAACTTTTGATCTAAAAACAAAAGAGCTGATTTTACATCTTAGTAATGTAAATTCTATGTTAGTAGAAAACAACTGAAGTTTTTATGCAAACCCAAAATCTTCACTAGGACTTCTTTTTTTTTCACATTTTCCATCCGTGTGTGTCTTCTTTTTTTTTGTTTTGTTTTTTAAATTTCACCCACAAAACTGAATTTTAGTTCTAAAATTCGTTTGCCAGGCCAAAATTTTACTTGTGGAAATTTATTTTCAGATATAGTAGAATTATAACTATGGTCTTGCCCCACTTTCTCCCCCTCCTCCCCATCTTCCTTTGTTCTGTGCTGGGTTTGACCCTTTTTTTATTTCTGTGACATGCAAAATATGATATAACCCCATCTTCATATAGTTTCACTAGTTTAAACTAAAACTAGAATATAGCAAATAAAGCCATTGTGGCTTTCCAGTTTTTTTCTTCCTCTGGCTTTGCTAAAAATGTCCTCACAAGAATGGGGAGAGAGAGAGAGAGATGCACATGCTCAGGATCCAGAAATTAACTGTATCCAGCTGTTTTGTTACTCATAGACTTCATAATCTGCTCTGAGAATTGAAGCAGAACTATAGGGCTGAATGGTCACCACCCTGGCATTGTTGATACAGTGCTAATAAGAAGCTACTTTCAGAGGGCATGAAATTGGTTATTACTGGATCATGCATTAGGGAGACCAAAAAATTCACTGTTCTTCTTAGTCATGAAAGAATATGAATACAGAGTCCCTGCTTTGTAAGCAATTGGATATTTTATCAATTATTAAAGCTGTAGTATCACTTTTCCTGTCATGGGCCTTGTTTTGTATGAAATCATTTTTAGAACAGATGGCTAACAGAAGTTTGCTGTGTTGTTTTTTCTTTCTCCTTTGTAAGCACATTCTCTGCAGGGATTAGTTTAATTTTGCTTCTGAAAGTGTTGACAGCTCAGCCTCTGATATTACAAAGTTAAAATGAATGCTTTTAAAAATGAAAAACAACTCTACTAGATGCTTTGCACACTCTCAATGACTTTGACTAAGCTTACAATTTTAGACATTTTCACCCAAATCTTTTGTCACGGGATCTCTGTTGGCATCTGAGTGACCTGAATATGTGTAATTCTTAATTACAGGAGCAAAGCTCATTATGGCAGGAGTGCCAAATATCCGGTTTTCAGGCCAACTCTGGCCTGGTTGGTGTGTTTTGCTGACTCCATGACAGATTCAGGTTCTGCAGAATTTAAAGTTTAGTGTCAAATAGAAATAAGTTTCTAGTCCTAGACCTACTAAGATAATTTACATTTGGAAAGTTAATACACCACTTGTCTTAGGCACCCTGGAAGGATAACTTTATCCGTATGAACTGTCCACAGCCATCTCAATAAGTTCTTAGCTATTAAGCCTAATGACGATACTGTACAGGTCACATTTTAACTTCAATGAACAATTTTGTGCCTAATTTGCTTACACAATTATTGCAGTGATGTACATAAATTGGGTAACTGGATAAACAAATAGACAACAGGCAGCAACAGTGGTGGTCTTAAAAGTGCCCTACACGTCTTTTCCACTGAGTGGTGCTCAGTGCAGCAATGAATTTTGCTAAAAGTTGAGTTATTTCACATGGCACATGTTCTGTTCCCAGTCTCTGTGCAAACAATCCACTGCTGTCAGTGAGAGAGCTGCAGAGGATTGAGTGTAAGATGGCTCTAACTCAGTAACCCCAGTTTGCAGCCCATTTATCATAAATATAATTCCATCTTTCCCATATAATCTATTTCATATCCCTGTAAATGAACTGTGTACTCTTCCTAAAAACGCTGACAGTGTAAACACTATCCCCTCCCCCTACCACTAACCACTTCACCTGTAAACAGTATGCCACACACATGCCCTCCTGAGGCCTCCCCTCCCCTAGCCATCCCCCCCAGAATCCCACCGCTTATCTAAGCCTCCCTCCCTGCTCCTTGTCCCCTGACCACCCTCTCCCAAGACTCCCCACCCTAACTGCCCCCCTTAGGACCCGACCTGCTCCCTGGCCCTTGACTGTCCCTGGGACTCCCTGCCACTTATCCAACTCCCCAGACCCTTTACCATGCTGCTCAGAGCAGTTTGTCTGGAGGCTGCGCAGCCTGCCGGAGCTTGCAGCCCCCCACCCTTATCATGCCGCTCAGAGTGACAGGAGCTCAGGCCCCGCCGAAGCCAGCCACAGTGCTGTCCTGGAGCAGTGAGCCAGAGCACTGGCAGCCTGGCATGCTGAGGCTCTGGGAGAGTGGGGTAGGTGGGAGAGGGGCCAGGGGTAGCTCAAGGGCCAGACAGGATGGTTCCGCTGGCCAGATGTGGCCCATGGTCCATAGTTTGCCCACTCCTGACCTAAGTAGTAAGCGACAGTCACAAGGGGAGGAAAGCAATCTGAAAGGATTTGAAGTGGCGCACAATGGTAACTAATGCTATAGTTAACAATGCAGTGATAATACAAATAGTAAAAATATTGAAAGCAGCAAACTGCATTTGCTGGCTGGGAAGTTTGTTTAATGATTACAGCCAGTGAGCAGAATTTGGTGGGGGAAGGGGGATATCCATGGAGTCTACAAATGGATTCCTGTAACGGGACAGAAGTCTATCAAAAGAACCTCAGCACAGATATGGGAGTAGAGTCTTAGCAATTTCCTTACTGTTCTTACTGTTTTGTTCTTCCCACAGCGGCACTGCCAGTTTTGCATATGTCCATTGTGGTCAGCAAGATGACTGCCACCATTACTGGGTGAGGTTCAGGAATGACAACTGTAATTAGAAACCTCCCTTTCAAATATTGCAGTTTACATATGTATGGTTAAGGAGGTTGCCATCTTTTTGGTAAAACTCTGTGTAGGACATGTGGTTGAAACAAAGTTTAGCAGGCTTGATAATTTTAGGGTATGCATACTCTGCCGTGTGAGGTATGATTATGGCTCGGATGGACATATCCACGCTAGCATAGTTAAAAATAGCAGTGTAGATGTGGTAGCCTGGGCTTCAGCCTGGGCTGTACAAGCAGGCTAGGGACCCTGGATACATGCTCATGATGCTAGCTCGTTTTGAAGCCGGTGCCCCCATGTCTTCATTGCTATTTTTGGCTGTGCAAATCCTAAGTGGTATGTAATGTGTAAGGTTATGTTTGTTTACTTTTTTTACTGACTGTAACCTAGGATATCTGTCCTAAAGCAAGCAAGAGAACTACCTAATGATGGAGTTTTAGGGAGGGGAAAAAAGAAGCAGTGATGGAGAATAAGGTAGTAGACATACATTGTTGAAACCACATAAAGGATTTTAAAAATGACAAATGCAAACCAGAATCTTTGACTTGCATAAAACTATATATACCCTCCCCTACTGTATTTTCTTATAAGCAGAGAGTTTCGGGGGACGGACTGTCTCATTATTTCATGTGTGTGCAGTGCCTAGCCCAGTGGGGCCTGATTAGGGCCTATATACAAAGCAGTGATTAATAAATATTGGACTAAGGTAACTAGAAGCATCATCTAGAGTCTCCACTTCTGGTATTCTCTCCACTGGCATCAGCATACAATACAAAAAACATGTGCACAACCCTATTCAACAGCAGTCAGCTCCTTTTTAATAACCCCAGCTCTCTAGGGGCAGACATTGGGTGGACAACAATTGTAATTTCTTCTAGTTTCTCTTTATTTGGCACACTAAAAGTAGAACTGGTATCTTCTCTCATCTTCAGAGATATCTCTGCTCCAGCTGCAAGCACCAGCCTTCACCCTAAACTATGGAAATGTATCTGTCTGTGACAGTCTCCTCTCAGCTGTGTCTATGATTAGTGTGACCAGATGTCCCGATTTTATAGGGACAGTACCGATATTTGGGGCTTTTTCTTATATAGGTGCCAATTGTTCCCCACCCCCTGACCCAATTTTTCACATTTGCTATCTGGTCACCCTATCTATAATCCTTCTTCAGATGGAATCCTGACACCGTGTGAGTGTGGGGAAATTCTATAGCCCAATTTATAATACGTGCTTGCGGCTTTTTTACAGGCAATCGTTGCTGGCAGTGAAAGGTTTTAAAGCATGTTACAGCATCAGGAACTGTTCTAGTTTGCTCTTAATGCCAATTAGAGGCAGCAAATAAAATAATATTGCACTTGTGGAAGCTGAAATGGGCCTTGAAGTGAGGTTGAGTATAACTTCAGCATAACCTGCTGAGAAGCTTTTTCCATAGCTGCGAAGGACAGAAGCAGCCCAAAGGAACCTGCAGTCACTGAAACATTCCTTTCCCTGTTTGGAGGGGTGGTGTATTGTTATAAAATAAAATGAGCATGTATTTGAGGGACAGTCCTCCAAGCTAAGTTGATGCATCTGTACTCGTTGTGTTTTTATATTGTGTAATTGCGGTAGTGATTAAGGCTATGTCTACATTACAGACCTTACAGTGACACAGCTGTACAGATGCAGCTGCGCTGCTGTAAGATCTCTCGTGTAGACACTATGCTGACAAGAGGGAGCTCTTCCATCGACATCATTAAACCACCCCCAATGTACAGTGGTAGCTATGTCAGTGGGAGGTGCCCTCCTGCAAACAGTCCTGTGTACACTACCACTTATACGGGCATAACTGTGTCGCTGAGAAGGGTGTTGTTTCACACCCCTGAGCATCATAAGTTATGCCCAGATAAATGGTAGTGTAGACATGGCCTAAGAGTGAGCTGGCTGAGAACTTACAAATGCTTCTCGTACCAGTTGGGAGTGGAAGAAATGATAAGAAAATAAGCAGAACTGTTAAGATATGTTCACCTCCTAACACATCTGCAAGATTTGAGACCAGTTTCATTTTGAACACAGGAGACTATTGAATGACCAGTCAAGAAATGTGGTACAGCATGTAGTTTTCCCCACTTCAGTCTTTGGAAAGAGAAAAAGATATGCAAAGAGACTGTTTCAAGGGGGCGACTTTGAGTGTTACAGTCTCCCTCTTGGAAAGGCACCCTGGGACTCCCCAAGAAATTTGTCATATGGTGCATAGCTTGAACCCCTTTGAGTCCACTGTACCAGGGCTCCCTGCTCTCCCGGCCAGCTCCCCCATGCAGGCTCTCTCAGCTTCTCGTAGCAGGTCTTGAGGCTATCACTGCACAAGTCCTGCAGGCAGAGCAGAGGGAGACACTGGCTGTTGGAAGCACGGCAAGGCCAGGCAAGCTCCAGGGGAGAACCCTGGTGCAGGAGCTGGCCCTGGGGCAACAGAGAGGAGGGGGAGCAGCACATGGCACACTCAGGGTTGGCCCTGCATATCCCCATCCCCCAGTCATGATGGCAGTGGGGAGGGACCAGGACCAAAACTGAGTGAATGTCCGTATGACCTGATGTACAGGGATCACAGCACTGCTCAGGTTTGGCCCTGGAGCCCCGCTTTCATGAAAGCCTGGAGTGGCCAGTGCTGCTTGTTCTTGGCACTGCTGTGGACTTGGCTCCTACAAATGCTCTCCTCTTTCCTGGCCTTGCTCCACTTCCAGCCACCTGAGCTCTGTGTGCCCTGCCAATATTATGCACCACATGTAACGTGCGTATGGCTGAGAGTGCCACTGGAGGCATTTGACCACATGGCTGGACAGCTGTGCTCATGCAACCAGTCTTGGATGAGTGAAGAGGTATTGTGAACAGTTCATTTGCTACAGCTGACAGACTGTGCTGGCTTAAAACACAGCTTCATCAGCTCCCAAACCACAGGTCACGGCCACATGAACTGTCCGTTCTATGCCAACTCCACTCAGACCAGTTCCTATCATACAGCTTAATGTGTATCACTGTTTCCCTTGTCCCCTTTTTATTTAAATTCCAGTCTCTCCCTGGTAGACTTTTCAGAGCACTACACTGAGACTCCAGTTCATTGCTTCCATCTGAGTGAGAGACGTTGACCATCTCTGTGCAACTGGTGTAGCTGTAGCTATGCTGCTGTAACCCCATAGTGTAGACCAGGGGTCGGCAACCTTTCAGAAGTGGTGTGCCGAGTCTTCACTTATTCACTCTAATTTAAGGTTTTGAGTGCCAGTGATACATTTTTGTGTTTTTCTTTAAGTCTATAACAGGGATCGGCAACCTTGGCAGGCGGTCCCGCAGAGTAAGCACCCTTGGTGGGCCTGGCGGGCTTGTTTACCTGCTGTGTCTGCAGGTTTGGCCAATCATGGTTCCTAATGGCCGCAGTTCTCCACTCCGGTCCAATGGGGGCGCTACACCTTTCATGGAGGTGGAGTTATGTGGGTATCGTAGTGCATTTACATCAGCGGGATGAGACTGTCATGTGTATACAGACATAATTTGACATAAACTGCCTTGTATTGACCTTAGTGTAGACCAGGCCTTAGATCCCCACTGCAATGACTATTTGCCCTCAGTGCATTTTGGAGTAAATAAAGTTTCCCAAACCCCAGTACTCCCAAGTGTAGTCTCTACTGTTTCATCACAAAGGATGCCCCTTCTTAAAGGTGGCTGTGGTTCCACGTACTCACTGGACCCCATTCTTGCCTGTCTCTGCATCTTGTGCAGTCATTAATGCCTGGGCAAGGGCGTACAATACTGTAAAATCAGAATATTAGCATTTAGGACTCACTTTGCGCAGGTGTAAATAACTACACAAGGTTCAAAGCATTAGAGGATCAAGTTCAGTTGCCTTTGGGGATAGCTGTGTCCTTCATATTCCTTTAAACTCCTTTTAGCCAGAAGGCAAATGCTACAACAATATGTGGATGCATATGGGGACTCAGAAGTTCCTTAGCATCTCTTTCCTTGTGGTTCCTTCTACTTTTGCAACAGGCCAAAAAGGAGCTCTTTCCAAATTTCTCATGCTTCTCTCAACATGATTAAAATCTTTTCATAAATGTAAGAGATTACTAAAATGGGAGAGCTCTAAAATATTTTATTGGCATGTTTTTCTGCTGCATTTGTATTATCACCAAAACAATATTTTAAAATTCTTTGGTGAAATGAATTAATTCATGTTAAACAGAATCTGGAAACTTCCCTGTGCTTCCAAAATTGATTGTCACTGCTTTAGTGCTTAGCCAGGGACATCCATCCCAACACGATTTTATTTCTGGCAAATGGAACAGGCGCTCTCAAGGTCTCTAGCAGATACTTATTAGCTGATGTCTTACAGAATACTGAGCTTTTCGTTAAAAAATTAAGTTTTTAAAAATTTCTTTTATAGTCAAATTGTCACTTGTAGCGAATGTCCTGGATATCCTCATTGCCTTATTGTGGTCCAATTTAGTTGTCCGTCTTACAAGTTGAAAGATTGAGGATGAGTGGAAGGAGAAAGAGGACATCTGAGATGCATACACTGAGGCCCCAAGATTCAGAAGTAATGTTATTCAATGGAAATATGCAATTAGGAGATTTCTGCAAGGAAAGCTGTCAAGGGTGCATCCAGATTTAATCTGGTTCCTCAATTCAGCTCTTCCATCAAGGACGGGGGGAAATCCCAATATATAGGAACTAAGATGAGCTCCTAAAACATATCTGGCTAGACCTAACATGCAGACCTCTGACCATATCTTCATTTGGAGCCAAGAATTAATTTTCCAACTTCACAGGTTAGAATCAAACAACTTGTATAAAAGGTAATGTAAATCTGCCATCTCAAGAGCCTAATGGAGAAATTAAACATTTTTCTTTGTTTCCTTTGTACCAGTTCAACTTCAGATGGGTGAATTCTAGGTAGAAATGTCATGAAAAGAGAAGTAGTTTTGTGGAATTGTAATATGCTTCACTTATTTACCTTCTATTCTCAGTGATACAGATTAAAATAAATATAATTTCTGAATAGAGAAATGATAATCCAGATAGTGTCATTCCCTTTAAAAGGAGCATATTGGGGCCTTTAAGATTTTTTTTGTAAACAATAAATTTCTAATCAATACATGCACAGTGCAGCCAAGAGGATCTGAGCACCATCATTGCCAGGAGGTGTTGGACATGGATCAGTCATGTGCTTCCATCACCAGAGTAGCAATAAGACGGACACCTGAAGGCAAGTGAAAACGAGGCCCACCCAAAACCAACATGGCGAAGAACTGTGGAAGCTGAACTGAAAAACCTGGGGCACAGCTGGGGAACCACTGAAAAACTTGCTAAAAACAGACAGGAGTGGAGGAGCTTTCGTCACTGCCCTAAATGCCAGAGGTGTAATAGGAATATGATGATGATATGCAAAGTGTTTTTTAGGTAGTTTACTCTTTAGGAGGATCATCAGGAGAAATACACTATCTAGCCTGGCATTGGATTACGTCAAGATTTAGATTTACTGAGAATAAATAGTACGTGGGAGGTGGGGTTTGTTTTCGTTTTTTTTAAGTTTCTTGGGTAGGAAAAGTTGTAAGACTAATTTGATCTTTATTTTAGAAAAATTTACCCATTTAGTTATTTGGATTTAAACACACACACAAAAAATGAGTACTCAAAGCACACCAGTTAGAAGAATAAAATAGATAATTAGTAACTAATACCACAACACCCACTAAAATTCAAATTCCTACATCACACGCACAATCTTCCCTCCTCCCCACCCTTGTACCCATGCAGATATAACCTCCCTCAAACCATTTTCTCTGCTCAAGCAAATTGCGCCTTGCATAAGGCATTAAAGGACAATGAGCTATTTTAGACAGGGTAGGGAGATAGCCGGATTGTGGGCATCAAATATTGGTTTCTTGAGCAAAGTACCCAGAGTAGCTTCTTTAAGAGAAGCCAGCACCCTGCCATCTTAAATATAGGAGTTAACAGTTTCTGTCAGCAATAAACCCAGTATTCCCCCACTAGTCTCCATCAGCCAGAAGACATGCAGATCCTAAGAACAGATTGTGCGATAGCACGTGTCCAGTACCTGTAGCACAATGGTTCTCAAACCGGGGGTCGCGACCCCCTTGGGGGTTGCGGGGCAGTTTCCGGGGGGTTGCGAGCCCCATGTGCTGCCAAACTGCCGCCGTGCCAAACGCTTCCGCCTTTGGTAGCTTTTCGGCGGACATGCCATGCGCTTCAGAGTGTTCTCCGAAAAGCTGCCGAAGTGAACATTTCCAGTTTTGCCGGCTTTTCAGCGGACACTGTGAAGCCCAAAGCGTGTCCGATGAAAAGCCACTGAAAGCAGGGGTCCCGGCCACCCACGGGGAGTGGAAAAAGAGCCGCAGACCCCTGAAGTTTGAGAACCACTGCTCTAGCACATCAGTGAGCATTGTTCATCCAGAGGAGACCTAGCGATTTGTCCCTTCAAGATTCCTTTCTGTGAGGAGAGAGGCAGACAGACTGTTGCTTCTTCAAGAATGGCCCCAGACCCTCAAATTGAAGTATATTTTGATAGCTTCTCTAGATTTTCCAGACTGATAGCTAAAGTTTAATCTGTTGTGAACAGAGAATAAAGAAATCTACCCTCCTCCCTTTTTTCCCTTCCTCTTAGACTAGTGCAGCCTGACAAAAGGGGCTGGTTCTCTATGGGTTTGTAGAGAGAGGATAATTTCCAGTATCACTTAATTCTTCTACATGGCTGATAAATAATTAAAATGCTGTTGCAGGAAACCCTAAACGCAAGGTCATGCAGGGCATGGCATATTCAGTGCAGTGTAAGGGATAGGCAACAGCTAGAGAAGTGTGTGTAAAAAGGATGATTTCTGAATGCTTCAGTGTGGCTGTTGTCAAAAGCATTTACGTGATACCTTGCCCACCCTCTTTGCTCCTCATTGCCCTGAAGAAGAGGCTATTTTGTTTCTCCTTTCCAGTAACCATCTGTCACAACAGAACATCTTCCCGAAGGATAACAAGGCAAAAGTGAGGCACTTCAGTCTCTTTAATACTTACTGCCCTAATGCCATTTTCAATGAGGCTACATTAGTAGTCTTTTAGAAAATGTGTGTAGACCAATCCATTTCCCAACAGGCCTCTTTGCTTTGTCCTTATACATATTAACTTTTGGTGAGACTGAATGTTCTGCTCATCTCCGCTCTTATTTTTCAACCTTGCAAGTACCTGTTGATGTAATAAACTATTGGAAATTCCCTCTTCATAATATTCGTAAAGCCCTACTCTTTTAAACTTGAGGCAGTCAAGAATTCTGCAGCCAGAATGTTCTGTAAGGAAGAACCAGGCAATGCTTTCTAGTCCTACTCCCACATCCCTGTCACAAATCCTTGTTATCTTTCTTGGTTTCTTCTCAATCTCTGAATCAAGTTAAAAAACAGCCTTTCTTATTTTTCCTCAAGTATAAACTCATTTCATCTTGCCTCTCTGACTTCATATCCACTGAGTCCCACTGATGTTGGCCTCTTCTTTATCCCTCTCCCTTTTGTTTCCATCGCTTGCAGACTGATTGCCTTTGCAAAAACACTGTGGCCCATTCAGAGCTGTCACTTGGAATCTTGGGCTGAAGTGTTGTCCAGTCCTGTTCCTACCAGGAAAGAGAATGAAGGCAGGAGTTGGGGATGCCCCTGCTTTTTAACTTACAATTTATTGAAAAACTCTGAGATGTGCATTCACTTTTAGCTATTAAAAAGACCAAGAGATGTATTAGGATGCGTAACATTTTAGTACCTTGCATAACAGAAGCTGTATGGAAGAAGGTGAACTTTTGGACTCTGAAGACCAAGTTCACTGCTGGAAGAATTGGGTGCACTCTGTTGAAGTCAATTGAGTTAAACTTTCTTAGCCAAGCAATGGATTCTGCTTAGTTGAGAATCATCCAGAATAAGCTGTTTCTAGAATACTCTGACCTTGTTTTCACTACCACGCTAAATCAGCTCCACTGCCATGGATGGGAGAGTGTCTCCCATCAACGTAACACAGTGTAGGCACCACTTTCAGTCTATGGCCATGGTTACACTGGCACTTTATAGCGCTATAAAGCCCCTACGAGCGCTATAACCTACTCTCCGTCCACACTGGCAAGGCACTAATAGCGCTATAACCGCGGAGTTATAGCGCTATTATAAATCCACCTCCTCATGGGGAATAAGGGCTGTAGCGCACCTGCTGTAGCGCTACAGGAAGAATGTGGACACCCACTGCGTATTAATTGGCCTCCAGCCTGTCCCATAATTCCCGTTCGAGCCACTCTGGTCATCACTTGCAAACTCTTTTGTCCTGTCCTCAGGTGACCACACGTCAGACCCGCCCTTTAAAGTTCCAGGGAAATTTGAAAATCCCCTTCCTGTTTGCTCCAGCCAAGCGTGGCGTGCTCTCAGGGAACCCTTGCAAGTGATCATTCTCATTGATCAGATTGATTGCGTGGCGTGGTCTCAGGGAATCCTTGCAGGTGATCATTCTCATTGATCTGATTGATTGCGTGGCGTGGTCTCAGGGAATCGTTGCAGGTGATCATTCAGATTGATCATCATGACTCCACGTGCCATGCCTCCTTGCAATAGGCGATCCCCAGCATGGAGCAATAGTGAGGTGCTGGACCTCATCAGCTGCTGGGGGGAAGAGGCTGTTCAGTCTCAGCTGCGGTCTAGCCGCAGGAATTTTGACACCTATGGGCAGATATCATGGGCCTTGGCAGAAAGAGGCCATGAGCGGGACACTCTGCAGTGCCGTGTTAAGGTAAAGGAGCTTAGGAATGCGTATCGCAAAGCCCGCGAGGCAAACGGCCGCTCCGGGGCAGCCCCGGTGACTTGCAGATTTTATAAGGAGCTGCACGCGATACTTGGTGGTGATCCCACGGTCACTCCATCGACCACCACGGACACTTCCCAGCCCACCAGTGAAGGGGGGGGTGAGGAGGAGGACGAAGAGCAGGAGGATGAAGAAGAGGAGGAGGATGAGGACGAGGCAGCAGCGATCCAGGGCACGGAGGAGTCCCTGGACGCATGCAGCCAGGAGCTCTTCTCAACCCAGGAGGGCAGCCAGCCACAGCGTCCGGCGGTTGCAGGGGCCAGCTCAGCAGCGGATTGCGGAGGTAAAGCTGCTTTTCTATGGGGAAGGCTGGCAGCTTGGGGTGGAAAGGGATGAGGGGGGCATTCCACCTGGTGCTCTGTTCAAGCCAGGAGGAGGGCAGGGGGGCATGCAGCCAGGAGCTCTCCTCTAAAGCCAGGAGGAGGGCGGACAGCCACAGCGTCCGGCAGTTGCAGGGGCCAGCTCAGCAGTGCATTGCGGCGGTAAAGCTGCTTTTCTATGGGGAAGGCAGGCAGCTTGGGGTGGAAGGGGTGCTTGCATGCTTGCCTACATGTGGAATAGTGCATTGATGTAGTCTATCACCTCGTGGTAGTCATCATCAGTAATCTCTTCAAAGGTCTCAAAAAGAGCACTTGCAATGCGCCTGCGCAGGTTTCCCGGGAGAGCCAGCGTGGTCCCCGTCCCGGTCACGGTCACTAGTCCCTGCCACTGTGCTACAATGGGTGGGGGGAGCATTGCTGCACATAGGCACGCTGCATATGGCCCTGGGCGGAAGCCGCATCTTAATAAAATCCCTTCCCTTTGCTCCTCAGTGACTCGAAGCAACGAGATATCTTCCAGGACAAACACCTACGGAGAATGTTGGAACAGTGTTCAGAGTAGGGCTCCTGCCACTTCCCGGCAC